>OY754473.1:24104740-25354740 GCA_963575645.1 Xanthostigma xanthostigma | reverse complement strand
TGTTTCCTCTAAGTGTATTATCAGTATCCAAATAATCAAGTCCGACTTTATCGAAGTTCAGTGAAGAAATTTATTGATTTTAGATTATTGTTTCTGTTGATTGAGCTATCAACGCAATGAACTCAGAAACTTGCAAAAGAGGAGTTAAGAACAAAATAAGTGCTTACTAGAGACGCTGATTACTTTAGTTGACCAGTGTCTATAATTTTCAATTTGCGTAAGAAAGTTACCTACATAATTTAATGTGAAAAACTGAAAGATAGTTTTTTTTCGTAAAAAAATACATGACTTCTTTCAGGACGAAGGGACACGGATAGATTTGAGATAGAACAAAAAATAGAAGATGTAATTAGTAACTTCTTGTTCTACGATGAGTGTCGTTATTAAAGAGTTCTACATTTGGAGAAAAAGTTAGCTATTGATGCTCTCCAGAAATATTCAGGTGTAGGTCTTAAATATTTTGTATTGCTTAGAAGTATAGCTTAATCAACAGCGGCAGTTTCAAACATTACAATCTTATATTATTATTTTATCAAGAAGAAATATGAGGTAAATCATTTTTATTTATTTATTATACGGAGCGATCAAGAAAAAAATGTATTTAAACAAATGAAGGTTCAAATTTACAATAAAAATACGTAAAGATATCAAAAATTATTTAAGCATTAAGCTATTTACCATTTAAATCTTTGATTAACGTCTGTATAGAACTCTTCAAATAAATAAAATTATCGACCAAATTTTTTCAGACTATATGTATATTGACAAAAATTATAATTCAATAGATGACGTTTCGGTCTGGATTTAGGTTTTCTTCAGAATTAAGCTACGAAATATAAAAAATTAATTAGTTAACAAACATTATCTAAAATTTTTATATTATCCCAATCAATTTTGTGGTTGTATTCGAATTTATGTTTAGTTACAACATTATTTATTATGGAGTGATTTATGGTTGTTTTGGTGTTCCTTTATTCTTGTTTGTCGATAATTTTATTTATTTGAACTATTTACCATTTGTTAATAGTTTAATTTGGAACGAAATAAATTTGATATTGGAATTTTATGTTTCTATTTGAAAAACAAATATACTTAATTCTAAAAACGGTTGTTTCACAAGAAAAAATGCTGTGATTTTTAAGAATGATATACTTCATTTGCTGATTGTAGGTAAAATTAGTTTTGATGGCATTAACAATTTGTTGCTAAATTCTCATCTTCAAATGATCTGATTATTTTCATACTAATTCAATGTAATTTATTTTTGTACAATAAAAAAATAAGGAAAATGTAAAAAAAATATATATATATTAAAAACATATACGTATTTATGTATAATGGTTTTTATGCTAGTTAAACTTAAATAAAATTTCAGATTTTTATTTCGACATAAGTTCAGGAGTGTTCTTGTTTGCTTGAGCCTTGAAACGGCCTTGGTGGAACTCAATATCCAAACTTAGTGGTCCAATTCTTTAAAAAATCTTTAGAAAAATATTTAATTATTTTAAAACAATTATACGTAAAGCAAAAAGAATTTTTGTATGTCTGGCCACACTTCATGTGAAATTAAATCGAAAACAATAAAAAATTAAATAAAAATGGAAATTATTTTTTAATGAACATTTCTACTTTGTGCACTTTTTGTGACTAAATTACTTCTATGTATTACCGATGTCAAGTCCCTTAAAAATCCTGTGTAGAATTTGTAACTTTATTGGAGTAGGGAAAAGGGGGAATAGTGGGGTAGTGGGGAATCCCTCATGCGGCTCGAATGAAACGCCGTGCAAAATGTCACATGGCTCGCTTTGATTGGTTGTCAGTCAATGTGGTGTTCATGAACGATCCACGGCATTTCGACAGTCGTTTATGCTATATAGACACCAGTTTTGAAATCAGCGTTTTCGTTAAAAAAACACGCGAAATTAAACAGCATTTGTTTTTCTAACCTGTTTATGTATTGTGGTGGTTAATATTTCGTTTTGTAAAAGTGTACGTTTAATTAGTAACTTTGATTTGTTTGTCTTTTGTTTATTTAGTTTAAAAAAAAGTATATGATAATTGATAATAAAAACCATTTGGGTATCCCACTTTACCCCCATATACGGGACATAGCGGGGCAAATGCCATTTTTCATTTATGAATTTACATATAGCAGATTTCACAGTGCGTCAAACCATGATATTGAGTTAAAATTTGTAGTTTACTCATAATATTTTATCTGGAGTGCTAAGTACCCCACTATGCCCCCTCTCCCCTATATAACATTCTTCGAATATAAACTGTTATTTATTGTTGTTAGGTAATATTGATGGTCAACAATTAACAAAACACATTATTTATAGGTAATTAAAAAAAATGTTACATTAGAAATGTTTACAAATCATTGTGAGGCACGAAATTATAGTTATTTTTCAATTGACGATAGTTTTAAGTAACTGGATATTAAAATAACTTTAATTGTCTTTGATTTTTTTAATCTTACTTTTATGTAAATAAACTACTAATATATCAACTTATCAATGCACTGAAACTATTTCAATCAGGGATATATATATTCATTAATTTTCTTTACATTTATAAATTTTCGGTGGTACTGGAAAACCTCTTAACGTCACTCTGCAAGGCCTCATAACGTCAGTCTGTAATTTCGTGAAATAGCAAAATCGAGATGTAGACGCGGTCAACTTACATACATACTATGGATCGATGCTCGTTTGAATTGACCACACAGAGGGGTTATAAAATGTTCAATAGACGCATATGGAGTTCACTCGAATATTTACTAGCTCTGTGTAAAATTTTGTTGCAATGTAAAGTTATCTGGTATTGCAAAGCAACGTTCAGGGATTTTTATATCACCGGCGATATAGGTATATGCGTTCAAAGTCTATTGCCAAGTTTGCTTCATCAGCGAATCAGAGATGGCGCAGCAAGTACCGTGTTTGACGTGACATAATCTACTAATTCAATAAATGACCTTTCTACTTTTGAACACATTATACATAGTCCAGGAGGAATCGGCGCATGAGTATCGAAAACTATTCCACCTCAATTTTTTTATGCGATTCTCTTCAAATTACCCTACTGATGATATAAATGCATGTTGCCAGGGGGCAACCCCGTGCCATATTGTTTAAACCGAAATTGTTTAAACAATTGCGAGGAATTGTTATTTTTCAACCGGACAAATTTTTTTTGTATTCTTTGTTAAAATACAATTAAAAAAGGTCCTATGGCTTTTCACGATAAAGTTAATATTTTTAGAGATATCAATTTTTAAAGGTTCGAAAAATCTTAAATTTGGGTACTTTTGACCCATGAAAAATATATTAAAAAAAAAAATAAAAATAATATTTTTTTTTTTATTCTTTATACAATAGTTAACAATATCCTTAATTGCGATTTCTAAAAATTTAATTATTTATACCTGTTTTTAATTGTTAATTTCGCGCGTTCACAAGTATGCGTTGCTTACCTATAAGTATCGTTGTCTCTCTCTGACTAATACGCTGCGTCGGTCTCTCGGTGTCCTGAATCATTATTTTACATTTATCTTTTAAACTATTAACTTAATCAGAATTTTTAAAAAGAGCAAACAACTGAAAACGACATAACACTCACAATAATTGTAACGAAAAATCACAAAAACTGAAAATATTATTAAAATTACTTTTTTATTGGTTTATATTATTTTTTTGTTATTATTATAGAAATTTATGCATTTTTATTAACAATAATAAAATATAATGGTATTTGAACATTGTATGGGATCACAATTATATAAAAATAATAAAAAAATTTTGGTACGCAGTTAAATTTTCAAAGTGAAACATAATAAAATAAAAAATACTTATATGTATATGTTTTATGGTGTATGTTTAATTGTGTATAAATATGGAAAAGATTTTTTATTTTTGTTTTTTATTTTTTCAAGGGCACTCTTAGTATAAAATCTCAAGATCTATGTTAGTAATTGTGACAAAATTATTTATTATATAGAGCATTTAAAAAAAAATACAAGTTAGGGCGAGTCAATTTTCAACTGATCGTTCTTTTGTTTTTTGCTCAGAGTTACTCAGTCTTTTTTATTTCGTTACAATATTAAGATTGTTAAACGTTGTTGCGCCCATGCCAGTGATTTTGTGTATTATTAACATTTTTAAATGTATATATTTTCAGTTTTTGTGATTTTTCGTTACAATTATTGTGAGTGTTATGTCGTTTTCAGTTGTTTGCTCTTTTTAAAAATTCTGATTAAGTTAATAGTTTAAAAGATAAATGTAAAATAATGATTCAGGACACCGAGAGACCGACGCAGCGTATGAGTCAGAGAGAGACAACGATACTTATAGGTAAGCAACGCATACTTGTGAACGCGCGAAATTAACAATTAAAAACAGGTATAAATAATTAAATTTTTAGAAATCGCAATTAAGGATATTGTTAACTATTGTATAAAGAATAAAAAAAAAATATTATTTATATTTTATTTTTTTTTTTAATATATTTTTCATGGGTCAAAAGTACCCAAATTTAAGATTTTTCGAACCTTTAAAAATTGATATCTCTAAAAATATTAACTTTATCGTGAAAAGCCATAGGACCTTTTTTAATTGTATTTTAACAAAGAATACAAAAAAAATTTGTCCGGTTGAAAAATAACAATTCCTCGCAATTGTTTAAACAATTTCGGTTTAAACAATATGGCACGGGGTTGCCCCCTGGCAACATGCATTTATATCATCAGTAGGGTAATTTGAAGAGAATCGCATAAAAAAATTGAGGTGGAATAGTTTTCGATACTCATGCGCCGATTCCTCCTGGACTAACAGTAGTTTATTTGTGCCAGCAAGTATATCAAGTAATGAACTGGTTGAGTCAACTGCGTCATCTGGCGTTCACGATTGACGCCAATTCTTAAAAGAACATTTGAACGTAAATCGTAATAGCCCGGGGTCAGCAATCCTGAAAGCTCCGTGATTAAGGATAATACAATTTTTAATAAAAATTGAAAGTTTACACTTAGACGAATAAGATGCGCTTGGTCGGCGTGGATTTTATTAGCCGAAAATATTTTAAAATAAATTATATATTGTTAAATGTCTTTAATGTTTCCCTGTCATCGCGGATTTTGATGTTTCCTAGGTAATATTGTGCAAAATTTCGTACTTATTCAGAAAACATCCGGCCGACCAATGTTTTTTAGCCGGAAAGGTCCCGCAAACCTATTTAAATGATGACGTGATAGGGGGTACAATTTCTCCATTATCACGGTATCCCTTTTTTTTTATTTTACGTGTTTTAATGTCAATTTCAAAAATATCTTGGTATGCGTGCTTAGGAACAGCCGGAAGTATCGCGCATACCAGTTTTTATTATATAACATATAATATATACTATATAACTATATAATAAAAACTGGTATGCGCGATACTTCTGGCTGTTTCTAAGCACGCATACCAAGATATTTTTGAAATTGACATTAAAACACGTACTAAAATAAAAAAAAGGATTCCGTGATAATGAAGAAATTGTACCCCTATCACGTCATCATTTAAATTAGTTTGCGGGACCTTTACGGCTAAAAAACATTGGTCGGCCGGATTTTTTCTGAATAAGTACGAAATTTTGCACAAAATTACCTAGGAAAGATCAAAATCCGCGATGACAGGGAAACATTAAAGACATTTAACAATATATAATTTATTTTAAAACATTTTCGGCTAATAAAATCCACGCCGACCAAGCGCATCTTATTCGTCTAAGTGTAAATTGTCAATTTTCATTAAAAATTGTATTATCCTTAATCACGAAGCTTTCAGGATTGCTGGCTCCTCGCCTATAACCAGTATCTTTATAACAAAATTAGTTTTGTTGTAGGTGCTAGACTGTTTATATTTTGTATACGAGAAAATAGTAGATATCAATTTGTACATAATATGAAAACATCTGTGTACAGCCGTTTTGGAATTTTCAACTTAACGAAATTCCAAATTCATTGAGAACAGTGATGCCACCTCAATTAGAAGTTGTCTTTTTTATTTTATTTAATTTAAAGTATCCACTCCAAATGCCGTATAAAATTATTTAATGATTTAAATTTAATCAAACAACTGTGTACCAAGACATTCATTAGATCCATTTTGGTCTGAGCGTCTTCTCACGAAGGCCCAGGACTGTTAGGGGCCTGACTTAGATGTGGGGAGGCACAATCTTTTAGGCCTGTGTCAAGCACACTTTTTATTTATGTTTCTTCACAACATACTTTTTTTTTAATCAGAGACGTAACTAAAGCCTGGCAACCGGAGCCCGCCGCAAACCCGTAAGGACACAATCAGCAGTTGGATTGTGATTGTTTTATTGAAATATATCAACCAACGATAATTTGAGGTATGTACGCGAAATTGAAATCTTGTCATGGGCGCCGATGAATCTAGCTACGGCACTGATTCTAATCGGCTAAAGTAGAATTATCAGTCTGAAACGCAACTCAATAGGTCAAGGTGGCACTGTTTGTAAAACTTCTTATTCATCTTTTATTATCATCCATTATTATTCAATTATCTAATAAAATAAATGTAGTGTGTGTTCCAGTTATCAGAGATAATAATCCCTTAGTGACTAGTCCATTTTTACGCTGGTAATTTAGGAATGATTGACATTATTTGTCAACAGCTGATGTCAGAGGCTGATCTACATAGGGACTAAGGACCAAGTATATTATAGTATTATTTATTTCGTCAGATCATCCAGCTTAAAGTCGGATTTTAAGATGGTCTCCCCTATGTGACGGCCGGTTTTTTAGACATTTTTTAGGAATTTTTTGACGACCAATAAGAAGAAAAAACTTTGAACTTTTTATGATACATTGATTAATATTTCAGTAGTGTATAAGAAAATTGTCAAGCATAAATCTCCATAAAAACATGAGTTGTAGCACTCCAAAGACACCATCTTGAGAAAAAGGTTCTTGACGGTCTCCATGATTCCGACTGATTTGCTTATCTCAAATAAAAAAATTAAACGGCATTTTAATCTGTAAGCAAGTGGATTATTCGGAAATATTGAAAATTGAGTAATTGACAGACGTTTGAAAATGATTTAGTAAATTTCATGATTTTTTTCGATAATTTTGCGTTGAAAAAAAATAGAACTGATCGGAATTTCCAAAAGATCGTAGTTCATCCTACGACTATATATGTGCCGAATCTACCACTAAAATTTCAAAGCAATCGGTCAAACCGTTTTTGAGATATCGTGGAGACAAATTCGAAAAACAGTTTTGGGAAAAAACGCGTTTAAGGATTCAAGTACGATTTAAACTATATGAAATCTTAACTCACCATTAATCTGCAAAAAGTTCACCAAAATTAACTAGAATTTAAATATAACTCAATAACGAAAACAATTGATTTATCGGCCCGGGTTTTGCCTGTTTGCTCCTCATTTGTTTTAGAAGGTCTCAAGTAACAAGCCGACACGTCACAATAGGCTCGGTGCCCAAGCGCTCAACTGACCTGTCCGAACACCTCCTCTTCTAACAGCTGTATCTTTCCAACAACTTCGAATATTATTAAATCATTTTACCAACATATTCTAAATATGTTTAGGAATCAATTTATGCAAAAAAAAAAATCGATTTTACAATCTATCACATGACCTCTTAATGTTATTAAAATGATTTTTAAACCCAAATTTAAAGGGACCCCATTGAATTTTAATAAGCCCTAGGCCCCGAAAAAGGCAGATCCGCCCCTGGCTGATGTCACCATTATTTGAAAAATATATTCCTGTAAATACATCTTTTTATTCGTAACTCTTCAATTATATAAAACATGTTTTTTTGGAAACGACGTCTTATCGTCAGCGGTATATTAATTAATTAATGCCTGTATCACCCATTCTTCCACATGTACAGACAAAATTATTATTCTTCAACGTTCGTTTTAAATTTGAAACTGGGATTTTTGTCTGTTGTGTAGACAAAATTCGATGCTGTGTGGTCCGCTTTAACGCAACATATTAAAGTAAGATTGCCAGGTACAGCACGATGCTAAGCTACGAGGAAAGTAAGCTTGTCCTTAAAAATGAATATGGCACTAAAATACAAATTGTATGGTAGCTGGAACTTCTTTAGTTTTGTCTCGGTTATTTGTAAATTAGCAGAAATGTATATATATATTATAATAGATAATAATTATTGTTCGTTTTTTTATTTTTATTATTTATATTATTTGCGTTTTTATGTGATCGATAATATTTTTTTTTAAATAAATAAGCGATTCTCAAATTTAATAAATGTAGAAATTTTCTTTTGATTTGTAAAATCCTATGCTCATTAAAATTTTCTACCAGAATTTGGTTTTAGCATTTATTATGCTTTCGTTTCTTTTAAATTTGATAAAAGTTTACTGTTCATAGATTTTGATTTTCACTGGTGGTTGAAAGCCAATGAAAGGATTCTCCAACGTTTTAATAAAATTTAGCAATTTAAATAATAATAATAACAGTGAAATGCGGATTAATTGAGGTCAACATTAATTTAACGATTTTATACCAAAAGGACAACATTCTCGAAACATGTCGCATTCTTAAAAAAATAAAATTAACATAAAAAGTAAGCTTAGAGACAGGCAGTATAAATAAAATAGTTTACTTTCAGTCATTTGCTGCAAGATTTTTTTTTTAAATACAAAAACAAAGCGTGGACAATACAGATTATAAATAAAATTGTGTAACTATAAAATTAAACTTCGATATAAGTCGTCACCAAGGAGGTTTGGGGGAAGTTTTAAAGATATTTAGCGATTTTGTTAACTTTTTATAAATTTATAAAAACTAGCGGCCCGCTCTGTATAGTCGAATTTAGATCGTAATTTCGTTAATTTTTAACAGCGTATGGACGTAAACAATGAATACTGTTTACTGTGTATAAACGTATGTTTTTTTTTATTTAATTTAATGTATTTGCAACACATATTTTGTATAAATTTTATCTTTCTGCACTCCTTCATAATATGAACTATGCCTCCTCCGTGCGCGCAATGTGTTTAAAAAGGGGTACGAAGTTTTTCAATCACGTATTTAATATATAGATATATAAATTGACCTGTGGCTCTAATTTATTTAACTTATTTAACAATTTTTAACAAAACGTTTTCAGTGATATCGAACATTTTCAAGCAGCCACTGTTTGAGAACCGCTTATTGTAATGTAGTATTATTCCCACCGATGGTGTATGTAAAGGCAAATTCAAAACCACGTATTAAATTAACTGTTTTAATTTAATTCAGTATGTAGACTAGATATTAAAAAAAAAAACATATTTAAGTAAAAGAAATGTGAATTGTTATATAAATTATATTTTCAAACGCGTAATAAAACATATTGAATAAACTGAAGTTGTTTTTATTTAAAACCTATTAGTGCTGAATTTTACAATTCAAAAAAAATATACCTTTTCTTCGATAATTTTGGCATTGCAAAGTCAGTAATTAATTTTTATGCATTTAAAATAATCTTGCCGTCTATTCATTACTAAAAAAAAAATTGGTTGTCTGTAAAGTCGGTTTACGAACGATAGTTTTAACGTATTCCGCTCGATATCATATTTAATAATACATTACTGCGCTCTCGCTTGCACGCACAGGGTCAGGCGGAACGTTACACTTTTTCGTGCGTGCAGCTGGTGTTTCATCAATTTATAAGACGTTATAATGTCAAAAATCGTTTCAAAAGGATTAAATAACATTTTAAAACCCCCCGACTAAAAAGCGGTAAGTAACCAAAATTTCATTTGAAACTTTTTAGAGATTTCTTGCAAAATATTATTGCAGTTATACTTCTTCTGGCGCGTTGGAAAATTTTAATTGCCTGTGGTAATATCATCATACGTTGTTTTAGAACTGTCGTTATTTTGTTTCTGTTAACGTTATTATAACTGTTACGTTTGAGAAGTAGGCTTTCGTTTGTGTGTTTAACTGTTTTGTTAAACGTTTATTAGTTATTACTGTAAATAAATATTTTCCACCACGTACTAGAACAGTTTTGTTACAATATGTTTGTCTCTTTGAAGCGGACGAACATTACCTCAGACTTGAAACGGTGGAGCGTAACGCCTCACCAATTGATTTGACTACTCATAAAATTTCCGTACCGGGCCGTATAACTCAAAATCGTTTCTTGAGGAGTAAACTCCAAAAATACAATTTAAGCTATTCAACAGTAATTTTCATAAATGGCCTGTAAGTTACCATTAAAAATGACGTTCCGTAGTACCTAAGCGTAATTTTCAAAAACAACCAAAAGGATATGGAGTTTAAAAAAGTCAAAAATATCGAAAACTGAAAGCTATGTGAGAACCAGCTATTTTACAGGGAATATATACATGTAATATATATTTCGCACTCGTGTTGCTGTTAAAACTCGATAGAGCTCGTTTTTAGCATAATTTTGTCACTTACTCATATAATAACATCATTTAGATCTAGTTATATAAACTACTACTTTTTTGCACACACTATTCAACTGGGGGGGGGGGGAGAATAAAATTTAATGTAATGAAAGACGTATAATTTATAAAATATGTTCTTTTTTACATTTGAAAAACGCTTAAAAATAATATTTCGTATACTTTATAAGGCAGTATAAAAATAATTATAATCACAGTATTTTCAGGGTTTTTCAATTTTAATATCCGTCAAGCTTTCGCATTTTGTATTTGCCGGTATATTTCTTAGCTGCCCTGGTTTCCATCTCGACGCTTGCCTAGAAGAATATGCCGATCCAGGGTAAAGAGAAAACCTCCTAGGAGTTGCTTGTCTCGACGAAGGTATCATAGAAGCCCGTCTGAAGGACATGCGTCTTATTTCAGTATTCCTTGCGCCGCCACTTTCAAATATTCTCCGTTCAGTGTTATCCCGCAAACTACTGTAAGGTGGTGGATTCACCGAACTATTTCTTCTCGAAGGATCCGTAGAGTATGAA
This sequence comes from Xanthostigma xanthostigma, assembly GCA_963575645.1. Classification (NCBI taxonomy): domain Eukaryota; kingdom Metazoa; phylum Arthropoda; class Insecta; order Raphidioptera; family Raphidiidae; genus Xanthostigma; species Xanthostigma xanthostigma. The sequence continues at coordinate 25,343,753 of OY754473.1, read as the reverse complement.
GGCAATGCAACCGGTCTAACAGAAAACCGTCTCCTCGACGTGTTTGAGTTAGGCGTCAACGACATCCTTCTACTGCCGCTCGGCGCTGGCTTTAACGAACTTCTTCTAGCCGGTGGCGGAACGTTCGGTGGGAATAACGTCAATAATGAAGGCAATTTTGGTGGAGTTAAACTAGCCGTGCCCATTTTTCTTCGCGGTGCCCCGGGCGTATCATTTGACATGGCACCGACTCGAGAATGCAACGAATTAATAGCTCTTATCAAATCGCCTATTGTAGTTTCTGCCAGTACAGGATCTTCTCCTGGAACCGAGAAAGCGCTTCCACGACTCTCGCCTCCGTTATATGTCATGTAATTCCGATCCAAAGCACTGAACATGCTTCTTCTACCTTCGCATGTCATGTCGACGTATTGTTCGGGAGACAATTCAGCAACGTCATCTTGATGCAGGTTACACGTCTTGTTTTTCCAACTGTCAGCGTTTGCTCCAGTTTTTTTCTGGGCTTTCATGAACGGTTTCTTCAAACGAGTAAGTAAACCTTGAGCTGGTGTTGCAAGAGCCGAAAACCCACCAGTTTTTCGTGGAAACGAAAACGATTTGTGATTGCCGCGACGAATTTCTTGTAATTTTTTGGTCGCCGAAGGACCCGACCATGTCATGTCAACATTGTTTCGATATTTTTCTTTTTCGAAATTCGGTAACCTACAAAAAATTATATTATTCAGCATAAAAAAATTCAAAATTGTGAAATCATAAAAGTTGACATCATACTTGTATTCGCTTGCAGTTCTCTGTCGATGATAATTGAACGGTAATCCACCTGAATTAATCCTTTCTCCACCTATTGTCCAGCCAGATCCTTGCCACCCTTCGCTTTCAAGAATTTCTTGATCGCTAAATCCTTCGAAGCCCTCTTCGTCCTTCAAATCTGTTTCAGATCTGAAGTTGCCGAGAGCGTCGACAACGCGTGCCAGCAATTCACTCGGCTGGACAACGTTTGCAGCAAACGTTGCATTTCTATCGATTCGTTCCAAATCGGTGTCGGACTGGACTCGACCGATTTCTTGTTCCAATACTTGAGCACATTCAGAAAATGCTCTACGTCGGCGGAACGTCGGCGATTCCACACGATAGATCGATAGATCTGGACAACTTTGACTTCTTTCTCGATACGTTGGAATGTATTGAAACTCGCGATACACCGGCTGTAATAAAAAATATTTAATTTATTATTACACTTTTAATACTTAATCAAACCAGTTATTAAAAAAATAATATGAGTTATCATTAAAATAAAATAAAAAAGATATAGAATACATATTTTAATTTCGAAAAAAATTGCTGGATTGACACCGAGGGTTTTTGACGATATGATATCTTCAGCTTGTCAACAATTTTTATTGTAAATAAATTTTTAATAGGTTGAAACTTTGTTATCCTAGTAGCGTTGTAAAATCAGTCAATTTATCAATAAACCCAGTTGAAAACAGTTCAAAAGTCAAAAATGGATTGTATTGTTACGTAGGCCAGCTGCCACTGGTATTAGTAGACACAGGTGGTACAGTTTTTGTTACAAGTAGGTAGAGAAGAATTTCGAACATTCAAGAAAAATAAAATAGGTATCCTACGCATATAAATGGACCGCGCATGCAGTTCACAGATCAGACACAGATAAGACGGTATAGCGAAGATACAGATTGTTAGCTCACCTGACATAAATCATTGAGTTCAAATATAAATTTCTAGAGCGCTTACATAAATGTTTCTTGTATATATTTTTGTGTACCTAGTGATGACTTTATATTATTTTTATTACTCAGAAGTTGTTTTGTTTATTACATTATTTCTATTTCATTGACATTATATAAAAGAAGTCATTTTAATTTGTTTGTTTATTTGTTTTGTTTACAACCAGCTCATCGAAGAACAGTTTTTTTACAATATTATTTATTTACCTTAAATCGAAGCATGGACACTTCATTGAGGACCCTTCGCAAATTGCTCATATCTCGTACAACCCCATTCCAAATACGCGATTGTGTGCATTTAATGTTTTCAGCTAATTTATGTTCCAATCGAGACATTTGTTTGGACCTCATTCCTCGGGTAATGAAGCCAAGCACCATTACGAGATAACCCAAACCGAACACTATCCAAATGATCAAGAACAATTTGTAACTCATGAATACAAAACTATTGTCATCTTGTCCACCTATAAAGAAACAAAATTGTTGTTAAAAAAACAAATAAATATTCCTATAAAATGGCATGTCCTTTTAACATTAGTGCTGTAAAGTAAAACAAAAAAAAATGCGATTCAATCAATTCAACAATAATTTCCACAAATGTCCTGTCAATTAGCATTAAAAGTTTATATGATGATCCATAGTAGGCGTAATTTTCATAAACATCCAAATAGATCTGAAACTGGACTGTCAAAAATATTGAAAATTATATGAAAACCGGCTAGTTTATAGATGGTACGTGCAAGAAAGATAGTGTGTATCTCGAACGTAATGATATTATGAGTCGCACGACTCCCAAAACTCGCTAAGTCTCGTTTCAACATATGATGCCACTTATTCACATAATATCACCATTTAGGTTTTGAATACACAAACTAGTATTATTTTCTAAAGTTTCTTGGTTTCCGGATTTTTAGGCTGTGACGCATTGGTATTTCTACCTGACGTTTCGTCTACAACCATCACGGTATAGACAATATCAAAGTGTCCTCATTGGCTGTTCACCGCTTTTGATAATGTCTATCGCAGTTATAGACGAAACGTCCACAAGCACGAAAACAAAGAATATTTGGAACAACGCGCGCCGTAATAACCTTCACATTTGGATATACTATTATTTTGCCTGTACGAATCATTTATCGTCTGCATACAAATTTTAAAGTTACGACGGTAAAGTATTTTAAATTACTTTATGCAGCCACAAATAAAAATTTTGAACAAATATAAATTTTACTTACCGGCTACAAAGTCCCCAAATCCAATCGTTGTCAACGTGACAAACGCGTAATACACGGCCACGTCGTACTCCCATTCTTCGAAAAATGCTATAATTAGAGCCGGAATAAAAATGAAAAATAAAAACCCAGGAACTAAGTATATGATAATTTGACCGCACAGTCCCAATTTCCATGCTTCTTGATGATAAGGCTTATCCTTCTTCCATTTGTGATAAGCATTGATAAACTGTAACAAGTATATAATAATTACTATTATGGCTTCACTATTGTACTATTGCACTCTAAAAACTTATTATAGCGCACGAAGTACGTTAGTCAAGTTCTCGTAAAGTACAATATTTCACGAAATTATTTCGACCACCTTTTATCTCCGAGGCTAGTTACGTTACAGAGCTGAGTTTTTTTCAGGGGGGGGGGTTATCATAAAGAAGTAGTATTCCAAATTTCATACGTCTAGGTGGAATAGTTTTCAAGACACAAGTGTTCAAAAATCACGATTTTGGGCATTCATTGACTGACTTATATTGATCATCATAAAGCAGGTTATTTTGATCGGTAATTCGTCTTCCAAATCCAAGCAAAATAATTTCTAATCCTATGGTTGAAGGCTAGGGGTAGGAGCGAAGCTTAAGGGTTGAAGTTAGGGTTTGAGGGCTGGTAGGCTAAAAGTATTGAAATCCCATCAAAAACATAAATGTGAAAAAAGTGTCAAGATCGATACAGAGGACAAAATATGATTACCCACTCTTTGTAACATGCTATATGACAGAAGAATTTGTTTTTGAAAATTATTGACCATTTTTTTTTTATTTAAAAAGGCATATCCAATTGTATATTATTCACATATATAGAGCATATACACATATACAAGAGAATATCACTTGGGGGGGGGGGGTTTGGCACTACCACTTGGTATCTGGCCAGTATCAAAGCTAGGTCTAAACGACAAACACAAAATATCCATGAGCAGAGGTGGGATTCGAACTCACGACAGTTTGATCCAAAGCACGCTGACCATTACACCACGCTGTCCTCAAATTATTGACCATGTAACCCACGCTTAAGTTTCATAGACAATTATAGAATATTTTTGTTAAACAAGATCTTACAGGATATTATATAATTAGATCAACTTCAATGACTAATTTGGTAATTGAACAGATTCACGTTTTTATTTTCGGTTTTATTAGTCGCGATAAAGAATAAAATTGAGTTGTTTTATTTTCCCTTATGGATTGAGTGGTATTTTTTTAAATTTTTGAGTTGTTAGTAGGATATGTGTGTAGGATGTGATATTTTTTATAAGCGAGTAAGTGACACTATGTTAAAATGAGAATCAGCGAGTTTTTATAAGTCACGCGAGTCATAATATCATTACAGTCGAGGTATGTAAAGTAACCAATTACGCACTTGTGTGGCAAAGTAAAACAAAATTGGTCACTTTACACCAATTCCATGGTAAATCCCTGTTTGTCTATCAGTTTGTGACGTTTGTTCAAAAGTGAACTGTCCAAAATTTTGAAATTGAAATGTAAATTTATATGAGGTACATACGTGCAAAAATATCATGCGTAGGTAATAGTATTACGCCACTAGGTATACAATATATTACAGCACTAGTGTTAAATGCATCTTTTCACGACAGACATGAAAAGCAACTCTTTTATAGACGGGTGTGCAAAAAAAGTTTTTATTATTTCTTGAAGAATGTTGTGATGTGTAGTGTTTTGCTATTTAGAACGAATTGAAAATTATTTCTGTGGGTACTTGGTGTTTTTGTTGGATTTTGGACTGTGGAGCTCCCGAATCACTTCGCCTGATCCTGGATTTGCAGTCTACTCAACGTAATAGGTAATTTTCAATTTTTTATAACAGCTGTAAATTAAATAATTTATGTAGTTTCGCTTTCTTTTAAATGTTTATAGGTATTTATTATTATTCTTATTATTATTATTATTATTATAGAATGACCTAATTTGCAGGGCGCTAATAATAGCCATTACTCGCGGGTTAGCACACGGTTGAGACGAAACACGGCAGTGACAAAAGTAGTGATTCTTGTCTCACGGAGCTGCGCCCCGCTTCGGCTCCATCATATCGCGAGCATTTTTTTTAGTTTCTTTCTTTCCCCAAAAATCTTATTCGGACTATCCCGAAAATATATAAAAAAAATTCGATTTTTCGACTGTCCCTTTGAGTTTTCCCATGTTTCTGCATAAAAATCAATTGCCGTGTCTCGCAAAGACTCGAAAATGGCTCGACCGACTTAATTTTTTTTTTTTTGTTTTGTTCGCCTCAATACTGGGGTGAATTAGGAAAAAAAATAGGAAAACCCCAAAGAAACAGCTGAAAAATCGAAAAAATCTTATTTCCTAATTTTTTTTTCTAAACCACCCCTGTATTTAAGCGAAAAAAGTTAAAAAAATATTCAAAGACTAGCCCACGGCAATTGATGTTTATATATTATTATGTAGGTATGTACTAGCGGTCCGTCCCAGTTTCACCGAGGTGCGATAGATATAATTCTGCAAAATGCATTTTATTCTATCAGATTTGCTTCTGAACTAATAGCTTTGAGTGAATTCTAACAGATGTCGCTACTTGCTACTAAAACAGTTTTTTTTGTTTGCTTCTAAACTTATAGCTTTAAACAAATTCTATCAGATGACGCTGCATGTTACTAAAACAGTTTATTTTCACAAAACACCGTAATTTTGTACAAAATATTTAATGAAAACTATCCTATTGCGTAAGTTGGACCAAATAGGACACATTTAGAAAATTTCATTATAATCGGTTCAGTGGTTTCGGTTATTATCGCGGACGAACATCGTGACACGAGACTTTTATACATATTATATAAAGATATAGATAAAAAAAAAACAAATTCCAAATTCCGAATGTTATTTTAAACCATAAGTGATTTCCCAAAAACGTTTAAATAGACAGTATTATTATTAACATTTTTTTCTTAGATTGATTCTAATCGCTATTTTAATATTATTGATAAATATAATCGTAAACAAAGCAAGCATTTAAAACTGACATGTTCAATGAACTAAATTATATATCTACTCATTTTTAACGTGTTTACTGTAAAGACTGATATTATCACACTTAAAATAATTATCGGCAAACAATCTAAACAATGTAATTGGAGCTATTTGATTTAATGGATTATTTCAAACATGTGACTGATATTAAAACAACTGTAATGAAATCGCTAGAGTAAACTAATTAATAAAGGTGAAAATTAAATTGATGCATTAACTAATTCGTGAATTAAAATTTACGGTAAAGGATCTAATCATATTGATTATAAATAATTAATATTATTTATTGACTTAATTTAATTTTCTCATTTATTAATTAGTTTCATTACGGTTGTTGCAATATCAGTCACATGTTTGAAATAATCTATTAAATCAAATAGCTACAAGTACGGTGTTTAGATTGTTTGCCGATAATTATTTTTAAGTGCGATAATGTCAGTCTTTACAAGTTAAAAAAACTCCGGGTCGCAGTGCCAAACCCTAGTGTATTGGCTTTTATAAGCAGTGTGGCTTTATTGTATGAATTTAACTAAATACTCTAAAAATCAGTAGATTATAGCACGGCAGTGGAAGGATTTCTGGTAACGTAGGTCCATTCCCACCTGTGAATAAATAAAAGAAAAAAGACGGACAGATTTCTCAAAACGGTGGATTGTTTGGGCTGTACCGGTGTTATTTTGGGCCCATAGTGATCAGAGAGGGTACAGCTCCACTTCTTCTACTGTTCTGAGAAACTTGTGCAGAAATGTAACAAAGAAAAGAATATGCAGTTGGTCGATAACAATTATATTTCATAATCACTTCAAAAAACGTGTCGGTGATAAGGTACAAAGAAATCTGATTTACAAGTACATTCTTAATATTAACAATATCATTTGATCATGATTGACAATTAGGAACTGGGGGTAGAACCCTGACGAGGTGATCACTTAATTATCTAGGGAAGTACATTTAATAAGGTTGTTTAAATTAAAAAAAAAATAATAAAACGTGAAAGAGGAAAAGAAAACTAGGCGTGAGCGTCATACCTTTTTCTGAAGAGTACTTACTTACACTTGAACAATACTTATTCTAGGAATACTTTACATAATTCGTGAGTGACTACGGGTATTTAGGCGCTTCATGGTAGTACGATGAAGTCTAAATTCGGTTTGGAGAAGAAGCTTGAAGATGATTCTGTGGTTTATTCCATGAGCGTCCTTTTTATGCGACCACACCGAATTCCGGAAAACAACTTAATGTTTGTTATTTTTCCGTAACTAATAAATATTGATTTTAATTATTTCAAACCTAACAACTATTGTTTGTCACTTTTTCACTTTTGAAAATCACAGATACCGCGTATTTAGAGTCAGACGACTGGATCACACGATAGACACACTTATGTTTATAAGTCCAAGCCACGCGATCCAAATCGTACCGCGCATGCAAATACCCGCGAATTTAGTGATTTAAGATTTCCTTATTTATTTATTTTATTATAATAATTTTTATGCTAATATTAAAAAAATGTCGCGGTGCTATGGCACCACGTGACAAGATATATAATTTAGTTCATTGAACATGTCAAATTCAAATGCTTGCTTTGTTTACGATTATATTTGGATTTTCATACTATGGAATAATTGGTACTAGGACAACGTTTATTTGACTTTGCGCACTAGTACGAAATGGATCATTTTCCAATCGTTATATAAGCATGCAAAACAGCATTTTATAGTGGGGTGTATAAAAATTATTTTTCAACTATAACGTTAATTTTTTCTATGCTGTAACCCAAATTACCGAGCATGAGCAAAGCAAGACCAAGACCAAGACTGAGGATAGTCTTGGTTTTGCTTATTCGGTATTGTGTTGTGCTTGGTGTTGATCATTTAACCTGTCTTTTTAATAATTTTTCTAAATACAATCGACATCATCAAGTTTTTTTGTAGGTATAAATTATATACAATTAATATTAGTAAGACCAGGACTGAGATAGTCTTGGGATCGATTTGGGTCTTGCTTACGCGATCTTGGTTTTGTTCTTTCTCAAATATTTCTAGTCTAGGTTTTGGTCTTGTTTATTCGGTTTTGATCTTGGTCTTGCCAGTGTCAGTATGGTCTTGGTCTTGTGAAAAAGCAAGACAAAGTCCAACACTGCAAGACCAAGATCGATTTTGCTTGTCACTTATCTATAATAATTCATGATAACAATTTAGTGCAGAGGTTCTTTAAATTTTTATATGCTAGGATTAAAACTTTAGCAATGTTTTTTTACTTCAAGCATTTGAGGTAATTTAAGAAACAACTTATTACGCTCAGATATTTTTATTATTTGACAAATTTACGATTGCTCGGTGCTCCCTTAGGATGCTACTATTCATGCTTAACATTGAGAGGTTTTAGGGCGGTACGATTCAATGTTTCGGAGCTACTGATTTTCTAGTTCGAAGTAGGTATTGCAAAATTAATTGACTCACAATTTGGCTTAATGTAAAATGGTAACATTAAGAAAAATCACAGGTACGTGGACAAAAATATATTATGTTTATTTTATTATTGTACGAGGTTTCGATAAATAAATTTAATATATTTTTGTCCACATACCTGTGATTTTTTTTCAATATTGTTATCACGATGTACACGATATCTATAATGTAAAATGGCAACTATTTAAAATAATTTTTATATAATCTTTCTTTTTTTATATATAATTCGATTTTCGACCGTTTTTAGTTAAGGTCATATTGATTGTTTAGTAAATATTATACATACCGTAGTTCCAAAATATTCCCCTAGAGTTGTCAGTAAAATACCGTTGATTGGGATGCCAATTAAGGCATATATCATCATTAGAATTCTGCTTAATATAGTAGTCGGGGCTAAATTACCATAGCCTGCAACAATACAATTCTTTATTGTATAAACGTTAGGGATTTTAACAGATAATTGACTTACTAACAACAATTGTCAACAATATTTTATGCCTAAACGTATGTTTCAATTAACGCGTGTATTTAATATATAAATATCTACCAGGTGTTTGGCCAAAATATGTTTCATTTTTCTATATATTTCGCAAGAAATATCAGCTTATAAAACACTTGAAGGAAATGCAATCATAAAAGAAAAGAAGCATCAATACTCAGAGCCGCAACCAGGTAGAGGCAATAGGGGCACGTAGCCAGGGCCCAGATGGAAGGAGAGCCCCAGAAAGCCCCCAAAAAGATCGAAAAAATTCGCATTATATTAAAAAATCCGTACATCTTTCAACAATTTTTTGGGATCCTGTCTTTTCTACTCTCCTAACAAAAAAAAAAAAACAAGAAAAATATATGAACATTTAAAAATTGTTCGTAGAATTCAGCGGGAGCATACCTATAGCTAAACATTTTTTAGCTCCCTCCAAAATTTGTTTTTCTGGTTGTACTACTGGTTAAAACAATTATTTTTAGGGAAATAACTAGTTTTATTTAGTTCTGAAAATTTAGTGTAGGGGGTTCAGTGATGAGGTCTTGCCTAGGGCTCCAAAAATGCATGTCACGGCCCTGTCAATATTGATATATGGTATTAAACAGTAAGTTTGTTTTTTGTAAGTTTATTCGTGTCTTTGGGTATTTTGTGTTACATATCTTATAGACGGAAAAAGTGTATTTAGAATTTCTGTTTCTATATCTGTTGGTGTTACTCGAGAGCGACTGAACTGATTTGGTACATAACAACTATAATATACACGGTGGCTTTTTAAAACTCAAACATCCTTTCATTTTTGAATAAAATGTTTTGGACAAAAGTTGACGGAAATTAAGGAGGAAGATCATTGGAGTTGTTTTTTTTTTTATTTGGTAGAGGCACCTCTGAGATATTAAGGTCACCTCCATTTTTTTTAATAGTAAACCATATTTTCAATCTCAGATTATTACTCTTTGGGTCAAAGAAAATAACTTTTGTACCAAATATTTTTCGATTTGATCCAATACTGAACCGCTGTTTGGTTCTCAATTCATCGAATGTTTCCTATTGTAGTGGATTGTGTGAGTCGGAAAAACCTTCAAAATCTCGACTATTGTCTGATGAAACTAGTTTTCGAAGATGCTGATGAACTGAAAATTAAACAACGGTTCAGGATTACATCAAATCGAAAAATGTTTGGAACAATAATCCGAGATAAAAAACATGGATTCCTTTTTAAAAAAGTGGAGGTGAGTTTCGTATCTCGGAGGCACCTCCACTAAATGAAAAAAAAACTATACTGATCTTCTCTTCCCTCGTGATACCCTGCAACTTTTGTTCGAAACTTTTTTTATCGAAAACCTTTTCTCTGCGAAATAAAAGGTTGTTTTAAAAAGTTATACAATACATCAATCAACAAAAGTACGAAAATATTTTTTATACCAATTTTGTCTTTTAATTTTGTGATAAAATTTGTAATGAACACCATAAACGATCTGAATTCTGTGGGATAATTTTTTTTACATTATCTTCCATTACCGTTGCTATATGATGTTTATCAAAAAATTTAATAAATTTATATTCTGGACGCGAATATTCAATAACACGATATCATTTTCGTACCAATTTTCTGAATCTTTATTAGTTAATTTACTTAATCTGTCTAATAAAAAATTCCCATAAAAATTTGGCATCTCCGCAATTAATCAATTTGTGTCGAATCATTTTGTCCGATAAACAAAACTCCACAAAGTGGCTGTAAAGTTTGTCTTGTAGCCACTGTTTCATTTCTAGTTAGAAATATGATACAGATGGTACATGGCGTAACACTAGGGATCGATCCATTATGTAAATTTTTCCAAATCCTGAATCAAGGTTTGTTTGGTCAATTGGTTTGGACCGTATCGTCATACGATTCAAACTTCGGTATATTTTTATCATTCCAACTCAAATAACTAAATGAGGTTTGATTCACTGGTACTCAAATTGAGTTTAGTTAGATTCACTGGCATATTTATATGTATGCGGTACATCTCATACAATGACACCATATTCTACTACCATAGTTTATTATAGCATCGAAAAAAGTTAGATAATGATTTACTTTACAACTGTTTTTCAAGTATTTTATATTATACCATCGAAAAGCGTTACATATTAGAACAGGGCGTCACACTTTTCGAGACATTCGATAAATTCATGGATCGCTTTACCGATACAAGTAAGCATGTCTTTGAAAAATGTATTTACATCGTCATGAACTTTTATTTTATAACAATTGTTTCGATCAACACAGAGGCTTGTTCAGACAAAGATCTTAATTATGATAATTTATCATCAAAATTTGTCCCAGAAGCAGCATCGGAAAGTTTTAGCAGAAGTCGTTGTTTATAAGATATTAAATTTTCTCTAGCCATTCGGTTCTTCAAAGTTATTTTTTTTCATGGATTGAAAAATACAACATGATTAAAATGATATTGTTAAAACCAACAACGTAATAAATGGCCATTGAACGAATTTCCGGCTACTATAAAATATACTATTGTTAAAAAGACTGGTAAATAAATATTGTTCTGTATTTGTATACAGACTGAACCGAAAATATGTATTTTTTTAATATGAAAACACTTATTTCAACGACTGCTCTTAAAGAAAACTGTTTTGACAAATTTTAATATGATTTTTTATAGGCACTCTACGTGTAAATTATCTATTTAAAATCATATAATGTATAAATATTCAATTGCCAAAACAGATAAAATTTACAATTAGTTTTCAATCAATAATTTTGGCTGGACATGTGAACTGTGAATTGATACAACATGGCTTTATTATCGAAACAATTAATTATATTTCTATGAATAACGTTTCAATGTAATTGATAGCACTTCCAAAAAGAACAAATATAAATTTTTATATGATTGCATTTAAAAATAATATTAGTCATTCAATAAATAGTGTAATAATAGTATTATATTTAAACGCCGAATCTGAAAAACGTGTAGTGTCCGACCGAAGATTTAAAAACCCTAAGAAATTCAGTTTAAATTGGCTACAACTGCTATAAGTCGCCACGTCCATCGCGCTAATTCGTAACAGTTTGCTCAATTTCGGCGCTTGTTAGAAACCTTCGGTTTCGGTCAAAACTTCGGCCCATTTTGGCCGAAGCCGAAGCTATGGTCGGACACTAAAAACGTGCTTAGTTGAGAAGAAAGGGTTTCTTTCAAACTTGACGTGAATTAATGTGAACAAATTTGCGAGAAATGACTGGCCGTTAATAATCCTATTAAATAATTAATATTTTAAACGTACCAATGGTACTGACGACAGTGAAAGCAAAAAAGAAAGAATGATAGAAATCCCATTTCAGCGGTTTCATGCTATCGGCATCCGTATAATTACTCATGGCTCTGCCGCAGTATGTTGACAATTTCTCCAGGATAACTTCTGCCGCACTTTGATTGTTCGGCATGAAATGATCCTTCAACAGTTCTGCAATTAAAAATTGTATTATAGTTTGTTTACCTACATAAATATCAGTATTTTTACGATTATACAATTATCATCAATCCCAAAACCGCAGAACACTCGAACTAAAATAATGTTCGTATCATTAAGAGATCTGAAAGTCTTTTTTACAAGCTCTTTGCTAGTGTCAGTTTGAATCAAATCTTGCAATCAAAATTTCGACTGGATCTAATTAAGCCAGAGCTTTGAAATGTTGCACATTATGTATAAATCCGGTGACAATGCAATAATCCAATATACAATAAACTATTTAACGTAATTTTAAATCCAATATGGCGGACGCATATTCGACCGATTTGAAATTTTGTACACGTGTATTTCTTATGATAATACAGGATTCAATCGTTTATAGAATTAATAATCAATTCATTTTAATAGAATATTGTTTTAGAAGTAATAATTTTGAAATACCAAAAAGAACAAAATATATTAGTAAAATAAACTTTAGGACAAGCTCTTATTGAAATTTTCTATTAAGGAAAGAACCAATAAAATCGTGAGTTGTGAATAATAATCGATCATAGAGTTTACAGTCCACGCTTTTGTTATTATCAACCTAAATTATTAAAAATTATTTTTTCTTCTCTAATAATACAAAATACAGTGTAAACTCCATTTAACGTCACTCGATATAACGACAAACTCTTTAAAACGTCGAAATTACTTAACTCTAGTTGGTTTACCTTGTTGCTCATACAATGATACACTCTAAATAACAACACGTCCACTCTAAATAACGACAACAATACGTCATCATTAAGGAATAAACTGTAGTTGTTTGTTATTTTGTTGCTTTGCTGTTGGAATCATGCGTATCGAAGATTCTAAGAAATTCTTTCCTTTGTTTGTAAGTGTATGAATGTTTGTTGGTCAGTTGTAAATTTTATACCTATATTATAAGTAAATATATATTATAGTAAAAAAATATTATTGGATTATTTCTTCTCTCCGTTTAACCTCAACTCTCAATAACGCCACAAAGTGTCCCTTGAGTGACGCGACATAGAGTTTACACTATTACCAAAATATTTTTGTAGATTTTACAATTACAAGATTCTGATTTCAGCCAGACCAAAGACATGTCCCGTGGTGACAACGTCATGGATTATATATTTGGCCCTGAAGCATTACTGAAATCAGATTCTTGTAAATCTATACAATTAAATAACAACTTCTTAGAAGTTTATTAGATGATAGATGCTAATGAAATTTGATATCAAATAACCAGTATTTCTTCCTGTTTAACTAGAACAAAATTATCAACATGAAATGTCTTTTGTATACAAAATACTTCTTTAATCAGGTCAATTATCGAAGTAATTTGAGAATACTTTTTATCAATTCATATAATCTTGGAATAACAGAAATGCACTTTCAGTGAATTTAAACAATGAAAGCTAAACAGTCTTTTTTTTATTTATTTAGGTCGCATATATTTTTTAATATTTTTATAAATATGAAGGTAATGTATCACAATGGACAAAACTCTCTGTGATCTAATAATTGGATAGCGTTTCATATCAACTGATTTATTTCATATCAACTGACTTAAACTTAAAGACTAGTGAAGAATGTGCATGCGAATTCGAATATTTAGTTTTTTAATCTGGCGTCATTTGTTCAAGGCTAAAATTTGGAAGCTGGTTGGCTGCGCAAGTCGCACGCACACATTTGAAGTGTTTCTGGATACTAGATTGATTATTATTAATACTAATGACCATATTCACCGAATGTAGGTAGTTATTTATTCGGTTCATTTGTTCTTCAGGTAACTATTCCTGCGAATAAATAGCGACAATTCAATTAACCAACCATAATTATGTCTACTTCAGGTTTAAATCTATTTATTTGTTTGAACATTATTACCTATTTTGTAAAACTTTTTTGGACGTTTACACTAACGCCATCGGTCATATTTTTGAGTGAACGTCAAAATATTCAACAAAAAGAGCAAGGAGTATAATGCAGTGTATATTTATTCTTTAAGTAACTTCTCTACCTGATTATTTGCTTGGTGAATTGAAAGTAAATTTTATTCTAACGAATAATTTTGTTCCAAGATTAGTAGCTTTTATCTTTAATAGTGTTCGGTGAATATGGGCATAAGTCTAAAGTTTTATTTTCTAATGTTAAAGTAAAGGATATAATCGTAAGGTTACCTTAGCGAAAAATTTAAGTTATTTTTAAAAAAGGGAGATATGTTTACTTTTCAAGAATTCTATAAAACGTGCATTTTAATCTAAAAATAAAAACACAATAATCAACTACTAAATATATATTATATAGATCTATATTTGCATTCTATTAAACAAATGTTTGGCAAAATGATAGTGGAAATTTTTGAATTCAAATAGTTTATTTTCGAATTCCAATTGAAACAGAACATTTAAACAAGTGTTTGGACATGCTTGATATTCAATTATGCAATTCGTTCTAATTAATTTTGTAAGGTTTTTTGGCAATGAGGTTATTAGAGTTGTTTAGAGAGTTTTAGCTTTTGCTTAACAAGTTCAAGAGAATGAGTTCAGAAGATTATATCAATCACCCAGTCCTCGGACTGCCCAAGCTAGTGCAAGAACGAGGCTCATGGATCGAGAGATATAAGAGATTGGAAGATAGCACAATAAGCCCTAGAGGCTGCGGTGTTCCCGATGACAAGCCGACTCCCGTTAACGAAAAAAAACAAGTTCAAGAATCCAGCAGGAGTTAATTTCAGCCGGAGTGGACTGGAATACTGCTCCAGTACTTTCCTTGACCGAAAAATTAATAATTAATTGATTGATTATTCCTGGCACTGGAACGTTGGCTTTAAACTTCACTATATCATATAGTGTTAAAAGCTCCGGTACTTCTATATTTTTAGAAATTAAGTACTGGAATACAGTATGCCGTCGTAATATTGGTATACAAAGATAATAACTTGTTATCCGAAAGTAATATTTTGTATGTTAAGAAATGAAATATAAGCTGACCTATATTTTTTAAGTTTTAAGATCACATCATTTAGGAGGCAATAATTATTTTATTAATGATATTTTTACAAAAATCATGACGACAGCCGGTGGAATTCAAACTTTGACGCGGACACAAAAGACGTAAATAATGATTGCCGATTAGTCCTTCGTCATAACATTTTTAATGATTAGATATATTAATAAGAATTTTATTTTGTCTGGAACATAGATTAGATACTTTTAGTCTGGAACATGTTTAGTTTTGATTTTGTCCAGATTAACAATAATAGACGTTTTCTTTGAAACCAGCGTATCTTTTTTTTATAAATACGATAAATTAGAAGAAAAAATTGTTGCTCTTGGGTTAGTCATTTCTTTCGGAAAATCGGTGTACCTATGTGAGGTTTCTTTAAGGAGGCTGAATTTGAAAATATTTTCGGAGCACCTCTAGAAAAAATTGTTTATTCACCTTCAACGAACGCCACTGAATTAGTGTCTGTCATGAAAATAATTGCATGACGTTCTAAAATCGTGAGAATTTTGTTAGATATTTAGATTAAGACTGATATAACAAATAGAATAAAACAAACAGACTTAATTGATCATATGTTTAAATTAAATATTATCGACATTTCACAGGACAAAATCGTGCTCTTTAAGATTGCACGAAGTAAGTCAAGGATACAATTCGATAATATATTGTGCTGTCATCTTGAAAATACTTCCGTCACTTTCTACATTTACTGTTTGTAAAAGTGGTTTTATTGATTTCTGTTTTGAAAATTAAACGTTTAAATTTTAATGTTGATAACAACTGGTCAAGATCAAAGAAAATTGAGCGATGAGAACCATGATTCCAATTTCGAAATAGTATAAAATATAAAATAATGGTATAAAATAAAGTAGCTATGCGCGCAAGTATCTTTCTTTGCTTAGTTTTTCTAAACTGCACAATAGATTTTGATGCGATTTTCATCACCATTTAATGAATTGCTTCCGGAAGCGTTATGTGTAGGTACACATTCATATGAAATAGATGGTAGAAAAATATTGATGCTTTGTAATCAAGTTGTAAAAAGACATTTTTAGTATGCTTATACGTGGCTTACACCGTTTGAACCATAAGAGATTCATCAAAATAATGAACTACAGAATTGTAAGTCTTAAAATACCCACAGAAAAGTTTGCGAATACCATTCTTATTTTTGATTTAGTGAAAAATAATAAGCTATTGTGAAGCTATTTTGACTGACATGGCATTATTTCTTGTGCAATTAAATATCTTGATGGTTACCTTACGCATTAGATCAAAATAGACCTTTACATCATTTTGGAAGATATCACAGATTTTAAAATTACTCGCAACAAAATAATTGTGGTTTAATTATGGTTTACTTGCTTGGCAAGACTTGCGAAGCTATTTTGACTGACATAGAATTAATCCTTATG
The DNA here is from genome assembly GCA_963575645.1 of Xanthostigma xanthostigma. Taxonomy (NCBI): domain Eukaryota; kingdom Metazoa; phylum Arthropoda; class Insecta; order Raphidioptera; family Raphidiidae; genus Xanthostigma; species Xanthostigma xanthostigma. Next base: position 25,326,852 of record OY754473.1, on the reverse strand, counting down.
CAATTAAACGTATTATCTATAATAGGCAATCTACAAATTCGCGCGAATGGGCTTACTAATGTTATAAATGCGAAAGTAACTCTGTCTGTCTGTTACGCTTTCACGACCAAACCGATGGGCCGATTTTGATGAAATTTAATATGGAGACAGATTGAAGCCTGGGGAAGGACATAGGCTACTTTTCTCAAAATTTGTCCCTTATGGAGATGAAGTGGGGGTTGCAATCTGTAAGAATCTACGCTTTCGCGGCCAAACGGCTGGTCCCATTGTGCTGAAATTTAACATGGAGTTTAAATTCTTAATTAACCTCCAAGGGGGTTAAATGCCATTTTGTAAATTAAGGTTACAAGTGGGTATTCCGGTACTTATAATGTGCCCAAATTGTGTAATGGTAGTCGTTTACAAGTTTCTCATTTGGGTCGAAATATTGCTAGGGCTATTATAATTATTGGCAGATCTTAAGGAGACAGTGTTTTGATACCACGAAAACCAATTATATAGACGGATTTGCCTTTTCAATTTAAAAGATAACAATTTTCAGTAACACTGATTTCGAAATAAAGCCCAGGAGCAAACATTTAAGGTAGCTGTTATTCATTTTGAAAAACCACGTTTTTTGCATGGTCAGCTATATTGGCTCATTCACATGTAACGAATCCACAAAATCTTTATGTTTTTGCAAAAGATTGTATAACAAGAAACATTTTTATAGGGCCGTCTGAAATTAGTGTCTTGCTTGAATTTATAAATTTTTTAATCAATTATATCAATTGTACGAAGTCACGAGTAAAATCTGCATTTAAATAGAAAAGTCGTGCTAGGATCACATTGAAAGTAAGTATTGTCTTACGGCTCCAACTGTTTTTTTTAAATCAGGGAACGACGCTGGGTTGCAGAAAGGGTTGTCAAAAAAATTGATTTGACAATGACCTTAGATTGTGATCATATAAATACAGTTTCCATACATCAGGAGCTGTCTAATGTCGTATTCAAACTCCCTGTCATCTAGAACATTAGATTGTACTCACACAAAAGCAAATGATTGTTCTACACAGAAAAGGATCGCTTATCAAGCAAAATATTGATCAAAATGCGTAGATAAATATTCTTTCGAAATGGGAACTCTACAAAAAACGATGCTAAATACATGAATACACAGTTTAAGAAAAATATTTCAACAGATCAATTATTTTTCCAGCAGGATCGATTTAAAATTTTTCTATGCTGTGAAGAAATGCAGTTCACAATCTAAGGTCATTATTAAATCAGATTTTTGACAATACTTTCTGCAATCCAGCATAAGGCTACAATATTGGGAATTCAAAGATACTAAAACTTAAATTTTCTTGCAATTGTTTGTCGTAGAGATCTATATCTTATTTTTTTTTGGCACTTAAATTTTCTGCATAGCAACTAGTTTATCGTCATACTAGATATGGAGTTCGTTCTGCGTCCTCCATTCAAATTAATGAATGAACAAAACAGATCACCTCATGACGACGTGTTTTCGTCAATTATTAGTAATTGAAGTCCCCTTAATTTTTTGGCAAGGGAATACACACACGTTTCAGAACGACAATAAATGAATTGCAATTGAGCATAAAAAATCGACCACGTCAATTTAGAAATGTTCTTGGAAACTTTTCAATAAGTCCGTAAAAAAGTAAATGCATTCATTTTAACCGTTATACGGTTATGAAACTGATTTCGGGTTAAGTGGTATTAGTTTATATTAAACCCCTTCGGATTGAATTTTATATTTTTGAAATACAAAATATTTTTTAGAGTGTTGGGTAATTAAGGTATTTTCGGTGAAAACTAAATTTAACATTTACAGAATTTTGGAAAATCTGGTGTCCATTGAAACAACAGGTCAAAAAAAAATATTTTTTACGGTAATCACTAGCATAGGATATTTAATTACTTTTTGAGTATAATTAGTAAAGTTAACATCATAAAATTAAAACAAAAACAATAAATTACATCATGAAAATGCGTAAGTTATACTAAGTCCGTAATATATAATCAGAATATACACTTTTACCAACTTGCGGTCAACACTTGACTCGATATTTCTATCTACACACATACTATTTCTTTGTTTTGTTTGGCATGCCTACATCTCAGATAAGCCCCAAGCACAATAAATTGTTTATATTTGATATTTAATTACGTTGACTTAAATTACACGCGTTAGAGTAGTATGTCCATTGAAAAGACCGCCAGGACCGAATGGGGTTACATGATTGGAGGCCCAACGTTTCGTCATTCACAGTGATCGACATCTTCAAAGTCGATGTTATTTTAAAATAAATGTACCTCTAGCCTTAAATTTAGGTTTTCATGACAATTCAATGTCGAAAATACTTCGGGGATAGATTTAGCGTAGTGTATCAAAAATGGTCATATGAAAAATATGTATTTTTGTTATGTGAACTTTTCACGTCAAATAGAACGTTCAATTTGAATCAAGTTATTATGAAACACACTTTATATAGAGTTTGTAATCGAAGGTGCAGTTTATCACTTTATCAAAGAGGTTTCCGGTGATCCAAATTACTAAACAACAAAGGTTATGGATTTCCGTTTTAATATGTCTTTTGCTGTTCCTTGAAAAGAAAAATATTTGTACGAATAAATTAATGGAAAGTTTATGGAAAAAGCGCTTCTTTTGTTAAATTTAAGATTACTAGTGGTTGACAAGTGGTCGAAATTCGACCGTAATCCATTAAATTTTTAAGTTTGAATGTTATTGAGAATTGTTTGTCATTATGTCGATTTCTCCTAAATCGATTTTACCTGTGTTAAAATATATTGCGCACTTCCCCTGATTATAAACCGAAGAGAACGATGTATGTTTCATCACAATGTGTGCGAAATTAACACATTCAAATCGGTACCATAACTTTTTTCCTTTCCGAATTTATATATGATGATATGTTACTTAATAATCTACATGGTTTACTTTAGTTGAACATATTAATCGAGTTTTTAATGACATAAGCCATTTTTGTCACATTGTTCTGGTCCTAAACAACAGTGAATATTTGACAGTCATAAAATATTGAGTCTTAAGAAGTCTTCAAACAAACAATATTTGTTGAAGTTCTGGGGACTAATATAAAGGAACTAGAAGGAAAATAAACACTTTTCCTAATAATGGCGTCAGAGGGTCCCATTTTTAAAAACAAAATGGCCTTTCTATCCGATGTGCGTTTACTATTCGTATTATTTTAAATTGAAAGCATCGCATATAACATCATATTTTTGCAAGATTTAAATAAACCACACGACTCTCGTGTGGTAAAACTTAAAATTTCTAACCACATTGATGCCCTTTGTTGACGATCGTCTATAATTTACTGTATTTATATGTAAATATGTTAAAATATTTTTGCGGTTTAAAATATCTATAGATATTTATCGTGCATGAGTACAGCATGTGCATAAAATATTAACCATCAATGAGCAGTGCAAACACATAAAATCGTTTCTGCGTATTTAGACATAAGTTATATTTTCATAAATAACTTGCAAGCCAATTTGTAGACTGCGTCAATTTTGACCTTAATAATTGAGCGATTTGTTTCATAAAAATATAGAGTCAAATATCGGACGTTAATTTTTGGTCAATTAGCACGGATGTCACTGTCATCTTTTACGTTACCTATATATATATATTTAGTGTATTTGCCATAATGCACTTACACTATTGGCGTCGGTGGGATGGCGGGACCTAGCAGTCGGACCAAAATTTTTCGACGTTTCATAGCCTCCTAAGGAGTTTGGCACCATTTTTGGAAAACTCTGTTTATATATAAGTGTACGGGCAAATAACTTTCGAAGGAGTTAATTCATTTTAACGCAATTTGATCAACACGTTGGAATCCATCACCGCACGAAGCTTATTTAAAATGGGCCCGATCGGGCCATGTTAAGGGTGGTATTTAGGGGTTGAAAAAAGTTTTCGGGACCAAAAATATCGAAAAATTCTCGGAATCGTTTCAAATTTGTAATTTAACCCTTTAGTAATTATTAAAATGTGCTGCTAAAATTTTAATAAAATCGGCCCGACAGGACCAGACTTTATGAAAACACTAGTATATACTGATATATGGATTTACATACTGAAGGGTGTACATAACTTGGTACAGATGTTGAATTGATATTAATATTGAAATTAAGTAAAAAATTTTGTTTAAGGGGATGTATTAACAGGTATTTTTTTATTTTGCCCAAAAACAAAGTTAAGTTCATATAATAAGTCCACACTACCTATAAATGCTAATAAACTATAATATTGTCGGCAGGGCTTGGCACTGCGACCCGGAGTTTTTTTTTAAATAAAATTGTCTGTTAATTTGTATCTCAAAAGTCAATAAACAATGCAGTACTAAGTGCGTAGTCTAAAGTGAATAATTGTCGTGTCATGAAAATACTGTAATAAAAAAAGACTATATAACTGTGCATTTTTGAGAGAAGTTTTGAAACGTTCGCCAGCTTTTCTCCATAATTAATTATTGGTGCAAAAGTTATGGCAATGTTACTGGCGAATTTAACAGGGGAGGAAAGGAGCATTTGCCCACTGTGGTCCTGACGGAATGCATTAGAGGCCCTTTTTGCTAAAAGTTACTTTCAATTTTTGTTATTTTTTGAAATATATTTTTGAAAGTCCCTTGTAGACTGCAAGTCAGATGTGCTCTCAGGGCCCCCCTGCTATCTAAACACTTGCAATGAATGGAAATAATAATAAATAAAATAAAAAGATTAAACGATTTATGTATGTAATAAGTTAGTTTTTAAACGTCTACAATTTTATCAACATTTGTCAAATATTTCTGACTTGTTGAAAACGTTTTAGAGAGGCTCCAGAAGGCCACCTGCAGGACATCAAAATTCAGTTCAAATAAACTATTGTATAGGTGTCCCTAGGGAAATTTTGCCCACTGGACCTTTTTTCTTAAATCCGCCTCTAAGCAACGTACAAGGTATAATTAAAAGACGCAAAAATATTTACCGTAAATTTCCATTCTTTCTCTCTTTTCTTCTTCTCGCTGCTGGGCCTCTTGAACGCTTTCGATATAATAAAATATCGAAGCTCCAAGAGTCAGATACAGCAAGAAAAACATCAATAAAACCGTCCATTGCGTTTTTGACATCATTTTTGCAATAATGTTAGTTTAATAATCGTTTATAAAAAGTATTTATTTTAAAAATTATGTTTTATTTAGCTATCACATACGTTTATTTAGGAACTATAATATTTATAAAATTAATTGAGCTTTCAAATAGCTGTCAGAGCATATTAGAGTAACTGTTATAAATGGCAGAATAATTTAATGACAAAATGACAATAACGTTCATTTAAAAAGTCTTTTGACGTCTGATTCGAATTGTTTTTTATCACTTCCGGTAACCAGATTTATCACAAAAGTTCAGATCTATTTTCAAGTGTTCAACTATTTGTGATTTTTATTTTCGGGCAAATCTTTTTGTAACAACAATAGCATTAAAATCACTACGAAAGCCGGCACAATCGATATTCTGCAACCGCGGTATCTCAAACTTGTCCCGTTTACAACCATCTTGATATTTGGTCAACTTTATTATCTTGATAAGGCATGTCCTGAATAATCAAAGAAAATTTTACTCAACGAACAATTCTTTTTATTTCCTCGTTAATTTTTAAAATCACTCTTGTTTATAGCGGAATCTGATTAAAATCAATCAGTATTATTTTGAGAACTTTTAATTCGTTTTTAATTTCACAAATATAATTCACTAGGAACAAGAGTACAAAGTGAACTGTACAATAAACAAAACACTCTTATATACGTCGTGATTTTTTTTTCAAAACAATTGAGTAGCGTTTTTTCTCGTAATCACCAGTAAATAAATCGATAAGATGGAATAATTGGAGCCAATGCTCAGAAGTAACATTATCAATAAGAAAGTAGGTGTATCTTATCATGAATAGATTTGGTGCACTTGTAATGAGAATATTCTCCGGATAGTAATTCACATACAATTGACCGTCAAAGCGCGACTATATATGCGTTAAATACACACACATTTTATATGTATTTAAATGTCGGCGTGCATCATTACATTGGATACTGAAACCTACCTTACTTAAGCCGCGTTCAGATCAAGTCCGACGAAACCAAATGTCCGACTTGTCGCAGCGCGGTGACTGGTAAAATTGTTCTTTTTTCAATAACCTAGGCGTTCTTTAAAGACAACCCGTTCTAAACAGATGAGCCATGGAGAAATTCTGTTGTAAATAAAATTTAAGTTCAAAAACTAAAACCCGACTACTGAAAAGTATGACACAAGATAATATTCTAATCTGAAGATAGCCGTGGTCATATGCCACTTCATATCTATGGTCATATGGCGTCCTATAGATATATAGCGAGATGAACTTTACCATACAGTTTTGATCGTTTACTATTGTTAAAATGTATTGCATTGCTAAGGTTGGTGGCATACGACCACGGCTATCCTCAGATGAGAATATTATCTTGTTTCATACTTTTCAGTAGTCTGGTTTCAGTTTTCAAAATTAATTTTTATTTAATTTTTTTTGGGGTTATAGCAACAGCTAACAATATGTTACAGACTGATCCATTTTAATGTATACCTATGGTAAATTATTGAGACAGGACATTTTCGGAAAAAAAGTTTCAGGCAATAGTTTTTCAGTTTGAAGGGGGGAATCATTTAGAGACAAAGACCTCCCTTCATCCCCAACCCCTGCCCAGGGGTAGGGGTGATTTTTACATTTTTAACAGGAATACCTATTTTTTATCACTAATTATGATTTTTCGAGAATTAATATGTAACAATTGTCTGAAACATTTTTTTATCCGATTCCTTCATCAACTCCTAAAATGCATGTCAAAAATCGGTTTCCCGAAACTTCCATTAAATTTTTATGCCTAAACAACGACTTGCGCAGAATGTCCATAATTTATATAACATATCTATCCGAGGATTGCTCCTTAGGAACTGTCATTGAAATAGCAAGTTCTGAGAAATTCTAAATAAAAATTCTAATTCAAATCATTATTAAAATAACTATTACAGTTGTTTCGTCTCATTACTATTAGTATTATCTAGAACGTTAAATGTTAATTAACAAAATTGTCGATTTTTCTTGTTAACTTATACATGATGACTGTTTTTGTAGGGCTACAAAATTAACTAATCCGACACTGATTTAATGTAGATACCTACGTACTTACTCATTTCGTTAAACTAGATTTGAGTTTATTTCAAAACTCCTTTATTTTCAGATGAAAAAAAAAATTATATAATGCAAAATACACTTGTTAAAAATTCTGTTAAAAAAAACTGAAAATTAATCAGGTTGAAATTTTTTTTAGGCTTTTTAAAAACAGGGAAAAAACCGCGAATATAAATAGACACCGTCAACATAGAGGTTTTTTGTAACCATTAATTTAATTTTTATTGTTTTCATCAGTTTTCATTATTTCATTTCCAATAATCTATTACAGAAGCATTAGGAAGCAATATTATACGAATAAATATAATGTGAAGACTGGTGATTTCAATGATACGTAAAGACATTGTTCTATTAGGGAAATAGAAAATAGAACAAAAAACTCAATATTTATTAAAAGATATATTTAAATTCGATTCATATTTAGAAGTATTTAGAGCGATATATCAAAAAAATAATGGATTTTTTTAATAAACCATTCATTACGTTAACTTTTAGCAAAAATTAGTACGTCTTCAGAACATAATTGCAAACTCAGGTATTACTTAAATAGCGACCCGGTCCGGCTTCGCTCGAATTTGTAGATTGTCACCGGTTTTTCGTAGATTTGCATTGCAATATTGGTCTCCACGAAAAGCGCTTTTATTTTAACGCAATAATATATATCCTGAAGGTCCACACTAAATATTAGTGAAAATTTTTTTGAAATCTGATACCTAAGTAGTTTCGAATATTGCCTCCTAAATCTAAACTTGCAAACTTTACCTACCTCTTTATAATAGGTATTATTAGCGGCCCGATCCGGCTTCGTCCTAATTTGTAGGTTGCCACCGTTTTTTTGTCGATTTGCATTGCAAAATTTGTCTCTACGAAAAGCGACAATATATAGCCTTTGTCGATCCTGAAGGTTCACTCTAAATATTGGTGAAAACATTTTTGAAATCGGATGAGTAGTTTCGGAGATTACCTCCTACATCCAAACTTTACCTGTTTATAATATTGGTATCGATACTCGTATCGTATTATTTACGTATCTAAACGTGTCTTAACCGCAGAAGGTGTTAATAAATCAATGATTTCTTACAATTTATGTAAATAAAAAAGCTAACAACGTTTCGAACGTTAATATTATGATGAAAATTCAAATTGCATATAACATTTTTATATTAAAATTCAATTTGATTTTAAAAGCACCAAGTACATCTACTAAAATCTATACAGATAAATAAAATTGAAATGATTGTTTACAATGCCAAAATAACAGCTTTTTACTAAATGCATATGAAACTATATAGGTACGGTACTTATAACAAAAAACTATTTTTTAAATTTTCCGAAACGACTGGACCGATTTTGACTGGACTTTCACTGGCAGATAGCTGATGTTATAAGGAGTAACAATGGGGGTCCCTTTAAGTCACGTAGATTTATACCTCAAATGAATAAATACCATTTTAATATTTTTGGAAAAATTTGTATATACCAACAGGTTACCGTCAGGACTCAAACCTGAATTTACCCATTTCGCGTTGGTTGATTTATCAATTAATCTACAGTAACCGATGGACATCGGGGATTTGAACTTTTATAAATGGTATTTACGGTGACAGAAATCACTGTTAGCGAGAGTCGATTTTTAATACAAACATATTAAAAGTCGAATCATTACATAATTAATACGTTTGTGTTAAAAAAGATTAATTGATAAATCAACCAACGCGAAATGGGTAAATTCAGGTTTGAGTCCTGACGGTAACCTGTTGGTATATACAAATTTTTCCAAAATGGTATTTATTCATTTGAGGTATAAATCTACGTGGCTTAAAGGGACCCCTATTATTATGTATTTTCACGTGTACTAAATTCAATCTTATATAAGGAGTAACTTAGGCTACTTTTACGCGATTGTGATGAAACACGGTAGCGACAACAGTAGTAGAGCCTTCGGCTATGTATTATTAATAAATTAAAAGTACCCTAAGTTGCTCTTTATAACATCAGCTATCTGCCAGTGAAAATCCCGTCAAAATCGGTCCAGTCGTTTTGGGGATTTAATATATAGCCGAATCCTCCACTGCTGCAGTTGTTTTCATGTTTCATAACGATCGCGTGCGGAGCCGCGGGGAGCAGCAAGTTTGTAATAAAAAAAGAAAACAACTGAACATTGAAAAAGCTTGTCTTATTCAATTTATTCCAAAATAAAACTCGTAGGTATTATTACTAATCTGCAAAAACCAACTTAACTAAAGTTCCATAAAATGTAGAAAATAAAACTGACGTTAAACAAAGTTTTTATTGTTATTGTTATTAATTTGTGAATTTACCAGGATATGATAAGTGCCTACATAAAAAAATAATCATTTGTTATTTTTTATCAACGTCAAGCTAATTAATTAAATATTATTATCACGGCGTTGAAATAATTACTTTAAGTATAAAATCATAACTAGAAATTTGTAGTATTTGCGAAGCTACTAAATTCAACAGAAATCGATTTCCGAGATAATGTATTTTTTATCTAAACTGGATTTTCCTCTATTACTAACACAAAATGTTCTAATACGGAACTATTTTATTTGTAAACATGTAAATTATTATTAAATTCAGACCAAAATAAATTGTGGTTTTGAAAAAAAAAACTAAAGAAAGACGCAGTTCGGGTCTACACCGTAAATTTTTCCTGAAAACGTCGAGACAGTTTCCTGTATCTCCTGCACATGATCTAAGGATATTTTGTGACTCGACCGGTTAACGAAAGAATAGACTTTTATTTTAAATTAGAAATTCTTATAGAAAAACTATTCCAAAATATTTATTTAATACTAGCGGTCTGTCCCGATTTCATCCGGGTGCGATAGATATAATTCTGCAAAATGTACTTATTTCGTTCTCGGCCCGGCGTCTGAACTAATAGCTTTGAGCAAATTCTAGCAGATTTGCTTCTTAACTAATAGTTTTGATTGAATTCTAATAGATGTCGCTACTTGGTAGTAAAACAATTTTTTTTGTTTGTTTTTGAACTAATAACTTTGAATAAATTCTATCAGATCTCGTTACATGTTACTAAAACAGTTTTTCTAAGAAAACACCATAATTTTGTATAAAATATTAATTAATAAAAACTATCCTATAGCGTAAGTTGCACCGAGCAAGACACATTTACAAAATTCCATTAAAATCGGTTGAGTGGTTTCGGAGATTAGCGCGGCGAATATTGTGACACGAGAATTATATATACTTACTAGCGGTCCGTCCCGGCTTCGCCCGAGTGCGATAGATATAATTCTGCAAAATGTATTTCGTTTCCGGCCTGGCGTCTGAACCAAGAGCTTTGAGCAAATTCTACTAGATGTCGCTACTTGGTACTAAAACAGTTTTTTTTTTTGTTTGCATCTGAACTAATAGCTTTGAGTAAATTCTATCAGATGTTGCATGTTATTAAAACAGTTTTTTTGACAAAATACCGTAATTTTATACAAAATATTTGATAAAAACTATCCTGTAGCGTAAGTTGCACTAAGCAAGACACATTTACAAAATTTTATTAAAATCGCTTCAGTGGTTTCAGAGATTAGCGTGGCCAAAATTGTGACACGGGAATTATAATATAATTATAGTAGACTTCAAAACTTTATTATTTCAAGCTTTTTTGAAGGAAGGACAATTTTTTACAGTTTTTTATTTAAGGAAGTATGAGCACGCTAAATTATAAATTATATAAGTAATTAATAAAAAAGATCAGCTTTTTAGGAAAATTAGCTTGCGTTTATTATTTCTGAAACGAACCGGCAACATTGCAGACCAAACGCAAGCAAATTTTCCTAAAAGATGATCTTTTTTATTAAATATTTTTTAATCTAGTCGGTCACTACGGTTTTTTTATTGTTTTAAATTTCTTTATTAATTACTTAACTTTTAATTAGATAGTTTTTTTCATTTTCTTTGTCGCCGATCCGTCGCTTTGCCATAAGACCAATGTTAAATATGCTTACTTTTGATGTCAATTATTTATTTAAATAATCAGTTAGCCCCACTCAAATTTTTAATATTTGTTTAGACGTATATTGAAATTTCATATAAAAATTGGTTGTCCTTAAAGTCGGTTTACGGACGATAGTTTTACGTGATAACGTCATAAAGAAACATTGATGAACTCTCTGACGTCACGCGAGAAGAAAGAGAAATGCGTACAAGCCGACGCTTGGGCCGATCGTGCCTCTCTATCGCTTATACCGCGCTCTCGCTTGCACGCTCAGGCTCAGGCGGAACGTGACACTTTTTCGTGCGTGCAGCCGGTGTTTCCTCAATTTATAAGACGTTATCACGTCAAAAAGAATCGAGTCTTTCTTTCCAAATTGCTATCGTGGTCGTACTTCCTGATTTAGATATATTATTATTAAAAAATGTTTGTTGAAGTTTTTTTTAATTCAATGAAATATCTTAGCGCGGACAATTTTTAGAAGAAGAAATTAGTTGTAAAAAGTTATCATTTTGGGATTTCATTGATTTATATTACGACAGTCTATCAATCTTCCGAAAATCCATTGTAATTGTATTACTGCAGATTAGTCTATCGATTACAACAATTGTTACATCATAATATAATATGGTCTGCGTGGAATATATTTCACAACGTTGCATTTAAGTTGTTTATCTCTTTTTTTTTAAATAGTATATTTTATCAATTTCATTTAGTAAGTATAAATCAATGTTCCTGTATTTACTTTAAAAAGATAAAAAAAAACACCAATTAATCGTTTTTTCAAATTCCCAGTCATATCAGTCCCTGATGGTGCAAAGTGCGGATTATATAAAGGTGTTGATCACGTCAACTGCTCCGTCATATAAATGATTGTTTATAGAATATCTGTAGGTATGTCCAGGCTCCCATGACAGAAAAAGTTACCCCTACGAACACCTCAAAATTATAAAGTGAAAATGGCTGAAAAATTATAATAAACTACTGACAGAACAACTGTTACTGTAATCTTTTTTAGTATATTTTTTTATTTTTTTGTAAAAAATTTTATCATGTAACTGGGCTAGGTGGAAGATCAACTTAAAGTTGAACCGTGCCTTTTGTACGTTTTATTATGTACAATAAAAATTTATTATTATTATTATTATTATTATGTTACGCCCGCCAGACAAGTAAAAATTTGTTAATTGTTATTTTTTATAAATTTTTGAATTTAAAAAAAAACATGTTTTTTCTTCCAAAACACCTGCTTGAAATTTATACAATTTGTAATAAACAATGTACCATTTTTGAAAAAATTCGTCTGGCTGACAATTTTTTTGTCAGACTTCATTTGTTATAATTTTTTTTTATGAAGTCTGTCATAGTAAAAAGCATTTTTTCGCAGACAGACCAATTTTTATGCATAAAATAGATGTAAAACCTTCTTTGAGAAAAAAAATTATGGTGCCCTTGTAAAAGCTGATTTGTTCATGAAAAAACGCTGCCACGGCGCTTAAAAATTGAATCTGACATGGTAAAAAACCAAATTTTGATGAAAAATGTATTAAAGTATATAAAAGGGATCTACCGTATTAATTTAGAATAAAAAAAATTTTTTTTTCTAGTTAGCAACGATTATACCATATTTTTTTCATTAAAAAATGTGGTATAATCGTTGCTAACTAGAAAAAAATTTTTTTTTTTATTCTAAATTAATACGGTAGATCCCTTTTATATACTTTAATACATTTCTAGTAAAAATAAATAACAATAATAACCATTATAAAACGTATATCATTATTAAATAAAATACAACGTTATAGTGTTTATTTTTTCTGCGTATGCGCCGATTTTGACCAAAAAACAATAGGGTTCTTTCAAGGCCGTATCCAGACATTCACTTCGGGGGGAGTCGAGCTCTGGGCCAGAGACAATAAGTAATAACTTTATTTGAAAATAAGCATATGTATATTATAATCAGTGGCGGATCCACGGGGGGGGGTTTCGGGTTCAAACCCCCCCTTACAGACAATCAAAAATCCCAAATTAAAATCTTACTGCGCAATAAAAAAAAAGCTTTTCATGTTTTTCATGAATTCTCCGCAAAAGGAGTAAAAAATTTTCAAGACCCCCCCCTTGCCGTAATCCTGGATCCACCACTGATTATAATTTTACATAAATCAAATTTAATTAAAAGGCAGCCGACGTAGGTTTCGACGAAAGAGTTAAATGATTCATTTTATAATTTTGTATCGAACCGCTCATTTGGTTGACCTGTATCGTCTTTACAGACTTTAACTAAAAATCTGTTTCTTAAATTCAGGGATCCTCAAAAAGAAAAATATATTGTCAAATTTTGAAAGGTGAATTTTCTTAATTAGTACTTAGCATTCCCCACTGAATTGGAATGATGAAAAAAATATTTTTTAAGGTATGTAGATATTGATAATGATTCTGTATTGATGTTAAAGTTATTAGCTATTTCTGTTTCTAATTAGCAATCTCGATCTAAAAAACCGGGTAATTAGCGTATCGATATTTACGCAAATTTTATTCTTAATACAAATAAGATGAAATATTTTTTATTGCTCCATTAGACTGTCTATTGAAACATTTACATAATATCATTTAATCTGCTTGGCCAAGTCATGGTCATCGATTTTCTTTGATTTATAAATTAGCAGAAATCCTCCGAAACTTAATCACAATGATTTTCACATTTGTGGAAAAGGCATATGTTTATTTTACCATTCCAATACACAAGTGGGGAATGGTACTAGTTTAGGTCAAAAATGATTTTTCAAAAACTCTGTTTGTCTGTTAGTCTGTGAGCATGATACAGTTCAAACGGATGAACGGATTGCAGCCAAATTTTGGAAGGATGTTTGGTATGCAAATATATGAAGAGACCTATTGTTTCTGGGGAAAATCGGTGCATGTGCAGAAGAGATATATCGTCGTTGGTTCTGCAATAGCTCTTATGTGCATAATTGCCAGAGATTGCGTTTTTTAAATGAATAGATTCAGAAAACGGAGCTCTATACACTAGTAATACCTCCAAATTAATTTTACAGTAACCAACCGGGAAGTAACTCTTATGTGAAAAGTTGTATCAAATAATTCCTCCCATGTGCCAATAAATCCGAAATTAACGTTAAATATTTTTTAAGAAAATACTTCGTCTTAATTAAACATGTATAGAAGTATGAATTAGTAATATACCTCTGAAATTGCTAGTTCTTACCATCCATTGCTGAAATAACTACTTTTTGGCCTTTCCTGCAAATTTTACTTTTTGTAGATAAGAGGTATTACAGAACCAACGACGATATGCTATAACGGTGTTTATTCAATTATGGTATACTTTTTATAACGGCTTATTATTCCATTTATTTTTTCAAGAAAGTTTTGTTAAAAAATTTTTTTACTATTTTTATAGTTTCGGAAATATTTTGAAAATAAAAAAATCAGCTGTTCTTCTGTTCTAAGATCTGTCAGAAATAAACTAGCTAAGCATGCTTTGATGATGTTTTACATGACATGGAACATATTATGTAGGTAACCATGGCAACAAATAGCAAATATCATATTGAATACTAGCTATTACTCGCGTCACCTAACGCGATATCTGAAATTTTATTTTCTTTATTATTCGATATCAAATGTTAACACTTTGAAGCTGGAATGGTCCCGTCGCCCAATTGGCTGGAATTTTTTAAACAACCTTTTAGATTTATCTAGATGTGTAGGCTTTCACGGCTGGCGTTGTAAGAAACTAGGCACACTCAAAGTTTATATATTTCTTCAGATTTGAAGAACGCTAAGGTACAAATATTTTAAGACGTCGGTCGCTTTAAGAAGGGCTGTTACTATTTTTTTTGGGCTCTGGGAAAGACCTCAATGGACTGGACTTATGAATTAAGAGAGTATTCTGAAGCTTAAATTTTAAGCATTTTTTCGAGTAGGATAAAATAAAAATTTTTAGTATCTATTTTTTAAAAGGTATTTATTGTCGTTTCAAGAATACAAAAAAATTCACTAAAAAATACCAAAATCCTTGGTCCCTACTGTAGAGGTATATACAAAGAAGATTTCCACCAGGCACCAAACAAGTAAATCGTTAGAGTAGAACTTGAGATATCATATACTATGAAAATAATTCGATTTTTGAAAAATCCTCTGAAAATATCCACGAAAAATCGATTTTTTCAAATTTATAGATCAGAATATCTTCTTAAATAAAACTATTTATTTCCCCAAAATAATAGTTTTAAACAGTATAGTACAATTAGAAAAACAAATTTTGGAGGGAGTAAAAAAATTTTAGTTAAGATTGTTTCCACTGATTTTTACGATTTTGTTTTTAATTTACGTGTTTTTCTTTATCTTTTTTTAGCTAGTATGTTGTTATAGGACAGTAGTCAGTAGTATCTAGTATTTTCGGATAGGTTCCCAAAAAGTTGTTGAAAAACGAACAGTTTTTTAAATAAGTATAATGCGATTTTTTTCGATTTTTCTGGAACCTTTCTAAGACCCCTATTCCGTCCTAATTACGGTCTTGGCTGTAAATAATCTAGAAATAGGTAGTTGTGTTTTAAACTCTCTGTTTTCTAAAAGAAACAAAAACACGCAGATCGGACTAACTATAAATTCAAATAACTCAAACTTATTTTCTTCTTCATCAAATCTGCCACGATTCTTATATATTCTTCAAATTAAGAACAATTCCAGAAAACCGGTCGCTGTGTGCTGAATTCGATAAGTACACACTAACTTTCGGTTTAACATGTAAATATTATTTCGAAGACAAAAAAAATGTTATGAAAATAATAACAATCGACTTATGGACTTCAGCGCGTCATTTACGTTTTTAATATAATTTACACAACTGGAAATTCGATCCACAAACAATATGATCTATTGATAGAAATAAACTCTGTGTTAATATTAACGGCAACCTATAAAATTATTAGTTTTAAAGTTGTTTGTTTCAATATTATGTTTCGTGCTAAATTTAGATGCATTAAACATGTGGAGTATAATAACTTATATAGAAATAAAAAGTCCCCCAATAATTTTTCATACATATTTTAAACTAGCTGTACCCGCGACTCAACCCACGACCATTTCAAATTTCTACCAAAATTTGGTATTACTTATGCTATTCTGTGTGGTCAATGTGGTAATTTACAATGCTGCTAATTTTTTATTGAGTTTAGAGACAAAATATAAAACTCGATAAAAATAATATACAAATATGCGATATATATGTACTTATACACACAGAATATTGTTTATGTCTGATCCCTTTTTCAGTCACATTATGGCACTTGAACCCATAAATGGTTCAGATTATTATGACGTGACACTAAAATAAATGAACCAAAAAGGGATATACCTAGAAATAAACCTAAAATTTAGGTTTATTTCTATATTAAATGAAGAATACTAATTTGTATATTTAGGTCCTAAATATACAAATTAGTATTCTTCATTTAGTCAGTCGAAACTGTATCGTCGTCTTAAATACACTCCAATACTTTTAAATAAAAACGTAATATTAAATAAAATGACTTTTATTATTTTATTCTTCCCTAACCTTTGTAAATATCAATATTTTTGTCACTTTCTAGCACGTTTAACAACAAATAAGTTAAAGTGAGGCAGAAATTTAGCGGTGTTCTTAATATTATTAATAATTAGATGAAACATTTAATTATGGAAATATTTAGGCCCAGTAGTGATGTGTCGCTCCTGAGCGAGTCGTTCATAATGAACGACTCCTTTCTCGGAACGGAGCGAGTCGCTCTTTTTTTTGTGAATGACTCTCTCCGAACGCCATTGCTCTGTGCTGAGCTGTTCTGTACTGTTGCATTCGCACATTTACAGAGCGCACACAGCACAGGCCACAGAGGCACTAGTGAATTTTGCACGTACGGAGTTATCTTTGCTGAGTCATTTAATGTTGAATGACACACTGTAAGTATAATAGTACTAAGCTTACAGTGACTTAAGCCATTCACATTGACGTCGTTGACAAAGGTATAATATTGTAACAATAAACATTATTATTGTTTAGCTTTTATTATACTTTATAATTTATCCGAAACGCGAATAGATAATATAAGATCAGAATCATATTAAAATGAGCTCAGAGTGTGTATTGTGCTGTGACTCCTGAGCATGCATGTGGACAAATCATTAATATCCAGTTTTTTAGACAAAGTGTTTAGGTTGTTGCACTGAAAAAAACATAAAATATACTTAATTATTATTTGGAAAAATTCAAAACAAATATAAATTACTGGACGTTTACTTCCTCAAAGGCTACTAGCACCGCTATTGGACAGTAGAGCGGGATTGGATTGCCTTGTTATTATTGTTTTAAACCGCGAAGCTTCTTAATAAACGATATGGCAGGAAGCTCGTCGACCACATGAAATCATACTCTATAACCGTGGCAAGCTTTATTGATTATTTAGTCCACAGCTCACTCTGCGATCGATTCAGTTGGCCCCACTTTAATTATACTTCGCAACCGGCCAATAAGGAATATAATAATAATAGTAATAATAATTTTTTATTCCTTAATATTCAATTTTATATAATATGTTATAATTTAGTCCAACGTTGGCTGCTTCGCGTTGCTTTCTGATTCTTTTTACACTTTTAACTCTTTTTTTGGCCGTTATAACGAAACGTTGTGGACCGTTAATCAAAAAAGTTCCATAGTTAAAAAACCGGCAAAACACGCCTATTAGGCGCACACAATATCGGTACTGTTGGTACTGTTCGTATGACGTTTTTACGGGATTTATAGGTCGCAATCGTTGCTTGACGAATATCATACCCTGGCGTAGAAATGTGTCATTGTAATATGTTGATACTCTTTTATAGTTTATACTTATATTAATTAAAAACAGGTCGAGTATCTATGAGTTTTTTTATCAACAAGGAAACAAATGCGATTTGGCATCTATCCCTACAAAAATAATACAAAATTTAACATATATTGTGCAATAACGCATAAATATAAATTGGTTATAGGTAATTATGGTGATTTGTGTTCGGAGTGTATATGATATGGTTAAAGATAATATAGGTATTTATATTTTATTCTATACTAGCGGCCCGTCCCGGTTTCCTTGTAGTTATTTTACGAATTTACACGAGTGAAAAGGATAGATTAATTATCGTTGTGGCCTGTTTCTGTGTAGTAATTTGAGAAATATAAAGATTGGTCACACATGAGCGATGACTCGATGAGGATAGAGTATGGTTGTGGACTATTTATTTCTACTATTCTGAAAGAGATAAATTGATCGCACATTAATTTTCAAAGGACTCTTTTCACGTTGTTAGGGCATGTCCAGATGTTTTAAGTCGATGGGCTGTGTGCACGAAGCCTACTAGCGCCGCTAGTGGGTAATAGAGAATTATTGAACTCACTTTTTATGGAAATCGCGACATGTTCTATGGTGATAAATCAAAAACTTTAGTTTATTAATTATGACGTACAATATATAAATAATTAATTTGTTTACTCTGACAGCGCCAATGGTCTTTATTTTACTTAAATCGCCATCAGCGCAATAGCCGCGAACACAACAAGCATTTCCAGATGACTTAGTTTTGCCCATGTTTTCTTTGTAATTAAAAAAAAAATAAAATTATAACTATTTTCACTTTTATTAAACATTGCTCA
This sequence comes from Xanthostigma xanthostigma, assembly GCA_963575645.1. Classification (NCBI taxonomy): domain Eukaryota; kingdom Metazoa; phylum Arthropoda; class Insecta; order Raphidioptera; family Raphidiidae; genus Xanthostigma; species Xanthostigma xanthostigma. The sequence continues at coordinate 25,307,940 of OY754473.1, read as the reverse complement.
CTGACATACGAAAAATTTGAGCTTAAAGTTTTCCCTAGTGCTCACCACAAACGCTCGCGTCGAAAAATTTGTAACTCCGCCCCTTGCACATAGCCTATAGTCCTATACGACTTATTGACTAACAAATTGTGAGCGCCATCTGACCAACGACGCCAAAGCTGTCAACAGAAATGTACATTCTTCCCTTCTTTGCTCCTTAAATTATGAAAATTTTTCAAGATGCTTAATAAACTTTACACGATTCCTTGTGATAAATGACGAGGTAGCGATAGACAATCTTATTTATAACGAAATATTGTAAAGTTTGATTAAGTCTCTATTCTGTAATGGCGTACTCGTTCGACAAGTAGCCAAACTAATATTCGGGAACGTATTCAAGCGTCGTGCGGAGCGTCGCTAGGTGTCTCGACTGAGACTCTCGTCTCAGCATCTGCTCAAACAGTTTGACAAGGAATCAAACTTCGAAGTGTTTCATTTGATTTTGTTTGCAAGCACCTTTAAAGTCACAAAACATTTCGTTAACTGGTAACAATAATAATTAACTTAGTTGAAAAAGTCATGTCTGGAGTAAACAAAGTGCTGTTTGTTTGCCTAGGTAAGTTTTTAACTTCTAAAGTGTATGGATAAACATAACCACATTTTTTTGGTAAAAAGGAGTATAGCTAAGTTGTCTATAAAGAAAGGTGCGCAACTAGATATTAATTTTAGTGTCTGATATGTCTGACTTACGATGCTCTTTAGAAGCACTTGAAACTAAATGCGTTAGATCCCGACGAAGCCGGATTTTTTATTTTTCTCCGGGGATTCACAAAAACTATGTGTTTAAGAAATATTTTTTAAAGGTAATATTTGCCGGTCGCCAATAGCTGAAGCAGTTTTTGACCATGTAATTGATTCAAGAGGTTTAAAACAAAAATGGGAAGTAGACAGTGCAGCAACCGGCCCTTGGCACATTGGAAAAAGACCAGACAGTCGAGCACTGTCTACATTACAGAAACATAAAGTTCCCTACAATAACACTGCCAGACAGGTTATTATTTTAATTATTTCTAGTAATAAACATCTCATTATTATTCATCTATTATATTTTGAGCGCGAGAATAAGTCAACTTTCGTACCGTCACTACCAATGCCATCTATAAGTCAGTAGTCATATAAAAGTGTGGGTGCTTACGCCTATAGATAACTGAAGATATTTCAAAAATTATAAATTTATCCTAGATGGCAGTTGATATATTAATAATCGAAGGCGTGATTAGATATAGTTCTATTTGCTGGATGCATCCGAATTTTTTCATCATCTTTAACACTGTGTCAAAAATGAGCATTTTTTGAAATAACTATAATAATAATAAACAAAATTATCGACGTTAATCAAAGATTTGTATAATAATAATAATTAAACGAAACCTTTAATTATCGAAATTTTTATACCCAGTAAAGTAGATATAGTGTTCATTGAGTATAATTATTATTTGGAAAAATCCAAGAAAAATATGCTGTTCGACGTTTACCTCTACTAAGACTGCTAGCGCCGCCAGTGGGCAACAGAGCGGGATTGAATGGCCTTTTTATTATTGTTTTAAATCGCGGTGCTTCTATATAAACGATATGGCAGGGAGCGCGACGCAAAAGATGTCTGACGGCCACATGAAATCATACTTTATAACCGTTGGATGGTTTATTGCTTACTTAGTTCACAGCTCACGCTGAGATCGATTCGGTTGTGCCCACTCTATATTCTGCACCCGGCCAATAACGAAATTAAAAACAAATGCGTTATTGTAGGTCTGCGAGAACGATTTCTACAAGTATGATTATATATTTGGAATGGATGAAGCAAATATCGCAGATTTGAAAAGATTAGCGCCGTCTGATGCTAAAGCAAAAATTCTGTTGCTAGGAGAGTTTGATCCGGAAGGAGAAGTTATTATCCGAGATCCTTATTATGTGAGTGTATATTTTTAATTGTTCAGTTTTGACAACAATTGAAACTTTTTTTTTGTGAAATTTCAGGATAGTGGATCCGAAGGATTTGAGACATGTTATCAACAGTGCTTAAGAAGTGTTAACGGATTTTTAGATCAGTTAAAGTAAAATATATGAACTTTGTTTTTTGTAAGTGTGTTTTAATTGTTGATGTTAAATGAATTTTTTTAAATGAAAATTGTTATGTGAACCCGAAGCTTAATGTTAGAGTTACGTTTTTGTTTTTTTAATTCCACACCATTGTTGGTTTATCATTATTATGGCATTATTTCACACTTTAAGTGAATTCTTATTGATTTTTAAAAAACATGTATGGAAACAATGTGATTATGTAATTATAAAAATAATAAATCACAATTAATTCCTTTGTAATTTTTTTATTTATGAACCCAAAATAACATTTTTTTTTTCAAAAATAAATAAAGCAAATCGTAGATAATTATTTTATTTTTTATAATAATATTATGTACAAAAATAGGTTCTTTACTTAACATAAAAACTTAATAACTAAAAATTCACTATTTTTCGTTAAGAAAACATTTTTGCAAATGTAAAACTCGATTTACCGGAGTTTTTTATTTGCATTAATTTGCAATTTGAGAACTGTATTTTTTTTTTTGTTTATTAAAATAACGAAAAAAAACATTTTAAATAAAATAAATAATCTTCCAGTTCTATATAAATTATGATGAATAATATTCTTGAGAAGAAATTTAAAAAATGTTAAAATGCATAGTTGAATGAACGTTTTTTAAACTTCATTGACAATAAATGAAAAATATCACTAAAATTTAATGTCTATTTTTTGTCACCATATTTTTTCAATCTTCATCGATATATAAGATTATTTGAACAACTTTTAATCAGTCCATTAGTGTGATATACATGTATTTATTCTCGACGACTGATAAATTAAGGGGCACCGTATTGGCTACTTGGGGCAGCTGGAGCTGGACCTGGCGCACCATAATCACCTGACGGAGCTGGGGCAATACTGTTGGGGTATCCACCTTGTTCTTTCTGCAAAATAAATAAAAAACAATTCAGTACATGCTGTTATCGATCATTGAAATCTCCTTAAATTGTTATTTAATCGTTTACTAATTCTAACCGAGGAACTATTAAAAAAAATCCGAGGGTACGAAAAATTCACAGAAATTAAATTTGTTGGAAAGAAAATGATTCCCGTGGACTCTTATAAGTTTTCAATAGTGTTAAATTATTCCCGTGAATTCAACAGAAAAAATCTTTTCTGATATGTCATTGAAATTTCCTCAGTAATTTGCGAATGGTTCATTTTTAAACGTATCGATTATTTTACTGTAAGATTGTTGAAAGAAATAAAATCAAGAGTATTAAATTCAATCAACGCGCATGCGTAATCGGTACAAACCTGGGTCTTGTATCTGATGAAGTAAACTTCTGGTTTGCTTGGTTGCGTTGGTGCTGGTGTTGGGATGACGATTTCTGGTTCAGGTTCTGGTTTCTTGACCAAAACGTAGATGAGTGTCTTCTCTTCATCTTGAGGCTGAACCGGAATTACTGGGGCAGTTGGTGTTGGTGGAGTTGGGGCCTAGAATAAAGAAATTAAAATACAATAAAAATATCAATCAAATATGCATTGTTTTTTAACCTAATTTAAATTACTGGAATAGTAATAATAAATTTTAATTTAAATGCAAATTTTTATTAACTGATAATAATAGTTTTTACTGTGACTATCATTGCGACTTTAATTACATTTTTAATTGCTCTTTTTTATTTACATATGCGTTTTACATAACAATTTGTTTATATTGCTTTTAAGATATATTTACATATCTGACCAGAAGAGTAATTTTTATTTTGGATTAATTGAAATTGAAAAAATAACGACACTTACAAATTTTATGAGACTACATTTATATATTTTTTTCATTATTAAATTAATTACAAAAACTATTTCTAATTTGTAAAATAATAACATTTTTGGTTTTTAATAAATGTGCAATATAACATCTAACATACAAATTTAAATGCTTAAAGGAAGGAACTTTGTATATGACTAGAAAGTAGTGAAATTTGTAAGAATAGTGGAAAAATTACAGTCACAACGATCAAACATCTGAAAATCGTTTTATTACTTAATTAAAACGTGCTCAGCAATTTAGGCTATATGCACGTGGATGTTTATAAGGTAAGTAGTTAGCTTGATACTTTAGTGTTTAAAATAAAATAATGTTATCTGAAAATCTTGTTTTCTTCTTAATCTATAGTATTCGGTATAGTTGAAGCGTATGAATTTGTAATCATACAAGTGATAAACTTTGGTGCATGTTTCAGTAACAGCTCGTTGTTGTTTGACAAATTAAAACTTTAGCAAGGCAACTATAGAAAGCTGATGGCATTATAAAATAATAAATCAAAAACTGGCCGTTATCGCCGTTCAAGTTTGAAAGAGCCTAACGACCAATAAATATTTATTAGAAATTAAAATAAAGAGACTGCAATCGCTACAGTAAAATCATTTTACTTCCAACGATCTGTATACATAGACTGCTAGTCCAGCACGAACCTAGCTGCGGTAGAAAGAAAGAGGGAAAAGTGGTTGAAATGTTTCGTTTTCGTCATGCCTTACAAAGCGTGCGGTGAAAATTTCGAAAATGAAGAAATGGTCAAATTTTTTGAGAAGGTTAATCAAAATTATTATTTCAAACTATTTTGTTGTTTGATGGATTATTTTAAAATAATTTGTTATGCTAATTTTGTTCGCGTTTTAGTTTTTCTATAAGCTGTAAAGAACCTGGCACAAACGTTATGGGATTTGGTTCTTGGTTAAATTGGTCGAAAATGGATTTATTTATAGTTTAAAGGTTACTAAGAAAATGGGTGAATAGCCTAAAAATTAAAAGATTTTTAGCTACAGATATGTTTAGCGCATGGACATAGGAATATATAGGGACGGAGTATGATGCTGCGAGGGGGAAGCCACTCAGGGACGGGGACGAGGTAAAATTGGTACCAGTTTTCTATTGGCTGATGGTTCTGCGCGTGCGTAATAAGTTTGCGCATGCTCAGTACACCAAATTCCATGTCATAAACATGTCCAAGGCCATAAACCAGTGATTCCCAAAGTGGTCTATATCGATTCCCAGGGGTCAACGACAACTTGCAAGGGCTCCATGTCAGCGGGAAAAAAATTGGGGGTCCATGAAATTAAAATGGGGGTCAACGATAGTGAATCTCCTAACAAAAAAAGAAACAAACTGGACATCGTTAACCAAGGAGACTTGAGATTAAACCTAACTAAATTGTTGCCAAATGTTAAAAAGTTTGGTGACCTCTGCCATAAATAAAGTTCTCAAAAGGTTAGGTCCATTATCACATTGTGACAAATTTTAGTAACCTTTTTCAAACTTGATGAAACATAAACCATAATTTTTCAAAAACATTTTTTAACAACTAAGTTTAGCGCAAACCGTACTCATTGTGTTTCATTCAGCACAAAAAACATTACTGCATTCTTTCACAAGGATAATTATAAATAATTATTATTTATCAAAAATCCATTTGGCTCCATGCATTCGATGCTAAAAATCATATTTTCTAATATTAATTAATAAAAAATTTTAATGTTACAGTACTATAACTACATTCATCAGTGCTTTACTTTAATAAAAAATGTATTTTAATGAATGTTTACAACAAATTAAAAAAAAAACTTCTTTTACTATTTGATGTTTACCCGCGCTGAGCGTACGCAGTGCGTCGGCCAATCAAAAGCTGGCACCCGTTACCTCGTCGCGTCCCGCAAATCGGCTTCACCCCCCTCGTCTAAAACCTCAGTTCATGCTTCGTCCCTATATATTCCTATGTCCATGGTTTAGCGTGGTTTTTATAGATATAGGGATATCCATTGAATTCACAAACATGTTCCATGTTCAACTTTTGCGCTTTTTTTTACGAAATAGAAAAATAGTCTAAAACTAGGTAATGTTGGAAGGTGTCACCATATATAAAATAATAATGTCATATTCAGATTCAGCGCACTCGAGACCATATTTTTAGAGCTTAGGATCCCTATATCTAAAATCTCGCTAAACATATCTGTAGCTAAAAATCTATTGGTTTTTAGATTATGCGCCCATGGACACTTTTTCTTAGTGACCTTTAAACTATAAAATAAAACCATTTTCGATCAATTTAACCGAGAACCAGATCCCATAAGGTTTGTTCTTTATTATATTGATAATAATTGGCATTAAAACTTTAAATAGAAGTGATAGTCTAAATAATTGTGATAAAAAAAGCAATTGTTCATTGTTTCTGTCGATAAAATAAATTTTAAATTTATACGAAAATAAATGGTCAATTATTACTGGAAGACATTTGATTTTTCTGGAGTTATTTGATAATCGTTATCTCTTTCACGTTTTATACAATTTGGCAAGTGTACTGCTTAGAGCTTAGGACGATACTGTGACCAAATTAACAAACATGTCGACCAAACGAATTAATAAGAAAATGTCAAAGAAAGACACAAATGTGGATGCGCAATAGTACACTAGCTCTCCATATCTACACCTCGCTGATTACTTCCATAGCGTATAGATTTTTCCTGCCTTGCTAACCTTCACGAGCTGTCACCGATAAAAAAAATATACTCCTCGATACTTTTGATTAAACTTCATTGCTTGTCAGTTGAATCAAAGCGTATCCTTCATGTTTATCGTTAATTTCGCGACAGACGCGATTTTCGCTGTCGCACATGGCGTCGACGCAGACTCCGTCGGCATTACAAACCTTAATGAAAACGATCTTGTAGTGTTTCTGCGGCGCTGCGGCAACAAGTGGCTTTCTGTAAGTGTATTCAGGTTGTTCTGGTGGTGGCACGTGAACGTAGACGTGTTTGTGAATCGACGGCTGTTGAGCTGGTGGTCCATATTGGGGTCTTGGATTCGGGGCCGGTCCTGGAGCGCCGTAGCTGGACGGTGGAGCGTAGCTGTTGCCGATTGGAGGCTCTGGGGCTGGGGCACAGGCTGCCAAGCCCAACAGTGTTGTTGTTGACAATAACTGCAGAATTTGCAAGAAACAAAATTAATTAAGAAATGATTTTATAAATTATTCGATTGTCGTTAATACTTTTGTTAGGTCTCGGATTAGTAAATGAGGATTTAAGATAAATTCTTCGAGCTCGGTTCTGAATTAATTTTTAGACTTTCAAATTACTATTAGCGTGTTTAAAAAAACCGGCTAAGTGCGAGTCGGACTCGCGTACCGAGAGTTCCGTACACATTTGTAGGTATGTAAATAGTTTGTCCATCACGGGAATCGAGTCTCGAAGATTTTTCCTGCTTAGCTGTTGGAAAACTGTTGTCCTCAAACGTCGACAAACGTCGCAGTCAGTTTGCCTACTAAGCGTGTAATTGCAATGAGTTCAAATGAACTACTGTACTGTATTGTACCTTGTGGCTATATCTGATAGCCTAGTTGTCGTACCGTGTTGTATGCGAGAGTTCTCATATTGTGCCGGTAGCGGACGCTTATTTTGTCTTAGAATTGTTACTGTGTACGTGTGTTACATGTTGTTGCGGTTTAAAAACATTTTTTTTGTGATGTGACCCCAAATTTACGGTTTGCAGACTTTTCCCTTTACTTGTGATATAAAGCATTGTTTCTTGCCAAATTTCATGATTCTAGGTCAATTTCCCGTTGACCTAGAATCATGAAATTTACTCTATAGGTTTCGATTCCCAAGAGTCTTGAAAGACAGACAGACAACGAAGTGATCCTATAAGGGTTCCTTTTTTCCTTTTGAGGGACCGACTTTAAAAACGAAATCAATTAAAAATTGCGTAGGTAAAGTTTTCTGCATAATGTTAGAAGCGGTCATTGACCATGTGTGACGTAATAATTAAACAAGAAACGATCGATCACTGCGCGAAAGAGCAGGTGGTCCTAACCTTGACAATATCCGGTCAGCTATATAAATATCCGCCCTCAAGGGGTTTAAGAAAATATGGCGAAATTATTACATTTTGTAACCTTGCGCTACAAGAAAAAATAATTGCTTTTTTAGTTTCAGTAATTGGGTGCTAAACGGAAATTCCAACAAACATTGCAAAATATTTGACAAATTTTAAATTGACTTTTGCCCGGATATCGATACAATGCAATAATTGCGCTGATTTCATAATATTAATGATGATGAAGTATTTCGAAAATAATTGCAAGAATTTGTACTTTCTAAATTGTTTGAAGCATCCAAATTACGTAACAATTTAAACCAAAACACTCCAAGCGGACTAGACGCTGATGACATTAGTCGTCGAGTGCCTGTAATCTAGAAGATTTCTATTATTCCCTATCTACAAGTCGAATTATGTCTTTTATTATAAAGTTTTGCCGTAAATTTTTTTGAACTAGCTTTTATCCGTGACATCGTCCGCGTGGAATCAATGTGCAGAATTGATATATATGTAATTGATTAAAAATTATAAATTCAAGCAAGACTATAACTTTATAATGGCCCTATTATAACAATGCTTTTTGTTTTACTATCTTTCTGCAAAAACATAACGATTTTGTGGATTCGATACAGCTGGCCGTACGAAAAACATGTTTTTTTTCTAAATGAATGCTACCATAAGTGTTTGCCCCTGAGCTTTGTTTATAGTTATTCCGAAAGCTGTTTTTAACGGAAATTAAATCTTTTAAATTGAAAAGGCAAACCCGTTGGTATAATTGGTATTCGTGGTATCGAAACACTGTCTCCTTTAGATTTGCCACTAATTATAAGAGCTTTAACAATATTTCGACCCAGATGAGAAACTTGTAAACGTGTACCATTACACAATTTGGGCGCATCAATATTTCGCATTAAAACACCCACTTTTAACTTTAATTTATGAGATGGTATTTATCACTCTTAAGGGTTAATATTTGAAAAAAAGTAGCTTATGTCCTTCCCCAGAGTTTAATTTCTCTCCATATTAAACATTACAACCGGCCCAGCGGTTTGACTGTGAAAGCGTAACTTCATACAATATTACAATCCCCACTTCATTCCCATCGGCATTGAATTTTGAAAAAAAAGTAGCCTATGTCCTTTCTCATGCTTCAAAACTATCTCCATATAAAATTTCATCACAATCGGTCCAGCGGTTTGGCCGTAAAAGCCTAACAGACAGACAGTTACTTTCTCATTTATAGAATAGAATAGAATAGAATATTTACTTTATTAAAAACCAAAAAGGTATAATAGCGTCATTTAGGAAAAAAAATAATTATTATAAATAATATTAGTGTGGATTCTAGGACACAACCCTTAAAGATTTAATTATTTTTCCTGTTGTATTTATTAAACACGTCAAATATTATTTCGATACATTCCTGACGAAGCCCGACTTTTACAAATAACCGAGAAACGTTTACGAAATCATTAATACTTGCAACCGGTTGGGGTAACTCTACTTCAACAGTTAATGTTTGTTTAAATAATTCCTTATATAAAGGACAGTAATACAAAGACGGATATTGATTGATTTTCCGAAAGAAAAGAAAACTCGCTTTCAAACTCCGATAAAGGTGATGGTGATATAAGCTTTCCCTAATTTAAAAAGACGACAGTGAAAATATAATCAATATAGAGTTCCATCACGTAGCCCATTGAAGTGAAACAATGGGCGATACGATTTCATTGCCATTGTCAATAATGTAATACAAATTATCTTCCAAACACGGAGCTATCGGTGAAATTGACACGCGTTTTGTCTGCTTCATTTAATTGAAAGTGTATGGCGTGCGATTATTATTGTTAATTTATTGAATATTAAAACAAAATGGAAAGTAACCTCCTAAATATTATATTAATAAACATCTCGCGAAGGATTACAAGAAGAAATTTATCGATTCGTTTGGATAGCAACGTGTCAGCGTTAATGGTCTAGAACAGGGGTGACGAACCTATAGATTGTTATGGGCACGGCAGTGATTGAGGTGCAAAATCGAAATAATTAAAAATGTGCTAGATTTCGGAAAAAAATGACTACCATCAAATAACAAATACGAAAAAGTTTGATGACGCTCAGTGTATTATCGAAATTATTCTTTTCATGTTTGTTTGATTCATTTTTTTGACAACTAAATTTTTTTGGCTTCATGTGCATTAAATATGTTTGAAAAAAATTGGCACGTAGATGTTCGTCACCCCTAGTCTAGACTCGTTAATGGTCAGTTTCTGCGGACATGTTACCCACGTGTTAAACTAACAGGTCCCCAAGTTCCAAGTCAGGCAACAATTTTCATTCTTTTCACATTTTTATGGCTCCGCACCTCAAAAGGATAAAGGAGCCCTTGTAGGATCACTGCCTGCTAAGAACCTTTTTTGTCAGGGACGAGTGCAGGTATCAAGTTGAAATTAATATCAAATATACTCAGGTCCGCAATCTCTCGGAGCTGTGAAAAAATCAAACTTCTAAGTCAACGTAATCAAAAGATACGGTCGTTTATGTCGCATATTTTGACACTTGCAAGGGAATCAAAACCTTCCCGTTGATCTACAATCATGAAAGGCAAAAAGCAATGTCTTATAGCACAAGTAAAGGGAAAAATCCGAAAACCGTAAATTTGAAAAAGAATAATTTTTTATACTGACTCACTAATTATCAAAACCTTTAATGTTTCCCGTTAATCTAGAATCTTGTTTTCGCGAAGGAAGGTTGCATAGCACAAGTGAAGAAAAAAATCCGAAAATCATAAATTTCTGAATCTATATATTATAGAATTTTTACATGACAAATGTAATTTTTATGAAATAACGGTACGGAACCCTCAGGGCGCGAGTTCCACTCGCACTTTTGTCTTTTGGAAAGTCAATCCGGGAACTTATCACAATTTATCTATAATATTATAAAATAATATAATAATAATAATAATAATATAAAAAATATCAAAATATAATAATAACATAAAAACGGATGGAACTAAAAAAAAAGAGATAAACGTCAAGAAGTATTATTATTTGTATTATTCTTTCCAAAATCTGTTTCAAGAAACATTAAAAACTTATAATAATTTGTGAAATGTGATTACAAATATGGATTTCGCAAATTGTTTAGAAGACCGAAGAATTAATTCAAATATTCTTATGACAGCTTTCGAACAAGTATTTGCGCACATATTCAGAGGAACAGACCAGTTGTGATTGTCATTCAATATTAATTAAAAATATATTGGCATGCATTCCAGTTGACATTATAACTGGTTCACTGTGCAGTAATTTTTTTTTTACGAATTACAATACTAATTATGGTTACTAAATTATTGGTCTTTATAAGTTTTACTTTCTCGGGCGACTTATTCGGATCAGTGTGTGTTTATATTTCATTTACACACAATGTATCAAAGTCGACAATGATCATAGCAGAAAAAGATGGCGTACCAAAAGATTTAAATATCTATATAAAGTTTGTGAGTTTTGATGTAGGATGTTATCTCAGAAACTACTCATCCGATTTCAAAAAAGTTTCCACCAATATTTAAAATGGACCTTCAGAATGAACAGAGACTATATTATTTCGTTAAAATAAAAGCGCTTTTCGTGGAGACCAATTTTGCAGCGTAGGTCGACGAAAAAACAGAGGAAATCTACAAATTTCTTGCCTTCTTCAGGACCTTAAATATTTTTAAGGTCCTGAAGAAGCCAAGAAATATTGCCGAAACGTTGACCAATAAATAATGTTCTAGTCACCTAGTGAATAAAAATTGTTTTAGCCTTGTATCCCGTATAGTTTTATTATGATTATATATGGTGGATATAATATATAATCAACGCTACACGGTCGAGCCTTAGAAAAGGTAAAAAAACAAATTTGTTAGCATCGCTAAGTTTCAACTTTCTACAGAAAATTTGCCAATTGCGGCTCGGTCTGGCTACGATCGAATTTGTAGATTGCTACCGTTTTTTCGTCGACTTACGTTGCAAAATTGATACCCACGAAAAGCGCTTAACATTAAAATGGGTATAGTAAGCTACCCTTAAAAGATAGACTATGCCATCGCGGACTTTTTTGTAGACTTATAAAAGAGGAACAATTCTACCATACATTGTTTTGTTATAATATCTCAATGGGATTAGGCAGCGTTCTCGATGAAAGCTCCCAGTCGGCTTGATTTTTTCCGATATGTTCAACAATCGTTGTCATATTTTAACTCGTTTACACAAAACATTAATGAATTATACACATAGACCTTTCTCTTGAACCACTCCGTCCATTGGTGGAAACCGTATGAAATTTCGTTCGGTAGTTTTTGAGTTTATAGTGTTCAGACAGACAGACAGACAGATAGACGCGGCGGAAGAATTTTGTTTTATAATATGTAGTGATGTAATGTAAAAAACGACATTTTGGAAGACAAGAAGAGCGTCTTTTGTAAAAGATATTCCAAATCAACGAATTAATATAATTAGACTGCAATATCTGCCAAACCTATTTTTACATTTTGTAAAAACATCCTCCAAATAAAAAAGCATCAGAGTGTAAATTTTTAAAAGCAAAAAAAAGGCTCTGTATACTTTGTATTGAATTTAATAAAATAAATTTACCATAGCATAATAAAGATTCACGTAATAAAAAAGTGAATAAAAGATATAATGCATTTATCATTGTTTTTACTTTCTTCACACTAAACGATTATTAAAACAATGGGACAAGTATTATTTTTTTTATCCGGTGCAATTTAATTGTTGCTTTGTTGACTTGTTACAATTATGAAGCAGTTTAAACAATAAACAGTTAAACGGTTGCTTGTTACGCGAAGCATTTATGGCATGTGCTTTATTATTCGAAGGAGAAATTTTGTTGAAATAGTCTTTTGCATAATTTAAGTATTAGTGACTATTGTTTTATGCAATAAGTAGATTCGATTTTTATGTGTTTTTTTAAATGATTAAATAGCTAATTCTTTGGACAGTTAGATTAAAATCAGAGAAAATTTTTATGTCATTTATTATTTTAATAATTACACATTGTTCAAAAAGAACTCAAGCGATTAATCAAATTAATTTTTTGTCAAGACTAAAAAATTTGGGTTTTCCAGTTTTAACACCGTGTTCACTAACGACCTCTATTGTCGAGCGTCTATAATCCATAATACCTTTCAATCACCGTGTTATATAACTATTTTGAAATTGATGAAAACAAACCCATAAACAATCTCTCACCCTAAACGCATATACCTTTTCCGTTTCGTCGTGGGTAAAAAATAACCAAATGACGTAACATTTTAATTAGTGTTTTGTGTATTGAAACTACATTTTTTAGTTTGAATTATTGGATTTCTTTTGTATTTAAAGTTTTATATTAAATTATATCAGAATCTAGGGAGGACAAACCGGGGCACCCACTCCGGGTGGTAGTTCCAGGGGCGCCAAAATCGTAATATAATATGGTTGAAAACCACACCCAATCTGTCATTTTCCCGATTATTAAGGGTTCGTATTGTCTCGTGCACGAAAAATGCCAGCATTATATATTTTTAAGTTTTATTAAGTAATTTCTTTCAAATGCTAGAGACAGGGGGCGCAATTATCAAGTTTCTGCCCTGGTCTGAAAAAAACGTAGATCCGGGGCTGAATTATATAAATTATATCTATCTGAAAAAAATATACATAACATTTATAAGTTTTTCATCAATTAAAAGAAGTTATTTTATAACCAATGTAATTATATAACAAAAGTGAAATTTGCATGTCAACATAATATTATATATTATATAAAATTATAGACTGTTTATTTACATCCATAATACAGAACCAGTAAACAGTGATAATAATTTGGACCGAGAAATATGTATTTTATTTATTTTTCATATATCTACCTATTTTTTATAGATATTTTTTGGTCCAAATTCGTATGACTGTTAAATTATCAAAAATTACTCAAGATTTTTATATTAAAATATTCCAATACTTTTTCTACTCTATTACTGTATTCTATAAAAATATAAGTGGCTAAGTTCCTTAATTTTTGGTAACAAAATGTTGCATGTAAAAAACACGATACTCGAAAATTGATAACTGAAGTTTAATCTAAACATGTTGTACTAAATACTCGCAAATGAAATTAATCAACATTCTGAAATCAACTCTAAATACGATTTTCATAATTTATAAAAATATTATCTGCCCTAAAAAGGCAAAGGGCAGTAAGTGGCATTTGTTGACAAAATGAGTTTATACTGAAGCCAACGACAGCAGTGAGTGCTGTAGCAATAATTTTATTGTCTTTAAAAAATGTTTCCCCCATGTTTTGATTTCCATAATCTAAAACTCTAGGCGGTCAAGACATTTTTAGTAAATCTTGATTTACTCAAATTCATAAGTTGGTCACTTACTGCCTTTTGCCTTTTGACGGCAGTATAGTGGTGGCTACTTTCTTTATTATTATAAAAAATGATAAAAATCGATTTTCTGAAAGATGACAAAACTGAGATAGAAAAGTCGAAATTGAGTTACAGAATTAAAAAAAGAAAAAACGATTACAGAAAAACTTCCGAGTTACCAGAATTTTTGAAAATTGCACCATTTATATAACACATTGACTCAAAATAACAGAGTAGGTGTCACATTTGCAATAAAATTAAATATTTCTGACAAAATTCACTTATATTCACAGTTCACAATGCTTAATATAAAAAACTTTTTCTAATATTGACTATCTACCAATATTTTAAAAGATCACAGTGAAACCTGTTTTTATTCAAAACTTCATTAATAAGTGGTTCGAAGGATCAAATTTGGAGCGTGTTTCCGAAAAAATTGTTTTGAAAGGTATCTAAAGAATATTAAAGAAGAGTCGCGTACTACGCAGGAAAACTTATTAAGAAATTTTTACTGCATTGATTAAAAAAAACTCAAAATCACAGCATGAAAAATATATCACAAAAAGGTTTCACTGTTAATCCATTTTCACAAAACAGTTCACGTCAAAACTACATACCAGCAACAGATTGGCCATTTTGAATTAAATTTTTCACAACAATAACCGAACAATCAAAAAAACAAACGCAACACACTAAAACTTAATCGTAATCTGTCGTTCGAATTGAGCGCGCGCAACGGTTTATATAGTCACGGAAGAAAGTACATTCTCGAGACTCGCGATCCTCATTCGTCTCTTTCTCTCACTCTTTCATTTGTTTGTACATACACTTAGTGACGTCACACTGGACATCATCGAGAATTACTAATATTGCGCTATGTGCATACGTAAAAAAAATAATTGACCAACACCAGCGCCATACGATTATCTGATGATGAGCATTAGATTACATACTAAATAAGACGGCTATGATAATAAACATAAGAATGCCGACGATGATAGTTGAATATCGAAAGATAGTTGAATGTAGATTATAAATCATTATTCATATGGAAAATAGGTGTGGCGCTTCGAGGATTTAGAAATTGTTTTTTCTGTCATTATAATTAAAATACTTCGATTGCGCAACTTCACGATAATTATTATAGGAAAAATTATGTACATTTTTTAATAACAGGCTTCGGTATTATGCTTCTTTTTTGCCTTGTCCAAAAATGTCTGATCGAATTATTATTGTCACTTAAGCATTACGAAATATTTATTGAATTTCTATTTCGACAAAAAGAAAACGATTTGAAATATTCCTTCCCATTTCTTGGCTGTAATTTGAATATTACGCTACCACAAAAGGAAGCTTAAATCATTCTTCGAAAATACCGGGGCGAAGGTAAACCAAGTAGCTGGTATAAAAATGCTACTAAATATATAAAAAAATAACATATTTTTTTTAATCTGAGAAACTTTAAAACGAACCAATAAAATATGGGAAAAATGAAAAGTGTTGGTTTTGAATTCATTTGTGTGTTTAATTTTGGTTGCATGTGAAATTCGAATTGGAAGAAATTTAGAAAATTAGTTACGTAGGTACACCTCTGACTGGGTGGTAATTTTGCGTGTTAATTTTCTTAATTGTATACTACAAGTTTCACACGCTTACATTTTATATACGCAAACAGTATAATAATAATATAAGAACAAGGTTTCACGCTTACGTGATTATTGATATCTCTGCCACAAAAATCAATAATAGGCCACGTTGATGTAAAAAAATTCCAGCCCATTGGGCGACGGGATCATTCCAACTTCAATAATTGTTGATATATGATATAGTATAATAAAGAAAATAAAATTTATGATATCGCGTGAGGTGGCGCGGGTACTGACTAGTATTCAATATGATATTTGCTATTCGTTGCCATGGTTATCTACATAATATGTTCCGCGTCATGTGAAAATTAATCAAAGCATGCCTAACTAGTTTATTTCTGACAGATTCATAAAACAAAAAAGCGACTGATTTTTTTTATTTTCAAAAATATTTCCGAAATTATAAAGCTCAGAAAAAAAATTTTTAACGAAACTTTCTTGAAAAAATTGGTTGTCTGTAAAGTCGGTTTACGGACGATAGTTTTACGTGATAACGTATTCCGTAATACATAACCTAAACCTCCCAAAATTTGGTTTCAATCCGCTTATCCTTGGTGTCGGAATGATAAGAAATGTCAAAAGTGACGTTTGCAACTGTCAAAGTATTATGTTCTAATAATAATTAGTTATTCCAATACTTAACTTAGAAGGCGTTGCATTTCACAAAATACTAATGTCAAAAAATTGAATTAAACATTAGAAATGCAGCAGTTTTCATGTTAAGACAAGACATACGTTATCTTCTAATTTCCATGTACGGCAAACAAAGACGACCGACCGCGTCGCGCCATGCATTAGACAACATTGCATTTATACAGCTATTTTTCTATATAAATTTGTATAAAAAAACTGTTTAGGCAAATTCTGTTATACGAAATCTATGTAAAATGTTCTCCTCTTTCGTTTAAGACTGGTTTCAAACCGATCTGATTTAAATTGAGCGAGAAATTAGCAAAAAGCACGCACAGGGTCAGGCGGAACGTTACGCGTTACGAACGTTAGGAACGTTACGACCGTTACACTTTTTCGTGCATGCAGCCGGTGTTTTAACAATTTATAAGATTGGTGATTCATCAATTTATAAGACGTTATCACGTCAAAAATACATAGAATAATAAGCCGTTATGAAAAGTATACCATTGTTATATAAAAAACAGCGTTATAGCATATATCTATTCTGCGCATACGCCGATTTTCCCCAAAAATAATAGTGCTCTTCATATTTGTATACCAAACATCCTCCATAAATTTGTTTTTTAATTCGCTCATCCGTTTGACCTGTATCCGCGTGTTCACAGACTAACAGACAAACAGACTAACAGACGCACAGAGTTTTTCCAAAAATATGTTTTTTGGGGATCTGAAAATTGAAAGATATTGTAAAATTAATGAAAAATGATTTTTGTCCTAAACTAGTACCATTCCCTACTTGTGGGTTGAAATGGTAAAATACAATAATAATAATATACCTAATATTTTTATTCATTCAAAAACCACACAGGTATAGGATAAGGCAACAGGAGTAAGGAGTCAATTATCTACCATATTCATGTCAATTGCTACCACATTATTATAGTATGGATTTTACACTATTTGCGTGTTTCGGATGACGGAACCTAGGGTCGGATTGATAAATCATTCTGAATGACTTGGTACTATTTTTGGAAACGTTTAGACTTCATCGTTTCAAACGAAATTTGCTACAGATATTGGTATTCATTGCCACATAAAACTTTTTTTAAATTGAGTGTAATCGTTTTAAGGATTCCGCGCGTTTTCATCCCCCGACAAAATATCCTACAGACAAAATATCCTATACGCAAAACTGATGTAGAACTACTGTATTACTATCTCACTTTGTTCACACTACATGTTCGTTGTTTTTTATAGAACTCCTCCCTAATGCTTTCCCCTTTTTACTGCGCAAAAATACGCCATCGCATTGACACGACCCCGTAATTGTTTTTATGTCGGGGGATATTTTGTCCGTAAGATATTTAGTCAAGATGATATTTTATCGGGGGATATTATATCGGAGAATATTTTGTCAGGGGATCAAAACGCGTATTACCCGTTTTAAGAGTTAAAGGACCCCGCACGGAACATATGGGAATCGGCTCTCGGTTAAAATCGACGCTGATCAAAAGTCTCCATGGGCACGAAGTCCGGAAATGCGATCCCGGGGAGTTATTATTATTTTGATTGCAATAAAAGTATACTTTTATTGCAATCAAAATAGGGAAAATGAGCAAATGCACCCGTCTCCTTGTGATATTCTATTATAGACATATCTACATCACATAGATATATCATATACAGTATATACATATGTATATATATATCATATGAAGGTTTTTCCACTTCCTCCAAAAAAAAAAAAAATATATACAGGGTGAGTCAGACCACCCGTATCAGTCGTTTTTTTTGAAAACGGCTAGTCGTAGAGAGTTGTCTCAAAAATCTGTATTATAAAAGCCCTAATGAAGAATCGAATGGTGATATTTTTTCCCCCCGGAAAGGTCGGATTCCCTGTTAGTTTGCTCCGGAATGTTCAGAACTCCGGAATGTTAAATGGCACGATAGGTCGAAAGTGGTATTGTTGAAAAGATCTTTAAAAAATAAGCAAGTTTTGTAGGACACTTTTTTTTGTTACTGCCACCCCTGTTAAGTAATATTCGTTTGAAATTATTAAATTAACATGTAAGAATAATAAACTTAATTTTAAAAGTTGGCATTTAAAATCTAGTTACCTAATTAAACAATGTCACAAATGTTCAAACTGTCTTCAGTTTACTTCTAAACACTGCAGAGCTCTTCTAGAATGTTATGAGTACCTGGAAGTATTTTCCGACAAAAAAAAAACAATTGCAATTATTGAAAACTTATTGTGAGTCTGTGACATTGTTCAATTAGGTAACTAGATTTTAAATGCCGACTTTTTTGTTATTCTGACATGTTAATTTAATAATTTCAAACGAATATTACTTAACAGGGGTGGCAATAACAAAAAAAAATGTCCTACAAAACTTGCTTATTTTTTAAAGATCTTTTCAACAATACCACTTTCGACCTATCGTGCCATTTAACATTCCGGAGTTCTGAACATTCCGGAGCAAACTAACAGGGAAGCCGACCTTTCCGGGGGGAAAAAATATCACCATTCGATTCTTCATTAGGGCTTTTATAATAAATATTTTTGAGACAACTCTCTACGACTAACCATTTTCGAAAAAAAACGACTGATACGGGTGGTCTGACTCACCCTGTATATAGATATATATATATATTTATTTTTTTTTTTGGATCGCATTTCCGGACTTCGTGCCCATGGAGACTTTTGATCAGCGTCGATTTTTGGATAATATCCCCGAGTATGGAAGATTTTAACCGAGGGCCAATTCCCATATGTTCCGTGCGGGGTCCTTTAAGGGTCGAAAAATTTGGAGCCGAAATCAAAAAAACAATGATCGGACTTGTATCAAAATCAAAATTTAATCTTTTTATAAATATTCCAAGATTTTTTTAAACCCTTTGAAAAAGATAAAGTAATTACCCGTATGAAAACATTTTTTTTTGTTTTGATCTCTTACCTAAAAAAGAATTCCACCGCTAGGAACAGACGATATCGACAAATATTAAGCAATGATAGGTTTTTTGATTAATATCGGGACTTTTTCCTCTCAATATTTCAACACACTAATAAAATGAATTGCATTTACCGATAGTGATGAAATCAGATGTAGCCAATCCAGTTCTTTCAACGTACAAAACGTTGAAATTAATATATGTTATTTTTGTTTATTTACATATTTATCATTTCTGTGATCATCTTTTTAAGCTACAGTCTCTTTGACATTTTTATAAGTAAACTATCAACACGTTCTTTTTTTAAAAATCAATATTATTTATCCGCGTGACATACCTCAACAATAAACATCTTGTTCTTTAAATTGAACTCCTATAAATATTTATTGGTTGTTGTATCAGAAATCAGGATACAAGGTCAAAAATAATTTGCCAATCATAATTTAAAGATAGACGTTTTGGCACCAATCTGTCTGTAAAAATATTAGCAAACATTATTTTTTCATTACGTATTTTAAAAATTTCAATGGTTTATTTGTAATTTTTCCTCAAAAAAATAGTAATCCCTCATTTACAAGTTAATGCCGCTGCACACGAGGTTGGAAATCCTGCTAGAAATATTGCTGGCCAGCAGGCTGGCTACGAAGTTGGAAATGACGTCACTGCGGGCTCGCCTGCTAGTTCACAAGATGAATTTTAAAATTAGAACACGGGCTATTTTTCTTGCTTGGTCCTCTGCTCTGAGCAAGAACCAATTAGTATCTTGTCACGTGGGCGACATGACCAAACGCCTACAAACAAACACTGTGTCATAGGTTATGGTCATAGTGTGTGTTACCGTTCTATCACTGCACGCGCACTAAACCTACCTACAAAACAAGCATAAAAGACGCTATAGACTAGAATAAAAAGCCTATACATAAAAAAGGTTCCTTCATTTCATCGACTTGCAAAAATTGCTATACAGCTAGATACTTTTAGTTCTTTTCTGAAAAAAAAATTGTTCCAGCTATTCACGTCTCCCCGTTCACGAGATCTGCATAATTTATAATGCATGTGAAGGTTTGTTGTCTCCAAACTCCACTAATCCTCGCATTCCTGGACGCATTGCCTGGACTTTGCCAAAATAAAGAATCTATTCTATTCTATTCTATTCTATTCTATTCTATTCTATTCTATTCTATTCTATTCTATTCTATTCTATTCTATTCCTCATCCCACCATCGCCATACTTTATTGTTGTTACTTTTTATAGAGTTTTTTTTAAATCTCTTCGTCCATTTAATGAAGCGAGCACATAAAAGCAATCAAGAACCAGCGTTAGAATAATAGTAGTCAAATCTTGCAAGGAATCTAGCGGAAAATTCAACCTCTTGTGCAGGGGCCTTTACTTCAATAGAAATTTCGAATCATTTACGATGCTTGAATAACATCGGTAACTTTTTGGAGCATGCTTGATTTTTGTTTATGTAACTTTGGTTGTTTACTGAGTGTCATTAATATTGTCTGTATAAGTATCAGTTAAGGACTGTTACTTTCTTCCATCAGTCAAAATTCATTCGTTAGTGTTTTACTATCTCTTCTAAATTATAACTGGCGGCAGGTTGATGTCAGCTACCTTGCTCTCGATTGGTTAACTACAGATGTTTTACTCTTTATCAATTTTGTTTTTGTCTATTTTGTATGCACTGATACAGAAGAAAGTTAAACGAATCGATAATAATATTAGAAACAAAATAAATTATTATCTTTGAGGCTCGACCGTTTAATTTATTAACAATTTATGCCATAACAAACACATTTTTTCTAATTGCTATTCCCATTAAAACCAGTTCCGTTGGTCTTGAGCAGCTTGGATCAATTACAGACGATAAAGTACTTAAACCAATAATATGGACTATACAAAAAAAAGACCAATGGAGTGTGTGCTTATTGGATAAAAAATATAGTTTAAAATAAATAAAACAAAGAGAGTGATACGTAAGTAAGTCTTATTGTTATTATTTTGGACAAACTTTTTATGGCCATAAACAGCCACCATTATTTGGGTCTGGTCTCAATTGATATTTTCAATTTATCCATAGTAGTGGTCGAAATTTGACCGTAATTAATTAAATTTTTAACTTTGAACGTTATTGAGGTAATTGTTTTGTTATTATATGAATTTCTCCTGAATCGGTTTTACCTGTGTTAATTAGTACACATCGTGATGAAACATATTGTATTTTTGTACTGGTGAAACCAGTACAAATAAATATTATTATTATTATTATATTGTGCACTTTTCATTAAAACGATGTGTGTAAATTCTCGTATTATATATGTATGAATTCCTCTTGGTTTTTTAGTGTTCCATGCAAAACAAAAAATTTATCGAAACACTTCAGTGTGCCTCTGTCGAAAGCAATTTTACCTGAAATTATTTGGCGTAAAAATATGGCACAGAGATAGAGTGTGGTAGTCTAAATACAGACGTGAAGTGAATTTTAATTCTGGGGGTTAATTTTTGAGGTGAAATTTAGAAATGGAAAAAAATACATGTAGGGTGTCAAATGTGTTTTTTGAAGCACGAATTCAGCAATAAATATTATATGATGTATTTTTCTTTCATTTTTTAAAAGTATGGTGAATTTTTCAAACTGGGAGAGTTCAATGTCTAAAATAGTCTTATTTTTGAAAGAACGACAAAAATAATTTATGTAATCAATAAAACATGTGCATTTTCACGCCTCTAAAATGCATACAAATTGATATATTTGCGAATATATATTATCTTAAACTGGTTTACAAATCAGTGAGAGTGTCAAAATTGAAATTTAATAAGAGATGGCCAAGAAAATATTATTATAATAATTATTTAAATATGTGGTATCTTTTATTAAAAGTCTCATTAGTCGTTAAACTATAATGATTTATTATTTCACAAAAAAAAAAATTAAATAATTCCTCAAATAAATTATACTATAGGTATAGAAAGTTTTTCAGGAAAAAATCGTATCTATATGTAAATGAAATATAATAACTAAATACATTCTTTAAAATTACTGCTAATGCTAAAGTCTATGATATTATTTGCATTTTAATTTCAATACGCACAGTACAGTTGTGAGACTTTAACGCTTCTGTAGATGCCTTTTATAAATAGAATATAGCTAAAGAACCATATTTTAACAAACTCAAAATTTTTGTTATTTATAATAATATTATACTTAAGCCTATATTTATGATGGCAGACATCTCCTTTAGTTGTAACATCCCGACAGACAGCGCAACCTTAGCCACTTGACAACTGAAATTTTTACAATGGCACACTCGGTGTAATGGTTTTTTGTCAAATTTTTTATTGTAATTCTAAAAGTTCGCATAGAAGTATTGTATATCTATGAGCGTAATATATATTTTCTTATTTAGGTTATTTCTTTCCATGGAATTTTTCTCTCTTACTCTGCGTGTATCTGGTAAACAAATCAATTTCATGAAGCTGTCAATCGGATGCTCTCACTAGCACTCATGTTTGCATAATAATATCATCGCGCTCATACAGCGAACTTTTTATGTGTTTTCCGGGATGTTACAATCGGATGAGATGTCTGCCATCATAAATATAGGCTTATATTATAACTATAAATAATATATAAAAATTTTAGGTTTGTTAAAATATGTCTCGGCATCCGACTACTGGATTTTTAGCTACTAGTTTTAAACACATGACAAAAGTACACACATTTTTTCCCATAAAGTCACAAAATAATTAGTCAATACACGAGCATCGTAAGCGACACAGTGAATGAAAATTATTTATTACAATAGTACTTAATACGATGTGCTTCATGCGTAACTTTAGGTTAAAATAAACGTAAATAAATTAATTTCGCTCGTTGCGTCGTGAACGATTATCGTATGTTTGAGAGACACCGTCGCAATTGATTACGGTATACTCCACACGTCTAATAAAGGGTTGAATGGTTTACTATATTACGGATGCATTTTACAATTTGTCCTTCTCATGTAACATTATAAACGCCTATTAAAAATCTTTTCTCTGGTGATGGATGTGTTAACATTCATTTATGTGTTAACACATTATAGGTAATTCGAAACGATATAATCGACTGTCAGCTGTCGTTTATATCGACTGTCGTTTTAATACGACCCGAAGCGATCATTAAAATCAGATTTTTATCGTGCTTTTAGTGGTAATTCTTCTTATAAAGGATAGACACAACGACAGTACCTCTGTTGTCATCATAGTTACTATTCATAAAACCATAGCAACAGCACCGCCTTTTCAGAAAACGGATGTAGTTGGGACTTTTTCCTGTTGCCTCTCGCAGAGAAACGGTAATTCGTGTACCGGCCATCTTGTTGAGGTTTTTCATGGTTTCCCTCAATAATTTCAGATAAATATCGAGATGGTTCCTTATTCAAGGCCATTGTCGATTACCTGTAAAACTCCTATGCTCAAAAATTTGCCTACCTTATCCCAATGCCCTAAAATTCCTTCATTCGCCCATTGGTATTAATTAAGTGGAAGTTTAAAAATATAGAAAATAACGGAAAGTGTGATAGATGGAAAAAAGTATTGGTGCGAATAAAGTCGAAAAACGGACGTAAACGCTTTATTATTACATGCCAATTGTTTTCAAAAATGTTAAATGTAGCCATGACGTGCCGACAAGCAGCCAAAGATATTTAGTTGTCAAAAAAATGAATCAAACAGAAATGATAAGAATAATTTCGATAATACACTGAGCGCCATGAAATATTTTTCAGTTTATCTGCTGAAAGTCATTTTTTTCGACATCTGGCATATTTTTAATTATTTCGATTTTGCACCTCAATCAATGTCGTTCCAACAATAATCTGTCGCGTACCACCTGTAGCACGCGTGCCATAGGTTCGTCATCCCTGCTCTAGACGATTTTTTTTCCAGTTCCCAATTTACCCTCTAGAATTTAGACTCAGACTCAAAATTCAACCTTTTTGTACTTCACGTGTGTATTTGGGGTATGATACTCTATTTTACCGTTTTGCACGGAGCATTAAAAAAAGCAAGAGATGCAAACCGCTTTCTGGTACAAAGTGTACGGGTTATTTAACGGTTTTTTATCGAACACTTCGTATATAGTGAACACCATGGGCAGATTACGAGCGAATGTAAAGCAAACATGGTCCCCCGGAGGCAAGGTAGGCCAGTGAGAGTGAAAAGGAATTTTTTAAGATGCAAGATGGTCAATGATTGCCTCTATAAGAGTTCAATCTTTTTGATTGCCCAGCTACATTTATTATGTTCTAATATAATATATAATATACACAAAGTTACATTATAATAATCATTACGTGGATGCATAGGCGGATGCAGAATATTTTCTGGAGGAACACAAGTGTTTTTTTGTAGTGATAATTCTTTACTCACGGCAGGATAAGTTCGATTCTAGCGATAGAACGTGTTACGAAAGGTTGAAAAATGGTCTAGGGATGAAGCCTTGAGGAATCCCGTACAAGCACAAATATTGATTTTGCTATTAGGAGAGCTATCAAACATTTTTGGATAGGTATTTAAGGCAACGTGAATTTTTGTGGAACACTTCTTTTGTAATGACTGAACAAAAAAGCGTGAAAACCTGGCTGAAGGGTAGCCTAGCCAAACCGAGAAATTTTAACTTTTAGAATGATTTATTTTATTAAATACTAAATTTGAAGGTATTGAAATTTCAAAATGCCTCAAGGACTTTTTTGCAAATAAAATTTCGCAAAGTTTAAAATTCACGGGCGTTTTATTATAGCTATATACGCATGAAAATCAGCTATATAGGCGGATGTGCAAACAATATTTAAGATCCGTCTCTTGAACATAATGCATCATTGAGATCTTCTAATATTTTCGAATTACAATGATGCAATAATAAATACCATCATTATATGTAATTAATATTGAAACCTTGTGAAAAATGACAGTTTAAAATATTTTTTCATGAAAAAATTTAGATGTTTTAATTTATATTTTTGGTAAGGTTAGCAATTGAGGTCATAACGAAACCTGATGACATATTTTTTATTAATTACCTTACAATGTCAAAGTGTAAAAATTTTTAATTTAGAAAAATTAAATAACACGTTAATACAGTCTGTTACAAAAAAAAATATTTTACTTAAAATATTTTTTATTCAGAATTACTCAAACTTTGAAATTTAAATTCATAAGTGACAGCAGTTATCATTTTTTTTTGCCTTTTAAAATCTTTTCAGTTTTTAATTTTCTTTCGTTATTTATTTACATTTATTTTTCTATTTTCTTTCTTCATTAAATTTCTTGGAATCATATAATTTATGCACTGTTTGATAATGTATCGTCTTAGTCGTGAAAAAGTTTAATTTCGAAACATAGTTGAAAATTCGTCATTAGAAAATGTAACTAGTATACTAGTATACTCGAGCATTTATTAAAATATAATTATGAGAACTCTCGCATACAGCACTGTACGACCGCTAGGCTATCAGATATAGCCACGGTATACAGTGCAGTTCGGGTAGTTCATCTGAACGCATTGCAATTATGCACTTATAGTTGGTAAACTGACCGCGACTAATGTATAGGGACAACAGTTTTCCAAGACAAACCGGAAAAATTCTTCGAGACTCGATTCCCACGATGGCCAAGTTATTTACGTACCTAAAAGTTTGTACGAAACCCTCGGTTTGCGAATACAACTCGCATTGGGCCGGTTTTTTACAATTTTAATTCTTTAAAAATCAAATTAAATCGAACTAGGGGACATTCTATCTAAAATTCTATCTAAAATTATTTTAGTTCTCATTGCTATTATAAAAGCGTGTTTTTTTTTAGTTCTTAAACTCTGACTTTATTTTGTCTGATATAATATGCCCGTGTTGATTGATAAAGAAAGAACGACGATGCTTCGGGCAGATGATCAGTGAGTGACCAGTCGTTATTACAACAGGTTATGATCTCGTAGTGCCTCGGGCTAAAAAGTGAAAAGTATCAATATTTTATGTGAGAGGGGCATTCTCCAAGGCCTGAAACACACCTCTCTGTATCATGGTCGATCTGATCATTTAAGGAGACACAGTTAAATATACATATATACCTATACAAAAAGAACGTAACTTAATATCAGTTTAAAAAATTCCAGCCAATTGGGCATAGCCTAAGCTGCTGAGCACGTTTCTCAAGTAAAAAAAAAAAAAAAATTTCTTATATCGCGGGAAATGGCTAGTATTAAATATTATGATATTTGCTAGCATGTTTATCTACATAATATATTTCACGTCATGTAAAAATTAATTAAAGTATGCTTAACTAGTTTATTTCTGACAGATCTACAAAACAAAAGAACAGCTGATTTATTTTTATTTGTAAAAATATTTTCTAAACTATTATAAGTTTAGACAAAAAATTTCTTGAAAAAATAAATCGAATAATTTAAGTCGTTTTGAAAAGTATAGTATTATTATTTAAAAAACACCGTTATAGCATATATCTATTCTGCGCATGCGCCGATTTTTTCCAAAAACACTAGCGCTCTTCACATTTATGTACCAAACAACCTTCCTAAATTTGGATTCAATCAGTTTATCCGTTTTCCCAAAAATATGTTTTTTGGATTCGAGGACCTCAAAACGAAAAGATATTAAAAAATTTTGAAAAGTGATTTTTGACCTAACCTATAGTACTATTCCCTACTTGTGGGCTGGAATGGTAAAAAACCGAATATTGAAAAAATAAAATGATCATTATTTAAGAAAATCATTTAAAATTTTTGTTTCGTTTTTAATCAAAGAAAGCAAAATGAATTCTTCAGATAGGTATAATTTATTATTATTCTTTAACTGAATTGAGTTTTCAAATTTGAATATAACATTAGAAAGCCAGACAGCATGTTATTTCGTTTATAACTTGGTTTAAAAATGTAAAAACAATTAACGTACCAGAAACTTTGTCTTTAATTGCTTAAATACTAAAAAAAATCAGCATATATATGGGCAAAATAATTAAACGTTTCAATATAATTTGAAAAATAAAATTGCACACAAATTAAAATATGAAGGTATTATTTTCTTAACGTTTCGCATGCATTAATTAATAGATTAATGGTTCGAGAAATTATAAAAATTGCAGTTTTTTTTTGCTTTTAAGTATATCTGTACTTGATTTTAATTGTTCAGTAGAAATTGTTGCAATTAAATCTGAAGAGATTGCAAAAAACGAAATTTTTAAGATCAAAGAACAATAGGGTATTTTGCACCATGCACGAAAAAATCTAATAATACATATTCTTGATAGATTATGTAAAAAATTTATAATTTTATTTTAAGAATAGCATTTTTTAATCTGTTCTTCAAAAGTCTAAAACGCTGTTCGCCATGTTGGATTTTAGCGTGACGTCACTTCGTCTGTAAACTATCTACGTTTATGTTGTGCTGTGTGCTATTTTGAAGTTATTTTAAGTTATCATCCCGTATTTTATTGACTTCGCATCATGGAAGACGATTGCTTAAAAACAGAAAGTACCAATCTACCAAGGCTTATTATTACGTCTAATAAATAAATAAAGTTTTTATAACTTGAATAAATAAAATTTAAACCAATTTTTCAAAAAATTATATTCACAAAAAATATAATTACCTATAATTCAATAAAACGTTTTGTTCCCGATTTGGATTTTCATCAAAATTGAGTACCATTTTTGATAAGTAGTCATGGATATAAATATTTTGTAAGCACCTAAAAAGAAAGAAAAAATTCTTTAAAAACAAAATATTATTTCAAAATAATAGGTATTATAAATATTACTTAAATTTTCCGTACCTCATTTAGCATTAAGATAATTTTTATTTGATTTTATATGTTACATTTCCGAAATACTTTTTTTAAAGAAATTTATTTCATTATCTAAAATTTTTATATTATTCCAATTAATTTTGTGGTCTTAGTCGAATTTATGTTTAATTACAAAATGATGCTTATCAGGCAGTAATTTATGGTTGGCTTGGTGTTCTCTTATTCTTGTTTTAAGAGCTCTTATTGTACACTTACTTACACTGTAATGTAATAATCATAGAAATCTTAAATATGTTTAATTGCACAGTGTTACTATGGTTACTGTGCACTATCTTTATTATTAATTATAATCACAGTCACTTCACGTGTCGTTTTCGCGCGAAAATTCATAATGATAAAATAAAAGGTTTTTTTGGCACTATTCGGTTACAAAATATTATTATAAAAATTGTAGCATTTCTTTAGCACTTTAGGATTTATTTAAAACACTTTTCAAAAAACAGTCTAATAGCTTAGTGGATTACAAAACAGTCGATTGCGAAAACAAATTCTAATCGATATTTCATTATTTGCAAATCGCCTACATTTTCGTTTTTAATACTTTGTCCAAATCGTGTTATTTAAATGCTCATTTAATTTGAAATAACAAACATGCAAACATTTAGTTAAAAGTCACGAGAATCAGTGGTTTGTTGGCAATTAATTTTGATATTTCCAAATTTACAGATTTTATAAATCGGTGAACTTTGCTAATTACCTTCTTGCAAAATTTTCATTCTGTTGGATGTAACGATAAAATAATAGTAAATGTTTAAAAGTGATGTAATTTGAAAGGGATGTTGAAGAAGCTAAAATAACTTGATTGCATTGAATGCGGTTTTTTCTTGCGCTACCGTACTTTTACTTTTTAAAAACTGCATAATATTTTTTCCACATTATTTTTCTTGAATGCACTAAAAATACACAACATAATATGGCACAAAATAATGTCCTATTATACTGTAATAATTGAATGGGTTTTTTTCTATGTCAAATGCAGTCGTACATTTTTATTTCCTAAAAATGAAACACAATGTTATCTGTTTCATTGTTTACCGGTAGGGGAAAGGCGCCAATAATTTTTATTTATTACTAAACGAACAAGCCGTGAGGTAGTTCGTTTATTGGGACTCTCCAAGTTCGACCTTTGAGGTCAACACGACAGAATTAAATTAGACCCGAGAATTTTTTTTTATTCTAAAATACACTTTTTTTATTTAACCAAAAAACGGCTGGAGCCATTTTTATAAAATTTCCTTTGGATCATACAGACGTTAATAAGCTTCGATTGGCGCCTTAACCAAATCGATATCATTTTTTATTCGCAAGATTTTGCTTAAATCCACCTTTTTGGAACAGTTTTATTTAAACAAAAAACGGCTAGACCGATTTTTATACAATTGCTTCTAGATCATACTAAAACCTAGATATAACCGAAATATATATTTTCCGCATCTCAGCAATGTACTTATTGCCGCTAACAATATATGTATTGCTTACATGTTTCACTTCAACCACGCGTAAAGATTTCACGCACACTTTTTTTGCAAATCGTCGCAGTGGCGTCGATATCACGTATTACTTAGTATAGAATGCGACAAAATTGACAGGTATCCCTTACATAACTGATGCCGTTCGCTTAACATTCGCGTGTTGTTGCCACATTCCAAGAAAGACAATCGGTTGTATAATTATCTGTCTGCCAGTTTCAAGAAGTACTGTATTTATCAGACAAATGAAACAGTTGCGGTAGTCCAATTTGAGTCCTACAACAGAATGACTTTTTCAATTTATTAAAATAAAATAATTATTAATCCGTACCAGCAGCGACAAATTAATATTTGCTGTCCCAGCAAGGACTCATTTGTAATTAAAAGGCTAAAATACAGTGTGTCTGAAGTTGTCCCCTTAAATTTTACGTTCTAGGCTTTGTCAGTTTAAATTCACCTGTATGTTCCAGTATATTTAAACAGTTTCGTAAAAAAATGCTAGCGCGTTCAATTTTGCATAGTTTAGCAGACACTATATTTTAAATAAAAAAAAATTGGTTGTCTGTAAAGTCGGTTTACGGACGATAGTTTTACGTGATAACGTAATCCGTAATACATAACCTAAATTTATATAATAATTATAATAATTCGAATCTATGATATTGCATCTTTCGCTTCAAATTTAGGTTAATTTTATTTATTTAAAATACTCACCATATAATATTTCTTAATAAATAATAAATAATATATTCTTCCGTATTTATTTTAAGTCTCAAAGATTAGCTGTCATAATATTTATAAAACACTTGTTTTATTGTTTAAGTATATAAAATTCCAAAACCTACTTACAATATTTAAGTATTTTCATACGTCAAAAAATTGATTTTTATAATGATAAAATTTGTAAGAAAACGATTTTTTCGAGAGATGAGACCTAGCTAAAACGATATTTTGCCCCCCAAAATCCCTTTTCAGTAAATTTCATTCAAATCGTTAGGGCCGTTTTCGAGAAAAGCACGCACAGGGTCAGGCGGAACGTTACGCGTTATGCGTTACGAACGTTATGCGTTACGAACGTTAGGAACGTTACGTTACACTTTTTCGAACATGCAGCCGGTGTTTTATCAATTTATAAGATTGGTGATTCATCAATTTATAAGACGTTATCACGTCAAAAAACAGCTGGACCGATTTTGATAAAACTTTGGAATCACAGTTACGTTAATACGCTTCTATAGGTACTGTATAATAATCTTGAATCATAAAAATATGTTAATATTTTTTTTAATTTCTATTTTCGAATTAATAACTTTTCACAAAAAACTGACATATACATATATGCCTATGATACTTAACAATTTATAAAGTTTCAAATATGCAAGACTAGAATCAAGGCCAAATATAAATGCGCAAGACCAAGACCAAGACTAAATAAAGGAGCAAGACCAAGACCGATACCAAGCCTACCACGATCTTGGCCTTGGTTTTGCTTTACTCATCATTACTCGCAGTTTGTGAATTTAGCAATAAATTGCTATATACAGGTGACTGGTAATTGCTCGTATTCCTCTCGGAAGACTAATGCGTCATTCTCGAGAAAATCTACTTCTTTTCACTTTTTACAACAATCCGAATTTCGGGAGTTAAAAAAAATATATTCTCACTTTTTGGCCTGAATTTTTCCATGAGCTTACTAAAGCTTCCTAAAGCTAAAGACCACAAAATTTTCTGTTAGATTTTATGTTGTGTGTTAAAACGTACAATAAATAAAAAAGCTAATAAAATAAAAAATTTTCACAGAAGTGTCATTATCATAAAAAAATAACGCATTTCTGACTCCAAAGTGATAAGGTTAAATCATTCCAAATTAGTCATATAGTTTCTTCTCCCGAGAGGAATACGAGCAATTGCCGGTCACCCTATATTTAACGGACTTAGAAGGTCGCACAAAAACATCACATTTGTTCGTAACGCCAACTCACCGCGTAGCCCTAACTTGAAATTTACAAATCGCGCCTAAAGAAATGTTTATTCAATAAATATACAATAAATTAAAAAAAATCTTTTGATTTCGTAATCTGCAAAATAATTATGGGCGCCTAAAATGTTACAACTAAGCGTTGTCTTATCATAGTTAATAATCTTCAATACAATGATTTATGCAGGTTTTAATTTGTTTTTAAATTTTAACGATTTATAACGCAATAACTATTGCACTGTCGAATATACCTACGTCTAAAGAATTCTAAATGAAAAAGAGCTCATTTTAATTGCCGGCCCACGTTCAAAACAATGTCTATTTAAAAAAATGTCAAATCTGAAGAAATCAAAAAAGTGAACAGATTTTCGTAATATTGCACCAATATGCGTAATTTAATTACTACTTGTAATTCAGATAACATACAGATATACAAGCAGTGTATAAATGCTTATTATAACTTTCCAAAAAATTTGTATTCAATTTATAAAAAAAAAAATGTAGCGCACATGTTATTAAATTCGCGGATAATTAAATACGCAGTCATGGAAAAAGAGCGTTTACATATTTTTTTTATTTGCGCATCTTTAAATTTATGTAAGGGAATCAACGTCATAAAGCTGAGTTCACACTGAAAATAAAAATAAGGCTTCTTTGATATCCAAATAAAGTGTTTGAAATCTCGAACACCAGTAGTTCGTAACAAAAACAACTAAAATAATTTATTACCAGCCGTTATCCGCGTCATCGCAATCATTAACAGAACCTTTATGTCATTTATTATTAGACTAGCGGTCTGGCCCGGTTCACCCGGGTGCGAAATATAATATATTAAGTGTCATCGGAAAATTCTGAAAATTGTATTTCATTAAGAAACGATTACAGCGTCTGATGTCTGAGCTAATAGCAGTGAGTTGATTTTTATATAATAATGGTAAAGGTACTTTTCATAACGGTTTATTATTCTATTTATTTTTACAACAATGTTTCGTGAAAAAATGTTTTTTTCGAAACTTTATGATCTCGGAATTAGGTAATCACCTGTGGATATCAGAATGAAATTAGTTAAGCATGCTTTGGTTAATTTTTACATGACATGAAATGTAGGTAACCATGGAAAAGAGTAGTAATTAATATCATAATATTTAATACTAGCCGTTACCCGCGTCACCGCATGCGTTTACCGAAATTTCATTTTCATTATTATAAAATGTCAAATGTCAATACTTATGTTGGAATGTCCTGTCGCCCAACAGGCTGAAATTTTGATTTATTGTTTTAGTTCAGTGCAAACGTGTCTTAAGAGCCGTTCTTTACTGTTCTTGTTTCCATATTGCATAACTTTCACATAGCTCTGTTATCAGATGAGAGCGCGAGAGCGCCCAATGTTCAAATATACATATATGTAATGTGTAATATAGGTGTGCATATATATACGCTGTTTATATTTATTTGAAAATATATGACCGAAGGTATTGCCAAATTGTTCAGTGATTCTTATTTAAAAAGCGGTAATATCGACTGAATAAGTAGATTATGACTAGACTACGAAACGTTAGTTATAAATGCGGAGTTGGATTTATTTCAACATGAAATTACTTCACTAAATAAAATAAGTAAAAAAATCCAGTCAATTGGGCGACGGGACCATCCCAGCATAAAAAAACATTGACATTTGATATTAGTGTAATAAAGAAAATAATATTTCTGTTATCGTGCACGGTGACGCGGGTAACGGCTAGTATTAAATATTATGATATTTGCTAGCACAAAATGTATCACGTCATGTAAAAATTATCGAAAGCACGCGTAACTAATTTCTTTCTGACGGATCTAGGTAAAAAAGAACAGTTTTTTTTTATTTTCAAAATATTTCCGGAACTATAAAGCTTAGAAAAAAAATTGTTTACAAAACCTTCTTGTAAAAATAAATAGAATAACAAACCGTAATGAAAAAATATCATTATTATGAAAAAAACAATGTTATAGTATATGTCTTCTGCGCAGGCGCCGATTTTCCCCAAAAACAATAGGGTTCTTCATATTTTCATATCAAACATCCTCCCAAAATTTGGTTTCAATCCGTTCATCC
Source organism: Xanthostigma xanthostigma (assembly GCA_963575645.1). Classification (NCBI taxonomy): domain Eukaryota; kingdom Metazoa; phylum Arthropoda; class Insecta; order Raphidioptera; family Raphidiidae; genus Xanthostigma; species Xanthostigma xanthostigma. Next base: position 25,273,955 of record OY754473.1, on the reverse strand, counting down.
GTTTGACTTGTATCCTGTTCACAAACAAACTGACGCACAGAATTTTTCCAAAAATATGTTTTTTTGGAATCGAAGGACCCTCCAGCGTGCTTAAAAAAGATACGCTTCAAGAACATTTTAAGTTAAACGGTTTTATTGCTAGAAAATAAATTATGTATCACCAATCTCAAACTTTGATCGCAGACTTAAAGAGAATCATGCTAGTATTGCATTCTCAACTGATGGAAATAAATGAAACTGGTTATAAGGTTACAGTTCTACGTGTGATGAATCGTTGATTGTCAGAAAATTTATCTTCAAAAGTAGTGATATATTTTTTACGGTGTTGTATCACTTTATTAAATAAAATTTCCCATTATTTACTAGTTACGTTTTTTAAAATCAATCACTTTATACTTGTCAAAACGAAAAGTGCCCGAACAATATGGCGGAAGCCGAGACATGCGCACTAGTGTCCGACCGAAACTAGTTTTTACGGCCGAAACCGAAACCGAATTTCAGCTTCAGTCTCAGTTTCGGCCGAAACCGAAACCGAAACTTCATGTTTTTGTGAGAAAAATAAAGTAAACATTATCATAAAATCAGTCTTTTTTATCACATATTAATCATTCAGCCTCTGAACTTATCATTAACTTTTAATATCATATTATAATTACCCTCCTTATTTAAAAAAAAGCACAAATCAATATACTTTTTTTTAAATATTATGAAATAAAATAAAAGCTACAAAACAAAATTACTTTTTAGTAAAAAGTATTTACCTAATAAATATGTTTAGGTAGGGGTTAACACAACAAAAAAAATAAAACACTTTCATCTTAAGAACAAAATTATTTCGTCTAAACTTTGGCCATTTTGTATGGTACTCTTGTTAACGAACTACAATAAAATTAAAATTAATAAGTAACTACCTACCAAATATAACAACTAAATAAATTTTTAATGCAAATAATACCTACTTCAATCGAAAGTATCAAAATAAAAAAGTTTTCTCTCAAGCTGAAAAAAACGAGGAGCGCGCAGGCATTAAAGACACTTCGTCGCTCGCTGCTGCACCGCATTTCAGCGAGACACCTCCCGAATGAAGTTTCGGTTTTGGCCCTAGTTTCGACCAGATGGGCAGCCGAAACCGAAACTAAGCCGAAACCAGTTTTTTGGCCGAAACTAGGCTGAAACCGAAACCGAAATTTAGGTCGGACACTAATGCGCAATAAAAATTTAAAGGATATGGTTTCAAATGTTCAGAATGTAACTAAGAGTGTAGGTATAATTGATTTCGAGTAATGTTTTCGTTAATAAAGAATGTCATTAATAAATAATGATCAGCCTAAAGTAGTGTTGCCACCGTGGGGATTACATTGAAGTTTCAAGGGTTATGTGATGTTAATGTACCAGAATAAAATAAAACGAGCAGTGTTGTTCAAAGAACTTTGTTGACTTTATATCTGTATTTAAATTCAGAGCGCATGTCAAGACTCACGTATAAATATCGACTCTCTAAACTTTATACTTTCGTTGACACGTACTGATAAACCACCGTCTACACTCTGTATAGACCACGAGGTACAGTGGGGTTTCGATTTATTTAACAAATCTAGATTAACTTGATTTTAATATTTCTAACCCGGGGGTGGTGGTGATTGGTTGATCGTAGTCAATATAAAAACCAATACATTTCTGTTTTTGGAGTTTAATAATTAAAAAACGAATTTTATGAGTAGTAAAATCAATTGACGAGGTGTTACGCTCCACCGCTTCAAGTGTGGCGTTACGCTCGTTCGCTTCAAAAGAGACAAACATATATATCTGTAGGATTTAACGTGCGAAAGACAGATCGAATACATTACACTTGTGCGATGCTAGACTAATCTTGTAGAGACAAACATATATATCGGAAGGATTTAACGTGCGAAAGACTGAGATGGAATACATTACACAGCGTATTTAAGGAGTAAACTCCGGTCGTGCGTCAGAGCTGACAGACACACGCTTTCTTAATACCAATTCAAGACTCGCGGGCTGTTCGTAGTATTGATCACTTATTTTTATTTATAACGCAATAATATATATATAGCCATGTTTAACCTGAAAGTCCATTTTATATATTTTATTATATATTTTATATATTAATATTGATTTTTTTGCTTTACTCCCCCCCCAGAAAAATGAAATATCTACGCCCTTGTTCTAAAGAACGTCACCACATAAAACAATGAAAGAAATTATTTTAGTTCAAAAAAATGGAATACCACTGAACTCAAAGTGTACAAATGCCAATCCGTACAACGAATTGTAGATAATGCACTGGCAAAAACTTTATTGCGCAATGTTTGTAGACATTGACTTATAGACACAGTAGCGTCCTGGGATTTTCATTTGGAAGTATAATATAAAGGTTTATCATTAATAATAATATCCTTTTCCCGGAACAACCTCTCTTGTAATGTTCTAACGAATGTTAGAAGATTAAAGGATGAATCCTGGTGGCATAGGATCGATAAACTAAGCAAATACTGAAGGTATTATTGATTTTAATTGTCTGACGTTTCGGCAAACTTTATGCCATTTTCGGAGAATCAATGCTGTCTGTTTTCTCAGTATTGATTCTCCGAAGATGGCATAAAGTTTGCCGAAACGTCAGACAATAAAGTTCATTAAAAAAACCTTCAGTATTTGCTTAGTTTATTGATCCTATGCCACCGGGATTCATCCTTTAATCTTCTAACATTTAAACAGGATCATCATCACTCAAAATTATTAGAGTTTTTTTGCACAGTTCTAACGAATATATTTCAGAGTAAAAATGTCCAGGACGTCTTAAAAACCGCGCACATTTGTCCATCACAACCAGCATAGTACGAACCAGAAAAATCTGTTGTCGAAGGAGTAGCGCACATTAGACCAACACCAGCAACCACGCAACGACCGTCAGTAGGTCGCCTGCAATTTCTGTCTAGCCGCGCTGGTCCGATCTAGTGTGCTAGTGATGCGTCGTTTTCATTAATTAATTTGCATTGAAAAGAAAAAAACAATCGGAAACTGCAAAGTGTCTGCCGCTTACGAAACCTGCACTAAAAATTGATAGGTGCACTGAGTCTTTTTAATCGACAGGTAGTGATTTTTGGAGAAAAAAAAGTTTGACTTATTTTTAGTTCATTTGCCATATAGCACTTACACTATTGGCGTGCGGGCTATTACTTTCGAAGGAGTTTATTGATTTTAACAAAATTTGGACCACATATTAAAATCCATCACCGCACGAAGCTTATTTAAAATGAGCCTAATCTGGCTACTTTAAGGGTAGGTTTTAGGGGTTGAAAAATATTTTTGAGCACAAAAATACTGAAAAAATTCTCAGAATCGTTTCAAAATTGAAATTTAACCCATTAGTTAAGATAAAAATGTGCTGCCAAAATTTTATTAAAATCGGCCCGACAGGACCGGACTTAAAAAATTTATGAGAACGTTAGCTTGTAGATATGGATTTACTTAGTGAAGGGTGAATTTAATTTGGTAAATTGATAGTAATATTGAAATTAAGAAAAAAATATTATTAAAGGGTCAAAATTTTTAAATTGTTTACAAAAAAGGGTTAAGTTCACATAATAAAGCGACACTGCCAGTGAAAGCAATAATTACACTATATTGTCGGCAGGGTTCCGCACTGCGACCCGATTATTTTGTCTTTATTCCCTGAACTAAAAGTTCAGATTATAATTTTAATATTAAAATTAGTGTTTCATTTACATGTAAATTAAAAAAAAAAATAGAGAATCATGAAAACAGAATACTTTACGATGAATTGTCTCGCGAGAAATTGTCGTAGCGATGAATAGTCGCAACGACGAATTGTCGTGCGATAAATTGACGGAATATCAATGTATAATATATCCCTTTCTATTATTTATCTGAGGTATAAAATAAATAAGCACTTAGCAGTGATGGAGCCCTCTATTATTTTTATACGTATTTACGACAAACCATCTAAAAATTCAGATCATGTATCTTATACAGTTGTACCTGTTTCATTGATGGATAACATGTCGTTAAAATCATATACGTTTTGTGTCACTTCTTTCCTGCTATGACAACATATTTGGTTAAAATGTGATAATGGATGTACGCGAATGTATTTTGTTCTATTTCACACTCAAACATTTAAATGCATGAAATTTACAAATAAAATATTTGTAAACAATTTTTGAATGCTTTAACAAAATTTCTTCTAGGTTTAACGGACGATCGTTATGAACCGATCTCAGCTCATCTCTGTGAAATATTAACGTAAAAGGCGTGTTTCGCGTTCTTTCAAAATTTGGCATGAAAAAATCTTTGTAAACTAAAAGAGATCAGTCCAAGCTCACCTCTTGATTGTTAGGTAAAGTACCGATTGCTTGAAATTTTTATAGATAGCTGTCATCATAAAAGTAAAAGAATAACCCTTGCGCTCGGTTATCCTGAGACTCTTCTGAAAGGAATTGTTTCGTACGCGTCGGGTTCAGGGCCGTAACTAGAATCTCGGGAGCCCAAAGGGCAAGAAGTAAAATTGGGGCCCCCTGCGTAGAATTAAAAAAATTCTTAAAAAAGGCCATTACTTATCATTCTGTTTAAAATTTTGACTTAAGATTGTATCTTACATTGCTTTCGTCGTCGTGCTTGTTTGATTTATATTCGTGATAGGGCCCCTTTTCGTCGGGGGCTCCGGGGCACCGCCCTGCTTGCCCCATTGCCGGTACGGCCCTGGCCGGGTTAATTAAGACATTTAATTTGATTACTTTATCTAGGTGCTTGTTTTATTTCATTTTAAAATTATCTATGATATTAAACAGTCTTTTTTAAACAAATCCGTAAATATATAAATTAATTAGGTACGCCTACGGATAAGCAATAAAATTTCATCTTTTATTTGAACCAAGGTCACGAATCCATCAGTAGACATCAAAGGCACCGCCTTCGGTTTTTATTTATTCCTGTGATGAAAGCTTCTCTTCGTCTGATCAATTGACAGTGGTCCACTGTATAGATAGTTGCTGTTTCCGGTTCTCTTGGGAGACGTTCACAATAAGGTAACGCATCGCTTTGGCTTTAGCTACAAAGGTGAATCCGAATTTTCCGGTATTACTATGGTATTGGAACAATGAACGGAAAACTATGAGAAATTCTAAAAATTTTTGTAAAAAATCTGAAGTAAAAAGAATGTTATTAATTTACGAACGCAAAAATGCTACAAGCATCTAGCTATATATAGGGGACACAAGTCGTCATGGTAACATATTATTATCACTACATATTACAAAAACAAAATATCATCGGCGCATCTGTCTGTCTGTCTGAACGCGATAAACTCAAAAACTATCGAACGGATTTTCATACGGTTTTCACCAATGAACGGAGTGATTGAAAGAGAAAGGTTTATATGGATAATTCATTGTTTTATGAAAATTGGTTGAAATAGGACAATGATTGTTGAAGATGTCGGAAAAAATCAAGCCGACTGGGAGCTTTCATCGAAAACGCTGCCTAACTCCTTTTTGATATAACAAAACAATGTATGATGGAATTGTTCCTCTTTTATAGATATACAGAAAAGTTCCTGATGGCATATGTCTATCTTTTAAGGATAGCTTACTACAATACTACACCCATTTTAATGTTACCGCTTTGTCACCAATATTTAGAATGGCCCTTCAGGATGGACATAGGCTATATAATATCGCATTAAAATAAACGCGCTTTTCATGGGGATCAATTTGGTAACGTAAAGGTATGATTCCGAATGCGACCGCAGACTGCAAACCGCAGACTGCAGCGGCAGACCGCAGGCGGCAGTACTGGTTCAGGAGCAGTAGTGCGGTCTGCAGTCGCGGCAAGCTACGACGGCAGGCGACAGTGCCGCCGCGCTCCGAATGCATTTAATAGCAAAATATGGATACCAGTGATACCAGTACTGCCGCCTGCTGTCTGCCGCTGCAGTCTGCGGTTTGCAGTCTGCGGTCGCATTCGGAATCATACCTTAAGTCGACGAAAAAACGATGGCAATCTACAAATTCGAACGAAGCCGGAGCGGACCGCTAGTTGAATATAATAGAACAACAAATGTGAAGCATTTCGTTCGATGGCTAAGAATAAGAGCGCCTACGCTGAAAGCAGAAGGTTGCTGGTTCGATCCCAAACAACAGCCGCATGTTTTTGCCTTTTGTTACCACTTTTTAGGGTTTAGTATGGAATCATCAGTGCGCGGGTCCAACCCGCAGTTGACCATTTTTTTCAATAGTTGCGAAAACATATTGCATCACCATTCGGAACGCACCCTCTGCAGTGGTCTCTAACGCATTTCCATTATCCTGTTTCGAATGCAGCTGTTCAGCGCCTTCATCCTGTCCACTGGAACCACTTAAGGGTAAAAGCTTTCACACAATGGACAAACAGAACTATTTAACAATCAACACATAATATATTAATAAACTTTATGAATGTGACTTTCATATACTTGGAGATGCTCTGGCCGGGTGCAGAGTTAGAGCGGGGACAATTGAATCGATCGCAGCGTGAGCTGTGGACTAAATGTGCAATAAATCATGCAACTTGTTATAGAGTTGGATTTCATGTAGTTGTCGTTTTCGTCGCGGTGTCTGCCATATCGTTTATTAAAAAGCTTCGCGGTTTAAAATAATAATAACAGGGCTGTTCAATCCCGCTCGATTTCCGGCTAGCGGCGTGAGTAGTTGTAATAGCCGATTTAGTTTATTGTAAATTATGTAAATAATTATTGTACATCTTATGTAACTAATAGTCATTCGTATTTTGTATTAAGAATAAAGTTCAGTTTAAAAATTGCAATCTTAGTATAATGATATACATTACAAATTGGCGACGAGGGTTAAAATAAAATTATTGAAAAGAAGTTTTGGGTATTGTCATTATAAGACTCATTAGAGCAATATGGCTTTACATTTATCGTGTTTAAAAGAATTCAACATACAGACGGACAACTGGAAAACCTACATTGATAGATTAGAACAGTTTTTCAAGGTGAATAAGGTCGCAGTAGAAGACAAAGTACCGACAATTATTGCATTGGTTGGTAATGAAACATACGAATTAATGGTAGATTTGTGTAGTCCAACAGCCCCAAAAGACGTATCATATGACGAATTAATAAAAACAGTACAGGAACATTTACAACCGAAACCGTCATTTATTGCGGAGCGTATTAAATTGCGTAACAGAAGACAAAACGAAGGGGAAACAGTTGCTCAATACTTAGCGGCGTTGAAAAATTTGGCAAAAACATGTGAATTTAAAAATAAGGATAATTTAGAAGAAAACATCAGGGATCAATTTATTTTCGGGTTGAAAAATGAATTCATCCGACAAAGTGTATTTGCGGAGAAAACACCATCTTATGGAAAGGTAACTGCATTAGCAATGGCACTAGAAGCAGCTGAAGTAAACGCAAGTATGAATTGGAACAGTAAAGGTGAAGAAGTATACAGGCTGAGAGAAACTGGCGCAAGTACTTCGAGGAATAAATCAAGAAATCATAGTAATTCAAGTTATCAAGGAGCGTCTTCAAGAGGTTCCAGGGGACAAGGAATGCCCAGCAGAGCAAATGGAGACAGCAGGAAGAATGAAAATGAAATGAAGTGTTCGTGCTGCGGTCGAACTAATCATTTGAAAGGTAATTGTCGTTATCGCGATTATGAATGTAATAATTGTGGTAAAAAAGGGCATTTGGCTAAGTTATGTAGAAGGGGTAGAGGTAATGAAACTAGTAGACAAAATGTATATGCTATGGAAAACAATAATGATGAAAATAATGATTCAAGTAGTGATTCAAATAATAATTCCGATATAGAAATTTATAATTTAGGAGAAATAGGAAGTAAAGATGCACCGTGGATGATAGAATTAAATGTTAATGGTATTAATTTCAATATGGAGGTTGATACAGGATCGGGAATCTCGGCAATTTCTGAAATAATTTATTTGAAACATTTTTCTAATAGAGTTCTCGAAAGTACTGATTTAAAGTTGCATTTGTACAATGGAGCACAAGTAAAACCTGAGGGAAAACTAAATGCAGAAGTTAAATATAAGCAGCATAAAGCAAATTTAGAATTGTATGTAATAAAAAATGCGGGTATTCCGATAATAGGGCGAACATGGTTACGTAAGTTAAATATTGCATTGGAAATAATTGGTAGCGTAAGAAATTCTAAAGAAATTACAATTAAAGAAATTTTACAAAAATATGATTGCGTTTTTTCTGAAAAAGTGGGAAATTTTAATAAGGCTTTAGTTCATTTAAATGTGCGCGATAATATCCATCCGATTTTTCATAGAGCACGGCCGGTAGCATTCTCATTAAGAAATAAAATTGAAAAAGAATTAGAACGTTTGGTTCAAGAAAAAATTATTTATCCGGTTGAATTCAGTGAATGGGCAACACCCATTGTTCCGGTTATAAAAAGCAATGGAAATATTAGAATCTGCGGAGATTTCAAAGTATCTCTGAATCCAGTTTTACAGGACGATAAGCATCCGATTCCTTTAATTGATGAACTATTTGCAAAATTACGAGGGGGCAAATTATTTACTAAATTAGATTTGTCTAGTGCGTATCAGCAATTAAGTTTAGACGAAGATTCGAAAAAGTACACTACTATTATCACTCATAAAGGCTTGTACAGGTATAATAGACTGCCATTTGGACTCAAATGTGCTCCCGGGAAATTTCAACGTATAATGGAAGGGTTATTAAATTTAGATGGAGTTATGGTATTTTTGGATGATATATTAATTACCGGAAATGATGATAAAGAACATATGAGCAGATTATTAAAGGTGGTAGAAATTTTGAAGCATAGTGGTTTAACGGTATCTAAAGAAAAATGTTACTTTTTACAAAAATCTATTTCGTATTTGGGTTATATTATTGATGCAGATGGTTTACATACTTCACCAGATAAAGTAGAAGCTATGAGGAATATGCCAAGACCTAATTCGGTTACAGCATTAAAAGGGTTTCTGGGGTTAATAAATTATTATGGAAAATTTATTAAAAATCTGAGTGTGGTATTGTCTCCACTTTACAATTTGCTAAAGAAAAACAAACAATGGTTCTGGTCAAAAGATTGTGAAAATGCTTTCAATCGTATTAAACAATTAATGTCTTCGTCCGATGTACTCGTACACTACGATCCTAATTTGCCGATCGTATTGGCATGTGATGCATCTGCATATGGTGTAGGAGCAGCTATATGGCACGTTATGCCTAACGGCGACGAACGGCCCATTCAGTATGCGTCACGTACCTTATCACCAGCAGAATTTAACTATTCTCAGATAGATAAAGAGGCCCTAGCCATTATTTTTGGGATTAAAAAATTTCATAAATATTTATACGGGCAGCATTTTACGCTAATCACGGATCACCGCCCACTTTTATCAATTTTTAATCCACATAAAATGATACCTCAAATGATGGCTAGTAGACTGCAAAGATGGGCTATCATTTTGTCAGCATATGATTATAATATTGTTCATAAAAAGTCTGAATTAAATGGCAATGCTGATGGTCTGTCTAGAAATCCGTTAAAAATTATTGAAACTAAAAGAAATGATTTTGGCTATATAAATTTTGTAGAAGAAGAATTTCCAATTAATCATGAAACTGTTGCTTCTGAAACTCAGAAAGATTTGATTTTGAAACAAATTTACAATTTCGTTTTAAAAGGGTGGCCAATAAGAATGTCATCTGAAAAATTAGTTCCTTTCTGGAATAAAAGAAAAGAACTAAATTTAGAAAAAGGATGCCTTATGTGGGGTTATCGTGTCATCATCCCACCCAGTTTACAGTCACAGGTTCTAAATGAAATTCATGCACCTCATATGGGGGTAGTGAAGAGTAAATCTATTGCTCGATCATATGTTTGGTGGCCGGCATTAGATGTAGATTTAGAAAAATTGAGTAAAAATTGTCAAGCGTGTCAATCTGTACGATATTTACCGGAAAAATCTACATTGCATTCGTGGCCTTGGCCAGATAAACCTTGGTCTAGGTTGCATGCAGATTTTCTTGGTCCTTTTAATGGAAATTCTTACTTCGTAGTAATCGATGCCTATACTAAGTGGATGGAGGTGACAAAAATAATGCAAACAAATGCTAAAAATACGATTTCATTTTTGAAAAATATTTTTTCACGTTTTGGTTTACCATTAACTTTTGTTACGGACAATGGCCAACCTTTTGCATCAAATGAGTTTGCTTTATTTATGAAAAATAATGGTATTCGTCATATTTTTGTTCCGCCATACCATCCAAGTAGTAATGGACAGGCAGAAAATACAGTCAAAACAATAAAAATGGCTATGAAAAAAGCTATACAGATGAAAGAAAATATAGACGATTTTCTATGTCGATTTTTGTTGCATTATAGAAATTGTAAACACGTAACTACGGGAATTAGTCCAGCTGAACTAATGTTCGGAAGAAATTTACGTACTCGATTAGATTTACTTTTGCCGCATAACAATAACAAGAAAAAAATGAAACAAACATCGACAAAGGAAACAGTCAGAGAAACGGTTAAAATTAATCAAGAAAAACAAAAAAAATTTAAAAGAGGGAAAGATAGAGATTTAAAAATTAATGATAGTGTGTTAGTTCGAATGTATCAAAATAATAAACAATTTTGGGAAACAGGATTGATTGTCTCAAAGATAGATTCACTCTCATACATTGTTAACGTGAATGGTAAGAATGTTAAAAGACATGTTGACCAACTTATTCTTATTCATGCAAAACCTAAGCAAAAGCCAAGGTGTTACTTAGAACATTCTGATTTAAATAATGAGCCTGACGGCACAGAAATTAAACCAAAGAAAAGTGATACTGAATTTGACTTCAGTGAAACCATAGTGTTTCAAGAGCTTTTAAAAGAGGAAAATCGTGACAATCAAAGTCGCTATCCCAAAAGAGTAATCAAACCTGTTACCAGATACAAAATCAATATGTAAATATAATATAAAAATTGAAAATATGTTTATTATGTTTCCATTTTAAGAAAGGAGGTGTAATAGCCGATTTAGTTTATTGTAAATTATGTAAATAATTATTGTACATCTTATGTAACTAATAGTCATTCGTATTTTGTATTAAGAATAAAGTTCAGTTTAAAAATTGCAATCTTAGTATAATGATATACATTACAGTAGTCTTAGTGGAAGTAAGCGTCGAATAACATTTTTTCCAAATAATAATTATACTCAATATGTTTTTTGCCGTGCAACAACATAAACACCATATCTTCTTAACTGGGTATAAAAAATTCGATAATTAAAGGTTTCGTTTAATTATTATTAAGCTTATTTGAAAAATGCTCATTTAACACAATACTATAAGAGTCAAATCTTTGATTAACGTCTGATTTTATTGAAGAATACTATAAGAGCATGAAAAATTGCGGTTGGTAGACGGTGCTGCCGTCACGCACTCAGTGAATAAACGACTTGACGCGTTTTTGGAAACTATTATCATTCTTTTAAATGGGCGATTAATGCTCTTTGTAAATGATTAAAGTTGGGAATAGACTTAATCGATTAAGGTTCTGCTCGGAATATTTGACACTTGTTACGCGCAAGGATTAGCTCCATCGGGTCAGTTCGGCACAGTACCTACGTGTTTTCTAAAAGACCCGATTGTTTCGAGTAGTAATGTGGGGAGGAAAATTGTCACCGGAAAATTTTCAATGTCAAAAAGACAATTTTTTAGTACATTTTTTATAGGACATAATTGTACTTTCCATATTTGTTTTATTAGTCAATTTATGTATCATTTAAACAAAAACTACAGGTTATAATTCTAATATTGTAATCCACATGAATGAAACTAAGTTTGAAATCTTTGATTAACGTCTGAATAGAACTCTTCAAATAAATAAAATTATCGACCATTTTTTTCAGACTATATATTGACATTAAAATACTAAAATTATAAATCAATATTTCACTAGACGACGTTTTGATCCGGATTTGGAGCTTTTTCAGAAACAATCTAAAAAATATAAAAATTAATTAGTATATCTAGGTACTTATTTTCTAATAGAAACGTCATCTAGCGAAATATTGATTTATAATTTTGTTATTTTAATGTCAATATATAGTCTGAAAAAAAAATTGGTCAATAATTTTATTTATTTGAAATTAGTTCTGTTTTACTTAAGATTTGTCATATTGTTTAATTTGCAATTCATAACAAGTCAATTCATCCTATTTCATAATAAAAGAGCATAGGTACAGAAAATGAATCACCCATTTCTCTTGTTATTATTAATTTGAGTAACTATAGTACTGAGGTAGTTGCAGAGATCAGATATCAGAAGATGGCACCACTGTACTGGCTGCTGCAATTATAAAGGGAATTCCCCCCAAGTAAACAGCTCTAGATTATCGTTTTTTGTTGGAAGGGAAAAACTCAAAAGGGCATCACATCCAGAGTTGGTGAAAATACTCGTTTTATTTACTTGTAGCCTCTAGTGAACGAAAGTTTAATTTTACAATACCTTGTAAATTTAATGGCTTAGAAATTTTTTTGGAAAATTTCAAAATTTTCCAAAAAACTCACATCTCTAGTTTTGAGCCGAACCGAGTCGATTTTGTGCGAGGACTATTTAATAATTAATCGGTTGCACCAACAGCTGATTTTATTCGTGTTTAAATTTTAGATTAGTGAATTTGAAAAAGGCTTTTTCACTTTCACGAAATTAGCGACATCAAAGATGTATTGTCGTTAAAAAAAACGATTTAGAAGGCGTAAAGTCAGTAGGTAGAACATGTTTTAAAAAGATGATACAAATAAATTTAAAAAATATACACCGCAGTGGAATTTGCCCACGAAAGTCAACCAGTCAAGAATTTCATAGCGTACTTTCTATTCTGATAATATGCGTAAGTCAGTGCAAGGGACCTTTGAAATATTATTTCATATATGTGTATACATTTTAATTTCTATATTACAGGTATCTGTAACAACTTCACTAAAATCATAATATTGGCAAACTAGTTTGAAAGTTATGAATCACTGTCATGCGCATTTGCCGCGAGCGTACTTTTTGACGAATACTAAGAATCGCACTGAGACACCGCCCTGTGTTGAAACTTGGGATTACGCTCTAAATAAAATTAAATACTCTTTTAGAGTATATAATAATATGAACTTAAAAGTAAAAAATATTTTTTTTAATATAAATACATTGTTCAACAGTTGTAGGAACTCGACATAATTTAATTTTTTTTTGTAACAAAATGACTGCAAAAACTGAATTTTAGAATTTCTTGATAAAGATTTATCGGATCCAATTTCTTCTGATGGCAAAAATAAAAAAAAATGAATGAATAAAATGCTCACTTTTCTGTTTTATTATTATCTATTATTAACTAGCAATCCGGTCCGGCTTCGCTCGAATTTGTAGATTGCCACTGTTTTCCGTCGACATGCGTTGCATCTTTATATTAAGTATATTTTTAAGTTGATTCTTCTTTTTTAACAGTGTGTAGAAATCAAATAGGCGAACAAATATTTTAAGTAACTTTTTTATCAAAAACTCAAAAGCCCGGTTAACACACGCGAAGAAATGATAGCACGAATCAGAAATGCATCCCAAATAATTCGCGGATGGCCCTTATCGCTACTACAAGCATGTACAGAAGCATGGCTACGACGCACGCATCTTTGTGTCCAACAAAACGGGGACAACTTCGAACAAGTTCTGCGAATACTTGAGAATGTCATTACATATTTCCATAGTGACATAACATAACGCCAGGACCAACCTCAAAATCTGATAAAATTTAATAAAACAATGAAAGCCCGTTTCTCTTTCATTTTTGAGTTCTGATAAAAAAGTTACTTGAAATATTTGTTCGTCTATTTGATTTCTATACGTTGATGAAAAAAAACTCAACTTAAAAATCAACCTGTAGATAAATCTTCCAACTGAGCAAGAACATTAGTCTGTTGAGCTGTATGCTGTTATTCCCGCGCAACGCTGGGTAAACATAGATTTTTAATTTTCATTATGGAATTTTTTATTTCATCTTCATTAATTAACAATTTATTTTTCATTAATTCTTTTTTTCTTAATTCCAAATTAATTAGAGAAGGTTATAAAAAAACATCTTAAAACAGATTTAATTTCTCCTTGCAGTGAATGGATTAAAATAAAACTATAATAAACGGCTAACTTGAACTAGTTTCATTTTTATGGGGCTGTTGACACGACATCGTTGCCACATCTACGAAATATAAATGTGAAGACTTTACGATGAAGAGTCCCACAATTAATCAATAGTCATTAAATATTTGTATAAAGAATATTGGTTCTTTCATATTTTTATTTAAATGCTGTGCAATTCTTTCATCAGTAAAAAGCCAAAACAAATAGAACTTTACATATCGTATTTACATGTAAAACATTTTACCAAAATTTAGTGTGGAACTGATAGTCTAAAATCCGGTATTTGAAATATATACCCTCATTTGTTATTTGATGATGACAAAGAGTATATATGTTAGATTATATACATTGATAAATTGCACATGGACTTCCTAACTAAATCGCGTACCGATGCTGTTAAATTAAATAAATTCTAATTAACCTTTTTGCATTAACTTGATTTGTTAATCATACTAATCGAGCCTAAGATGAGAGAATATGACATAAGGAATTGGAATATACCATTGATTCTATACATAAATATAGATCATCCACATAAACATACTTTGTAAATAGTTGTGTTCTATGTAGCTACTTTGAGTTTTTTTAACATTTTATTTGTGTCATATTCACTCATCTTAGGTTCGATTTTTATGGTTTACAGATTGGGGAAGTTGATCAATAAAAACTAATTACAATTTATTTTATTTAATTTTAATTTAATTTTACGCGATTTAGTTAGGCAACCTATGCCTTTAATGAAATACATTTTGCGGAATTTTTCGATAACACAAATATACCTATCTATCTACATATATAAAAAGTACAGTTTTACACCCGGATGAAACCGGGCCCGGCTGCTAGTAAGAAATAAATTGAATTCTAAAATGAGAATTAATTGAGCAATAGCGATCTGGAGTTCATCAAGGGAAAGCTGCTGTCTGTAGTAAAAATATAATCGATACATATTTACCAGTCGATACTCGCACGATTAATTCGATTCACACTTTTAGGGCGGCTGTAAGTACGAACAGTAGGTATACGTACGATTCAATTAGTGTCTAAATCAGTCTGCTTACTTTCTTTACATGTGTCGTTACAACATCATTAAAGTCATTAATAATAATTTGTTTTTTTAAACCAGTGATTCCCAAAGTGGTCTATATCGACCCCCAGGGGTCCATGTCAGCGGTAAAAAAATTGGGGGTCCATGAAATGAAAATGGGGGTCAACGATAGTGAATCTCCTAACAAAAAAAGAAACAAACTGAAACATCGTTAACCGAAGAGATTTAAGATTAAATCTAACAAAATTGATGCCTATTTTGAAAATTTATTATAAAAGCATTAGGTTCATCCCTCACACTAAAAGCATTTATTTTTTACTTATAGTTATTTTATGTAACAGAAAGTAAATTTTAATTTGATTCGTTTAATTTGAATCTAATTAATAAATGTATAAAACTAAACATTTCACACTACATTTTACTACCGTTATAAATTTAAATCGTTCAAAGTGAGTAGCACTATACCGGTTGTCAAAAATACATTTGAAATGAATGAATTTGCAAAAAATCAATATCAGATAAGCAGGGGGTCCACCCAAAACCGAAAAACATGGCAAATGGTCTACGAGACAAAAAAGTTTGGGAACCTCTGTTTTAAACAGTTAATAAACGACTATTTTATTCAACAAACTGCCCACGTATGCTTCAAAATATCTTTGCCCTGAAAAAAATATTCAGCCAAAGAACAAGACAGTACGTTATAAACGCTCGACAACTAAGGTCATTAACGTCTATAATTTAGGCATGAACGTCCCATTTCGCACTAATAATAGGATTTTACCAATCCAATTGCTATAGGTATCTTTGTTAGTTTCCAGATCTAGGATCATGAAATTTGACAAGAAGCAATGTCTTATAGCACAAGTAAAGGTAAAAATCCCGAAAATGTAAATTTGTAGTTCCATCACAAAGAAATAATGTTTTTAAGCCGCAGCAACATGCTACGCACGTACACAGTAACAGTTCTAATACAAAACAAGCGTCCACTGCCGATGCGTTTATACAACACAATATTATGAGAACCCTCGCATCCAATACGGTACGACAACTTGATAATTAAAATACAGTTCAGTGGTCCATCTGAACTCATTGCAATTATTCGCTTATAGTTGGCAAACTGACCGCGACGTTTGTCGATGTGTGGCGACAACAGTTTTCCAACGGCAAAGCGGGAAAAATCTTCGTCACTCGATTTCCGTGATGGACGAACTATTTACATACCTATTTTGTACTGAACCCTCGGTGCGCGAGATCGACTCTCACAAGGCCGGTTTTCTATTATAATTCAAAATGAATGAATAAAACATTAATACTCATCGTCGATTGTCACTTAAAATGCATTTGTTTTGTCATTTTATTTTAAGTGTGTCTCATAAATTGTTTTTTTATTATTATGATAGATAATCGAAAACGCTGTCAAACGGATGCAAGTTGTAATAATTTTATTTTCTGATAGACAGTCACATTGTAGGTACTCTCAAGGCCGTTGGCAGGGGGGATGTTTTGGGGGTTAAAACCCTTCCCAACTCAACGTTTTATACATAGGTATACTTACTGAAATATTGTCGACTCTTTTTTCAATCTATGATGCGATAATTGGATTCCATGTTTTTCGGAACGAGTAAAATCTAAATGTAATGCATTGTTAATAAATTAATTGAATCATTAAACTTTTTCGTCGAAATCTAAATCGGCTGCCTTTTAATTTTTGTATTTATCTATTATAATATGTATACATATTTGTGCTTATTTTAAAATTAATAAAATTATTAATTAATAAAAGAGAGATAGAAAGAAAGAAAGGGGGAAAGATATAATTGAAGACACAGCTGTCAACCGTGCTTTTATAAATACAGTGTGATATAAACATTAATAATATAAATTAAATAACTATATTATGCGAAATCATTTCTGAAAATTAGTCGGGTAAAGTAAGTATTAATAGGTAACTAAAGCTACTCATCGTTAGCGACTAATGTAATACTCGCTCTTTTTAGGGTTCCATACCCGATGGGTTCCCAACTGGACTCTATTACTAAGCCTCCGCTGTCCGTCTGTCTGTCAGCGGGCTGCATCTCAAGAACCGTAATAGGTAGTGAGTTGAAATCACAGAGTGTATTGCCGCTATAACAGCAAATAATGAAAAACCAAGATGAAGAATTTCAAAATAACCGCCATGCAAATTAGAAAAAAATCTCCGATTAAGCTGATATTAGTGTTCAGTCCTATAAAGTATAAACAATATACGAAAATGAAAGAAAAAAAGATGGCTAATTTCAAATTGGCCGCCATGCAAATTAAAAAAAAATCTCTGATTAGGCTGATATTGGGTTCAGTCCTATTAAAATTACACAAGAATGGAAAATAAAAACAGAACGGCAAATTTCAAAATGGCTTCCATGTAAATGTAAAGGTCATGCGTGTAAAAAGTACATAGTGTTATAATATCTTGTACGATGGTACGGAACCCTTCGTGTGCGAGTACGATTGGCACTTGACCGTTTTTTTTACAATGATAGAAGTTTTACTTCTGTAAAATACTCAGTTTTTTCAAAAAAAAAGATATAAACGGCGTTTTTTTTAATTTCTCGCACTGACCAATCAGCTGTCCATACGAAATTCATAAACATTTGCATTGCAGTCGCCATCACTGAAACATGTGTATGCATATTAATTTAAAATAAGATGTTTCTAAATAAATTTTAGAAAGTAAAACAACTAGCCCACGGCTTAACGTAATATTAAGATATTTTTATACGCAATAAATTATTTTATATAGATGTTCAGTTCTCATTGATATCGATTACCGTATCTTGAATATGCGTCCGAAGTCCGATGCAACTAAATTTGTGCTCTAATAATGGCCATGTTCACCGAACGTAAGTAGTTATTTATTCGGTTCATTTGTTCTACAGGTAGCTATTCCCCCGAATAAATATCAATAATACAATTCACCAAACATAAGTATGTTTAGTGCAGGTATATTCTGCCTTACTTCATTTATTCGCCTGATAAAATAATAATGGCCGCCGCATAGATCATTATACCTAACCTATAAACGTGGAGTATTATACTTATCTAAAGTTTGCTCTTGTGAATTTATTTATGTGTTGTTTATTAACCTTTTGTGAAGTGTATAGTTAAAGTTAGTGAACGTTTTGTGTACGATTGGGTTAGGATAAAACATTATTATTTTTTGTGAAACTTTTTTTTGACGCTTACAATAACGCCATCGGTCGGATGCAGTGTATATTTATTATTTAACTAACTTTTCTACCTGATATTTTGCTTGCTAATTTGAAAGTAAATTTTATTCTAACGAATAAATTTGTTCTAAGACTAGTAACTTCTGTCTTTAATAGCGTTCGGTGAATATGGACATAAGTCGAATACTGTAACAAACATAGTGCACTGTTATTAGATAAACACTTGGTAAATGAAAGCCCATCAAAAACATTTCATGTAAAAATGTAGCCAATTCTCATGGTGATATAACTCAAAAAAAAAATAAATATGAGAAAAGTGGTACCTATGTTTGGTACAAAAAAGAATCGAGATCTAAAAGGAAGCCAAATTTTCACTTTGGTATTCTTACATTCTATTTATTTATAATATAAAACATGAAAATTGGCCAAGTTAGTTATAGATCTTAATCATTTTTTGTACCACGAATGATTTTATCACATTTATATTTTTAGTGGGATATGTCAACTCGTCTTGGCTTCATTTTTTACTGTTTTTGATGGAATTTCAATTCTTTGTGTAAGATATTATTTAATTCAGCTGTTGTGCCGCGAAATGTCTTTTTAAATACCAATAGGAATCTACACCCTTCTCTTTGAAGGGAGGAAAAAACAGATTTTTTTAATATTCTCATTAATTGTACGTAAAACCCAACGTGAAAAAAAATGAACTTTGCGTATTAATAAAATCTAAAGTAGGAAGACTATAAAAATGAATTTTGGTATGATGCATAAGCTTGATGATTTCATCCTATTCTGAAAATTTCTTAAATGGAGTATTATCCCGACTAAAGTTACGGGAGTTTCAAAAATATACCGAATAGCTTCGAGAAAAGGTACATGCTAGGCAGTGTACGATTTGGCCATGCACTCATATGTAATAGGTGTCTATTGAACATTGACGGAACAAAGAACCAATACTTTATCATTATTTGTTGACAATTAATTAGATCACTACCTATCGTATTAATTTTAATAAAATACGATTGTGACAGTTGCATTTGACGCAACTTTATTATAATATAGACTTTTTGTTTTCATAAAGCGAAAGCGTAGTCTAGTAGTATTTATCTATTAATAATTCAAAGGCGTGACTTAATGAGAATTATAACTATTCCAAAACCATTTAACTGATATTATTTTAAGGTTATGTATATCCATACTAATATTATAAATGCAAAAGTAACTCTGTTTCTCTGTTACGCATTTAAGGTCAAACCCCTGAACCTATTTTGATGAAATTTAAGTTTAAACTATTGGGAAGGTTGTAAACTACTTTTTTTCCAAAAATTAACCCTTAAGAGTATTAAATGCCTTATCAGAAATTAAGGTCAAAAATGGGTGTTCCGGTACGTTAGTGCCGAATCTTGATGCGCCCAAATTGTGCAATGGTACACGTTTACAAGTTTCTCATCTGGCTTGAAATATTGTTAGAACTATTATAATTAGTGGCAAATCTAAAGGAGACAGTGTTTTAATATCACGAATACCAATTGTACTAACGGACTTGCATTTTTAATTTTCAATTTCAAAGATTCCAGTGAAAAGTTCCTTCAGAATAATTATAAACAAAGTCCAAGGGTAAATACCATAGGTAGCTGAAATTGCTATAGAAAAACCATGTCTTATGTGGCTTGCTCACGTGCATCAAATCCACAAAATCTTTGTTTTTGCAAAAGATGGTAAAACCTAAAAACATTGTTCATAGGGCCGTCTTAAAGTCTTGCTTGAATTTTTTAATCAATTATATACTGAATACACACTGATTCCACGCGGACGAAGTCGCGGGTAAAAGCTAGTGTTTTAAATAAAATATAGAAGTAGGTAAAGTGTTTTCAATCGCTAAACTTCAATAGGTTGATAGTTCTCTATATTTCGATAAAAACAAAATCGAGAGTAAATACCTAAAAAAAAATGAAGATTCAGATACAAACATAGTACCGTTTTATCATCACGAAATTAGAATATATTATCGAGATATGAATATCGATTTTTTTTATAACAAAAGTGGACCAAGGAAAGTATTTTAAAACCTGTTATTTTTGTAAATTAATTAATATAATTTGTAAACACATTGAGAGTTATGTCAGCACTGTATGATTCAACACAAATTATATTAAAATTTAGGTAACATTTGGCCGTGAACAGCGGTGGTCATCCCATTATATCGGAATGTGACCCACGTGACCTACCATCCGAAAAGGTGAAAGCTAGGTCAAATAATAATATGTTATTATCTAATTAATATATTTTTTATTGAAATAGAATTAGTAGAACTAGAATTATTATAAAGATGTTTACGCGGAGACCTTATGCAATTAAAAATATTATGCAGGAATTTGTTTATCGGCGATTCTCAACTTTTTCTTAACAAAGAAACAATAAGATAATAGATGACTAACGATTCTTTCGTTTTGAATACCTGAAATAGTAAGTTTTTACTGTTTTGAAAAATATAGCTGATCTTTTCCTAAATCATGTACCTACGCGTTATCACTTATGGTTTAGTAGCTGAGGTTTTCGGGATGCATGAAATTTGCGTCTAGTGCCTCATAATAATCTATTTCCACGGTATTTCAATTTATATTTATAATTGAAAAAGTAACAAATACAGTTGCATGTAACACTATTTTATAATAATTTAAAAAAAATATTTATGCTTTTTTACACAAATTGTGTTAAAATAAGACACAGTCAGTTTTAAATGGTAAATACTTAGGTAAATAATGCATTTGTATTAAAAATTTATAATAAATTATTGCCACATACGATAACTTTAAATTCTTGAAACAATTATTGTAACATTTTTTCCATACTTTTAAAAATTATCAATTAGGTACCTATATTTTAGCTGGGCTCAATATTGTTTGATTAAAAATTTAAATAGCATCAGAAGTTGCAGAAGAAGATGAATTTCACTTATTTGTATAGAAGTTAGATATTGCAATTTCATTTTCTCTTACCCATATTTGTTTAATTAAACATTGCTAAAGCACTTAAACAAAAACGAAGACAAGAATCAATTAATAAGATTTGTTTATTTTAAAAAGATAGAGAAATATTTTGAAAATGTAATATTACGCATTATAATAATAATAATAATCATAGTAATAGTAATAATGCGTTTAACGTCCGTTTCTCGACTTTATGTCATAACGCCATTCGCACCATTACTACTATGTTTTTTCTACCACACTTCCCGTTATTTTCTACAATTTTTAAACTTCAACTTAATTAATAGCAATGCAAATATTGGTGAAAACATTTTTGAAATCGGATGAATAGTTCGGGAGATTACCTCCTACACTCAAGCTTACAAACTTTATTTCTTTATAATATTAGTATAGATTAGCTAAGCCTGGCGTTGCCAGTGATCTCTATGACATATTAATTATGATATTATGTATATGGAATGCACAAACCACTCAGTGGCGGCTCAGGTTAAGTGGAGACCCAAGCGGAAATTGGGGCCCTCAAATTCAAGTTAGAAATAGAGTCTGAACGAAAACTCTCATAAACTTATTAACAAAAAATATAGTTTAAAAAAAACTAAAAAACACGCTTTATATCGAACTAAAAAGTAAAAAATAATTTTTTTAAAATAAGCTTAAAAAGCGTTGGGCGCTCGATGTACGAAAATGTGGAACAAAGCGCCCAACGCTTTTTAAGCTTATTTTAAAAAAATTATTTTTTACTTTTTAGTTCGATATAAAGCGTGTTTTTTAGTTTTTTTTAAACTATATTTTATTTTTCACTTTTTAGTTTGAGGATCTATAAAAGAATTTATTAATCCTGGGGGTCCTAATAAGGATAATGGGAAACTGTTATCAAATTATTGCATTGTCATCGGTCCTTGATACGTATGCAAAGTTTCAAATTAATCAGACTTCGGGAAATTGGTGAAAATAAAGCGTTTACTACAGAGGATCTATAAAAGAATTTATTAATCCTGGGGGTCCTAATAAGGATAATGGGAAACTGTTATCAAATTATTGCATTGTCATCGGTCCTTGATACGTATGCAAAGTTTCAAATTAAGCAGACTTCGGGAAATTGGTGAAAATTATGCTCAAAGATTCCGTTACATGCATACATACATACATAATACATACATACATACATAGTTAGTTACAACCCAAACTAATATAAAGCGTTTAAAAAAGAAAAATAATAAGAAAAAAATTTATTTAAAAAAAAATGTTTACATGAATTTTTCGTCTTGCAAAATCGTCAATTAGGTATGCGGTTTTAAATTGATTTTACTCTGTATACAAAATGGTCAATTGTAAAAATTTAATGCTGAGAAATTCGGAGCCATCGTATCCCGGAGCCCCACGCAGCCTCTTAGTTCGCTTATCGTTAAACACACCACTGAAATAACTTCTAGAACAATCGTCTATACAACTGTGAAAATTACACTGAAATCAATCTATTCGTTTTCATGGAAGTACGACCTTGTTTAAAATTTTTGTCTGTCTGTCTGCCTGTCTTTCTGGGCTAATCTTCGAAACGACTGAGCCATTTGTGATGACACGCAGACAGATAAAGGATTCAGGAGTGAATTGAAATTGTACTGAGTTGATTTAAAATATATTAAAAAATATGTTTAAATGAAAAACACAGTATTTGTTGTTTGCCAAGTTGGACGATAGCCATGCTTGACTGTAAAAACTACAGTGGAGCCATATATAGCTCCACAAAAACAAGCGGAGCTTTTTCTAAGAATCGAAGGCTCTTTAATTTTTTTTTTATTTAACTAAAACACGCTCAGCATTTAAGGCTATTGCGTGGATATATCGTCTTTAAATTTTAAATTCTTTTAAAATAATATATTCAACAATAGTTTCAACAATTATTATATTATTGGAAACAATTCCGTGGCATAAAGATCAAAGCAAAGCAATACTGAACTTTTTACACTTGCATTTGTTACTGACGTTTCGGTACGTTAAATGCAAGTTTAAGTATTGCTTTGCTTTGATCCTTTTGCCACGGAATTCTTTCCAAATACCTCTCATTAACTTCAATGGATCATAATTACTCTATTTCTTGAATAGAGTCAAATTCAAATTATATTATATTTACAAAAGTAAATTTTCGAGGGAAAAAGTCCAATCGCGTGCGAACTTGCGGGTAACGGCTAGTTATGAATATAAATAGTACGAATACAATATAATTTAAGATTATGAAAACGAAAGCCAATTATCTAACTTCTTTTAATTAATTAATTAATGGATGAACTACTTTGACATAAAATATGTTCTCATCTTTTGATTTTTGGTATTTAAATAAAGTGATGCGTTTAATATTTTTTTTATTATCATCTGAACGGTTGCATCATTGTAATAAAATATCGAACATATTATAGTGATGCTTTCATTATTATGTTTATATGAAGCGGGTAATAAAAGTTTTTTTCTGTAATAATAATTAAGGTGGATACATCAACTTCCGCTATTATTAAAAAAAAAACGTAGAGAAATTGGATCTCGACTGATGTGAGACGGTATTTTGTATTTTGTATGTCGTGTGAAAGTGATTTTGTACATTGCTAGTATAAATAATAATATATTATTATAATTATTCTGTACGCAAGATTTATTTAAATCCACGACGCAACGGAGAAGTTATATGCGTTTAGGGTGAGAGATTTGTTTGTTTATTTGTTTGTGTATGCACTCGAATGTCGCCATTTATCTCGAAAACGGTTTGATCAATTAAGATGGAGTTTCCTGTAAAGGGTTTGTAATTATGCGATGGTGCAAATAATCTCTAAGAATTTTAAAATAAAACAAAATTAAATATTTTGAAAAAGCTCACGACGCATGTAAACGTTGTAATGGAAAAAGTAAGTAACCAAAGAAAATCCATCGGGGGCTACCATTCGCTGCCCTGAAATGATCTAAAATATTGCAATTTTATAGCAATTTTATAGTAGAGCAGCGAATGGTAGCCCTCGACGGATTTTCTTTGGTTACTTACCTCCTTTTAGTCAGGGAGTTTAAAAGTTTCATTTAATCCTTTTTCTATTACATTTACATCCATCGTGGGTTTTTCAAAATGTTTAATTCTGTTTTTCATTTTTAGCATCCTTTTTTTATTTAAAAAAGTTCACATGTTCCGACAACATTGTGGTCATTATCAGGTGAAAAAGTGTTTAAAAAAATTGTCGATATATGTTAAAAAAAATCAAATGTTTGTAAAAAAGTTCTTTGGATGAAATATTGAGCAAAATTTGTGTATAATATGTAGCTTACAGAGAAAAACATCATGAAACACTAATAAAAATAAGTTCATTAAAAAAGGCAACTTTTTTACTTTAACACACCTAAAAATAATAAAATCGCACTAATCTTTTTTTTAAATAAAAAAAGCTTAGGCTAAAAATAAATCTTGTGTCAAGGAAGTTGTAAAGAAACAGTTGATCCGACCATTTGGGACATCCGTCATATTGGATTGTGAATGATACTGGATATACTTTATTGCATTGTCACCAGTTATAAATATACTTGTGTGCAAAATTTCAAACCTTTAGCTTAATTAAAACTAATCAAAATTTTTATTGCAAAATTTGACCCAAACTGACTTACTTAAAACAGCGATTTTTTTTATAATGTACCATTTCAGATAAATAAAGGCCCCCATACACCTCGTTCTTTTTGGGCAGTTTTAACCGCACGGGTAAAACTGTACGGGTAAAACGGTCGGTGTGTGGCCAAAAACCGTCCTTCTTACCGGCGTTCAAAAATATCTGCTGCTGCTTGATTTAAACCGTCCGTTTTAAACGTGTCGTTCAAGTCGGCCCGTGTGTGTGACGACGCAGTTAAAAAGGACGGGTTTTGTTCGACTCTGTAACGTTGTAGGATCCATCAAAGCAGATCAGATGATGCCACGACTTCAGAAAAACTGAACAGTGAACGAAACAACGCCTAGTGTGTGGATATGGTCGTTGTTCGTGTTTACCCGTACAGTTTTACCCGTGCGGTTAAAACTGTCAAAAAAGAACGAGGTGTATGGGAGCCTTAACACGTTTTTTAAATGATAATCTGAACAAAAAGACATTTTATGAAAAGTAAAATTACACGTATTTTGGAACGAAGTTCCTTATGAGACAAATTATTATTATTATTATTAATAATAATAATAATAATGATATTAATAAAAAAATTGTATGATACTTCGTTCCAACCGGGTGTTTCACGACACTTCTCGTCTTTTTTTCTTCGTTTTCATACACGATACGAAATACTCGATGTATTTTTTGTTGGCATCTAACAACACATTTTTTTTATCTTCTACTATCCCATAGCCATGGCGATATGGTCATTACAGTTCAAAAGTAAAAGTCACGCTACATAATACAATTTTAATATACAAAATCGGTAATTGTTTTATAATAATTTATTTGACAGCAATGGAGTTAAATAATTTTTACATACCTTAATTCGATAATTTATTTGTTACATAAAAACTTCTTAAGACTATTGAAATTTGGATTGTTTAGTATCCAATTGTTAAAATTAAATGAACATTAAAATATATATATATTATTTTTTAATTACATAACTCGAAAATATCCATAACATTTTTTAATTACTTTAATAAAAATTATTGTCATTTACCATTTCCCAGTGTAATTTTATAAAACTTTAATCGTTCATTAGTTTTCCAAGTTTATCTCCCGTTTGAAATATCTTTTTCTTTCGCCGAGGCCCAAATCTTTATAGATTTGTCCCTGCGCTCTGTCCATGGAATTCGTATTGCAGTCCAAAGGCCTCTGGATTTCGCTTTCGATTAACTGAAATGAAAATAAAATATTCATTTTTACTTAAACTGCAATGAGCTATTCAATTTTTTTCATTATTATTAAACGCTTAGAAGCTTCCGATTTTAAATTCACTTAAAATGTATATTAAATCTCATTCAAAAAAGCTACCAGAAAGCGAAAAATAAGTCGTCGCCAATTCAATTAAAATAACTTTTTATGTTATCATTAAATTGGCGCCGATCTCAAAAATTTATTATTTTATGATTGTTATTGGCTTTTTTTGAAGGAGCTTCAATATTTTTTTTACTTGTTATTAGTTATGTTATGCAATAAATATTTTGTACGTTAATAATAACTTTCTTCTTAATATTTTATGACTATACTAGAACAAAAAACCGCTGTACCGATTTAAGTCCAATTTATGTGGGTTCATCCTGAAATTATGTCTTACTGAACAGAAAGATAAACTTTAAAACCAGTTCTAATTTACTGATATGTAACATATTTGTATAATTTTTTATTCCGTAAACATTCTGATCAAAAGGCGCCGAAATTTTTTAAATCGGTTAGCTTCTCGAAAAATTAAAAGAAAATTGAATATAATATTATACATATCTCAAATCGATAACTTCTTTTTTGAAGGCTGCTAAATATTAAAAATAGATATTTTAAAAACAACAAAATTTGACTTTGTTGTCGTTATTTTTTAACAATTTATTAATCAACAATATTTTTAACCCGGCGTGTCTGTCAGGTTGGGTCATAATCCCCTGCGACATTTTTAACCGCGCGTATTTTTTTATGTAATAGTGTGAAGTTGCGTGCTTCTCAGTAGCTGCAGTTAATAGCCCACCAAATATGTCCTGCCAAAAAAGATAGAAGAACCAGTCACACGTCTGTCAAACAAAATTGTAAGAAGTTTATCTGCCCAGGCCAAATAATTTCTTGCGGATGTGCAAATGTTGATGCTGACAATGATTAGTTTTAAAATTTCCGTTAAACTTAGCGTTAAGTTAAAATCTCACATTAAGTATTCCAAAAAGTTATAATTTTGTTTATTTGTTAGTAAGATTACAGAAGTTAAATATTTTGTTATAGACTTTACAGACCTTTCGTAAATACATAACAAGTTCCAAATATTGTTTGAATTTTTTATGTTTTTCACCAAAATCTAGTAATTTGAACATCACTTAAACTGATTTAGTATATCATTCCCAAAAATCATTTAAATAGTAAGAATTAAACCCAGTTTGAAATGCGGGTTATATTGACCCACCACACACTACTTGTACTGACGCCGGGCTAAAGAAGGTAATACCTATTCATTTTTGTTTTTTGTGGTCTATAAAATACCGAAGCTCCAATTAAGTGCGCCTGTGCAATGATTCGCAACTGTTTATGCACAATCTATTTTACTTCTGAATAAAGTATAGTTTCCAATACGGACATGATAATAAAAGAAATAATAAAAAAAACGAATGTTTCCGATAGCTGTTTACCGACTGTGATTCGGTAATGATTCATTAACTTACTAATTAATAAGCCAACATTTTGTTTGTACATATTATTAGATTTGATGTAAAACAACACACATATATTATCATATGTATAAATACATGTCTAATTGGCTATTATTAGTATCTACACTCAAAGATAGAAAGTTGTAGGTACATTATATTTGTCGAGATTAAACAGTTGACGACAACAAACATTGCCCAAGAGTCAAGACGTTCGACTGTTGCGTGATGTTGACTGATAATATTGATGGATTTATTGACTTATTTATTATACATTTTTATCTTAAAAAACTTTAATTTTATTGAGGTGTTAAATCTAATGTTAAATTGTTTATTCATTTATTATTGTTTGTTTAATCTATCTATCGACTTCTAAGTTATTAAGACCTGGTACCAAATCATATTTTCAATTGATTATTATTTTTACTGCAGTCATCACCCTTTGTCTCATAAAAAAAAATAAAAATTAATTATTTTCTGTTTGAGGCGCTATTTCTCGTCCATTTATCTTTCGCTAATGATTGACATCTGCAGCTAGCACAGGTTAGCCATAAAGATATTATCTTGATTTGAACATATTCTTGATTCAGTAACAAAATATAACCTCCTTCAGTAAATCGAGTTTTTAGTGTTTATTTTAACTATTATTTATAACCCGCAAATAGACTCAGGTGAAAAAACATACGCAAAATTCTTACGAAACAAAATAGCAATGATTTGTTCCTCTATTGTTCCATTTGACAGTCGGAAATATGAGAAAAAACAGACGAGGAAGAAAAATGACAAGGTTTTCATTTTTTACTTAACTGTGCTAATTATTCAACACAATAATTATATAATAATGCATATGAATCATGTGCGAATACCGTACCGAGATATTAACAGTAAGTCGTCTTATTGTTAGAGAAAATTTCTATAGTTCAGTTTGAAAACAGTGACGAGTACTTATTATTTCACAGTATAACCGTCACAATTTTTATGCATGGAGAATCTGAAAATATATATGTATTGCCCTGCCGCTCCATTAGATTTGTTAGTAACCAAGTATTAGTCACTGCCTACAAAATCCGAACGGAAATACAATATTTTTTAATAATGTTCTTTTTTTTGTTTATAATTTTATGTTCTTGCTGATTTTCGTGTATTTTATAGTCATGTTTCTATAATTTTTTTTTTTATTTTAAAAACAAAATAAGCGAATCAGCAACTAAGGCCATTATTCTATAATTTTTATTTTTGTGTCTGTACAATACAGTTCAGTAGTCCATCTGAATTCATTGTAATTACACGCTTGGTTAGCAAACTGACCGCGACGTTTGTCGATGTATGGGGACAACCGTTTTCCAACGGCTAAGCGGGAAAAATCTTGGGGACTCAATTCCCGTGATGAACCAACTATTTACATACCTACAAGTTTTACGGAACCCACGGTGCGCGAGTCGACTCTCACTTGGCCAATGTTTCTATTAGAACGGGCCTTTATAGTCTTGTTGAATTTTTATGTTGCCAATAACTTTATAATTTCATTTTGTATTTCGTTGACGTGACAAATAGATAATATATGTCTCAACTGACTAAATATCTAAATGTATAAAAGGAAACCGTGACTGACTAGCTGACTGATCAATCAACGCACAGCTCAAACCACTGGACGGATTGGATTGAAATTTCGCACACAGATAGCTATTATGACTTAGGCATCCGCTAAGGACGGATTTTTGAATTTTCAACTCCTAAAAGGGTTGAACGGGGGTTCAAACTTTGCATGGGGAATCAACGCACAGCTCAAACCATTGGACGGATTGGGCTGTAATTTCGCACACAGATAGTTATCCGATAAGAACATATTTTTGAAAATTCAACCCCTGAAAGGGTGTAACGGGGGTACAAAACTTCATGGAGAAATCATATTATATAAGATAGAAGTATCAATTCGAAAGTGTGCAGGATTACTCCTGTCAGCAAATAAATAGGTAAACAAATGTTTTATGCTTTTTCATAAATAACCCCTTCAGAGGGTGAAAAGAAGTAAATATTCTGAAGAATCAACATGGGTGTCATTTTAAAAATTTGCCAGGATGTTGATCTTAAATTTTTATTAGGGGAGTCTACATCTAGAAAGAAGTAATTAAGTCAATTAGTTGGAATGCATCCGTGTTTCATCTCAATCGCGTGCGAAGACGCGGGTAACGGCTAATCATATCATATGCAGGCATGAAAAGCAGCCATTTTATAGGAGGATGTGCAAAAAACAAGTTTCAAGATTATATTTACTTTTCACAACGGACTTACCAAAGAAATGTTTTGATGAAGTTTTCTTTCTACTTTACTAAATAACTGGAATTACTGAAGCACGACAAAATAAGAACGACGTTAAGTTTCGAAGTATCTGTTTGCTTAATACTTAATCAAGAACTGGAGAGTTTTTCCACAGAAAAGTTTCCAACAATATCGCAACTTTTCTCTAAGCGACTGTAAATTAGTAAACTAGGAAACACTTTCATTGTTGTAACAAATTATGAACGCAGTGTTAAAACAATGATCAATTTAGAATTGTTGCAGTTACTGCAATAAATCTAGGTGATTATTGAGATACTGTTGATTCAACTAATAATGACATGATTAATAACACAATTGTTTCGTAAGATAATTTTTGTACGTGTGTTAATTTGCATTCTTAAATTATCAATTTGCGTTTCAATGTTAATCATTCTACAAAACTAATTAGCATAAACACTGTACGCACAATTTCATGTCATTTTCTAGTTTGGCTTTTGTAATATAATAATTATTATTAATGATTAATCATTGAAGTGGCTTCAAGGCAACATGGTGTAGGTCTAATTTTTTATAACTTTGCACAGATTTTTAAGTTCTTTTGATGTAGAACATCTATTGGCGAATTTGTTAACAAAACCATGCCATGACGGAAAAGGGATCACGCTCTCTTATGCACTCTCTACGCCACGGCTCTCGACTCCCTTGTGTGCACGCACGTATTTACTGTACACTCGTTGCTTTTCTGTGTGAGCTGTCACAACTCACACAGAGACGCTGTTCACCGTTTGCATACACACTTTATATTAGTTTCTGGGTGAAATTTAGTTACAGAGCAAAATTTCGTTACTAGAATTTCGCTTAAATGTATGTTTCACATCTGCCAGGCATCCCACGACGGTTTTTATGTCTATAATGTTGCTTTAAATAGTTTTTCCCGCACAAATAGCCTGAAAAGATTTAATTGGTACAACTCAACTTATTAAAAATTCAAGAAAGTGTGGCCTGATTTTAAAATATGCATGTAAACAACAGTCTGTGTACAGTATCCTCAAAAATCCTTTACAATACAAAGATGACACTCGTAAGTACCTACGTCAAAATAATAAATTTCCAATTTGGAGAGTGTGGTAAGAATAGAGAACTTATCAATCGACAACGCAAAATAAGTGCTTTATAAAACAATTATTTTATTTTTGTCGTCAATGAGTGTGTTCTATTAATTTTATTATTATTTTTACTACACTCTCGAAACTTCACATCAGCTATTTTTGTTACACTCACGAGCTTCACTTAACAATTTTAATATTTGTTTTTTGAGATTATCACTCATTTTTGTATCATTGGTAGGTATAATATAATATTATTTTTTTTTTAAATAATAATTGTCTGTTTTTTTACAATAAAACAAAATTATTATTTGTAAAAATAAGCACCTTAACGCCATCTCTCCGTGGCAAAATGGAAAGTTAAACTTTCCATTTGTGAAAATAAGGTTCTGATCTGTGGTGATGATATGTTAAAAATGAACACAGACACATCCCTCGGTGTATAAATGAAAACAAAAAATGTATTTGTATTCCTGTAAATAGGGCTTTTAGTAGATCGTCTATCTAACGAACTAGGTATACTGATCGTTAATCGGACAGCCGAGTAAGTTCTTTGAACGGTTCTGGTTCCCTTATAATTTGTTCATGACAATAATGCTCAAATAAACACAACTTTTATTTTTTATATATTTTAATGCGGGCTTCTACCAAGCATTTGACTCGCTGCTTCAGTCCGGGCTGCGACGTACTTTAAAAACAGTCTTAAGCCCGCTGCGCATGAGGCTAGAAACACTGCTTTGAGTTCTGCTGGCTGGTATAGGCCGCGAAGGAAGCTGGAAATGACGTCACTGCGGGTTCGCCTGCTAGATCACAAGATAGATTTTAAAATTAGAACAAGGGATATTTTCCTCGCTAGGAACCAATCAGAAAGCAGTATCTTGTCAATTGAGCGACTTGAATGAACGCCCACAAACCAACCTAACGTCATTCTGCTCAAAGTCAGACAAAAGACACGTTTTGCTCTGTGTTTATATTTGAACTGTCACTGCGCGCGCACCAGATTTATTCACTAAACTAGCTTGGAAAAACGTCTCGTGTAAAGCTAGCACATAACAGCCATCAAGAAAACTAGTAGGCAATTCCAGTAAGGAATCTAGCAGCCTTTCTAGCTTCGTGTGCATCGGTCTTTACATAATATATGGTAATGTTTGAAAATTCTTTAAGAATTTTTTATTAGTCTAATGTAAGATGTCATTATTGTCATAGACTAGTGAAAGGTGTCAGAGATAAGGCGACCTCAATAAAAAACAAAACATTATAGCATAAATGTTTCTGAACTACTTTTTTTACCGGAAGATTTTGTTCAAAACAAATTGAACTTTATGACACACTGATCCAAATTACTAAACTAAATTTAACTACCTTGTATTTTCAATCTGCAACGTTGTAATTACGCATATTTTCTATAATAAATGCAAATTAAACATGCATAAAGTTATACAATAAAAAAACCTTTCAAACGACCAGCTTGTGGCCGCGTTTGTACTGACATCGCAAAATTAATAATAAACTGAAAATTAGATTTGATAATTTATTAAAATTATAAACACGTATTCATTTCTTTATTTCATTTATTATTCAAATGACAATAAATTTGTGAAATTTCTGTCTGTTGCAGCCCAGACATGTGCCGACTAGAAGATCAATATTTCAAATTGGTAAGTGAAGTTGTTTATTATTTTAAGTGACAATAAAAATTAATTATCTAATAAAAAGAGGTAAAAAAACTTTTAAGTTAAAGGCTTTTATTGTACAATCAAAAATGTACTAAAAACCAGTGGGAGTATATACCCAAGTAATTCAAGAATTACAAGGCGCGAAATTTTACGTCATATACCCCGGTGTTTTGCTTGAAAATCGGTGTATATATTTAACGACACTTGGAGAATAATATAGTATAACTTAATTTACTTATTCTAAGTAAAAATAACAGTTGAAAATAATGAAACACAGAAAGGAAAATATAATTTTAATAAATTCATGGTTCTCTATGTAATATGTTATTGTGTCATGCAAAAATTAAACATAACTAACATCTTCAGAACAAAAGAATAACAGATTTGTTTTCAAAATATTTCTGAAATTATGAGTTTAGAAAATAAAATTCATAACTTTCTTGTAAAAACAGATAGAAAAATAAACCGTTATGAAAAGTACCCAATTATTATATAAAAACAACTTTATAACATATATGTGCCGACTTTAGCTCAAAGAATTTTTTACAAAACTTTCTTTAAAATAGAATAATAAAACATTATAAAAAGTACACCATTATTATATAAAAAATAACGATGGCATGTATCTCTTTTGCGCATGCGCCGATTTTTCCCAAAAATTATACAAAACTCTTGTAAAAATAGATCGAATAATAAACTGTTATGAGAAGTATACCATTGCTATATACAAACAACTTTATAACTTATACCTCTTCTGCGCATGCGCCGACTTTCCCTCAAAAACATTTTACAAAACTTTCTTGTAAAGTAGAATAATAAAACATTATAAAAAGTACACCATTATTATATAAAAAAATTGGTTGTCTGTAAAGTCGGTTTACGGACGATAGTTTTACGTGATAACGTATTCCGCTCGAATATCATATTTAATAATACATTACTGCGCTCTCGCTTACACGCACAGGGTCAGGCGGAACGTTATGGAACGTTACACTTTTTCGTGCGTGCAGCTGGTGTTTCATCAATTTATAAGACGTATCACGTCAAAAACTTAGTCACCATCTTTAGAAGTCCGCCATATTGGATTTAGAGTGACGTCACTTTATTTTTCGAGTTATTCTCAGCAAGCCCTTTCATTTGATACCCATATTGTAAGAAAGCATAGTAAAATTAGTCCGCCATCTTTAGAACTCCGCCATATTAGATTTAGAGTGACGTCACTTTATGTTTCGAGTTATTTTCAGCAAGCCCTTTCATTTGATACCCATATTGTAGTAAAGCATAATAAAATTAGTCCGCCATGTTTAGAAGTCCGCCATATTGGATTTAGAGTGACGTAACTTTATGTTTCGAGTTATTCTCAGCAAGCCCTATCATTTGATACCCATATTGTAGGAAAGCATAATAAAATTAGTCCGCCATCTTTAGAAGTCCGCCATATTGGATTTAGAGTGACGTCACTTTATGTTTCGAGTTACTCTCAGCAAACCCTTTCATTTGATACCCATATTGTAGGAAAGCATAATAAAATTAGTCCGCCATCTTTAGAAGTCCGCCATATTGGATTTAGAGTAATGTCACTTTATATTTCGAGTTATTCTCAGCAAGCCCTTTCATTTGATACCCATATTGTAGGAAAACATAATAAAATTAGTCCGCCATCTTTAGAAGTCCGCCATATTGGATGTAGAGTGACGTCACTTTATTTTTCGAGTTATTCTCAGCAAGCCCTTTCATTTGATACCCATATTGTAGGAAAGCATAATAAAATAAGTCCGCCATCTTTAGAAGTCCGCCATATTGGATTTAGAGTGACGTCACTTTATTTTTCGAGTTATTCTCAGCAAGCCCTTTCATTTGATACCCATATTGTTGGAAAGCATAATAAAATTAGTCCGCCATCTTTAGAAGTCCGCCATATTGGATTTAGAGTAATGTCACTTTATTTTTCGAGTTATTCTCAGCAAGCCCTTTCATTTGATACCCATATTGTAGGAAAACATAATAAAATTAGTCCGCCATCTTTAGAAGTCCGCCATATTGGATGTAGAGTGACATCACTTTATTTTTCGACTTATTCTCAGCAAGCCCTTTCATTTGATACCCATATTGTAGGAAAACATAATAAAATTAGTCCGCCATCTTTAGAAGTCCGCCATATTGGATGTAGAGTGACGTCACTTTATTTTTCGAGTTATTCTCAGCAAGCCCTTTCATTTGATACCCATATTGTAGGAAAGCATAATAAAATTAGTCCGCCATCTTTAGAAGTCCGCCATATTGGATGTAGAGTGACATCACTTTATTTTTCGAGTTATTCTCAGCAAGCCCTTTCATTTGATACCCATATTGTAGGAAAACATAATAAAATTAGTCCGCCATCTTTAGAAGTCCGCCATATTGGATGTAGAGTGACGTCACTTTATTTTTCGAGTTATTCTCAGCAAGCCCTTTCATTTGATACCCATATTGTAGGAAAGCATAATAAAATAAGTCCGCCATCTTTAGAAGTCCGCCATATTGGATTTAGAGTGACGTCACTTTATTTTTCGAGTTATTCTCAGCAAGCCCTTTCATTTGATACCCATATTGTTGGAAAGCATAATAAAATTAGTCCGCCATCTTTAGAAGTCCGCCATATTGGATTTAGAGTAATGTCACTTTATTTTTCGAGTTATTCTCAGCAAGCCCTTTCATTTGATACCCATATTGTAGGAAAACATAATAAAATTAGTCCGCCATCTTTAGAAGTCCGCCATATTGGATGTAGAGTGACATCACTTTATTTTTCGAGTTATTCTCAGCAAGCCCTTTCATTTGATACCCATATTGTAGGAAAACATAATAAAATTAGTCCGCCATCTTTAGAAGTCCGCCATATTGGATGTAGAGTGACGTCACTTTATTTTTCGAGTTATTCTCAGCAAGCCCTTTGTTATTGATTAAGTGGACTGTAATTCTTTTTGTAATCGTTTTTATTGAACTTGCACACACACATCATACACCTGTCACCTTCTCGTCAAATCGCCATTTTTTCACTGTATTACACCGCCAAATCTGACTACTTTTTTATCTCAACAAAACAAAAATTACTAACCTATTATGTTACCAACATAAATAATTGAAATATCTAACATCCCGCCCGCCTTGGACAAATTTGTTCAAAATTAATAACAATAATATGAAGACGGACAAGAAATTGCTTACATAATACATGAAATATTAAATCAATTATTGCAATATGAAATAAACTAAATTCAAATGAACACAGTTAACAAATAGAAATTAACATACAGTCAAGTATAATCGACACTTAATTATTATTGATTTCAAATAATTGTTCAATCCTGATTTGGTAATACGCAGTCTTTTTGTTGGTCGTTTGAACACACCACTTTTAGTTTTTACTGTCACTACTCGCACGACACCATCTGCTCCAGGATGTTGCTGAGTGATGCGCCCTATGGACCACTTTATTGCCGGTAAATTGTCTTCAACTAGTAGCACTAGGTCTCCTATCTTGGGGTTTTCCGTTAAGCTGTTCCACTTGGAACGGGTCTGCAACTGGTGCAGATACTCCTGCTGCCATCGTTTCCAGAAATGCTGTCGAATCTTCTGAAGATGTTGCCAGCGGCTGAGCGTTCGATCTGGATTTTGTTGTAAATCTGGCTCAACTGGTAAGTAAGCCGTGTCTCCGATTAGGAAATGTGAAGGAGTCAATACTGTTAGGTCATTAGGATCATCGGTTACTTGGGTTAATGGTCTGGAGTTTAGACAAGCTTCAATTTCCGTTAGGAGGGTATAGCATTCTTCAAATGTAAGGGTTAAATTCCGGGTAATTTTAAAAAAATGACGTTTAAAACATTTTACCGCTGCTTCCCATATTCCGCCGAAATGTGGAGAACGGGGTGGAATAAATTTCCATGTTATTTGTCTTCGTGCTAGTTCAGCGGTTAGTTCAGATTTATTTTTTCGTTGAAATTCATATAATTGTCGAAGTTCATTGTTTGCCCCGACAAAATTTGTGCCATTATCAGAACAGACAATAGAACATAAGCCTCTCCTGGCTGTGAATCGTCTAAAGGCAGCCAAAAATGCTTCGGTCGATAAATCGGTGACTAGTTCGAGATGTACTGCTCGGGTTACTAAGCAGACAAACACTGCAACATAAGCCTTACTTATAATGGGTCTTCCTCGTCGCTTGCTTTCCTTTAATTGTAAGGGTCCGGCGTAATCGATTCCAATATTAACAAATGGACGGCCGGTTGGAGTTACCCGATACCTTGGTAAGTCTCCCATCAGTGTCTCGCTCGGCTTGGGCTTGAAACGAAAGCATACGATGCAATTGCGTACTATTCCCCTTGCCATGATTCTTCCGTTTATAGGCCAATATCTTGTTCTTATGGATGCTAGCATCTGATCTACTCCTCCGTGATATAATTTTCGATGTTCTTCTTCTAGTAAGAGTCTTGTAACTTGATGATTGTTAGGTAGTATTATGGGGTTTTTATGGTCACTGTCTATGCTTGCATGCCGTAGTCGACCTCCTACACGCAATAAACCACATGCATCTATGAATGGATTTAAGGTAAGTAACTTACTCCCCTTTGCAATTTGTCGTCCCGCTTTCAATTCTTTTATGTCCTGCGGAAACGTTTCTCGCTGAATCCACAACAATATGGACCTGGTGGCCGCTTCCAATTCGTCTACGGTAAATGCATCTATTTTTCGATTCCCATTGTTCCTTGAATTATAGGAGAATCTTTTACAGAAAGCAATAACTCGTTTCATTTTTTCAAATGTCGAAAATCTTTCACAGGCTAACGTGGTCAGCGTTCCTGCGGTTACTGTTTTAGGTTTAGACTCCTTGTTGATTGCTTCTTGATCATATGACAACTGCAACGATGGCCATTCTTGTTTCGTTAGCCACTCGGGCCCTTGCCACCATAGGTTGTTATGCAAAAGATCTTTCGGTGTACTACCCCTGGACACTATGTCTGCTGGGTTTGTTTTCGATGGTACATGACGCCAATCATCTGGTTCAGTGAGTCTTTGTATTTCAGCTACTCGGTTAGCTGCAAACGTCTTAAGCTGATTTGGTCGAGTGTTTATCCATGCCAAAACAATCGTTGAATCGGTCCACAAATAAATCTTCTTGATTTTATCTCCTATGGCCCGTTTTACCGATGTTACTAATTTTGCTAATAACACAGCTCCATTTAATTCTAGTCGCGGTAATGACAGATTCTTTAGAGGTGCTACCCTTGATTTGGAACAAAGTAGCCTCGCAATATTGTTACCCGTTGTCTCGATAGCTTTTATGTACACGCAGGCTCCATAGGCCTTTTCCGATGCATCGCAAAAGCCATGTAGTTCTATATTTTCACCCTGCTCCTGGTTTCTAACCTTTCGTTCAACCTTGAACTCATTAATTGTTTCCAACTGATCGTAGTATGTAGTCCAGATATCCACTATATGTTGAGGTACCGGTTCGTCCCAGTCGAGTTGGATTTGCCACAGTTGCATTATCAATTTTGCAGTGGTTATGATTGGACCTACTAGTCCTAGCGGATCGAATATTTTTGCTATCTTAGCTAATATCGCCCTTTTTGTAAATTGTTGGTCCTTATTTAATCTAATTGTATATTGTAGGGTGTCCGTTCGAGCATCCCAGTTTATTCCTAAGGTTTTGATTGCACCATCTTTATTAAGTACCAACAACGAGTCGTCGGTTATATTGTTTTCCTTGATTTCCTGTAATATAGTAGGTTCATTCGATCTCCATTTTCTTAGATAGAATCCCCCTTGCGAAAGTGATTCCGATAGTTGCTGTCTCAGTCGTATCGCTTCTTCCTGGTTATCTGCTCCGGTTAGCAAATCGTCCATGTAGAAGTCTCTTCGAATAGCCTTGGCTGCCGCCGGAAAGCCTTGTTCGACCTCTTCCGATAATTGTTTTAAGCATCGGGTCGCTAGGAATGGCGCTGACGCGGTTCCGTAGGTTACCGTCTGCAATTCGTAAATCGATATATCTTCGTTCGGATCTCGTCTCCAGCAAATACGTTGTAGCCTTTTATCGTTCTCTTTTATTTTGATTTGTCGATACATCATAGCTATATCCGCTGTCAATACGATCGGATACGTACGAAACCTTATTACGATATCGAACAAGTCATCTTGGATCTTCGGTCCGACTAACAGTATATCATTAAGCGATAAGCCGGTTGTGGTTTTTGCCGACGCATCAAATACAACCCTCAACTTTGTGGTTAAGCTGTCCTCTTTTACTATGGGATGATGTGGTAAATAATAAATACCTTTTTTTGTGTTTTCTACTTCCGTCGATACTCGCTTCATATGTCCCATCTCTTCGTACTCGTTCAGGAACTTGTGATATTCATTTTTCAGTTCGACATCTTGTTCTAATCTTCTTTCTAATGTATTTAGCCTTCTCATTGCTGTTTTCAATGACTCTCCTAATCGTTCCGGTTGAACACCAGGTAAAGCCACTATGAATCGACCGGCTTCGTCCCGTTCGACATTCTCAACGAAGTGTTTTTCGCATTGTTTTTCTTGTTCGGAGTATAACTGTTTCTGTACAATTTCTTCTGTTTCCCAAAATTGTTCTATTTGGGCTTCGAGGTTTGCAAATCCCGCAAAGTAACACAATTGTTTTGAAGTTATCTTGCCTGATATAACTGTTCCTGATATGACCCATCCTAGTTTTGTATTTTGTAAAACCGGTGAATTAGGTCTTTTTGATAGCTTAATCTGCCCTTCGGTTAATAGGTTCCAAAATAGCTCTGCGCCTATGAGCAAATCAATTGTATTTGGTGTATAAAATTCTGGATCAGCCCATTGTATATTTTCAGGTAACCTTAACTGGTTTATATCTAGCCGTAGCTGTGGCAATTTCCCCGTTATTGTGGGTACTACTAAACATGGAATGACTGCATGGTAATTGTTGAATCTTGATTTTATTTTGACATGCGCTTGTTTACTTGCATTTGATATTGTTTCATTAATCCCTCCGATTGTGACTTGTTTTTCTTTTACTGGGATCTTTAATCTTTTGCATAGTTCTGATGTTACAAAACTAACCTGTGATCCTGGATCTAATAAGACTCTGCATTCCTGCATACGTCCCTCTGTCGTACACACGTATACTTGAGCAGTAGCCAACAATGTGAATGATTCTTGTCCTTGCGCAAAATGTGTCGCTACTGCTGGTTTTTCTTCTTGTGACGTCGAATTTGATGATTCTTCAGAATGTTGGCTAGCTTCCAAATGCAACAATGAATTGTGGTATCTTGAACATTGTCTACAGTGAGATGACTTGCATTGTTTCGCGAAGTGTCCCGATTTCAAGCAGTTTAGACACAATTTTAATCTTTTTGCTTCTTCGATTCGCTTCTCTATCGGTTGCGCTATGAACGTTTCACACTTGTATATCGCATGGTCCTGTTTTGCACAATAATTACAGGCGTTTGTTGTCGTAGCTACCAAATTGACTTGCTTTTCTATTCGTCTGGTGTTTGTTTTCACAACTTCTTGAGTTTTATTTTTTTCCATCATTTCCAGCATGTTGCATCTGTTCGTCAAAAATTGCATTAATTCTGCTGTGGTAGGCAAAACGTCAACATTTTTCTTGCCGTTGATCGTTTCCCATTCTCGTCTTGTGTAATAATCTATTTTACTTGTTATTAAATAGACTAATAGCGTGTTCCACTCTTCTACTGGTTGTTCTAACGCTTCTAGTGCTCGTAAATGTTTTTGCATGCCGTCTACAAATTGTCGGAGTGTATTGTGATTTTCTTTTGAAACCAATCCTGCCTCGACTATGCCTTTAATATGCGTATTTATAATTAGTCGCTTGTTTTGATAGCGTTTTTGCAGTAAGTCCCAAGCTACTTTGTAATTTCTCGCTGTTGTTTCAAGACCGCTGATGAGTGACAACGCTTCACCCTTCAATGAACCACGTAAGTATTGGAACTTTTGCAACTCGTTCAAATTGTCATTAGAATCGATTACTGATGTAAACGAATCTTTAAATAATAGCCACTGTTCATAATTGCCTTCAAATGTGGGTAAGGTCATGGTAGGTAATTTAACATTTTGAGTACTGGCTTTATTTGATGCAGTTTCATTTGTTGACGCTTTCTCTTCTTTTTCTCCTAGATATTTTCTAACCTTGGAGATGATTTCAAAATAGTTGTTTTCGAATCGATCTCGTTCATTTGTCTCTGTTTCTGATTCATCAATGATTTCTATACGCGTTTGTACTTCTTGGAACTTGTCATATAACAAATAAACTTTTTCTAACCTTAATTGTAATTGTATGTCATTTTGCTCTTCACCCTCGAAATAACTTTTGAATCTTGTAATTTGCCCTTTCATAGCCGCTCTTTCCATTTTTAATGCTTTTAGTTCTTCAGCCATTTTTGTTTAATTGTAAATTGTCACCAGTTAATTGTACATACGATTCACGAATTGTTTGATTGCCACTGGCGCTGCTTTGTTGTACACACGCCACAAATTGTCCAATATGCTTTACTCAAATTTATGAATTGTCACTAGTTACTTGTCACATTGTATCCGGTTGCGATGGACCAAAAAACTTATGTTATTGATTAAGTGGACTGTAATTCTTTTTGTAATCGTTTTTATTGAACTTGCACACACACATCATACACCTGTCACCTTCTCGTCAAATCGCCATTTTTTCACTGTATTACACCGCCAAATCTGACTACTTTTTTATCTCAACAAAACAAAAATTACTAACCTATTATGTTACCAACATAAATAATTGAAATATCTAACACCCTTTCATTTGATACCCATATTGTAGGAAAACATAATAAAATTAGTCCGCCATCTTTAGAAGTCCGCCATATTGGATGTAGAGTGACATCACTTTATTTTTCGAGTTATTCTCAGCAAGCCCTTTCATTTGATACCCATATTGTAGGAAAACATAATAAAATTAGTCCGCCATCTTTAGAAGTCCGCCATATTGGATGTAGAGTGACGTCACTTTATTTTTCGAGTTATTCTCAGCAAGCCCTTTCATTTGATACCCATATTGTAGGAAAGCATAATAAAATTAGTCCGCCATCTTTAGAAGTCCGCCATATTGGATTTAGAGTGACGTCACTTTATTTTTCGAGTTATTCTCAGCAAGCCCTTTCATTTGATACCCATATTGTAGGACAACATAATAAAATTAGTCCGCCATCTTTAGAAGTCCGCCATATTGGATTTAGAGTGACGTCACTTTTTGTTTCGAGTTACTCTCAGCAAGCCCTTTCATATGATACCCATATTGTAGGAAAGCATAATAAAATTAGTCCGCCATCTTTAGAAGTCCGCCATATTGGATTTAGAGTTATGTCACTTTATTTTTCGAGTTATTCTCAGCAAGCCCTTTCATTTGATACCCATATTGTAGGATAACATAATAAAATTAGTCCGCCATCTTTAGAAGTCCGCCATATTGGATGTAGAGTGACATCACTTTATTTTTCGAGTTATTCTCAGCAAGCCCTTTCATTTGATACCCATATTGTAGGAAAGCATAATAAAATTAGTCCGCCATCTTTAGAAGTCCGCCATATTGGATTTAGAGTGACGTCACTTTATTTTTCG
The DNA here is from genome assembly GCA_963575645.1 of Xanthostigma xanthostigma. NCBI lineage: Eukaryota > Metazoa > Arthropoda > Insecta > Raphidioptera > Raphidiidae > Xanthostigma > Xanthostigma xanthostigma. The sequence goes on along the minus strand of OY754473.1, from coordinate 25,231,436 downwards.
AGTTATTTTCAGCAAGCCCTTTCATTTGATACCCATATTGTTGGAAAGCATAATAAAATTAGTCCGCCATCTTTAGAAGTCCGCCATATTGGATTTAGAGTAATGTCACTTTATTTTTCGAGTTATTCTCAGCAAGCCCTTTCATTTGATACCCATATTGTAGGAAAACATAATAAAATTAGTCCGCCATCTTTAGAAGTCCGCCATATTGGATTTAGAGTAATGTCACTTTATTTTTCGAGTTATTCTCAGCAAGCCCTTTCATTTGATACCCATATTGTAGGAAAACATAATAAAATTAGTCCGCCATCTTTAGAAGTCCGCCATATTGGATTTAGAGTAATGTCACTTTATTTTTCGAGTTATTCTCAGCAAGCCCTTTCATTTGATACCCATATTGTAGGAAAGCATAATAAAATTAGTCCGCCATCTTTAGAAGTCCGCCATATTGGATTTAGAGTGACGTCACTTTATGTTTCGTGTTACTTTCAGCAAGCCCTTTCATTTGATACCCATATTGTAGTAAAGCATAATAAAATTAGTCCGCCATCTTTAGAAGTCCGCCATATTGGATTTAGAGTAATGTCACTTTATTTTTCGAGTTATTCTCAGCAAGCCCTTTCATTTGATACCCATGTTGTAGGAAAACATAATTAAATTAGTCCGCCATCTTTAGAAGTCCGCCATATTGGATGTAGAGTCACGTCACTTTATTTTTCGAGTTATTCTCAGCAAGCCCTTTCATTTGATACCCATATTGTAGGAAAGCATAATAAAATTAGTCCGCCATCTTTAGAAGTCCGCCATCTTTAGAAGTCCGCCATATTGGATTTAGAGTGACGTCACTTTATTTTTCGAGTTATTCTCAGCAAGCCCTTTCATTTGATACCCATATTGTAGGAAAGCATAATAAAATTAGTCCGCCATCTTTAGAAGTCCGCCATATTGGATTTAGAGTGACGTCACTTTATTTTTCGAGTTATTCTCAGTAAGCCCTTTCATTTGATACCCATATTGTTGGAAAGCATAATAAAATTAGTCCGCCATCTTTAGAAGTCCGCCATATTGGATTTAGAGTAATGTCACTTTATTTTTCGAGTTATTCTCAGCAAGCCCTTTCATTTGATACCCATATTGTAGGAAAACATAATAAAATTAGTCCGCCATCTTTAGAAGTCCGCCATATTGGATGTAGAGTGACGTCACTTTATTTTTCGAGTTATTCTCAGCAAGCCCTTTCATTTGATACCCATATTGTAGGAAAACATAATAAAATTAGTCCGCCATCTTTAGAAGTCCGCCATATTGGATTTATAGTGACGTCACCGATTTTCCCCAAAAAATTTACAAAAACTTCTAGTAAAAATAGATAGAGTAAAAACCGTTTTAAAAACTATATTATTATTATATAAAACAACATTATAAGAGATATATTCTTTTACGCATGCGCCGATGTTCCCCAAAAACAATATGCCACTTCATATTTGCATATCAAACATCCTCCCAAAATTTGGTTTCAATCCGCTCTTCCTTGATGTCGGAATGATAAGAAATGTCAAAAGTGACGTTTGCATCAGCTGTCAAAGTATTAAGTTCTAATAATTAGTTATTCAAATTGTTAACTTAGAAGGCGTTGCTTTTCATAAATATTTCAAATGGCATCCGTTTTTGAACAAATGCTATCTCCTTTGTTTTATTATTGTCATAAATAAAATTATCGACCAATTTTATTTTAAGACAGAACATACGCAATAATTAAATTACCATGTTATACCGTGCAACAGAGAGAGATAACCGAAAAATGTTTGCTATCGGTTATATCAGATTGAATTTATTTCTATATAAATGTGTATAAGAAAAGTGATTGGGCGAATTCTGTTGTACGAAATTTATGTAAAATTTTCTCCTCTTTCGTTTAAGACAGGTTTCGAACCGATCTGATTTAAATTGAGCGAGTTATAAGCGAAAAACTTCGTTTTTTCTAAATTGCTCCCCTCTGGAGCAAAAATTCAAAAATCGGGCGACGTTAGGATTTAAGTTACCCGGAGACAAATCGAACAAAAAAAAGTTTTTTAAAATCGGTTAAGTCGTTTAGGCTGTACGCTGGATACAAAAAGCGTGACTCACAGATTCACAGATTCACAGATTCACAGATTCACAGATTCACAGACAAAGCGAGTACATATAGGCGCTTTAGCTTACGCTATTCGCGCCTAACTAGAAAATACGCAATATCCTTAAAAACGCTCATCATAACTATAATCCTAATATCAAGCAAAATATGTCAAAAATCGACAAACTTGATAAAATATCCAACATAACATATTACTCAGTACCATACTTCCCTCTATTGTCAGACAAAATAAAAGTAATTTTCAAATCTGAACCAATTTGCATTGCCTTTAAAAACTCCAATACAAATTCTAAACTGTTTTTTTTTTTTTTTAATTAAGGACAGAACAAATAAATTCCAAAAGAATAAACATAATTTTGATTTCGAAAATGTTCATATTTTGGCAAAAGAAGGTAACTACAGAAACGACTTTTTTTTGGAAATGGTAGGTACCTATATATTTACAAAAACAAACGTTCTTCAAAATTGTTATCAAAAAATTATTAGATATTATTATGGCTGTAAAATAGTTTATCTTGAGTTTGAAAGAACTATTTAGTGATATAAAATTAAAAAAAAAGTTTTTCTTTTGCAATACGAACTATTCTCCGCCTTCATCAGTACGTAATAAAATTCGACAGCGTAGCTCCTTAAAACTATTATAAATGTGCTCAATTGTTAATATAAGGACACAAACGTTCATTTTATACTTTTTTAATATAATATATGAATTATTACGTAAATTACACAATTACTATTCGCTGCCATGGTTACATAATATGTAAAAATTAACCAAAGCATGCTTAATTAGTTTATTTCTGACAGATCTACTAAACAAAGGAACATCTGATTTTTTTTATTTTTAAAATATTTCCGAAACTATAAAGTTTATAAAAAAAATGTTTTAACAACAGTTTCTTGAAAAAAAAAATTGGTTGTCTGTAAAGTCGGTTTACGGACGATAGTTTTACGTGATAACGTATTCCGTAATACATAACCTAAATTTATATAATAATTCGAATCTATGATATTGCATCTTTCGCTTCAAATTTAGGTAAATTTTATTAAGTAGAATAATAAAACACTATAAAAAGTATACTATTATTATATAAAAAACAACTATGGCATGTATCTCTTTTGCGCATGCGCCGATTTTCCCCAAAAAATTTACAAAAATTTCTAGTAAAAATAGATAGAGTAAAAACCGTTTTAAAAACTATATTATTATTATATAAAACATCATTATAAGAGATATATTCTTTTACGCATGCGCCGATGTTCCCCAAAAACAATAGGCCACTTCATATTTGCATATCAAACATCCTCCCAAAATTTGGTTTCAATCCGCTTATCCTTGGTGTCGGAATGATAAGAAATGTCAAAAGTGACGTTTGCAACTGTCAAAGTATTATGTTCTAATAATAATTAGTTATTCCAATACTTAACTTAGAAGGCGTTGCATTTTACAAAATACTAATGTCAAAAAATTGAATTAAACATTAGAAATGCAGCCGTTTTCATGTTAAGACAAGACATACGTTATCTTCTAATTTCCACGTACGGCAAACAAAGACGACCGACCGCGTCGCGCCATGCATTAGACAACATTACATTTATACAGCTATTTTTCTATATAAATTTGTATAAAAAAACTGTTTAGGCAAATTCTGTTATACGAAATCTATGTAAAATGTTCTCCTCTTTCGTTTAAGACTGGTTTCAAACCGATCTGATTTAAATTGAGCGAAAAATTAGCAAAAAGCACGCACAGGGTCAGGTGGAACGTTACGCGTTAGGAACGTTACGCGTTAGGAACGTTACACTTTTTCGTGCATGCAGCCGGTGTTTTATCAATTTATAAGATTGGTGATTCATCAATTTATAAGACGTTATCACGTCAAAATAAATATAATAATAGGGTGTTATGAAAAGTATACCATTATTATATAAAAAACACCGTTATAGCATATATATCTTCTGAGTGCGCGCCGATTTTTTCCAAAAACAATAGGGCTCTTCATATTTGCATATCAAACGTCCTTCCAAAATTTGGTTTATATCGGTTCAGTTGTTTGACTTGTATCGTGTTCACAGACTAACAGATGCACAGAGTTTTTCCAAAAATGTTTTTTATATTCCGGGGACCTCACAACGAAAAGATATTGTAAAATTTTGAAAAGTGATTTTTGACCTAAACTACTATCATTCCCCACTTGTGGGCTGGAGTGGTAAAAATCCCTTTTTACGGACATACGGTATATAAGTCGCGAATTTAATAAAAACACATATATTAAAATGCATTACTATCCATGAAATCAAAGTCTATAATATATAATTTAGATATTTCTGTTACTTTTCATTTATTCGGAAACGCCCAAAAGCAATTTTTGCTGCCCTAGATAACAGAACTTCGTTATATTAATTAAAAGATAACTCATCAGCAGGTAGTAGCTTGTAATTATTATTGGTAATCATCGTTCACGCATTTTTGTGCGATACTGTATTTTAACACGATAAAATTAAATTAATCTGTCGTCGATATTAATTACAATTCATACAAGTAATTAAAATCATAACTTTTTATAATAAGCTATTTTATGAATTTGTTGTCTATTTGCTCCGGGTTAACTAAAAACCAATTTTGATTGAATTTATACTATGACGTTTGTTATGCGATTAGGATGGGCGGTATACAGTGTGTTCACCGAAAGTGGTAACAGTAAATTATTCGTGTATCCTACTAGATACAAAAATAGTAAATAGTTTTTTTGTTCAACTCGAGATCAGAAACTGCTTAGGTATATTTTTTTGTACTTCAAATGCATTTTACCATTTCAACCCGCTAGTGGGCAATGGTTCTAGTTTAGGTCAAACTTCACTTTTCAAAACTTTTCAATATTTTTTCGTTTGGACGTCCCCCGAATCAAAAAAACATGTTTTTGGAAAAACGCTTTTGTCTTGTTTTGTTGGTCTGTTAGTCTGTGAGCACGATACAGGTCAAACGAATGAGCGGATTGAAACCAAATTTTGATAGGATGTTTGGTATGCAAATTTGAAAATCCCTATTGTTTTTGGGGAAAATCGCAGCATGCGCAAAAGAGATATATGCTATAACGTAGTCAATATTTTTTTGAGGTTGGAATTTGTTTTATTCGAATACGATCCGAAATTAATGTAGATTCCTTTTTATAGTGTAAAAATAATAAGGGCAAACCTGTCTGCAAAAAATTTAATATACGAAACTCAAATTGGCAACCAAATTTGTTAGCTTTTATTATATAATTTAAACCACATGCGCTAAAAGAATTTCAATTTATCTCTCGATAAATACATTAAAAAAATTTATCCACGTGTATTTTTGTGACAGTCCGTACATTGTATACGATTTCAACGTACGCCTCACAGTGGCGAAATTGTCAATAAAACTGGTTGAAACTCTATTTGAAAAGTATCGATACCAAGTAATTTGGAGTCATCATACCAATTGAACAATAGATGGGATCTTTGGACCCATGAGCGCCTCTTAATAATTTCGTAATAATTTTACAATGGTCGGTCTGCGGTCATGATTTGAAATGTGCATATTATTTCTGAAGGTATAATATCAATGTAGTATTAAAGCAACAAAGAAGAGTCAATTATAGCTATTATTCCTTATAAGAAATAAAACTATATACATTAGATAACTTTTCAAAATTTTTGAATAAACATAATTTGTAATTTTATGACGATTCCACACAGATTTTTTCATGTAAGGTTAATAAACTATTATTATTATTATTATTATTATTATTATTATTATTATTATTATTATTATTATTATTATTATTATTATTATTATTATTATTATTATTATTATTATTATTATTATTATTATTATTATTATTATTATTATTATTATTATTATTATTATTATTATTATTATTATTATTATTATTATTATTATTATTATTATTATTATTATTATTACCTAATGGAATTCTTGTCAATTATACCGCATATTTCTTCTACGTCTGCGCCAATTTTCCCCACACTCAACAGGACTAAATCTTCCTTTGTCATGTCAGAAGTTCCATCAAAAGGTTTCGATTACATCAGCCGTTGTTCATACACTAACAGACAAAAATTTGTTTTTTTCGACTCAGGTGACCTCAAAATGTAAAAATATTATAAAATTTTGAAGAGAGAATTTTGACCCATATATTAGTAGGTACTATTCCCCATATTATTTAGATTTGGAATAGTAATATACAAAAATGTCGAAAATGAAATTAAAATTTTTTTTTTTCAAAATTTACAATATTTTTCATTTTGAGATCCCCCGAATCCAAAAAATATGTTTGGAAAAACTCTGTGCTTGTTAGTCTGTTTGTCATGTTAGTCTGTTAGTCTGTGAGCACGATACAGGTCAAACGGATGAACGAATAACAAACCAAATTTTGAGTAGATGGTCGCATGCGCAGAAGAGATATATGCTATAACGGTGTTTTTTATATAATAATGGTATATTTTTCATAACGACTTATTATTCTATTTATTTTTTCAAGAAAGTTTTGTTAAAAAATGTTTTTTTAAACTTTATAGTTTCGGAAATATTTTGAAAATAAAAAAAAATCAGCTGTTCTTTTGTTTTGTAGATCTGTCAGAAATAAACTAGTCAAGCATACTTTGATTAATTTTAACATGACGTGGAACATATTCTGTAGGTAACCATGGCAACGAATAGCAAATATCATATTGAATATTAGCCATTAGTCGCGTCACCTCACGCGATATCAGAAATTTTATTTTCTTTATTATACTATATCAAATATATCAACATTTTTAAGTTGGAATGGTCCCGTCGCCCAATTGGCTGGAATCTTTATTTGGATTTGATATTGATCAATAAATTATACTGACTCGTGCATATAGCCTAAGCTGCTGCGCACGTTAACATAAAAAAAAATAAATTATACTGTTAAAGATACAAATTATAAAATCTAAATCATGACGTAGTTTTGGACAACTTTTTTGAAAAATTCACCACTGTGCGCCGGTGTAATAATTACTCGATGCGGGGTCACGGCTGCACTAATCCGTGTTTAGTCTGGCGTTCGGTTCTAAGTGCTTCAGAAGCACGCCTTCTAACCCTAGCGTAACCTGCTCTCTATAATTTTACTTTCATCAACATCATATACGTTTCAGTTCATTTTAAAACCAATTAAATTTACCTCAAACCACATTTATTTTAAAATGTCAATAACTTAATAATATCAAATAATAAAAAAAAACGAGTGTGCTTTAGACCACGCACTGAAGTAAAACTTCTTCCTGCCATAATATGTTATTATTCACCCGAAAATTCACAAAATATGAATTTTAAAACGAATTTATAATTTTATTCACTTTAAACGTAGAATATTTAATGTATTGAACAAAATATTGATTTTTAAAACTGTTCAAGAATGAAATTGAACAGTCTAATGTAAGAAGAAAGAAATATAAACATAAAGATAATGAAAACAAAAGTAATACATTGCAATTACTTAGCTCTCGTTGGATTTTAAGCGTAAATCTTTATGAAATATTATTTAGCTCTCCAAGTTAAGTAGGTTTACAAAACTTTTTTCTGTCACCCGATAGCGCCACTGGCAAGTAAAGTATGTGTCATTCTATTGTTAGTTATATTTTCGGCCACCTCATGGCCCTACTAACCAGTGAAGTATTTGTCATCCTCTTTCTATCTTCACTAACTAATTATATCTCCCTCTCAACTTCCGTTCGCTTCGCCCGATCACACTTCCGTTAATCTCTTGTCACGCATTCAGCAGCTTACTCGCCAAGGCAAGCGTGCGTAAAGAAGTTTTACTTCAAAAATACTCAAATATGCAAATATGAAGAGCCCTAATGTCTTTGGGGAAAATGCGCAGAAGTGATATATACCTATGCTATAACAGTGTTTATATAATAATGGTATACTTTTCATAACGGCTTCTTATTATATTTATTTTTTCAAGAAACTTTTGTTAAAACCTTTTTTTTTAATAACCTTTATAGTTTCTGAAATATTTTGAAAATAAAAAAAAAATCAGCTGTTCTTTTCTTTGTAGATCTGTCAGAAACAAACTAGTTAAGCATGCTTTGATTAATTTTTACATAACGTGAAACATATTATGTAGGTAACCATGGCAACGAACGGCAAATATCATATTGAATACTAGCCATTACCCGCGTTCCCTCATGCGATATCAGAAATTTTATTTTCTTTATTGTGCAATATCAAATGTCAACATTTAGAAGTTGGAATGCTTCAGTTGCCCAATTGGCTGGAATTTTTTTCTTGTTCACTTGTTTTTAATGTGTAAAGCCATTACAGCATGGGTATTTGATTTCGACATTTTGATGCTCATTTGTATCTTCTTTAAAACAAGTTGATTTTATCTCTGATTCAAACCAAATAGAAGTAAGTGTATTTTAAACTCAAGGTAACACTTTCATTTTTCACGGCCGATAGATACAAGAGATATAATTAAATGCGGTGTCTTGATTTGTCGTTATAATGCATTTTTCTCTGTGCATTATAACACAGACTAACTTTGAGTGTACCTATCATTAATCGTCACGGTTCGAGAATTTTGACTTGCCGCATTGTTTTGTTACGATGTTCTTTTCTTCGCAGCACGATGCGATAATGTTTGTATATGATACGATTCTCCAATGTTACACTTTGTGCTTACGGATGAACAGGTAATTAGTTCGGTTTCCGGGACCTAATTTAAAAATATATAATATTTACGTTATATAACGCAATGTTGTAATAAAATCATGACATGGCTTTTTCTGGATAAAAGAAATTGATATGTTGCGATATCACCCAATTAGGTTTCATATATCGTTATTTGAAGGGGTAGCTGATAAGTTTATGGAGATAAAACATACCTAGATCATAGATCTAGGTATGTTTAGATATAGATCTAGATAAGAAATTCCAGCCAATTAGGCTTTTGAAAAAAAATAATTATCGATTTTTTTAATGTATTTTAAAACTTTATTATAAATAATATTGATAATCGATGCGAAAAACTTTCAAAAAACTTTATTTAAATTAATTATAAGCAATTTAAAATTGATAAAATATAAAAAAAAAACGTGACTGCAAACGCACTAAAATTGTTTTTGACAGTTATGACGTCATAATATTAAAATGTATATACGCAGTATACCTACTATCAATGGCTTCTACATGTGTATTGACTAAAACTATCCTAAAAGTATACATCAAAATTTACTGAAATACACTATTATTTTCATTGTTTGAAAATTTGTATTGTTGTCACATTGTTACTAATTTTTTCAATTATTGTTATCTTAATATTATATGAAAAAACACAGCTCATAGTCTATTTTAAAAGATATTATTATGTACCTATGTATGCATTTCCTTAAATGGCGATTTTTGTGTTTTTTGTGACCTATGCAAAACAAATAATTATTGATTGAAATATTATACAAGAGACATTGCTAAAAAAATACATCGATAAAATTGATATACCATATTATGCTTAAAAATGAGTGCCGAGAAATGACAATGGGTGAGTAAAATTACATCCGAAGACCGAAACGACAATTTTTAAAGGATCTAAAATAACGGCGGTAGATTTCAAAATGACGACCTAAATAATATTTACAAAGGGAACGACTGTTATTATAGGGAAAAATGTTTGGTAAAGTTGAATCTTATATTTCTCGTTTAAAAAATACATAACATTGAAATTAATTCGTTTTGTAAAAAAAAAGTAGTACAAAATCAACAAATCACAGCAAATTAATAATATGTTTATTGAACTATTCCAAGCAAAGTTCGGTCACCCAGATATTTAAAATACGTTGATATAAATTATTATTAATTACAGTATTATATTAAAATACTTACATCAAAATGATCCTTGCAACACAAAAAAATGGATGTTTCGTGATGTTGACACCATTGTTTTCGACGTGTAACATCTTGTGGCACATTTAAAAACATTTTGTGGGGAGTTTTTTATGTAATATTCGTACACCTTTGTACAAAGCAAGCACGATACAATTTAAGATTCGACATTTTTGATTTTGTTTATATATTGACGGTATTCAATCAATGAGAGGTTAAAAGTGTTAAAACACTGTGTCAGTTGCATGTGATGATAATAGAAATTAATATTATGACGTCACATTATGCTCGGGAAATGTCGGCGCGTTCTCGGAACTGGGTACAAAAATTTATTTTTAATTTGATATAACTTTTGAATTATAACGAAAATAAAAAAAAGAAAAATAGTTTTGTTATAAAACTTATATACAATCTTTCCATTTATGACAAAAAAAAATTCATTCAAAAGCCCAATTGGGCGATGGGGCCATTCCAACTTTAAAAAATTGGTTGGCTGTAAAGTCGGTTTACGGACGATAGTTTTACGTGATAACGTATTCCGTAATACGTAATTTATGTTCTATTTCTCCTATCTTCTACATATAATAATTATAATAATTCGAATCTATGATATTGCATCTTTCGCTTTAAATTTAGGTTAATTTTATTTATTAAAATTACTCATCACCTATAATAAAAATTGTTTTTTTAACTTTCTTTCTTTCGTATTTATTTTAAGTCTCAAAGATTAACTGTCATAATATTTTGAAAACAATTGTTTCATTGTTTATATAAAATTCCAAAACCTACTTACAATATTTAAGTATTTTCATACGTCAAAAAATTGATTTTTATAATGATAAAATTTGTATGAAAACGATTTTTTCGAGAGATGAGACCTAGCTAAAACGATTTTCTGCCCCCCAAAATCCCTTTTCAGTAAATTTCATCCAAATCGTTAGGGCCGTTTTCGAGAAAAGCACGCATAGGGTCAGGCGGAACGTTAGGAACGTTACACTTTTTAGTGCATGCAGCCGGTGTTTCATCAATTTATAAGATTGGTGATTCATCAATTTATAAGACGTTATCACGTCAAAATGTTGACATTTGATTATAATAAAATAATATTTCTGCTATCGCGTGAGGTGACAAGGGTAATAGCTAGTATTCAATATGATGTTTGCTATTCGTTGCCATGGTTACCTACACAATATGTCCACGTCATGTAAAAATTAATAAAAGCATACCGAGCTGGTTTATTTCTGACAGATCCATAAAACAAAGTGCGGCTGATTTTTTTTTATTTTTATAAAATTTCCGAAACTATAAAGTTTAGAAAAAAAATTCTTGAAAAAATAAATAGAATAATAAGCCGTTATGAAAAGCTTACAATTATTATACATCGTGGCCCAGCCCACGATGTATATTGTATTCGCAATAATCCTGTATGAATTCCTATGTCGTATGTTTTCTCGAATAACTGAAATCTGTTTTCGACGAAATTTTGGACACAGATGCGTTACCATCATGTCAAGAGCCATGCTAAGTTTAATTTATGTAATTAAAAAAATTAGTGCCCTTTTGGCCATAATTTGTCAAACAAACCTCCGTAGCTCCTATATGATGCAAGCTACAAAAAAAAACTATCGAAGGAGATTTGTGCATCGGTTCATTACCTTTCCGATTGGCATATAAAATGTACTGCTATCTATCTGCGTTTGACCGTAATGAATTAATTTCTGTTGGCTTGCCTAAAAATATTTTTTTTGATTAGTGCCATAACTTTTTAAATAACTCTCCAATTATCACGAAATTTGTCTTAAACTTCAAGAAATCGCTTTTTGTCTGTAAATGACATAATTTTCAATGTTGTAAATACGTTAAAAATACTTTTTTTGCATAATTTAGGATAATTCTATATTTCAAATGATTGTCAACTCTTTTTTCCGCAGAGTCAACTGGCTCAGCATAATATTCATTTAAGTAAAGTAAAATCTCGTTTATCCATTTGTCGCTGATAAGAATTTTCGGTTAATCAGAATCAGTGATGCAGACATTTTTGTTAATTTAATGTTAATGTTTAATGTAATAACGATAAATCTGCTTAGTTAAGGGTTTTCTTTTGCATATTATCCAAATTTTCGTTTATCCGGGTACAAGGTCTCCGGTAGTGCGAATAAACCAGGTTTTACTATATTTTAAGTAGTCAATGAATAAAGAACAACAGCTGATTAACCTATATCATACAAAAATATTTACGTATTAGTTTTAAGACAAATATCTCACCTGCTTTTAAAGTAAATGTAAAAATGTCAAAGTGAGAGATTAATATAAATCCAGTTGACATTATTTATTAAAAACCTTTAGAATGATTAAAATCACTAATAATATACATGTTAGTGACAGATAGGTATACCTGAACATTGGACAACTTCATTTCTATGTGAGTCCCGCGTTTTTTTGACAGATAAAGCGTGAAACGTGTTCAGTTATTAAAAATTTAAAAAAAACATGTCAGCAAAACGTAAAAAAAACACAAATTATAGTGTAAATGAGAAGCGGTCACTTGGTAAGTGAGTTTTATTTGAATTGATAATAATTAACCTTAATTTCTAACATAACCTATAAAAATATTTTGAAGGAAATTCTCATTTTATTTCAGTATGTTTACGAAGCTGTCAAGGTGCCTACGAAACCTTTTCTGAAGGGTGATGACTATTTCCAAAGTGAATTATTAATGTGTTAATATTTCAAGTATCCGTTACAGTTACCGGAGACAATTCGAAGAAAGGTGAAACGATAAGATCGCGGTGAGTATTTAATACTACTGTTCGACCGTAACTAGTTTTTACAACCGGATCCGAATTTCAGTTGCTGTTTCAATTTAGGTTGAAACCGAAACTTATTTCGTGGGCAGTTCCCTTTTTTAAACCTTTGTTCATTTTAACTATTGCAGATAATGCGTTTGTGTTCATAGAAGCAATTATTTGATAAATTAATAGTTTAGTTGGTAAAAAAAACTAACTATCTATTCGTATCAATAATCACTACGCTAATCGCTCCCGAACGCCGCACAGAAGCTTACGAAACGAGTTTCGGTTTTGGTAGTTCGGCAGATTTTCTGACAACACCGAAACTCCAATTACTCACCGAAACGAAAACGGAAAGTTCGGTCGAACACTATTTAATACTAATTAATATGCAAAATATAAAAAATTATAATAACAATACAACCGATAACTACGGTTACTAAAAATTATTTGAAAATTTTATCTAACTGTTTTGTAAAACTAAAATCCAACTTTTTTTGTTTTAGAGTTTGCGGATGATAGGACAATTTTGAAAACATCTATCTAGAAGTATGACGCACTGTCGGAGGCAGAAAAATGGTTTTAGTCCAACAACCTAAAACTAAACAAAGGCAATGTCAAGTTTTCATTAGAGAAGCGCACGACAATTCATACAAAAAATATCAAATTTCTCGGGATATATCTCGACAACACTTTAACAGTTTAACTAGGGTTCGACCGATACGATTTTTTCGCCGATACCGATATTTCTATAGTCGGTATCGTATCGGCCATAGAAAAAATTTTAAATGTCTTGCACCTAAGGTTTCTTAAAATATATAAAGAGGCTTTAAATATAAAAATGTGTTCCTGATTTTTACCCAATAACATTAAGAATATTTGATTTTTTATATTCTATTGTCTTTTTAGTTAAGTCATTAAAATAATATAATCATTTAATTACTGTAGCGTTTTATGTATCTTAAAGCTTTATTTTACACTTTTTGAAGAAGACTCAATTTTAAAAAGTAAATATTTGTTTTTTATTTTTTAGTGCGTTGCAATATGTAATTCTCACGTTATTAATTTATTATAACTGCCTTCCTTAATATTTTAATACTAAACTGAAAGAAAAACGGCTGAACCGATTTAAATTAAGTTTATGTGTGACCACCTTGAATATAATATGGTCTATTAAACAGAAATTGAAAAAAATAAATATATGTATTATATATGATAAATCAATAACCGCTTTTTTTTCAATCGGTTAAAATCAATTCTTATATGCTGAACTTTGAAATGGGAACTTGAATGATGCCTGTTTAATCAAAAAAATCTGTGACATTTTATTCATATTACATAGCATAATATGAGTATCTTCGCGCGAATAAATGACTTATTTGTGAGACAGTTGTAAAACTAAATACTAATTTCTCATTCAATGCTTAATAAAAGTAGGTTACAATTTTTCTGAGGTTTTTAAAACAAAATTCAAAAATTAAGGTACTTAAGTATCTACTGGTAGATACTTAAGTAGCTTAATTTTTTATTTACCTATTTTTAGTAAGCATTAAATGAGAAATTAGTATTTAGTTTTATTATTAGGCCGATAAGCCGATATCCAACATTTCTATCGGCCGATACCGATAATCGGCCAAACGGCCGTTTTTGGCCGATAACTGATATGATATCGGTACCTATCGGTAGATCCCTACTTGTAACTGGTTGTCTCCCGTTCAATAGGTTTATGATAAATTGTCATGTATAATCTTTGTTCTGGTTTGAAAACATGTAAAGGGTCCCCGAAATAGATAATATTCATTTTCGAAAATGCAGTTTCACAAAATAAAAAATTATTTATAAAACAATGATTTTATTTTTTGTTGTCGATAAGTAATAATGTTTGTACAAACTGTTTTTAAGATGTATTCATAAATAAGGCGTTTAAAACTAATAATTAGTCAACTGAAAACAGACGCTCTGGGCGTCGATGTATTATTGTTGCGGGCCTATAGACCCGTTAACAATCAGTTAATAAAAAGAAATTTAACACTGATAGACAGACCGTTTTGTAAATGTATCGATGGTATAAAATTTAATATACAATGCAATATATCTTTTCTAATTTCTGTACATACAGTTACTCAGGAAAACCCGAAGGGTTTTCTGTGAAAAGCGTTAGCTTTTCTTGTTATATAAAAAAACCGTTAAGTATAGTATATGTCTCTTCCGCGATTGCGCCGATTTTCCTCAAAAACAATAGGGCTCCTCAGAATTGCGTACCAAACATCCTCTCGTAATTTCAATTCGCATCATCTGTTTGACCTGTATCGTGCTCACAAACAGACTAACAGTGTTTTTTTAGATTCGGGGGACCTTAAAACGAAAAGATATTGTAAATTTTTTAAAAATGATTTTTCACCTAAATTAGCACCATTCCCCACTTGTGGGTTGAAATTAGAGCTGTAAAAGTAACGAGAAATTGTGTACCCGTATGTATTCGTTACTTAAAGAACCAGTACCCGTTACTTTCGTATCGTTACGTTACTCGTTATTTTTCATACGACATACAATCGTGTACTAACAGCATCAAGCATGTACCATCATATCGAGGCGCGTCGCATACGTGATACGGTATGACTTCGTTCGTATAACGAGTCGAACTGACATGGATACGACAAATGCGAGTAACGAAATGAATTTATAAGTAACGATTCGTTACTTCGAGTCAGTAACGAATACATACGGTTTGTTACAGATCTAGTTGAAATGGTAAAATACAATAATTTTGGCTTAATATGCAAATCTTTTTCTGCATGTTTTATAGACGTTTCGGAACTCTTTCTTCTTTCAATTTAATTTGGGTCGGGCGCATTTGTTTCAATAAACTGAACATCCGGTTGGCAATTTTTTACAAGTCAAGTTTCACATTCTAATGTTATAAAAGGACGTAATTTTAATGTATTGTGTGTGACGGAATGTATTGGTTAGTTTATATACTTTGTCGGTGTTTTACTAATTAATGAAGGCTAAATGATATTCATTTCAAATAGAAATCGATATGGTAAAGGAAAATGTAGTAACTATGAGATCATTTTTGCGAAGTGATGCCGTATTGACACAATATCCGGGAATATTGAACTCAATTAATTGTTCTTATGTGAAACAGGAAACTTAAATCAATCAAAACTAAACTTTGTTGTTATATAATTTACTATTTTGGTTTGATTTAATCCATGGAAGACGTATTTAAAGGTAGATAGATTGTAAATTACAAACGTTCGAAAGCTAAGGTTATTAGCGACTATAATAATAAACGATGAAATTCTTATCAAATAATAATTTTGCTCAAAAAAAATTAAATAAATATTTCGTGTTCTTAAATACAAAACAAAAAAAACTTTTTTTTAATTATTTTAATAGTAATTTAGAGGCTTGATAACAACTGTGGTAGATTTTTGTTGTTTTTATGAAATCTTTTAAAAACTTTCAGTTGTTGTCATGTACTAAGTTGGGAACTATAGTGTATTTTCAATTTTTTTGAGAACACAAAACTAAAAAACTCGGATCGCAGTCTCAAACCCTGCTGACAATATAGTGTATTTACTAAAACAGACAGTGTGGCTTTATTTTAATTTTTCCTAAAGGATCAACTATCAATTTTGAAACGATTCTGAGAAATATTTCGGTATTTTTGGGCCAAAAAACATTTTACAACCCTTAAAAACCGCACTTAAATTGGCCCGACTGAGGGCATTTTGACTAGGTTTTGTGCGGCGATGGATTCCAAAATGTAGATCGATTTTTTTTTAGATCGAAGTCTTTCGAGAGTGATCGTGCTAACACACACACATATAAACATAAGTACGACTTTCGGTTTTTAGTTTTTATGACCAAATATGAATAGATAGATAGATAGTTTTATAGGTTTAGATATACAAATCATTGTTAAAAAATACGTCAGAAAAAATATATATATATAATCAGTAAACGTATAGTATTTAGGGAGCATTGCTCGCTTCTAAAAATTCTTTATACGTGTAAAAACATTCTTTACCTAGATATTTAAAAAGCGTTTTTTTAAAAGTTTCAAGGCTCTGATTACGGAGGTCCAGACAATTTATTAAAAAATATCATTCCTAAATAATTAGGTCCGTACGTTGAATGTTTCGTATTAAAAAAAGGAACGATAAGGTCTTCTTTTTTTCTGGTATTATAATGCTGCAGGGACGTATGACTCTCAAAATTATCAGAATGTTTTCTAATAAAAACAATGCAGTTTTAAATATACTGGGCTGGTAAGGTTAAAATATTTAATTGAAAAAACATTGGTTTGCAACTGTCGTGCGGCTTAGCATTGCATATAATCCTCACCGCCTTTTTTGTAATAAAAATATTTTATATGCAGAGGCGACATTGCCCCAGATTTCAAGTCCATATAAAAGTTTTGAGTGAAATAATGCAAAATACGCTGTTTTTAAAACGTTCTGATCAACTTTGTTAGACATTTTTCTCATAGTTTCTTCGATGTCGTTATAACGTATTTTGATTGTATAAACATTTCCAAAAATAGTGCCAAATTGTTCAGAAGGCTATGAAACGTCGAGGAAATTTGGTCCGACGCTTAGGTCCTGCAATCCGATCGACGTCAATAGTGTATGTGCCATTTGGCAAATACACTTAAAATATACATTGGTACTAGGCAGAGATATTTGGTACCAGGCCTTAGAATATCGACTTTGAAAGTTTGAATACAGCTCGTACAAATAATATATAGTGTCCGGGCTATTTACAATTAATATCAATTACAGTGCGGTTCGTAAATATTTGTCAGTGATTCATAGACTTATACTTCACAATATAACATAAGCGGCACAGTGTTTATGCGTGAGACGAGAATGATTTACATTGTTTAATTGCTTTGCCGCTTCATTGAGCTTGTTAGTAGCTTTGTACGACTCATGGCTATGTTCAGTAAGTAGTTATTTATTCGGTTCATTTGTTCTTTAGGCAGCTATTCCTTCGAATAAATAGCAATAATTCAATTCATCAAACATAATTATGCTTACCACAGGTATAAATCTATTCTGTCTTACTTCGAGAGTATAAATATTCATTCGCCTTATAAAATCATAATGGCCGCCAGATAGATTATAATACCTAACGTATAAACGTGGATAATTATATCTTTATAGTTTAGTTCTTTTGAATTTATTTATGTGTTGTTTATAAAGTTTTCGTGAAATGTATAGCTGTAAAAGTTAGTGGAAATTTTGTGTATGATTGGGTTAGGATAAAACATTATTATTTTGTGAACTTTTTTTTGAGGTTTACACGAACGCCATCGGTCGGATTTTTAGGTGAACGTCAAAATATTCAACAATAAGAGCAAGGAGTATACTGCAGTGTATATTTATTCTTCAACTAACTTTTCTACCTGATATTTTGCTTGATGAATTGAAAATAAATTTTATTCTAACGAATACATTTGATCCAAGATTAGTAACTTCTATCTTTAATATAGTGTTTGGTGAACATGGGCATCACTGACAGTAATTTACGAATTGTGATAATTTGCTATATATAGATGCGTATATATTATGTACTTACGTCTCTCAACAGTTCTCTGAGTTTATCCAAACGGTCATCGCCTGACCTGGTCGGCAAATACCTGCCCTCTGTCGATAATATAGTAATTTGTAATGCAATCAGCAGGCACAGGCACAGGCTGGCTGTAGACATCTTGCGGGCTACCTGCATCCTTCAATCAATATTGATGTAATGAGTTATTTGTGCGTATACACTAGGGATGTTACAGATTTGGGCTTTAGTGACATCTGCAGATGCGGAATTTTTGACGTTCCCATCTGCACGTGCGGATGTGAAAATAATAATAAGCAATAAATGTAACTTCTGATTGGTAAATATTACATTTTCGTGAAGCTAAGTCAAAGATATTGTAATTTATTATCGTTTTTATGGAGAAAGTCATGATTTTTTACTTAATGATCAAAGGACCCCACACAAACCTTATGGAATTTGGTTCTCGGTTAAATTGATCAAAATTTTTAGTTTAAAGGTCACGAATGAAAAGTGTCTATGGGTGCATAGCCTAAAAATCAATAGATTTTTAGTTACAGATATGTTTAGGAAGATTTTAGATATCCATTGAATTCACAAACATGTTCCATGATCGACTTTTGTGCTTTTTTTAGAAATAGAAAAATATTCGAAAACTAGGTAATTTTGGAAGATGTCACCCTGTATAAAATAATAACGTCATTTTTGGATTCAGCGCACTCGAAAACATATTTCTAGAGCTTAGGATTTTTTAAGATTGTGAATAAAATCTCGCTAAACATATCTGTAGCTAAAAATCTATTGGTTTTAGGCTATGCGCCCGTGAACATTTTTTCTTAGTAACCGTTAAACTCTAAAATGAAACCATTTTCGATCATTTTATTTTTTAACCGAGAACCAAATCCTATAAGGTTTGTGCAGGGTCTTTTCAGAGTTAGTAAATTATATTTTAAAAATAATAGCAGTGTAGCCTTTTCAGCATTATTAATATATTAATTCCTTCTGGCCAAGTAGTCAAAGAAGTCGAGTCGAACCCGTTGACGACAATCTTGTCATGACTTGCATTGCATCCGCATCCGAAAAATGCTCCGCATCGACTGTTGCGAATGCGGATGCAGATGTCAAAAATTAATGATCATCGGTTGCTGATGCTAATGTAAATTTTTGGAAAAATGGCAGGTGATCGCAAAAATGATATAAAACACTAAAATGGTGACATATAGTGATTGCAGAGATTATGCAAAATTATTAGAAAAATGGCTAATAAAATTAATATTCTTGGAAAATCGGTTGAATGTGTCCAAACGATGATAGGAAAAATTACAGAGAAGATTCAGATTGGAAAATTGAAAAATGATTTGAAGGATGGAAATTCAATAGATTATACGACAATGAGACACTTGGAAACATTATTGGAAAAACGATAATAATGCGTTAAAACGGCGACAAAACAATGTCAATAGGAAAGATGATCTCAATGCAAAGACGACAAACAAGTTGAAGAGATAGAAAATCTGTGCTAGAAAGATGACAAAACATGTTAAAACGATTTTAAAGAAGACAGTCAATCATCAAAAAAAATTTAAGATGAACGAGATATTTAAAAAATGATAAAATTATTATGAGAAAGATATTTTAAAGGTGCCTGAAAAAGAAGCAATATCAAATTAAAAAAATGTCTTTATGGATTATATAAAGTGTATCTAAAAGTAATATTATAATTAATTGCAAATGGATGTTCCGCATTCAAGCTTGAATTCACTAGACTTGAAACCATGGAGGTATTATGTCATGCATAACGTGGCGGTTCAACCTCATAACCTCAAACTGATGTATTAATTAATTATTAAACACACATCTGTTCAAATTCGCTCCGAGTTTCTGGTATAAGGTTTGACCTTGGGAAAACTCGAGTTAGTCGCAAATACTAGATTTGTCATATTACTGAACATTAATTCAACATCAGTTATTTACTATCACTGATGTTTAACTAATATGAGATGGAAGAAAATCTTGAATATATTTCCCCTCAGAAACTTTTAACGTTTGCGTTTAGATAATACTTCGTGACTAGATTATTCATTCAAAGCAAAGACTGATTTAGGCAAGTGTTCTGATATTAGCATCTGTTGAATGGGTGACGTGTCATAGTTTTCAATTTCAAATAAATAAATGATTATTTATATATTTAGTTGTTCTTAAACGCAAGCCGCTGGCTGGAGAAGTCATTCAACTGTTAGGAAACGATTTCTTGTTTAAGATTCGTAGAGATGCTGGTGGTGAGTTTATAATGAGTTTTTGCGACTAGGTATGCCTCCATTTGAACGCCACCTTGAAATGAAGGCTTTTTGTTCACAAATATTTTGTAGACAACAATTTTCTCGAAAATAAAATTCCCACAAACTTTTATTAAGAATTTTTTGACGTAGCGTCAATTATAAGCACATTATTAAAATTAATTTTAAACTAAAATATTTTATTACTAAAAATATTTGTTCACACAGTTACAAGTGAAAGCATTATTTCATAATTTCATTTTGAATGAATGAATTGTCTTTGAAGTGCTTTTTTTGGATTCTATCTGTTATTTTCGTATATTCTGTAATCTCTCTGCAACAATGTTTTGCCATATTAAGAAAACCTCATCAAAATCGCCTCGCCCATTGAAGATCTATGCAGCCACAGTTACAACAAAAAATTGGTTGTCTGTAAAGTCGGTTTACGGACGATAGTTTTACGTGATAACGTATTCCGTAATACATAACCTAAATTTATATAATAATTATAATAATTCGAATCTATGATATTGCATCTTTCGCTTCAAATTTAGGTAAATTTTATTAAGTAGAATAATAAAACACTATAAAAAGTACACTATTATTATATAAAAAACAACTATTTGTTTTATTAACATATTTTTATTGTTGCAAATAAATATTTACCACCACATCGAAGAAGAGTTTTGTTACAATACCTACCATCTATCGTGCTGAATATATATATATCAATCAATTGTTTATAAAGTTTCGTAAATTTCGAGCTCATCAACTATACCCGGTGAAACATTGTCTTGTAATTATTGTCAATTGGTTTGCCGTTCGAAATTGCACAAGGGCTGAGGAGGCAACGGAGTTCCCTACGTCTCTATATATACTACGTATATAATATTCATGTATCGGAGAACTGGGGTGAAGGCCTAGACTCCGTGAGTATGGCGATTGATTCATAGTACACCTCTTTTGTATTCAGCGCTACCCGTCGCCTTACCAATTAACGATCTCTTTTGTTCCAGATAAAGACACTGTCAGACTGTAAGCTATCTAATATTGATAATTGGTCGTCTACAATTTTATTGGGTGGCAAATATTAAATGTTTGTTTACAATGCTTTATTCATTAAATAGGTTACTTAAAACCGCTTAATTTTAGATTTTAGATATAGGATATGCACTGAATTCACAAACATGTTCCATGTTCAACTTTTGTGTTTATTTTAGAAATAGGAAAATAGTCGAAAACTATGTAATGTTGGAATGTGTCACTCTGTATAAAATAATAATGTCATATTCTGATTCAGCGCACACGAAAAAAAATTTCTAGAGCTTAGGATTTTTTAAGATTGTGAATTTAATGGATATCCCTATTAGGGTTTGCAGTACCGGTATTGAAAATTGAAATCGAATTTGTATTTCCCGGTACTGGAGGACATCCAGTACCGAGAAATTTGATACTTTCGGTACTAGAGAAAAAATGTGTTAAATGCTTGTTGTGCGTGAAATAAAATGTTGGAAATAGTTTTGAAGAAGTTTAATCACAATACAAATTACTGAGTTTCCCTACGTAATTCAATAACCTTTAAATATTACAATCAATCTCATTAATAATCTTTAATAATCACTAAATTAAGTATTAAGTATTATCTTAACTCAACTTTAACAAAAAATAATCATTCTTGTCATGAAAAAGGAACCTAAAATTCAAATTTAATATTGTAGGTACTTATTCAGTCTGATTTTGAGAAATTCACAAAAATTCTAAACTCGTAGTCGTAACTTACGTACCAAAATTTAACTATATAAATAGATATAAAAAAGTTGAAATAAAAGAAAGAAAAAGCAGAAAAAAATTGGGGTAAAGTCATATGGCTGTTATTTACTTTAACAAAACGTTATGTTTCACATCACCGGCGACGATTACATTTACAGCTTGAAAAAATAGTTAAAACATTCAAAATAGTATAATTTTTTGTAGTACCGGAATTCCTGGGAAATGTGTTTCACTTCCCGGTACTGAAGGCGATGGAATTTTCCAGGAATTCCCGAGAAATTCAGTACCGGTAATTTCCGGGAGCAATCCCTAATCCCTATATCTAAAATCTCGCTAAACGTATCTGTAGCTAAAAATCTATTGGTTTTTAGGCTGTGCGCCCATTTTCGATCAATTTAACCAAAAACCAAATCCCATAAGGATTGTGCGGGGTCTTTAACGCGATCGATTTCATGGATCAAGACTTGCAAAATCCAAATATGAAAGTGTAGTGTTTAATTTTCGTATATGAGATAATGAATAGTGTGAATACGGCTTAAGCAAGACATAATGCGGTAAGGACCTTTTGTCCTGGGTAAATTGAAACTTTTGTATGATGGTTAAAGGACGGAGGCTCCAGTGAAATGAACGTGTCAGATAGGTATTCCTGCTGGAAGCATTTATATACGAGATGAATATTGAAAGCGGCGTGATGGGACTCCACCCCATTTTGTGATGTCCCCTGCGCATCTATAATCAGCAGGGCTGTCACAACTTACACGTCAAATCAACGACTTCAACGTTCTGTTTTTGTAATGTGATATTTCGATATATGGATGATTAAAAAAAAAAAACTAATTCCCAAACTTCACCACACCCACTTTATGAGTTTTGAAGGACTGCCCTTGTTTTTTTATAACCCTCAGCAATTTTTGTGGAAAGAGGAAAGACATATTCGTGTTCATTAAGAGCAATAAGATGAAACCGTGTGTTCAAAATTGTTTGTAAGAAAAATAGAGTGTTTCATTTACTACGTATTATTTCTTTCAAGTTCATATGTAAAACTTATTGAACACACCGTATATAATTTGCGTTGAAACAATATATTTTGTACAGCCCTAAAGTTGACATCCATTGTTTTAAAATTGTGTTTGGCAAGTGTCGATATCAAATCAATGATGGGCTGTTTTATTGATTTGGTGTAGATTTAGCAGTGAAATGGAATTCGAATAAAATAGGTATTTTGTACAAGTGCCGATACTTAATTTTAACATATCAATTGACTTTAGGATTGTTTGAAAATTCAAATTTTGTTTAAAACGTATTAAACATTTTTTTTTAATTTCACATATCGTGTTTCTAAAAGTTACTAGTGCTAGATTACTTAAATTTTTTTCCCAAACTTTTCTAGCTGTACCTACCTATCTAAAATTATATATTTTTTTGTTTCAAAAAATTTTTGAATGTACTAAATATTCGTGATTTTAATTATGAGAGATATATGAAAATAAGTAGCATACCTAATATATGTACTAACGCAACCAGCTATTTTTTTGCTATATTGTCGTAGGAAAAGATATTTTTTTTTTACAAAAGAGATAACGAATTTGTTTCCAGAAAAATAAAAAAAGACAAGAGGTGTCGTGGAACACCCGGTTAGAACGAAGTTCTTTTCGCTAATTATTATGTATCATATAATTTTTTTACTAATTTGTCTATAAATTATTCGAAAATTTTATTTATACTATAATATGATTATTAAACAAAAATTAATTGGGTGATTTGCAACTCTAAAAAAATAAAAATAACATTTGTTGCGCATCTGTCGGGAATCGAACCCGAGACACCCGCACAGCAGATAAGTATTCTAGCACTGAACCATTGACATTGCTTAGATATCTCTATTTATATAGGTTTAATAACAAATCGTGAAGTTAGAAGGCGTTGCATTTCACAAAATATTAATGTAAAAAAACTGACAAATATTTGAAATGGCATCCGGTTTTGAACAAATGCAATCTTTTTATTTTAAGACAGAACATACGCAATCTTTAAATGTCCATAATACACTGTGTAAGAGAAATGGATAGCCGATCCGATCCACGTGTATTAGGCAAAATCGAATTTATATACTGTGTTTATTTCTGCTTTTTTATGTATTAAAAAACTATTTGCGCGAATTCGAATATACGAAATTTTTGTAAAATGTTCTCCGCTTTCGTTTAAGACAAGTTTCGAATCGATCTGATTTAAATTGAACGAATTATAGGCGAAAAACTGTTTTGTTTTCAATTTGCTCCCTTCTGGGACCAAAATTCAAAAATCCGACTCCGTTAGGATCTGTCCCATGCCTTATATTATAAGTGTGCCAAATTTAAACTTTCTATGTCTACAGACAGGCATACAGGTAATTAGATTAGATTTTCGTTACAGATTTTCTTTACGCCTTTTCTTTACGCTTTTTTCTTACGTTTTTTTTCCAGCCCTCTCCATTCATATCTATAACGTCCAATAAGGAACTTCGTTCCAAAAGTTTTTTTAATGTAGGTATTAGATTTATTTATATATTTTTTGAGAAATTCTCTTTTATACAACAATTATTATGGAAACTAATATTCTTTGTTAATGTGGTTGCCTACAGTAAAGGAAATTATTATTTATTTTTCCAACAGCAAATTTTTATGAATTACATTAAGGTAGTTCACTCAACGTCTTTTCTTAGGAATTTAATAAAATTGAAGTATAAGGTAAAAATGCCTTATATTTAATTAAAAAAAGTGTCACGGATATGCCTGATTTTACTGGACCTTATAGAAAAAAATTGGTTGTCTGTAAAGTCGGTTTACGGACGATAGTTTTACGTGATAACGTATTCCGTAATACATAACCTAAATTCTACATATTATAATAATTCGAATCTATGATATTGCATCTTTCGCTTCAAACTTAGGTTAATTTTATTTATTAAAATTACTCACCACCTATAATAATAGATAATAATTGTTTTTTTTAACTTTCTTTCTTTCGTATTTATTTTAAGTATTAAAGATTAATTGTCAAAATATTTTGAAAACAATTATTATTGTTTCATTGTTTATATAAAATTCCAAAACCTACTTACAATATTTAAGTATTTTCATACGTCAAAAAATTGATTTTTATAATGATAAAATTTGTATGAAAACGATTTTTTCGAGAGATGAGACCTAGCTAAAACGATTTTTTGCCCCCCAAAATCCCTTTTCAGTAAATTTCATCCAAATCGTTAGGGCCGTTTTCGAGAAAACAGGGTCAGGCGGAACGTTAGGAACGTTACACTTTTTCGTGCATGCAGCCGGTGTTTCATAAAATTTATAAGATTGGTGATTCATCAATTTATAAGACGTTATCACGTCAAAAAAATAATTTTTTTCACCGACTGTAAAAACGAGATATTAACATTCAAAATGTGCATAATTATTAACATGCTGAAGGTATACCACGTATAAAGAAAACGAGTACATTCCAGAATATCTCGAAAACTGATCTATTTTTCTTTTAATTAACGGGAATCGGCTTGTCACTGGGAATACCGCAGGCTCTTGGGCTTATTGTGCTATCTCTAAACGGTTCTTAGTAGATATATTTCTTAAAAATTTTAAATTTTAAATTTTTTGATAAACTTTTTTTACCGATTTGTTAAAAAATATTTTTTTTAAAATAAAAATATTTTTATTGTATACTTGCAATTGTAATTGTATAGGAGTGTACCCTATCTGTATATTGAAGCTTAGACAAGTTGGGTACACTCTCTTACAAAAATACAATTTTTTAGCACGGAGAATCTCTAACTGTTGGTACTTACTATTAAGCTAAGCTTTTGTTTACGACTGTCGCGAGTGAACTAAGTTAATGAAAGTAATTAAATAATATATTACAAACAAAAATAATAATAATACATAAAATTTCTTAACATAACTGACAGGTTAATTGATAGATAAAATATATATTAAAAATGGAAACAATAAAATGAATACATTATATAACTCTTGAAATTCGTGGGAAAAATGAATAAAAATATGAATTGTTTATGAATATCGTGATAGTATAGATTATAAAACAATAATTTTACACGGCAAATAAATTAAATAGATTATCACTAAGCATGTACTTATGAATATCACCATATTTTTGACATGCATATCTGCGTGTTTTTTTTAATTAATATTTTAGTCTGCATATATATTTATGAATTAATTTGCGACGCATTCATTAATAAACAGTGTAGAGAGTTTCCGTCACAAGAGTCGCCCTCTTAGAAGAAATTTGGGTATTTGAGATTATTTTTAAAAGTCAATATTTATTTGGACTCATCAATTTGATATTATTAGTTTTTATAATAAAATGAAAATGATATACTTGGAACCTTGAAATTGGGTATATGCATGTAACTTCCAATATATTTAGTTTCAAATATTATTTTTTGTAATCTTTATTGCAATTGATTAAACTCTAAATAGTTTTTTCTTTTTAAATTTTTGCTGAATAGTAAATATTAATTAAACAAAAATGCAATTAATACGCGCGAAATATGAAATATCTCTACGCAATGCTATTGATTAGACTGTAGTGTGACGTCAAAAACCATGTAAACATAACTATTCGTCTGCTTGCCATAGAATAATTGTCTCTTTTTCATTTGTTGATATAGCCTATGACGTCACAGAAATCCCGCGCTAAATGACACGCTTGAATAATCAAAATATCTTGCCCAAAAAGAATATTTATTTTTTAATTCAATAAGAATTTTTTAACGAATGTTCATGTGTTTGATAACTTTTAATCTGAAGATAATTGATTTGAAATATTTTCAAAAATTGTGCATTTTTTGTAATAGATGAGCCATGGAAACAAATGGATAGTAATGATTACGATTTTACGGGAACAAAACATTTCTGAGTCGGAAAGTAAATCAAGGAAATATTTCGTTTAGAAATTACTAAACAATAAATTAATAAAGATGCCATTTCATTGTGAAAAGTTTTATAAAAATATACCGGAGTAAAAAAGGTTTTATAAAAAGCATGAAAAAGCTACACAAATGAAATATATTTCGCAAAAAGAAACTTTAAAAATACTTACTTGTAAAATGAATTTTGTAACACAGAATATGAAAATTTGAGAGTTAAAGATTTGTTTTTCAAGTTTGAAATAAAAAAAAATGTATTGAAGCTTTTCTAAAGTTTTCAATAGAAGGACGTGTCTGCTCTACAAACGCGACACAAAATCTGCAACTAAACTAGTAAAAAGCTCCAGTGAATCGAAGCTCTTATAGTTTATATCGCAACGCGAACATTTGCGGCATCGCAGAAAGAAACACGAATAGTGAAAATCAATATTAAATTGTGTTCCGTTCTCTCTTTCAAATATGCCATTTTGGACAAACGAAACCGCAGCGTAAACAATAGTAATATATAAATAAGAAACAGATATATAAAAATCGATGTTAATATCTCGTCCTGTCTCTATTTACTAAATGTGTTAACTATTTAAAGCTTGACTTTGTATAGCTCTCGTGTTTTCTATAAAGAGATAACTCACCTTCTTATCGACGGTAAAATGCGAAAGTAGCATTTGTTTATATTCACTCCATTTTTTTTCTTTTTAAGTAATAACTAGCGGTCCGCCCCGGTTTCACTCGGTTGCAATAGTTAGGTATAATTGATGTTATCGGAAAATTCTGTAAAATGTAATGGAGACGACTACATTGCAGCTTTGAGCATTTCTACCAGATTTGGTTCTGAACTAATAGCTTTGAGCAAATTCTACCAGATGTCGCTACATGGTACTGAAACAGTTATTTTGACAAAACAGCGTAATTTTGAACACAATATTTAATAAAAGCTGTCTTATAGTGTAAGTTGGACCAAGTCAGACACATATACAAAATTTCATTAAAATCAGTTTCGAAGATTAACGCGGACGAACATCCTGACACAGGATTTTTATATATATACTATAGCAGTCCGGTTCGGCTTCGCCCGAATTTGTAGATTGTCGCCGTTTTTTCGTCGACTTGCGTTGCAAAATTTGTCTCCACGAAAAGCGATAATTAATTTTGTTATAATTATGAAAATCAATAATTCTGTCAATTTTACCATTCCAACCCACAAGTGGGGAATGGTACCTGGTAGCTTAGGTCAAAAATAACTTTTCATAAATTTTACAATATCTTTCCGTTTTGAGGTCCCTCGAATCCAAAAAACATATTTTTGGAAAAACTCTGTGCGTCTGTTAGTCTGTTTGTTTGTGAACACGAGACAGGTCAAACGGATGAGCGGATTGAAACCAAATTGGTTGGTATGCAAATATGAAGAGCTCTATTGTTTTTGGGGAAAATCGGCGCATGCGCAAAAGAGATATATGCTATAACGGTGTTTTTATATAATAATGGTTTACTTTTCATAACGACTTATTATTCTATTTATTTTTTCAAGAAAGTTTCGAAATTTTTTTTTTTAAACTTTATAATTTCGGATATATTTTGAAAATAATAAAAAATCAACCGCTCTTTTGTATTATGAATCTGTCAGAAATAAACTAGTTATAGGCCTGCTTTGATTAATTTTTACATGACGCGGAACATATTCTGTAGGTAACCATGGCAACGAATAGCAAATATCATATTGAATACTGGCCATTACCCGCGTCACCTCACGCGATATCAGAAATTTTATTGTCTTTATTATAATCATATGTCTACATTTTTGAAGATGGAATGGTCCCGTCGCCCAATTGGCTAGAATTTTTTGATTTCCACTGGTGTTGCAATGGTAAAATACAAAAGCGCGATCAGTCTTCTATTCTTTGACACCATCGCTACAAACTACCCTTTCGACTTTCATCTTTAGTCAGCGACAAGAGCGATATATAGCAATAATAATAGAGAATAGTAAGTTCCTAGGACGCTGACAGTATTTGATGACCGTGTTAAATAATTTGAAACTAGATTAATTCCCACGATAATCGGGAAAGCTTTGCTCGTTTAAGTGTTGAGAAGAGGGATCTCGTCTCTCGCCTCTCGTCGTCCGCTGCTACCGCATCGTCACACAACGTTGCCAAAAAACTCTCGTCGGTTCAGATAATGCCATCGAAAAGTGATTTCCTCAATCATTCAATCATGAGACGGTTGTTTATACGGTTGTCATATTTTCATTCATGACTTTTAAATACACTGAATCAAAAAAACATACTATTTCAATTGAAATATTGATAAATTTATGGATAATATAAGTGTTACAAATACATTAAATTAAATAAAATAAAACATACGTCCATACACTGTAAAAATTAACACTAAAAAATTAGCGGAGTAAATGCGAAGCCTGAGTGAATTATGCAATAAACTCCCCGGTCAATTAAAAATGCTGTATTTAAACGCCGTGCAAGAGACTCTATCGAGTCATTTCAAAAACACGCTGAAGAAGCTCAATTTTTGAGATGCACGTATAGTCATTTTTAGTTCTATTTAAGTATGTTGTTGAATATTACTTTGTATATTATTTGTTTCTGTTGTTTTGAATTTTTTAATGGGTTGAGTGGAAGAGCAGCTTAGCTGAACTCCGCCCCTATAATAAGGGCTATTATTATTATTAATATTACGGTCGAATTCACTATTAATTCGGGAGGTACCGGTTTCGTTTCTGCTGCCTCTCGCTGAGAAACGGTAATTCCTGTACCGGCCATCTTGTTGAGGTTTTCCATGGTTTCCCTTAATAATTCCAGATAAACATCGAGATGGTTTCTTATACAACGCCATGGCCGATTACCTGTTAAACTCTTATGCTCAAAATTTGCCTAGGTACCTTATTCTAATGTTCTAAAATTCCTTCATTCGCCCATTGCTATTAATTAAAACAGTAGAAAATAACAGGAAGCATGATAGATGGACAATAGTAATGATGCAAATGGCGTCTGTTATGACATCAAGTCGAAAAACGGACGTTAAACGGATTATTTTCTACATTTTAAAACTTCCACTTAATTAATAGCAATGGGGAAATGAAGGAATTTTAGGACATTAGGATAAGGTAGGCAAATTTTGAGCATAGGAGTTTAACAGGTAATCGGCCATGGCGTTGTATAAGGAACCATCTCGATATTTACCTGGAATTATTGAGGGTAACTATGGAAAACCGTAACAAAATGGCCGGCACAGAAATTATCGTTTCTCGACGAGAGGCAGCAGGTAAAGGTCCCAGTCACATCTACCCCCGCTGGGAAACGAACCCGGTACCTTCCGAATGCGAGTTTAGTGCTCTCACCACTACGTCGCCCCGCTCGGTTTTTAGATAAGGTATGCTGCATAGTAATGTTTTGAGCAGGCTAATGAAACACAGTCGATACTTGTTTGGACGAATCAAACCTCATACTTTTTCGCATCGATGATTTGACAACGCTGTCACCATGTCTGCAGTGACATATTGTCTCGTGTGGGCGGTTGTCCTATCCGCAGGCGACTCTTTGCGCGGGCACTGAATACCCGTCACAACGCCACATAGACCCGTTACATATGGTGGGAAATTATAAAATAATTTGTTATCTGTTACCAACGCGAATCCTTGAAGCAAACAAAACGATCGAATTAATATTAACTACGTTCATAAAGTGTTTTGGGTAATGCTTGAGTGTTTTTGTCAACTTTGAGAATAAATTCCGTTAAAATAAAGTTTGACAATTTTTTTATCTTATCCGCTTAATGATATTTTATGCCAGAAAGCAGATATAAACGCTAAGTTTTTAATAGATGGATGTTTTTACAATATACCTACATGAATTTTCAAAATAATTTTTTATTGTAACTTTTAAATACTTACGTTATAAAGATATATTTTTTATATTTGCTTTTTTGTATTTGACAAATCCATACAATGTTGTTATTGTCTCTAGAGAATTAATAAACTAAACTAAACTAAGACCGCTGCATATGAGGCAGGTTTTGCCGCTAGAATCACTGCTGGGACTTGTACTAGCTGGCGCGCTAGCCAAGAAAATGGAAATGACGTTACTGCGAGGTCACAACATGGATTTCAAAATTAGAACCGTGGCTATTATTCTTGCTTGTTTTGAGCAAGAACAACAAATTGTCTCGTGGGCGTAATGGACAAACGCCCACAAATACGACATCATAGCGTGTGCTCTGTTCTGAGACAATACGCGTTCACTTTTGTTAACATTCGAACTATCCCTGAGCGCACATCAAACCCATCTACAAAGCAAACTACAATACACGCATTGTGTGAAGCGATCACATAAAAGCCATCACCAAAACCAGCGACACAGCACGCTTGAAATATGTTTCAGAATAATAGGCCTGATAACAGATTTTGAAATTCGGTTCTATAATAAAGGTGTATGTCTATTATTTCCGAAAAAGAAACATTATCTCAGCAATATATTAAATTTTAAGACTAATTATTCCATTTTTTGTTTCTATTTGAAGTAATCGCTTATGACGTCACGACTTAGTGACAGCTGACACTAGATGTTGTATTTATAGATGTAGAGCTGTGGTTCAGAGGTATTTCTTAGAAAGGTATGTAAATTTACTTAATGATATGATTTATATTAAGTATTTTCTTACAAGTCGGTATTTAATAGTAAAAATAGTATGACTTTATTTGCAAGTTTAACTAACCTCAAAAATAACCTATGTTATAAAATATCAGCAAATCAACTAATTAAATGATGCAAAAGTGAATGATCGCAACAAAAATTTAAGCGACATGGGGATTATTTACTTCAAGTTTTTCTTTGACTTAAGGTAGTTTGGGAACCGCAATCATAAGTCAAATGAATGGCTTTTTTTCCCTCAAATAATTACCCAAATCATGCTATAATAATTAATATAAATTCACATAAAAATGTATTTGATTTAATTTAATGCGAATTATAATTAAATAATCATAGTAATGTACTTAATAAAATATTAATTGATTAGTACTCAGCTGTCACTAGCCACTGTCACTACAACAACAGAGATAAAGGCCACATATCAGTAATAAAAAATGAATAAAATCAAAAGTACGTAGTAAATTATTCTGAAATTTTTGCAGTGTGTTTTTCAGACATCGTTCTATCAATTAAAAAGTTTTTTTTGTGGGGTCAAGTTTGTCAATTTTTTACAAACCCTCAATTTCCGGATTTATTGAACAAGGACA
Organism: Xanthostigma xanthostigma; assembly: GCA_963575645.1. Classification (NCBI taxonomy): domain Eukaryota; kingdom Metazoa; phylum Arthropoda; class Insecta; order Raphidioptera; family Raphidiidae; genus Xanthostigma; species Xanthostigma xanthostigma. The sequence continues at coordinate 25,198,836 of OY754473.1, read as the reverse complement.
CTCAAAACGGCTCGTGAATTTTTGCATAACTTTAATTAATTATATCTCTTAAACGGTGTGGTAAAAAAATCTGATTATTTTTCTGTAGGTGTCTTTAATTATAATCTTTTGAATAAATATAAAAAAATGTAGGGTCAAGTTTAAGTCATTTGGCTACCAAACTAACTTAAGAAAGCGTATTCGGTGTTTTAGTCAACATAGCCGATTGCAGTGTTTTATACTTTTATTTTATTAAAAATCTTATTAATCTCAATGTTTATAATTAACACCGGGTGATTTTTTAGAATCATTTCAACATACAATTCTAAAACCATTATTTTTTTTATTCTTTTATACTGCCATCATGCAGAACAAAATCAGACGACTCTTTTCTGACGAGACGCAGCTGAGAGACAGACGATAACGGCATTGCGTATTACATAACTACGCATGTATAACGGTGCGTGTGTGTGGATGTGTGTGTGTGTGTGTAGACTTACAAGGATGTTATGTCAGATAAATGTGGGCGAAACATGAGTCTAAGTTGTAAAAGCCATGTGCTAAAGTGAATCACTGCACGTTTTATGGCGCGCGCTTTACTTCAATTGATCTTCTAAATGTCCCGGATTGTATGTCGTAGGGTGCGGGCTGTACTCTTTTGTTTTATGGCATAGATTTAACGGGAATAATGTCGCTCAGCTGAGTGGGTGTCCGAATAAAAAATGTTGGACATACATTTATTGATTCAATTAACCGGATTACAATGACTGCGGCTTCATTTTGTTTTTAGAGTTCCGTATCACAAAAGGAAAAAATGAACCTTTGTAGGATCACTTTGTTGTCGGTCCGTCCGTTTGTCTGTCAAGATTCTTGGGAATTAAAACCTATAGAGTATAGGGTATACTTCCCGTTGACCTAGAATCATGAAATTTGGCAAGAAACAAAGTCTTATAGAACAAGTAAAGAAAAAAACCGAAAACCGTGTAATATAATGCCTTTTTTTAATTTTCTGTCATTCTGTTTTCATTAAGTTATTTTTAATTTTTAATTTTAACTTTTATTCGCCTTTAAGTAGGCAACCGTTTATACACCCCTTTTTAAATCAGTTTTAATTCTAACAATTCTAACTTACATAATTATTTCGTTTTTCACCTTCTTTTTTAATCTGTTACGTCCACCCTACCTGCAAAAATTATTTTAATAGAGAGAGCCCCCTTTTTTTTTTAGTCAGTTGGCGTCCGGATATTAGCAAGCAACAAGATCGGTAGAATCTCCTTCCACCAAAATCTTTGTTGAAAATATATTTTTTTTTAATCTGTTTCTTTGTTATTTTATTCATTTTTATATCGGGTAATGTGTTTTATAATAGTATTTTAATTTTTGATAATACATTTTTATTGTTAATATTTTTGTAAAAATCGTTTTTTTTTACTATATGCATGCTTCAGGATCGTAACTTTCTTATTATATATGTATTTTGAGTATTGTAAAACTTCGTTTTTTTTTTGCTAGTGACCTTCAGTCGTAATAAATTCTTTTTGAGTTTAATCTTATTTTTTTTATCGTTTTACCAGTAGGTACTTACCTGCATTGTGTCTTTGGCTTGATTAACCTTTAATTTGTACATATCTTTTTTTCGCGTCCTGCTACAATTTTTAAACTTAGTTTACGCTTCCACTGCATTTTTACCATCGGCTGATGCGCGTTAAGAGGTTTGCTACAACCGTAACTTTTAAAAATATTACACTTTCATTCTTTGTTAGAAAAAAATATCTTTCATAGACTCTTCGACATTTACAAATTTATACAATAGTCTGGGCGTACATTGTGCTAAATTCGTGAAGGGCGCTTCTTTGGCTGTTCGACATTTTGTCGTTATTATATTTTTCTCAAAGTGTCTTTCTTTTAGAGATATTTGAGGGAAGTCTTTTTACAGAACTTTGCAAGTATCTGTTTTTACCACGTTTATATTAACTCGCTTTTCGCATATGTCGGGCGGAACTTTGAAATCGATTTTAAACTAACTTTCTGAGGACATAGAGACTTACATTTTTTTACATAACTCAGAATTAAATGACATACGAGAAAATACTAAAATAAAGAAGAAAATAATAAAAGAATTAATAAAGAAATTTTAATAAATACATATAATTCATTCTTACTTATTTACTGTTGTACGACGCCTTGCAAACATCGGTCGTAGCTCAGTTGGTGAGAGTATCGTGGTAACAACGCAAATGTCGCGGGTTCGACCGGGGCATATATTTTTATTTTTTAGATTATATTTTTGTTTTTACTACGTATTTATTAACTAAAAAGAAGAAAATAATAAAATAAATGAAACCATTTTTAATATAGGTACTACGTTTTTAAAACGAACTAAAAAGTATAAAATAATTTGTTTAGCTTATAGAATTTGAAACGAAAAATGTAGGGCCCATTATTCGTTTCATTTCATAAATAGATTTTTTCATTGATTGCTTTTTATATAACTGTCGTATGCGCCCTACGTTTTTCGTTTCAAATCCTACAAATAAAAAAATTATTTTATACTTTTTAGTTCGTTTTAAAAACGTGGTATATAAAATATTTTTTTGTTTATTTTATTATTTCTATTATTAAAAGATAACACATAGATACTTTTGATTTTTGAGGTGAATATAATTATTCCTACGTTCCTTCTTAGAGAACTTTTCCTGTACAAAAAGTATTCAAAATAACATTTATATATTATATTCTGTAAGGTTTAAAAAAATCGCACGTAGTGATATAAAATCCGAACAAATTTTATTTACTTGTACATAAATCTGTGTGTATTTTTCTCAGATAGAAATTCAACAAAAACTAGATTACTGAAAAAAATATGGTGACACAGACAAATGTCGATACGACAAAAAGTTTTTAGGTACAAAACATGTTGAGAAAACTTTTTTATTGCTGCGATGCGGTTTTTATCGCCACTGATATGAACGTGATTTGATATTAGAATCTAGTTATCTGAAGTTACGATAATTATTTTAGGACGAAGATAATCATATTAAAAATAACTTGTTTTAGAGCTCTGATAATTTTGTCTGGCAGCGCTTTTCAAAACAACTCCAAATCTTACCAGGCCCGTACTGGACCTACTTAAAAATAAAAAACAAAATTAAACATTTTGAAAAAACCCACGACGGATGTAAACGTTGTAGGTAATTGAAAAAAAAATACATTTTTAAAATCCCCCAACTAAAAGGGGGTAATTAACCAAATAAAATCCGCCGGGGGTTGCCATTCGCTGCCCTGAATTAAGAATAGAAAAATATCAATTGAAGACTACAATTATTTACGCATCCAACGTAATTTCACAACCTACTCTAAAATTGCAATATTTTTGTTCATTTCAGGGCAGCGTATGGCAGCTCCCGACGGATTTTCTTTGGTTACCTACCTCCTTTTAGTCAAGGGGTTTTAAAAATTTATTTAATCTTTTTTCAATTACAAAGTTTACATCCGTCGTGGGTTTTTTCAAAATTCGTAATTTTGTTTTTTATTTTATTTTAAACTTTTTGGAGATTTTGTTTTCCCAGATTTTTTTACAGCACTGCGCCTCCTGGCGAGTTAGGTACTATCGTAACACCTATCTAAGAAACATTAAAACAAACAATCTGTCACCCTAAAAGCATATACCTTCTCCGTTCCGTCGTGGGTAAAAATATTGATTACCTTAAAGATTGCTAAAAATAAAAAAAGACTGTTAAGGCAAACAAAATTAGTCAGTAGAAAAATGATGATCCCAGATTTGTTTCACTAAATTCTAGATTTCAGTGATATTTCATGCGTAACGGTTTTATAAAGCTGATTGATGCATTACTCAAATGTAGCATGGTTCATATTATTATTAAAATATAAATTCTCGAGTTTTCTCAGAAAGAAGAGAGTTTTTTTAAACAGTTAAATACCTTTTCAAATCAGTTCAGTAATTTCTGAAAATATTAGCAACAAACAAACACACTTTTCCTCTTTCAATGTTAGTTTAAATGTTTGTGTAAACTCTTATGACGCAGTGGCGGCTTTTCAGATGAAGTAGATGAAGTGCACCTTCACCTTTTCTTTAAGATCACTTCCCATAAAAATTCTTTTTCTTCTTGTAAGGTATGAAGTATAACCAGGCAAGGAGAGCTGAGTTAAAAACCAAGTACAGTCGAACCTGGATAAGCAAGAGCTCAAGGGACCGCGATTTCTTTTTCACTAATGGAGATTTTTCACTAATCCGAGTTACTAGCTTATAGAGGTACAGGAGTGGCCTTTCTCACTTATAGAGGTCTATAAAAACTATACAAAAACAATGTTAGTTAGTTCAGCTAATTAAAACTCATTTTTTTCGCAAACGGTTTTCGCTGGTCGGACCAAGCCAGAAAAATCACAAATCCATTCAACTTTAGTGTCCCGTTGTAATTTTTGAAAAAAATTAATTCTAACCGATTTTATAACGATTTCTTTAGCGATACCAATTTTAGACAAACGTATAAAACCATATAACTTTTCCAATATTCAATCGTTATAAAATCGGCTAGAATTAATTTTTCCAAAAATTTCAATGGGATACTAAAGTTGAATGGATTTGTGATTTTTCTGGCTTGGTCCGACCTGCGAAAACCGTTTGTGAAAAAAATGGCGCAATTTGCAATTAAGGAAATTAAAAAAAAGTGATCGTTAATTACTCGAGAAGTAATTGTCCGAAGACGCTAAAATTATTCATACATGTTTGGGTCAACATAGACCTCATTCTTGAAAATTTTCAGCCATCTATGTGCGGTCATTTTTTAATAAAAAAATAGTGAAAAAAACGTGTTTTTTTAACTTTCGAGGCTATTTGCAAGCTAACAATTGCACTTAGCGACCTTTGTCAGTGCTCATTTTTTAGGAAATTTCATAAGGAATAACTTTCTCAATGCATATGCTATACTAAAAGTCAAGAGGAACCGATATATTAAAGGAAATAGAGAAAAAAGCACTATTTTCGTCACTAATTGTCAATTATAAAATCAAGCACACCAACAATTTGTAAGCAAACTTAGGGGGTTGAACTACACCCTAAAACGAAGCGATACCAACAATAATCTCGCCTTGGCCCGAAAAACACACCCAAAACTCCTCGCTGTCTTGCCTATACCCAGTTCTCACTCACTCGGATTTAACTGTATAGTTATCACCTTCTTTGTTTGAATTTTTTATATTTCAGCCCTTCTTTCATAATATTTCTGCCTATGATCCTGAGTAAAAAACATATCTTTTCATATCACTTCACCGACTAGAACCTCCAGGCTCCCACTGTTATGATGTCAGTTGTCTACAATCAGTCATTCAAGTTGGCACTAACATAAAAAGAATTAGATTTGTTTGAATTATGTTTTAATAAATCGTAGTCATCCGTCAAGCTAAACACGTACAAGGAATACAAAAGTGAAGCCATTTCCTATAATGAGCCAAGCTCTACAAGTGTTGGCAAACGTACAAGTTACAATAGCATAATGGGGAGCCATTATAAGGGTAAAAAATAGTTCAATGGTGCTAAAAGAAATATTTCAATGTAGCACGAAATAGTAGTTTATATATCTAGGATAGAATGAATCCCATCAAAAACATAAATGTGAAAAAGGGAGCCAAGTTCAATACTAAGAATATTATTTTCATAGTGGAACACACGCGTCCCGGCCTTGACTTCCGAAAACATCGGTAACAAATAGCACAGAGAACGGTGGCATGAGGCTTTGTTGTACAAGCCGGAAGAAAAACTTCTTTTACTTCTTTCCACCACACAAAGAACAGTTTTGTTATAATACTGTGAAAAATGAGGCCATACCTCAACACAAAAAGAATTGAGATTTAAAAGGTGCCAAGTTTTCACATATAAAACATGAAATTTAGGTATAAATTCATTCAAAAGTTATTTGAAAAATTAATCTTGTTTCCAGTATAGTTTTCTTTTTCGAAAGACACAATTACCTGCCTGGACGCCAAATTTCAACTTTCTAGGTCATCTGGAAGTGGATTAGGTTTTTGATCTATATTTTAGTGAGTAGGTAAGTCAGTCAGTCAGTGATAAAAATATCGATTTTTAGACGTTATTAGATATTTCAATAACCGTTTGATCTATATCAATTATAAAATTTAGGGTTCTAGTTAATCTAACTGGTTTTAATAAATAAACCAAATTTCATGTATTTATGTTAAATAGATTTTGAGTTAATAAGGGATTAAAAGTGGCTCCAAATCGTTCGAGTAATATAACACATTGCTGCTGTTTCTTTTCTTGGTTGAACATGGTTTGACACGCTGCTGCGTGTCTAGATTATGCTACACGAGTAAATGACATTATTTTGGAACGAGTGCCAGCGAGTTTTAACAGTCACGCGAGTGATATCATTCCGCCCTAGATATATTGTTTTGCATAAAATAGCTGGTTATAGTTTCATTTTCAAAATCATTGGCAGTTCACTCCAAACTTCACTTATAATAGAAGGTTATATAAAAATAAAATATAGTTTAAAAAAAACTAAAAAACACGCTTTATATCGGACTAAAAAGTAAAAAATAATTGTTTTAAAATAAGCTTAAAAAGCGTGGGGCGCTTTGTTCCACATTTTCGTACATCGAGCGCCCAACGCTTTTTAAGCTTATTTTAAAACAATTATTTTTTACTTTTTAGTCCGATATAAAGCGTGTTTTTTAGTTTTTTTTAAACTATATTTTATTTTTCACTTTTTAGTGAGGATCTATAAAAGAATTTATTAATCCTGGGGGTCCTAATAAGGATAATGGGAAACTGTTATCAAATTATTGCATTGTCATCGGTCCTTGATACGTATGCAAAGTTTCAAATTAATCAGACTTCGGTAAATTGGTGAAAATTATGCTCAAAGATTCCGTTACGGACATACATACATAGTTACAACCCAAACTAATATAAAGCGTTTAATAATAAGGATAATGGGAAACTGTTATCAAATTATTGCATTGTCATCGGTCCTTGATACGTATGCAAAGTTTCAAATTAATCAGACTTCGGGAAATTGGTGAAAATAAAGCGTTTACTACAGAGGATCTATAAAAGAATTTATTAATCCTGGGGGTCCTAATAAGGATAATGGGAAACTGTTATCAAATTATTGCATTGTCATCGGTCCTTGATACGTATGCAAAGTTTCAAATTAATCAGACTTCGGGAAATTGGTGAAAATTATGCTCAAAGATTCCGTTACGGTAGTTAGTTACATACATACATACATAGTTACTTACAACCCAAGCTAATATAAAGCGTTTAAAAATAACAGGTAGACAAACTTCGATTTAATGTGAAAGTGGTATAACGTGACCAGATTTGTTTTTCATTACAACTGTTTTATAGGAAATACTGCACAAAAACATTATTTTTCACTTAAAACATAATTTAAAAAAACGACATAATGTTTAAATATTTTTCTATATAAAATAGCTGCTTTCATGCCTGTATAGTGGCAGTAAGATAACCCATTTCTCACAAGTGCGTAATTAACAATCCAATAGTATTTTCCCTGTCAGTTGCCATTTAAAACCATATGAGTAACAGATACAGCAAAGTAGGCGTAGGCTTGCTCATTATTTTAAGTTTTAAACATAGATATATTTTTTTTTGTTCATACCTCGATCGAAAGTACGTACTTTCGGCATCCACTGTAAGGCAGAAAGTCTAACATTTACACATTCTTGAGATTACACGCACTGATGCGGGGAGTACGTACGTTCGAGCGGCCGTAAAGAAAAAAATCACCTATAAACTATTGTTTAGATGTCGTTTCCATAGCAACCCTATTACATTTTAGCTAATAGTCGGGAATAGCTGTCATTCGTGTTTGTACGTATAACCTCAAAGCTGCTTGCTTGGAATTTATCTCTGTTTTTATGTAATTAAAAAGTAATTAATTAATTAATGTACTTAGTAAGCGTACTTACGACCGAGGTATGAAGAAAAATAGTATACACTACACAGGCTGAAAGTTTGATATCCTTGAACTGCGCATCGTGTTGCCCTCGGCTTCGCCTCAGGTATCATGGCACGCAGTGCAAGAATATCAAACTTTTGGCCCTTGTGGTGTAATATACTATTTACTTTTAAGAAACTTTTTAAAATTCATAGCTCTTCTAAACCAAGATAGATACTGTGGGCTATTCATGAAATACGACAAAAAATCGCAAAAAGTTTCTAAACCCGCGTCTGCGTATTAACTATTATTTTTTAAATGTGATTTTTCCAAGCGATACTAATACTCGATATCTCTAACTACTTAGTAATAAAATTTATTGAAGAGGTACACTTGCTTTTAATGGATTTACATAAAGCCGCCGTTTCAACGAGTGTTAGTTTGTTTTCTTGAACATACCTAATATTTTCACTCATCGTGTAGTTTTGTCTTCTCATAGTTTCTTGTAATAATACATATTCTTATTCCCATTATTGTATCAAGTAGAACAAATTGCTTCAGAATACGATTTTGTATTTACTTTGTCATCAAAATATTATTTATTCAGCATATAAAACAAATAAAACAACGTTTTTCTTTCATTTCTTCTTTGTTTGCTGGAGAGGTTTTCTTTGAATACGTTAGAAATGTGTGCATTTTTCCAGTAAAACCGATTTCTTGCGTTCAATAAAAATATATTTTTTGTTACCAAACTGTTTCCTTTTCCCTTTGTTATTTTCATGAAAATGTAATGTAGTGAAAATATTTTCTCTTCTTGTGTGAACTGAAATCAACATTTTTAAATTTGATCAATTTTTTTACGAAACTTTCTTAGGAAGTTATTGTCAAAATTATATAGATATAATACTCCACGTTCATAGGTCAGGTGTTATGATTTATGTGGCGGCCATTATTATTTTATCACTCGAATAAATATTTATACCCTCGAAGTAAGACAGAATGAATTTATACCTGCACTAAACGTAATTATGGTTGGTGAATTGAATTATCGCTATTTATTCGGAGGAATAGTTATCTGTAGAACAAATGAACCGAATACATAAAAACTTACGTTCGGTGATTATGGCCATAAGTTAACCAGTTTCTCCCCCTCCCCCCCGACCTCGAAATTATCTTTAGGTATACATAAAATACGAAACAAGTTTAACAAATAATTGAGCATTTGTCCTTCAGTAACTCAAAGTCGTCTTGGCTACTTTCAAAATAAGAGCGTTTGGTAGAAATTTGATGTTTTTTTTTCTTAGCACGTGCTTATCGGACGGCAGTTAGTTTTGACCACAGACACGCTTCGATCTTTTTTAGAGCAATGTAATGACGTGGAAGATAAAATATTTTCTTCTTTGTTTAATACTAGCCGCTACCCATTGGCTCCACACGCGAGTGTGATGAAACAATTTCAGCGACAACAGTAGTGGATCCATAATAGGCTTCATCGTATTACAGACTTGCTTTGAGGGACTACGCCTCACTCGGTAGCGACAACAGTATTAGTACTATTTTGCCTCGCGGGTTTGCGTTCCGCTCGACAGCAATAACAGTACTGGAGCCTTCGGCTCCACCGTATTATTAGATACAGGTAGACAAATCAAAGTTGCATTAAACGTTCCATATCACATCATATTAATATGAACAGCGGTTTTCCTGCGATTTCGTCCGTGTGGTATATATATTGTACTGTGTCCAAAAGACCGTCGAACATGTACATATTTCTTTATTTTCTATAAAGAGTATTATTTCACGAGTCTTACGTTTTTAGCTTAATAATTTCAGAAATACAGCTTACCTTTATGGAGGTTTCTTCCACCCCTTTTCACCCTCTTAAGGGTTATTTACTGGAGACAATTGTAGTCTAGATACGCTGTTTTTATATAAAAAAAAAAACTGTTGAAAAGATAGGTACTTCCAAATTGAGAAAAAAATTGTAATTATCAAAAACAAATTTCTTAAATTTCCGACATTAAATTATTTTAAAAACATCATTCATAAACTTGAGAACAAATGTATGACAAATTTTTAATTTATATTTTAAAACTGTAATATCCGATTTTTAATTAAAGTTTGCTTACAAAGAAACTGAAAATTAATATCAGTAACTTGCTTGAAGTGTTGGAAGTTACATATTTGTCTGTCGTAAATATAAATATATATTTTTAGAAACTTTTGTTAGTTATGATATTCCTTGTAAGAAGCAGACAGACAGGGAACACATCACCGCCTACGTTCTTTAAGTGAATATAATACAGGCTGCTCCAAAACTTCAATACTTGCATATACAATCTGTTCACCGAAAATGGTAACAGAATAATATTAGTGCGTCCTACTAGATACCAAAAAAATTTTAAATACTTTACTGTTCAGCTCGGGATTTACTATCGAAAACTACCTACTGAGGTTTATTTTTCTTACTTCAATTTCAACCGGAAGTGTACATACTTTTTATTCTATTGGCAACATATAGATATGCGTTTTTTTTTTTACATTTTCAAAATCTACATTTTTTCATTATAAATTCATATAAAATAATAGTTACGTAATAAAATATCAGAGGAAACGTTCTCAATTTATTAAATATAAACATACACAGTAAAGTAGTGATGTGTCGCTCCTGAGCGAGTCGTTCATAATGAACGACTTCTTTCTCGGAGCGGAGCGAGTCACTCTTTTTTTGTGAATGACTCACTCCGAGCGCCATTGCTCTGTGTTAAGCTGTTCTGTACTGTTGCATTCGCATATTTACAGAGCGCACACAGCACAAGCCACAGAGACACTAGTGAACTTTGCACGTACGGAGTTATCTTTTCTGTGTCATTTAATGTTGAATGACACACTGTAAGTGCACTAGTACTAAGCTTACAATGACTTAAACCATTCACATTGACGTCGTTGACAAAGATATAATATTGTAACAATAAACATTATTATTGTTAAGCTTTTATTATACTTTATAGTTTATCCGAAATGCAAATAAAATTAGATCAGTATCATATTAAAATGAGCTCAGAGCTTTAAATTAACTTTTAAAATTTTTTTTCTTGTTAAGGTCTCTCGAATCCAAAATTATGCTCGTATACATATATTGCGAGTAGCCTACTAAGAAACAATAGCGTCAAACAATTAACACATTCGGATCTGATTTTATATTTTTGAAACACAAAATATTATTTAGGGTCTTGGGCTTATTTAGGGTATAATTAATATTCAGTAAAAAACTAAGTTTATCATTTACAACATTTTGGAAAATGTTCATTGAAATGGAGAACTGGTCAAAAATATTTATTTTCTACGGTAATCACTAGCAATGATGTTCAATTAATTTTCAAGTATAATTAGTAAAGTTAACATCATAAAATTAAAATAAATATCGGCACAAGAAAACTAGATTACATCATGAAAATGCGTAAGTCATACAATCAGAATGTAAACTTTTACTAGCTTTGCGTGAATCCATGACTGCGGTCAACACTTGACTTGATATTTCTATTCACACACATAGTATTTCTTTGTTTCGTTTGGCATGCCTACATCTCAGATAAGCCCCAAGCACAGTAAAATGTTTATATTTGATATTTAATTACGCTGACATTACATGCGTTAGACAAGTATGTCCATTAAAATAACCGCCAGGACCGAAGGAGTTAAAATAAAATACTGTTTTTCAAAGAAAATTTTCTGACAATTCCCTGCTCAATCCAGCGTTATAGAGGTCTGTGTCTTCGTTTAGTCTACATTTGGGTAGATTTATGCATCAGTTGTTCTAGAGTGCTACCACTTCTAGGTTAACCATTGCAACAGGGTCGCTGTATGATGACGTCACAGACAATACTATGTATGTATATAATATGTATGTACGTTTCAGCAGACGCTCCACGAAAACTCCCGTCCTTGCCGATGTATACGTCAGTTGATAGTTTTTGTGTTCGACTACAGTTAAAACTTTCGGCGCCCGACAACCAGACGCCGCGGGCATCCGAATGTTAATCAGCGGTTCTGAAACAAATACGTGCTCTAAATAAAATCGTGTTTTAATGGTTCGGATACTTCAGTGTGCACTAAAACTTGAAAAGTGCCACAATGAATGAGCATAGAACAGGGGTGGCAAACCTATGGCACGCGACAGATAATTATTGGGCACGTCAAAATCGAAATAATTAAAAATATGCTGTCGAAAAACATTGACTCTCATCAAATAACAAATACGAAAAAAAATTGCATCTTCAAATAATTCAGTATACGTCTGTAGTTCTGTACTCCTGATGATGGATTTTATGTCCGAAACGATCGTTGAGAAGAGAAAATATTTTGTAAAATTTTCACGTGTTTTTTGTTTTTACTATTTGTTATTACCTAATCATGTTCTACCAAGTGCCGAGTGAAAAATCAGTGCAAATTATAAATACGAAAAAGTTTCATAGCGCTCAGTATATTATCGAAAGTATTCTTTTCATCTATGCTTGATTCATTTGTTTGACAATTAAATTTCTATAGCTGCTTGTCGGCACGTCATGATAACATTTTTTTTTTTAATTTCAGCAGATGTAGAAAGGTTCGGCACCCCTGGCGTAGAACATTGAAATATATGCAGCCATGGGCATATCCAGCTTTTGGTCCGTGGGGGGGGGGGCAAAACAGAAATTTCTTAAGCCGGGCCCCCCCGCTTGTTTTGCCCTACACACTTCACGAAGACACCTACACGAAAATTTAGGTGTATGTAGTGTGTAGGGGAAACGCCCGCGGGACATTCTGTTTTATATATATAGTCGGGTAGAATTAGCTGATTCGTGTCCTAAAAAACGTGCAATTGCGAACGTCGATTTTAAATTTTTTTTTGTTAGATAATACGAATATAAGTAACATATTAAGTTTAAACGCCAATCGGAGCACCGCACGATGGTTAAAAAAAATGGCAAAAATCGTCCATATCACTTTTTGGCGATTTACGGGAAAACTATGCATTTGACAAATTAAGTGTAGGGAAATAAAAAATGCGCAATAAAAAGACGAATCGAATGAATTTTTGTGAGCTCCGATCGGTCCAGTAGTTTTTTAGTAAATTGCGAAAAACCGCTTTTTTGGGCCATTTTTTCGAAATTCCATAACTTCCGTTCTATTAAATATGAAGACTTGAAACTTTAATAGAATATGTGTTTTATAAGCTTCAATATGCATACAAAATTTCAGCAAGATCGATGTTATACTTTTTGAGAAACTTTGAAAAAACCTAAAAAAGGCCCTTCCGAAAAGGGTCCCTGAAAAAGTTTTGGGCCAGCGTAGGCCAATTTTTCAAACGTGCTTTTGTTCATCGAGAGTTGCTCTACAACATCCTGCAATGCCGTACCATTACACCTAGCGAAAGTGCGAAAAAAATTGATTAAAAAAAGCGTTTTAAAGCGAAAATGGCAATAATAATAATGATATCATTATATATTTACGTACAATTGTGCATATGCCGCGGAAGCTCCCTTTTTTTAAATCAATTTTTTTCGCACTTTCGCTAGGTGTAATGGTACGGCATTGCAGGATGTTGTAGAGTTTATTTCCCTACACTTAATTTGTCAAATGCATATTTTTCCCGTAAATCGCCAAAAAGTGATATGGACGATTTTTGCCATTTTTTTTAACCATCGTGCGGTGGTCCGATTGGCGTTTAAACTTAATATGTTACTTATATTCGTATTATCTAACAAAAAAAATTCTAAAATCGACGTTCGCAATTGCATGTGACGGATTTGCTAATTCTGCGCGGCTAATAGGTGTAGTCAAATAAATAAACAAATATTAAATATGCATTTATTTAATTTAAATTTGACATCTATTTTAAAAGTAATTTTCGAGGATCTTCAGCAAAACGGTTAATGACGTCTCCCAAAATCCAGGAGGGCAGCTGCCCTCCCCTGGGTACGCCCATGTATACAGCTGAGTGTGTAGCTATGGCGTTGTTTATATCACGTCAAACTTTCAGTATACTATTTGCAGAACCGTAATAGCCCAAGATCCCACAGCCGCCAGACACAACCTATTTTTAAATAAATGAAACCATACGTTTTGAGTAGTGTTTTATGTACTTAGAACGCTTGGCGTACCTCCATGATTGAGTCTGTGACAAATGTACAGGTACCAGGTGAGAAAGGTGAGTAAAATAAGAGTCACTTAATTTAAATTTAAATGACTGATATTTATATATGTTTTGTAAAATATCACTATAAATTAGTATCCAGTATCGCCAGTCACTCTCCGCTGACCACAACTTCTGACAGACGCTTTAAAGCTCTGAGAAAAATTAATGAACTTCACTTATTTTTAAATGCTTGATTTTTATATATGTTATTCAGACAACTATTACAAAATTATACTTCAACAGCGAGACAAATTGTAATGACCAAACATCCCCCCTGCTGTTAGTATGAGCGCGAGAGCTTTATGACTATTTTTTACGTCTGGGGGGATGTTATCAAAATCGATCTAATCGTTTTTTCATCTAAGCAATAAGACTGCAAAAAGTGTAGTTTAGAATTTTTTGGAAAATACTCCTCGGATCAAATTTGTCAAATACCTATATATTTATTATTCTATACTGATCATATTGAGAAGTCGGTACTCGGTCGTGTGGACTTCAAGGATCGCACTTGTAGTTGTAGAGGCCCAATAAACAACCAACCTCACGGCTTATTTTACTTCTAATTATAGTGACACTTGGGGTATGTTCCGAAATATAACCCTGTATACCGGCCAGTGCTAATGACGTCATGAATACGACGCCATAATTGTATTGGTATGCCACCATATTGTACTGGTGAGACAGATGTGATATTTTACCAGACGTGTGTTCATCAGACTGTGGAATTTTTTATTTTATTGTTTGTTATTTGCAATAATGTCTGATCAACAAAGTAAACAATTACTTTTGGTGGACGAGGGAAATAATAATACATCAACGCGCTCGCCAGTATATAATCAACAGTACCTACGGCGTCGATTCATGGCGTCATTAGCCCTGGCCAGTATACTGGGTTATATTTCGGAACACACCCTTGATAGCGGGTTACTATGGTGTAACAAAAAGCTATACCTAGAGCATATCACAAACGTTAATGACCTTAAGTCTATAGAATATATTCATCAATCAACTAATAAAACACGATGAATCAAGATGATCAGGTTTGAAATTTATTTATAAATTTAACAGAAAGCTTAAGTTTTTTCGCTGAGATTGCAAGCTAAATTGACGGAATTTTATTAAGTAATAAACAACAATAACAGAGAAAATAATGACGACATAAAAATTTAATAACATCTGTGGGCATATTGCAAGGACATAAAATGTTTATTATTAAATTCGATGTGATATTATTATTCAAGGGTCGTGAACCACCGATGAAATGATGCTGCTATCTGTATTGAAAATAAAACGTAAAATCTTGGTTTTAATGACGTCATATATGATAGTTTCATCTAGAAACGATTTGTAAGTCCTTTAGTATTTCATGATTTAAGGAACTACCCGTATTACAAATAGATCTTTAAGAAAACTGAAAATATAAACGAAAATAATTTCTAATTTTGAAATTATGCTTAGGTATAGACCGAGAGCTATTAAACTTTTTGGAAGCTAAAAATAACATATTTTATAATATACCTACTCGTACTTTAATCAGCGCTAATAACAAAAATAACATTTTTTGTCACCAAGTCCAGTTGCTTTTAGGGGTAATCAAATATGATATATAAAATAGTGGTTATCTTTGTAGCTTAAAAAATTGCTTACAAAAAAACATACGTACTGTTGCTTTTTTTCGTAAGATTAACGGTTTTCGATAAATTTGATTTAAAATGTCGTAACGTTTATGTTTTTTATGTCTGTTTGATGCGGTTGTACGAACGAATACATCATGCGTATGCGTGAACTGGAATGGTTCACTAAGCGATTGAATGGATGCGAGGTGAGAGAACGAGTATCATGCAGCATGCGTGGAACGTCGTACGTAATTGTTAATTTTAGTCTTATGTAAAAAAATAATACTATTTTTTTGTAGGCAATTTTCTAAGCTACAAATTTGAAACATACTATTTTTCTATGAAAGTCACCGTTAACGAGATTTTTGCGAAAAACCGCGTAGCATTTTTAGCGCTACATGTATTGGTGGGGATTTTTGGGATATTATTTAGAACCACGAAAGGAAGGTTCATATCAAAATCTAGCTTCCCCTAATTTTTTTCGAAGTTTGACTTATTTTTTGTCTTTACTCCCTGGACTAAAATCAGCTTCCAAAAAATTAAGTAGCTCTTGAACAATAAGTTCTTAACCTAATTTTGACTTAGATATACATTTTAAAGTATATCTAGATTTGTCGCAGCTCTACCAGAATTTCTGACTCCCTTTATCTTATATGTGTCGTAGGCGGAAGATTCAGTTCCTTGCAATGAGTTCAGTACGTTGATTAATCGGAGTTTGTTGTTATTGTTGTTAGTCGGTAAAGTGGAATACGTTCATTATAACATTCATCTTAACTGCGGTTCCATTAGTACGTTTCACATTTCATCTCAAAATTGCAAAAATTACATTACAAAATCTATTAAAATTACTCACTTTCTATATTGCAGAACAAAAAAACAACTACAAAATTTTAATAATCACAATAATCATCAGTCTATGGGATAATTATTTTTCAGTATGGTTCGATTTAAACAACTCTATCACCGGTAATACGCGACTTAGACGCCACTGCGACAATATTCAAATTGAAGTGAACGATTGCGCGTTTCTCTGGAGGAAGAAATTCAATTTTTGAAAGAAAGATACTGAGAGGACGTAGCGTCGTGGTCGCATCGTAATCACGTACTGCTGATGATTACGATAGAAGAAGTATTGAAACTTTAAAGAAGTCTCGTCGCGGTGGCGTCGTCGTTACTGATTGATTGTTAGTGATTGAAGATTCTTACTTGAAGATAAATATGAAAAAGTTGTGAAACATTTTATATTTCAGATTGATTAAATTATCTTTATTTAAAAATAAGTTACACTATGGTTGTGCAATGGCTGGAGACTACAAGAAGCACAAAAAAAATAGACTTTGGTTTAGATTCATCTATATTCGAAAGACATTTGTATGTATATCCTAATTGAACAAAGCTTTGTGCTAAAACTAAAGGAGTTTAATTTGATATAGATATTTTGTCTCATTCTAGCACTATAAACCATACATGAATTAAACAAAGACGTGTTTCAGTTATATTTTTATTTTGGTAGACTTTTTGGTATCTACGTACATAGATAGATAATACAGTTGATTCCAAATAACGTGACGAAGAATCAATTCTAACAGCTATCTATACTTATATTATAATATAGAGAGTTTGCAAGTTTGGATTAAGGAGGTAATCTCCGAAACTACTCATTGGATTTAAATTTTTTTTCACCAATATTTAAAATGGACCTTCAGGATGAACAATGAACATGGGCTATATATTATAGCGTTAAAATAAAAACGTTTTTAGTGTGATATTTTTGCCCTGCGCGCCATGATGCCTTCGGCCAGTGTCGTGTATACTATTTTTCTTCATACCTCGGTCGTAAACACGCTTATTAAATACATTAATTAATTACGTATTAATTAGATAAAAAACACAGATAAATTCCAAGCAAGCTTTTAGTTTATACGTAAAAACACAAATGACATATGTTCGCGATTATTAGCTAAAATGTAATAGAGCTGCTATGTAAACGACATCTAAACAACAGTTGATTGGTTGTTTTTGCTTTACTACCGCACGAACGTACGAACTTCCCGTATTGTAGCGTGTAATCCCACCAAGGAGTAAATGTTAGACTTTCTGCCT
This sequence comes from Xanthostigma xanthostigma, assembly GCA_963575645.1. Classification (NCBI taxonomy): domain Eukaryota; kingdom Metazoa; phylum Arthropoda; class Insecta; order Raphidioptera; family Raphidiidae; genus Xanthostigma; species Xanthostigma xanthostigma. The sequence continues at coordinate 25,181,020 of OY754473.1, read as the reverse complement.
TACCTAAAATGTGATGCCGAAAGTATGCACTTTCGATCGAGGTATGAAGAAAAAATTATTTGCTGCTGGAAAACAAAATTTGAAAAAAAATTGAAATTTGTGTCATATTTCTTGTCGCTAATTATAATTGGAGAACATTTTAACAGATAGCGCTCTTTGCATCGCAACTTTTTAATATTGAAGTTGCCTGTCTATAACTACCCCCCTTCTATGGTCTTTACTATCTCAGTTTTTTAAACAAAGTTTCTTGGTGTTTGTGTAGTTCAGCAACATTGTTTAAAGGGAAGGTTTTTCGGAATAATTTTAGGTTATGTTTTTTTCAAGGAAAACTTTTGGCACGCTAGAGTAAACTTTATTGTTGAGATTGAAAGTGTAATGAACGTGTTCTATAGCATCAAGTTAAAGGGTACCCTCGTAGCCTCGTTTTTACAATTATCAGTTTTATTTCTGTAGTGTCTACTGCAAATTTTTTCACACAAAGTTTTGTCACGTATCGATAAATAGATTATAGACACTGGACATATTTCAAAATACAAACGATAAGTCAGTTCCTCCCTAAAAAATACAACCTTGGTACTACTACATATTGTTGCGTGCCCTTGATGGGACGCCTATGGAATTCGGTAGAAACTACTAGAACCAACAACAATGGAAACAGGTAAAGAACACCCGACCTTGGAGACACACATACATGTAAAGGAAAGGATCTCGATTCGTTCAGAACATTCGATAGAATCGTGGGCCGAAACTATATAAGAGAGCAGAGTGAGCAAGTCAGTCAGTTGTTCGCGAGTTGTGTTGATACAGTGCTCTGGCATTACGACATAAATTTTACTGTGGAAATAAATTAACTCTAGTGAGTGCAATTATAAATCCGGTTTTAAATAAATGACTTATAGTTAATAGACAAGTGTGCTGATAAACTTTGTGTTGTGTTCCTGTGTGTTGTAAATATTTCTTTGTACATAATTTAGTGACTCTTTATTCTCTTAGTCTTTTATTTTATAATTTAGAACTATTAGTTTTATTTCTGTTAACATTATTATTTCGTTAAGTTAAAGTTTTGTTAAACATTTATTATTGTAAATAAATAATTTCCGCCACGGACTACAACAGTTTTGTTACAATATGATCCAGAACATTTACCTAAATCTAATATTATATTTTTTGTGTGATAATTAATATGCAGTTGAGGTTCAATGTTTGTAATTTGGAATCAGTTGTAATTTTCAATGTATTTAGAATTCAGAATGAAACTCAGTCATAAATTGCATTTTGAATTAACATTTTACACATGTAACAACCAAATCAATTTACGGCATTTAATTTTATTACATTTATTCTTGCTCTCGGAAATGTAATAAAATAAAATAATTTTTTTATACTGCAATTCAAAATTATATTATGTTCTTTAGCTCGTGTCTTTTTTAAAAATCTCAACTTATATATCTTAGGACTTTGGCTTCCATTGCTCGCCACATTGTAGGTGGTCTGTCGTTTTGCGATCACGGAAATTATATTATTGACTAGCTGCTCCCCGCGGCTTCGTGCGCGATTATGATGAAAAACGGTAGCGACAACGGTAGTGGAGCCTTCGACTGTATATTAGATATATCTCCGAAACGACTGGACCGATTTTGACGGGACTTTCACTGGCAGATAGCTGATAGCTTGGTTGGGAGTAAAACCGTGTAATTGACGCGACACTTTTATGGAACGACGTTTTATGGGAGCACGTTACTAAGCATACCAGTATAACAGCTCGTAACGCTCGCTTCGTGTTGAATTGTAACATGGCTTTTGTTGATGGCGACATCTAACTGATATTTATTAATTACAAAAAATAGTCACTTTTCGCAGTTTCCGGAGTAGCTTGCTCAGAAAAAGAGGGTGAAGGAGTAGAAATTTGTCAATACTCGTGAAGCGGATGCCCATGAGGGTTTCTTAAAAAAAAAAAAGCAGTGTCCATAGGGCTTTAACTAGTGTCCGTAGAGCAGGGGTGCCCAAAGAGTCGATCGCTATCTACCGGTCGATCGCGGCGTAATTTTAATTACTTAGATCTTTATACTTCCTTAAATAGCAACCTTGCGTTTTCCAAGTCCACCAAATTTCTAGGCGTTTTTATTGATCAACATCTCAGCATGTCCGAGCATATTGATTTCGTGTGCAAAAAACTTTGTTTTCACTTTTATTCCATCAGATCTCTTAGCTCAACATTTAATATCAAAGCTCTGCTCAATGTATACTACAGTTTCGTTTATTCAGCTCTAAGCTTTAATGTCGTTATTTGGGGAAATAATTTTCAATGGAAAAGAATTTTTATTCTTCAGAAGCGTATACTGAGACAAATTTTAAAACTTGGTTATAGGGTATCCTGTCGTCCCTACTTTATTAAATTCAAAATTCTTACATTTCCTTGCATCTATATTTTGGAAATGGCTAAATATGTGAAACAGAATATTGCTTCCTTTATTCATAATAATGAAGTACATGATTATAATACGCGTCAAAACAAAAATGTTTATATAGGCAATTACCGGCTCAGTTTTTATAAAAAAAGTCCTGTGTGTGCTGGCAGTGCTATTTATAATAAATTACCTGAATCAATCCGGCGCATCAACGACTTTAACAGCTTCAAGCGTATTTTAAAAAAATTTTTAATTGAGCAATGTTTTTATTCCCTAGACGATTTTTATAACTCATAAGTTGTATTTATGGTACGTTTTTATTTCTATTCTGCTTTAAATCTTGTACTGCTTTAAATCTTGTACTTTTGTATGTATATTACTTGTCATATTCAAATTATGTTTGACGTTATGATGAATAAAATATCTATCTATCTATCTATCTTTTCTATAACATCCAAAAATTCAATTTTCAAACTAAATCGAAGTATAGTGAAATTTTTATTCAAATTGGAATCAAATTGGACAGTGTCAGCGATCTCATTAAAATTACTTCACTATATTCCTAATTTTGTTTCTTTATTTTTTTATATGACTATACTCGATATTGTATAATTTTTGTTCCCACTTAAATGTTTAATACACTTTCTATATTTGCAACGTTATAAAAGCGATTTTTATTTTTTCCCGCATATTGGTAGATCGCGATGACTCTATTTAAAAAAAAAGTAGATCGCACCTACTAATAGGTTGAGCAGCCCTGCCGTAGAGTGTCCATAGGCTTTGTAATTTAAATTGCATTTGACAAGCATAATTTCACATCTGCCAGGCGTCTCACGACGATCCCTATTTTTTTTTTTTAACATTATAGACACCCAAAAATAAGGTAATGGGCGTCTATTTACTTCGAATTAAATTAAACGACATCATAAATTATCATACATAAGCGGAGATGGGATTCGAACCCATAACAGTTTGATTCAAAGGCCAGCACACTAACCGTTACATAAAGCTTCCTCAGATTCTAAAATGAGGGAATGTATTCAGTAAGCGTATAGCATTCAAGTTGAGACTCGAGAACATTAAAAATATCTGTGGTTTTTACAATTATTTTTAAGCAATACAGGGAATACCAACATTGTTAAATTATGCATTTAATTATAAAACTTTTTATGAAGGAAAATTATTCTCTTTTGGTGAAAATTCTACATCCAGAATTTTCATCTGACTAGGTAAGTATTTCTTGGTGGTCGAAAATTTTCTATATCAACAAAAAAGAGACTTGAATCACTTACCACTACTACGTTTCAACTATATGCTGTGACGTCATAGATTCGACTGCAGTGGCGTGCAAAAACTATCTTGCGGATGAGAAGACTGGCAAAATGGCACAAAAGTTATGATTACCAACACTCAAACATTGACGTATGCGATTAGTAATAATTTTATTTATTGAAGAGTTCTAATCAAACGTTAATCAATGATTCGATTAATATAAGGTTCGAGGGGGGATTTAAATACGTAAGGTTTTTTTTATTTTTTATATAAATAATTTTCTGCCATTATAATTGCTAATTTATACCTACATATTATTTGAGAATCTTTTTATTATTATGAGAAGGAAAGAATTCCATAAAGAATTCTGCATCCACAAGCACCCAAAACTTCAGGTTCGTCATCGTCATACAACGGATATTTGCGAAGCAAGGTGCAACTATAACCGCGTCTCAAACCATGAAATGAGCGATTACAGTGAGTTTGGGTCGTGCGCACGGAGTACACGGAACGACCCGAAAAGCACGGCTTTTTGCATGACACTAGTGTCTCAGCATTACCCTGACATGTCGGAATAGATTTTATATTTGCCAACAGTGACGATTTGGCTCCTCCAAGAACTCTAATTGTAAGAACAATTAATTTAACAGAATACTCTGGATACTGCTTCATGAGTTCAAAAAGAAGGTCTTGATATTTTGTCCGGTTCTCAGTCTCCTTCGCAGCTATGTTCGTTTCAGCAGGAGCTGAGAACTCGATGAAATACATAACTCGCGTGGTTTTATCAAGAAGAACTATATCAGGCTTTGTAGCTGAAAGTTGTCTGGTAGTACTGAATGAATAGTTCCAGAAAATTTTACACGATTCATTCTCGACAATAGATTCAATATCGCCGGGAACTGACTGGCGCGGTCCGAAGAGTGGGATCACAGGGGACATGACCTCTCCCAAAATCTAAGGTCAAATTGAAAAATCTCAAAAATTTGCCAAATAATAAAAGGAAATTTTTAGCTATCCCGACGACTTCCATTTGTTTTATAGGTAATGTATAAAATAAAATTGTGTCTTGTGCAATAATGTTTATTTTATTCCAGATACCTATTTTTTATTAGTGTAGTGAGTGACCCCCTCCAAAATTTCAGGCTGCGACCGCGCCTCCGGGAACATAAGGTAAAACAGGAATTTTATCAACTCAGTAATAATGTCTCAAGTGGTATTATTATTATCAAAATTATATGATGAGACTGTTTGTGAACTAGTAATAATAAATATTTTAGATATGAATTTTCTTTAGGCGAATTAGTGCAGAGGTAAATTGGCTTAGATCATGCGAAAAGTGAAACAATAGGCATGATGACAAATTTTGAAATCCGGTTCTATAATATAGGTACACGTCTACTATTTCCGAAAAGAAAAACATTATTTCAACAATAAATTAAATTTTAACGCAAATTATTGAATTGCTGTCTTTCTATTTTGAACTTTTTGAAGTAATCGAGAAAACGCCTGTGATGTCACGACTCAGTGCCAGTTGACTATAGATGTTTTTATTTATGGGTATAGAACTATGGTTTAGAGGTATTTCTTAGAAAAGTATGTAAAAATACTTAATGAATTGATTTATATTAAGTATTTTTTAAAAGTAGGTACTTAGGAGTAAAAATAGAACGGTTTTCTTTAGTTATAAGTTAACTAACCTGAAAAATAATCTATGACATGACATAAGTGTTCCAAAATATCACAAAAAACTAATATACAACTAATTGAACTAATTAAATGATGCAGAAGAGAATGCTTGCAACAAAAATTTAAGCGACACGGTAATTGTTTACTTCATGGATAAGAAGGCGTGACGTCATTCAGTGTTTTAGTCAACATGGCCGATTGCAGTATTTTATACTTTTATTTTATTAAAAATATTATTAATCTCGGTGTTTATATTAACACTGGGTCATTTTTTAAAATCCTTTCAACATAATATATTTTTCTCTAAAACCTCTTTTTTAAATTTTTTTATATTGTCATCACGCTTATTCTCCTTTTTCGACTTCAACCGGCATTTGAAAGGAAATCTCTACAGAGTTGTTTTATTAATTTAAAAAATATATTTTAAAACCGTTCGAATGACATGCGGTGAAAGCTCATGAAAAAAGGCATTTATAATTTCAAATATATAAAGGTGCGCAACTGATTTAAAATGTCATGAAAGTTTTACTTAAACGATGACAGAAAAAATAATAGGCGTTCATGCTCATAAACATTTGTTATCATACCCTGATAACCCAGAGCCCAGAGGTAATAGCATGTTTGCGAGTTAAATTATTATGAACTTTGTTGAAATATTGTAACCGATGGTTTAGAATTTATAATTAAAACTGAACTGTTGAATGTTTATTAAATTTCCAGCCATCAGAGAAGTTTTTGTGGTTTCTGTTAATCAATCCCAAAGCAAAAACAGTTAATATTTATGACGGAATATTGCTTTTATAGAACTGTGTCAACCATTTATATATAATAGTTACTTAATGAAGCATTGGCTATATACTCAATGTGCGGTGAGCGAAGGCAACAAAACATATCGAAAATATATTTGAGTCTCATTTTTCGAAGTAATTTCTTTGTTATTCCGACAGTATATAAGTATTAAATTTATTAGCATTGAATATATCTCTTTTTATCAAAAGTCTTATGTCTATATCTATGACGTTAGCCAATCAGAACCAACTACGACTTGAAAAAAGACAGAAGTATATTTTTGCACCTTAATTGTTTGTTTGTGATTTTATTCCTATGCTCAGTATATAAGTAAAAGTATATGGGCTTGATACACTGAGTGGGTTTTAAACAAATTAAATTATTTACCTACTGTAAGTTTGGGACGACGTTTCATGAAAGGACGTAACGTTTCTGTGCGTTGGATTAAACATGGCTTTAGTTGAAGGCGACATCTAGATAATAGGATGAAATTCAGTTACTAGTATTTCGTTAGATGGCAGCGCGTGATGCTTGCTTTGTGTATGCGTTGGATTATAAGTTGGCTTTTGTTAAAGGCGAAAACTAGATGAAAAGGCAAAATTTTGTTACATGGTGAAATTTAATTACGGGGCGATATTTAATTCCTAGAATTTTGTCAACTGACAGGGCAAAATTTAGTTATAGGGCGATATTTGGTTACTAGAATTGCGCTTATGTTCACCTCTACCAGGTGTCACACAACGGCTTCTAATTTTTTAGATTGTGTAAGTATATTTCCATATCACGAAGTCTGTAACCAGGAGACTCAGCTTTATAAATGCTTGCTGTGTTTCGATACATACCGTTTTCTGGCGCACGCGAAATGGGGCTGTTGTCACTATCTGGCAAAAAAAAATCGTTTCTTTCCACCTGTTTTCGTCATAATTACCAAAGTTGTTTAACTTCACAGACACAACACACATGTAAGCCCTGAACGTGTGTGCGTTCCCCAGTAGCTGACGCCATATTGGTTCATGCGACAGATATCGGTCCACCGCTACGCTTGAGCCGGGTCTCCTGGTTATAAATATCATTTAAGATATGGTAGCTATGGAAATCAACTATAGAAAATTCATACGAACCGTCCTTGGGTGCCCAATCTACCTATGTTGCATTTTTGTGGAACAATGTTCTGTAATGCATTATCGATTTTCATAGCTTCCATATCAACAAAACTCATGTATATATTGCATTTTAAATGAGATTCACTCTGCACTGTATACACTGTACATGAACATAATACAAGAGAATATCACTTGGGGGAGTGGCTCCACTATGTAAGGTACACTATCATCAAATGTCAAAAACCGGGTCTAAACTCTAAACAAGTTCACAAAATATACATGAACAAAAGTGGGATTCGAACCCACGACGATCTGATTCAAAGCCAGCACGTTAACCAATACATCACATTCTCCTCTAAGTACTAAAAAATATTTTGAAACTGATTTTTCATTTGAATTTTTACGGGAAAAAAAACCCTTTATATTAGTTGTAATAAAATTAGAATCGGTCAAAGTGTGACTCTAAGAAAGTTATAGCTGACCATGTGAACACGTGCAGTATTCAGAAAATTTAAAAAAATGAGCAGGTAAACTATTCAAGATATAAAAAAATAGAAAGGTTTAAATATACCTGAAATTCGCATTTCCGAATAAAAAATACTGTTTACGAGACGATTGAAATATCGGTCCAATAAAATAAAGAAAGTCAAGTGGTTCATATGTAATCTGGACGATGGCAGCACATTGTCTGTTTTCTCATTGACGGTTGAACTTGCAAAGCGCAGTATTTTTTCTATTTGTGTGTTTGAAATAAACAAAAACGCAACAAAGCATCTATATATTTAAAACACAAGCCCTAAATCTCTAGACAATCCGCCAGCCATCCCTACTAAACCGATTGACACAATTTTTTTTTTAAACTGAAGCCTTTAGTCCACATATATTATGTTATCGCTATTTTTTTTTTGGTGAAATTTCTTTAAAAGGGGTGATTTCAAGCGATAATAGTGAAAATGACGAGGGGGTAGCGGGGTGAAGAGGATCGTAAAGAGAGAAAATCCTTCGATGTTCTGTTACGTTATTATTTTTCTTGTGGGGGTTGTGTGAGAGAAATGCAAATATGTACGTATGTCTGAGATTTTACAAACAGTTTAACAAGTCGACTTTGACAATTGAAATGTATGTTTAAATTAGTTAGTTATTTAGCGCAAATATTCCAAATATTAATATAGACAAATAAATTTTATTTTATTTTCCAAACAATTTAAGTACGTGCAAGTTCATATTAATTTAATGCCAAAATAGAGTTTTTAAATATTACATGAACCGTACCAAGTCTAAAATTTGGTCTCAGATCAGAAAAAAATAGTGAAAATCGTAAATGTATCAAATGAGGTTAGATTTTCTAAAAATGAATTGTGACAGCTCTTTCGGGGTAACCATCATAACAGATCTCATACATTTACTTTGACTTTATAATCGATTAAATACAGAGACAACTTGATGGATCAAGCTAAATCAAAAGAAAAATAACTGTAAATGGTAACTAATGAGGAATAAAATTATTGTCTATAGGTCTGTATCAAAATATCGATTTTTGAAATCAATATGAAAATACATGCAAAAGGTTTTGCACGGGTACACTAGTTTTTCTTAAACTGTAAACGCAGTAAGCAATTTTAATTCCCGATTTGTTTTGCTAATAAGTAAATAGTCTTTCAAAATTCAGTTTTGCTTTAAGTGCGTTTCAAAAAATTTAGTTAAATGAAATTAACTGTAGCATAACAGAAAAAAAGCAACTGTAATAGACTTTTGTTAATTTGACCTTCAATTTTAAACGAGCTGAACGTTTTTGTGTGCCTCAAAAAATAATTAGATATTTAATTTGTAGCTGGGCGGATGTCAATTCATTACGCCGATTGGATTATTGACTTAAGAAAGATAAACAATTAAATAAAATTCCATTTAATTGCGTATTTATCTTTGCTTTTGTAAAAACGTTTCTCAATTCCGATTAGCTCTGAAACAGGGCTGTAAAAAATCAGTTCAGAATTTACATTTAAACGACGATTTTGCACGTTTTTTCCAATTGATAAATTAAAAAGCTTGAAAATAGTCGAGCGTGTAGCAATAATGAAACTAGTGGCCCCCGTCCGGCTTTGCCCGAATTTGTAGATTGATACCATTTTGTAAATTGGTTTTCACGAAAAGCGCTTGGGCACATACTTGATAGAATTCCGTAGTGTAATTGCATAGTGTAATCTGTTATTGAGTTTTATACCTGTTGATTACTAGGTATAATAATAAATAAATAAATAAATAAAGTATTTATGGGCTATTTATTGGTCGCAGTTGTTTGTTGTCAATTATCATACCCTAACCTAGAAAGACGTCATTGAAATATGTTGTTACTGTTTTGTAAATTATTAATTAATAAAGTCGAGTATCCATGACTTATTTTTGCACTATTAAAATTACTTTGAGGCCTTCCAAATACCAAGTAGTTTTAGCAAATATTGACCCGTACACTAGTGACATCGGACGGTATTTTGAAGTTAATATATTAAATTTTATGAAAATATTAGTTTGCGAATATGAATTGACCATACACCTTTATTCTATACTGAGCATAGGACTAAAATCGCAATCGGACCATTAGGGTGCAAACATATTATACTTTTGTCTTTTTCTAAGCCGTAAGCACTGGTGTATCCAGGAAGGCAAAACAAGCACGGGGGATCCGGCTTCAGAAATTTCTAATTTGCACCCTCCTGGGCCAAAAGCTGGGTACGCCCATATTAACGTTATAGAGAAAGACAAAGTTTTTGAAACAGAGACACTTTATTCAGATTGAAGTACATAATCCTATCATCGGAGAAATCAGGGAATTACATCGAAGAAACAGTCGCAGATATATTTTCGTTACGCTTTGTTGCTTTCACTCACCGCACATTGAGTAGATAGACAATGATTCATATAGTAAATTATTAAATATATGGAATTAACCTACTGAACGGTGTATTTAATAATGCTGGTTTGATATAATAATATTGAAATTAAGAAAACTCATATTTTTAAGGGATGTGTTAAGAGGTAAAATTTTTCATTTTGTCCAAAAATAAACAGCTTCACATAATACAGCCACACTGCTTGTATTAGCAAATACATTATATTGTCGATAGGGTTTTTGCACTGCGATCGATCATAACTAAAGTATATAGTATTAATTGATTTTAGAAATGTTATGATAACATTTTGCTCATTACGCTCATATTATTAATTAAAATGTCTTTTATTTTTGTAGGTAAAAGTCAATGTATGGCGCTGTGGATAACAAATTTTGCGCAGTCTTTCAAAAAGGTGCTTGACGGTTAAGCAGATGTGACACGTGTCACATAATGTTGCAACTTGCTTCCTGAAGAGGTAAGTGTGTGTTACTCAAGTATGAACTATTTTAAGCGCTATTTCCTCTCATCGAGGTAAAAGGTAGAGATGAGTGATATTTCGCTACCTGTTACTTAGTCGCTAATATTTGGATTTCACGGTTCACTGCAGTGACTTCAGAGTGGCTACCTGTTACCAACCAGCGGCTATAGCGAAAAAATAATCTTCACATTTTCTATTTATTTCAATAAATTATTTATATCAATTTCGTTATGTATATATTTTATTATCACTGAATTGCTTATTGTTGAAAGGGACCCAGTATAATTTATAAAACTTACGGGGAAATTTTTTTAACTAAAGGTATTACCCATTTTAATAAAGAAATGTGATCACTAATGTAAAATATGTACTTTATATACTTATAACTTAGTCGTAACTTTCAATAATGCATCATTACATGCATTTTTTAGGTGTAATGTTATACTAATACATAATAATATTGTGCATGGGCTGTTTTAGCACCGAACGATATTTTACCTGTGATCACTGTTCGCTGAAATCAATATATTAACATCTCTGCTCTGCACGTGCATAGTCATTCAAGTGATCGGCGAACGCTGGTCGCTTACATATTATCTGCACTGCATGCGCATAGGTTACCAGCGATCACGGGTCGCAGTTAAAAATCACAGGTATTTGGAAGTCGCAGTCGCCAAAGTACCTGTTACTTGAAAGTAATAAGCTCATCCCTAGTAAAAGGAACGGACTGGTTCATTTGCTGGCGGTGTTTTTGATTTCTATTTGTTGTTATAGGCGGGATTTTCGAATTATCTATACTAATATTATAAAGAGGTAAAATTTGTTTGTACTGAACCTATTCTAAAAATTCTTTCACTTATAAAAAGCTACACTATCCCTGAGTAATATAGGCTATATTTTATTTAAAAATAATTGAAAACATATAGTTTCGACTGTGGAGCTTGACTAACACGGCACCTAATACGGTTATTATATATATTAATACGCTAAGGTTAAAGATGTTTGCCTCCCTTTTTAGAAAAAACCTCACAATTTCTCCACATAAATTATATATCATTTTACAGATAATTGCGTGCTCTACTGACATCGACAACTAAAAAATTTATTATTGCTTTTGTTTTTGTAAATTAATTAAAATATAGCAACGCTGAACAACGTCTGCCATCTAACGGCTTTAATTTTGAAACAACGTCAACACTTCGATATGTCATCTGACCTTCATATTGTAATACAACAGACACAATACTGCATACTGCCATCTGACGGTTTAAATTTGAAACAGCGAGCAACGCTGAACAACGTCATAGCAATGCTGCATGATGCCATTTGGCTTAGCTCAACTCTTTTGCTACTTGCGCCTCTATATGACAGTTTTAGTAAAATATTTCTTCGATCTGTCATCTGAGCTTCATATTGTAATACAACAAAAAGAAGAACGTTATAAGCAGTGTGCAAAATTAGAAACGAATTGAATACCTGCAATAATATTTAAAAAATAATTTTGTAAAGTGAAAACCTACTTATTTAGTGCGAATAATTCGCACAGGTCACACTAGTATTTATTAATACTATGTGATATGGAACATTTAACGCAACATAGATTTATCTACCCTTGCCTAATATTACGGTGGAGTCGAAGGCTCCACTACTGTTGTGACTACAGAGCGTGGAAAGACTTTAACGAAGTGAAGCCATAAGATTGATAATAAGAAGCGGTGTTTCCTCCGAGAACCGAAATTTCCCCATGTTAATAAGTTCAAAATAGCGTAAACGAGCTAATCTTGTATCTACCTATGTATCTATGTACCTATGTACCTACCTATGTCCCTAAATATTTTCTCGAAAACGGCCCTAACGATTTGGATGAAATTTACTGAAAAGAGATTTTGGGGGGCAAAAAATCGTTTTAGCTAGGTCTCATCTCTCAAAAAAATCGTTTTCTTACAAATTTTATCATTATAAAAATCAATTTTTTGACGTATGAAAATACTTAAATATTGTAAGTAGGTTTTGGAATTTTATACAAACAATGAAACAATTGTTTTCAAAATATTATGACAGTTAAAAATAAATACGTATTTGAATATCAGTATTTTATTTAACTTTCCGAGCAAAGCTCGGTCACCCAGGTACTATCAAATTATTATTATAATTTTTTCAATATTTCTATATTAAAAAAAAATCTTTCACGAATTACATTAAAAATAAATAGAAACTAATTATTAATTCGTTTTTTATATTTTTAGATCCGTTCTGAAGAAGATCCAAATCCGGATCGAAACGTTAATGTATTATTGACATTTTTTGTTAATATATTGTCTGAAAAATTGGTCGATAATTTTATTTATTGAAGAGTTCTAATCAGACGTTAATAAAAGATTTGACTATCAATAAATTGTCGAGGAAGAAAGCTATTTAATATTGTCTCATCTCAATCGCTTGCGAATGCGCGGGTTGCGGCTTGTTATAAATAAATTGAAAATATTAATTGATGCTAGGCCCCTAATAACACTAGCTGTCTGTAAAAATAGTACTGTAACAAAACTGTTCTCATTCGTAGTGGAAAATATTTATTTACAATAGTAAAGCTTTAAAAAGCACTTCTCTTAACGTAACAGAAACAAAATCTTACTTAAAACTAAAGAAGCATTTTGACAGAACTTGATGAAAAACAATATTATTAGTAGCAAAACATTTATAACTATTTGACTGCTACTTTTTTTTAATATAAATTTCGGTATAATAAAAATGATGCTATGAAAAGATCTATTTCCAAAGAGCATAAATCTCTCGCATGTAAAAAGTAATATGAATGGAAAAGATTGTTTACAACTTAAAAAAAACAAGGTTTAGAATAATGATAGCTATAAAAGAAAATAAAAAAGATCATTGAAAACCCCAATATATGGGTATTAGGGGAGAATTTTCTTTTGTGAAAACTACACCGGAAGTATTTTCCGCTTTCACTACGCAATAATCTGTCACTGCTCGTCTGTACACAGTATCGAGATTCTGAAATAGAGTTCTAGATCTTTTTTTTTAGTTCTGATTCACTAGGCATGTTTAACATTTTATTTTTTTAGATTAATACAAATAAAATCTATAATTATGGTAAAATTTGAGGTCACCGGAATCCAAAAAAAAGTCTGCGCGTCTGTTTGTTTGTGTGTGAGCACGATACAAGGTCAAACAAATGAGCGGATTGAAACCAAATTTTGGGAGGATGTTTGATATGAAATATGCAGAAACCTATTTTTTGAGGGAAAATCGGCGCATGAGCGGAAGAGATATATGCTCTAATGCTGCTTTTTATATACTTATAGGTCACTTTTCATAACGGTTTATTATTCTATTTATTTTAACAAGGAAGTTTTGTAAAAAAAATGTTTTCCTGCAAGCTTTATAATTTCTGACATATTTTAAAAATAAAATCGTTCTTTTGTTCTGTAGATTTGTCAAAAAGAAGTTAGCAGCATGCTTCGGTTAATTTTTATATGACGTGATAACATATTATATCATAAAATGTTATTTAGCCGTTATCCGTGTCACCGCACGCATTAACAGAAATTTAGTTGTGTTTGTTATAATATTATGTCAAATGTTAATATGTTTTAAGCTGAAATGGTTCTGTCGCCCAATTAGCTGAAATTTTTGTTAATAATTGTAATATTTTTGTAATAAAAGAGAGTTATTTTATTGAACTCAAAAATATTTTTATTTAAACAAATTACAATTGTTGTACAAATGAATTTGGTGTTAATGCAGAAAAGTCTAATCTTGGAATGCCCATCAAATTAAAAAAAATCAAAATCATTCTATGGCTAACGTAACTGATTAAATTGCATAATACATAAAATTAACAGGGCTTTACAAAGTTACATTTTAAATATACCACAATAATGTAGGTACTTTTTCAGTTTTCTTAGTATATCTTTATTGTCTTCATTTCATATTATATTCATACGAATTATTTTTGAGTTGTTTCTCGCAGTCGGAGAATTTCTTGCGAGGTGGTGTTGATATGAAATGGCGTTTTTTGCGATGTGAAAATTGGAGGAGAGTTCCTTAAAACAAGTTCGCGGGGCGGGTTGGTGCAACCGTGGATCTTCGGAACCTCGCAGCCTTTGATCGATAGTCCAAGGTATATTTAACCAACGGATTATTATTATAAAACGAAAATCAGTGAACAATTGTTTCCGTTTACATTACATTTTAAAGTGAATGGTAAGATAGCGATCTTCACAGACAAATGCAACAGAGTCAGGCGTGTTGTGAATGGTTTAATAATTTATGTTACGGTTTCTTTTGTTTCTTCAGGAGTATAGCACGAAATTTATGGTTTTCTATATTAAAAAAAATGTAAAGGTGCAGTGGCTTTGAACTGTACGTAAGACTGAGAGCTCAGTTCACTTGAACATAATGCAGCTCTATTATTGCAGTCAGTGTTCATACAAAGATAGTGCAGTTCGAATGATTTATGTTCGGATTACATGATAACAAAAGCTTCAAGTTTATAAAACTTGAATAAGGAACACTTCTGATGAAATCTCTTGATTTGTTATCATAATTGTCAGTGGCGTAACTATAGGGTGGCAGGCCGGGCAAAATGCCACGGACCTCTGGCCCGAGAGGCCGTTAGGATAGGTGGAACCTAACATTTATTACAAAGTTTGGTAAAAAATACTAATTTTGTATTTAATCAATTTAAGTTAGGTATTAACTCAATTATACAAATACCTATCTACTTTACTTCGTGATTTATAAAGATGAAACTACAGCATGAAGCTTTTTTTATATTAAGGGAGGGCCCCATTCGATGAATTTGTCACGGGATTCAGGTGGTATAGTTAAGACACTGATAACTTTTAACGACGACCGCAGTTTGTGATTATCATCGTTTAAATCTAAGTAATTTTTTTATATGAAACATCTATTGGCGCGTTACTGCGATCAGTATGGCGTCATGTCGTCACGCCACCGCTTATACATGTAGTTGCTTCTCTGTGTGAGTTGTGTACTACGCGTGCCTTTCTTTAGCGTGGGTAAATAATATTACTGTATGCTGTAATACAGAATGTTTCAAAAGTTCCGGAACAGCTTAATATTTCTCATCGGGTAAGCCGGACTAAAAATGTTAAAATGGTTTTTTATAACAATTTTTTCCTGTCTATACTGAATGGCAAAATAAAAATTTGGGTCCGCGGACCTTAAAAGGGTCCCGTAGGTCCAAACGTTGAATTGGGAACCATACTTTTTTATTTTATATTCGGATTCTTCGGACAATTAAATATACGAATACGTCTTAGTATTTTTTTAACCCTCGGGTCCTTCATAGAGTCTCTAAGAAAGATCTAAAAATAGGTCCTGTACAAGAAATATCTAAATTTGAAATTATTGACATACTTTTACCTAAAATATTCGTTTTGAAAAGAAATTTTAGTAAAATGTGTCCCTAAAGCACGATTTTGAACTTAAATGCACCTTTGTAGGACCCCTAAAAAGGTCTAAAAGTGTTCAGAGTTGAATAAATCTTAATTTAAGCTCGGTTACTTAATATTTTCTTAAAGTTCTAAATCGGGTCTTATGAAGTACTAATTTGTAAAATAAAAGTGTGATAACGTTCACAAGCGATTAACACAGGTAAAAAATTAAAAATTTAACTTTTTGAAATTTATGTTGGCTAATCCGAGGAGGGAATTTTTTTACAAACTTTCAAATGATATACTTGCGAAGGAAATAGACGCGGAGATAGTAGGTTTAGATAATAATCTTAAGACGAAAACTTACATATTTACCGAAATAATAGCAGCATCGACCATGACTAGTGGATCTTGAGTTTCGAGTAATTTTTTTACAGTAATGACGTATTACATGCCCGATGTAGTCGTGAAATGAAGTCAAAGAATAAAAGAAGAAACTGCCGCATCTTTCTGATTTACACAGTGAAAGAAAAGAGACGATTGCGACGAGAAAAGAAGACGAAAAAGAATTTCAACTAGTGTGTACGTTTATATGAATGTGATGTCTAAGTACAGTTGTCCACAAGTAGGCGAGTTTTTTTAAAGAATAAATAAGCAAGTCTGATATACTTATTTGTCGAAAATTTTATTTATTTAAATTGCAACCACGGTGTAACAATTAATTTATTATTTTGCAAAAAGCTGTAAAAAATTACAAGATAAAGGGAGTCATAATTAAACTATCGAGTTTTTAAGGGGACAAAATAACAAATTTTATTACCCACAAATAGAAAAAAATTTCAGGGCGATCGAATCAAT
Organism: Xanthostigma xanthostigma; assembly: GCA_963575645.1. Classification (NCBI taxonomy): domain Eukaryota; kingdom Metazoa; phylum Arthropoda; class Insecta; order Raphidioptera; family Raphidiidae; genus Xanthostigma; species Xanthostigma xanthostigma. Next base: position 25,164,118 of record OY754473.1, on the reverse strand, counting down.
TAAATATAAATCTATATATTAATACGTGAAGAAAAAACTTTATGGAGGACAGCGTGGATCATATTGTCGTGGGTTCGAATCCCACCTCTGCTCATGGATATTCTGTGTTTGTCGTTTAGACCCAGCTTTGATATTTAATGATACTGGCCAGATACCAAGATATAGTGCCACCCCCCCAAGTGATATTCTCTTGTATATGTGCATATGCTCTATATATGTGAATATATACAATTGGATATACCTTTAAAAAAAAACTATACTCCTTTTTAAACACAATGCGCGCACAGAGGAGTGTGAGATTTGGCATAGTTAAAGTTTATATATGGAGAAGGAGTGCAGAAGGATAAAAATGTATGTAATATGTGTTACAATTGCGTTAGATAAAATAAAATAAAACATACGTTCGTCGAATACATTGTAAAGAATAAACGGAGTAAATTCAGGGTGAATTACGATTGAATTTCGACCACAGACCAGGCCGCTAGTTTTGTATTCTATGATAACTGGCATTTCCGACACTAGTTCTGGGTTTAGATAATGTATTCGAGTCAAACACTGGTAGAAAAATCACCATTACTGAAAAAAATACAAAATTTAATTTTTAAATTTATTTTTACTAGTTTGCACTGATTTTTCACCCAGTACTTGGTAGAACGACCTATTTTTTTCAGTAATGGTGATTTTTCAACCAGTGTTTGACCCTAGAGAAATTGTTCGAACTTACTCCCATGTTACCTATGTTTTAAATTGATTTATTATCAAATTAGAGTTGAATCAAAATTATTATTTATGAGCGAAGATGGAAATCAAACTTAGGACAAGTCTGATTCAAACGCCAACACGCTATTGCACCAATCTGTCGACATTTTCTCGTATGTAGGGTTGCCAGGCGTCCAGCTTTTTACGGTCGTGTCCAGCCAAAGTCCGGCTTTTGTTAAGCTTTTGACGTGATAACGTCTTATAAATTGATGAATTACCAATATTATAAATTGATAAAACACCGACTGCATGCACGAAAAAGTGTAACGTAACGTTCCTAACGTTCCTAACGTTCCTAACGCGTAACGTTTTTTGCTAATTTCTCGCTCAATTTAAATCAGATCGGTTTGAAACCAGTCTTAAACGAAAGAGGAGAACATTTTACATAGATTTCGTATAACAGAATTTGCCTAAACAGTTTTTTTTATACAAATTTATATAGAAAAATAGCTGTATAAATGCAATGTTGTCTAATGCATGGCGCGCGCGCGACGCGGTCGGTCGTCTTTGTTTGCCGTACATGGAAATTAGAAAATAACGTATGTCTTGTCTTAACATGAAAACAGCTGCATTTCTAATGTTTAATTCAATTTTTTGACATTAGTATTTTCTCAAATGCAACGCCTTCTAAGTTAACTATTGGAATAACTAATTATTATTAGAACATAATAGTTTGACAGTATCAAACGTCACTTTTGACATTTCTTATCATTCCGACACCAAGGATAAGCGGATTGAAACCAAATTTTGGGAGGATGTTTGATATGCAAATATGAAGTGGCCTATTGTTTTTGGGGAACATCGGCGCATGCGTAAAAGAATATATCTCTTATAATGATGTTTTATATAATAATAATATAGTTTTTAAAACGGTTTTTACTCTATCTATTTTTACCAGAAATTTTTGTAAACTTTTTGGGGAAAATCGGCGCATGCGCAAAAGAGATACATGCCATAGTTGTTTTTTATATAATAATAGTGTACTTTTTATAGTGTTTTATTATTCTACTTAATAAAATTTACCTAAATTTGAAGAGAAAGATGCAATATCATAGATTCGAATTATTATATAAATTTAGGTTATGTATTACGGAATACGTTATCACGTAAAACTATCGTCCGTAAACCGACTTTACAGACAACCAATTTTTTGTCATTGATATTTCAGAGAAAATGAGGTTTGTGATAAAGTAAATTTCCAATATTCATACCTATTTATGAATAGTATATTGTGCGACTAGTGAGAGAAGGAGAAGATTCCATGAGCGTGAAATTTGCCGCACGAGCGCAGCGAGTGCGGTAAAACACACGCGAGTGGAATATTCTCCTTCGATCAATAGTCGCACATAATACTTTATTCAACTAGCAGGAGTAATATGTAATCGGGGCCCTGATAAAAGAGGGAAAAATAATAAATCACTTCATTGATTGACGTACCACCGTCAGTGTATACACAAGATTGCCATGATTTCGCTGAATTGCGATGCTGTTTTCATATATGTAAGTATACAATACCGCCTACCACGTTCCTATTGGTCCAGAAGCTACTTGCAGTTTTTTTCATTATTTAGCGCTTGGGCTTGCTACTGAGTTTCTATTGGTCCAGAAAATTCATTATTACACTAGTGAAGTAATACATTATTTCTCCCACGCCAGAAAATTCATTATTACACTATAGTGAAGTAATATATTATTTCTCCCACGTTTAGCAGGGCCCCGAAATTACATATTACTCACGCGTGTTGAATAAATATTGTTATTTTTTTAAAAATGTTCATTTTCCATTTCCCTAAGTGAAATTGTAACGCTCGGCTCTTTGACGTTATGGAAAGTTATTATTAACTAAATAAATAAAAATATGGTTGATCTTGGTAAAAAAAAATAAATAATTATATTGAAATTTAAATTATAAAAAAATTTCCGTTTTCAAAAAAAAATGCAAAAATAATTAAGAAATTAAGAAAAAATGTATAAAACAATTATTATTCGTTATTTCACCACGGCAGAGCCTACCAATTAATTATACCGAACAAAAATGTATTTTTGCATTTGCAAAGTCGTGACCTTCATAAGGTCACTGCAAAATAAAGTTGTAACATCTGGTATGTTATACCGGCACTTCACATGGTTATTTGTATTTGTGTATTTGGCATATTTGGCAAACAATTACCAAGTGTGGAGGGTCTATTTGACAAAGTGTTGGCCTTATTTGCCTATTTGACAAATAAGGCCAATACCAAATACGCGTTACCGTGCGCTTGTCGGTTTTTCGAGGCACATCAAAGGAGTCAAATAGGCAAAAACGGCAAATAAACCGTCCACAAAATGGCTATATTCAGAAGCGCACGCGCCGTGAACCTGTACGGACGTGCAGTATTTTTGTGTCTGTGATGTGAGCGAGAACTGGAACAATTACTATTGAAAATTAATTGGGACAATGAAACAGTGCTAAACTTCCTGGAATTTTGAACCTGCGTTCTGTCACCAAATGTTTGTGTGTTTGCTATTTGATTGCCATGTGTGGATGATCGTATTTGCTTCTATTTGCATGTTTGTAACGTCATATATTTTGCCAAATATAACAAACACCCAATAGCAAACACAAATAGCCATGTGAAGTGCCACATTTATTACAGAAATGCCAAAGCCAAATAGTAGTATGTAGCTACTATTTGAATTTTTTAATTTGAATGAAGATCATTTCGTCATTCGTACCAGAAGACTGAGAAGATGACGATTATGTTTGTTGTCTTGTATTAATATATTGCACATACCGCTAAACTAGCGGTATGTGCTTTATTATCGCTTTGTGCGTCAGAGCTGACTTTCGTTCATTTAAGAAGTTATATCTAAGTTAATTTCACACGAAATCCATTCAAATTGAAGCTTTTTGAAAAGAGGAGATTCTGATCTATAAAACAGAACCATTTTTGTATCAATTCGAGTTCATAAATACTATTAAAATTGTAATTGAAAATCACAAACAGCAGTTGTCGGTTGGTCTGTACGTATGTGCGTACGTACGTATGTACGTACGTCACGACTCTACAGATCGCAATTTTGGACGGATTGCCTTGGGTTATATTTTATTCACTTTGTTTACTACCAGACCAGAACCCTATTTAAATTCACTAAAATGTGTTCAGTAGTTTAATTTTTATAAACAGTTTTATTTTATTATTTTTGACAGCTAATAGTTTAAAAAAACAATATAATAATTTCTGTGTAAATATAGTGTATTCCATAAAACAAGTGCTACACTTCTATACCGTGATAACACCAATACATGCAGTAGGTCGCCGTGGCGTAGTGGTTATGCCGTTGGATCCCCAAGGGCAAGGTCCTGGGTTCGATTCCTTACGAAATCATTGTTTTTTTTCTTTTTTTTCTTTTTATTTTGTTTTATTTTATTCCACTTGATATTAATTATATATTATATTATGTATAGTTCTTAATTTTTTTTATTTTTGCAAACTTAAAAAAAATATTTTTTCAATTTTTAATTATTTATTTCTTTAAATTTTTAAATCTTTTTAAATTTATTAAAAATATTTTTTAATTGTTATTTTTTTATCATACAGTGGAAAACTTGCGGGATGTGCACTTTTGGTTTTGCCAACTATTTAATAGTACTTATTTCGCTGTTACTTGGTTGTTAGTGTATTTGCCATAAGGCACTTACACTATTGGCGTCGGTCGGATGGCGGGACCTAGGGGTCGGACCAAAATTTCTCGACGTTTCATAAGTTTCTAAGAAGTTTGGCACCATTTTTGGAAATGTTTATATATATATGTATATATATATATATATATATATATATATATATATATGTGTGACCACGATAACTCTCGACAGACTTAATCGATTTAAACGAAATTTGGTCCACATGTTGGAATCCATCATCGCAAGAAGCCTATTTAAAATGGGCCCGATCGGGCCATTTTAAGGGGGATATTTAGGGGTTGAAAAATGTTTTTGGGCCCAAAAATACGGAAAAAATTCTCAGAATCACTTCAAATTTGAAATTTAACCCTTTAGTAATTATTGAAATGTGCTGCTAAAATTTAAATAAAATCGGCCCGACAGGACCGGACTTACAAGTTTTATGAAAACGCAAGTTTACTGATATGGATTTACATACTGAAGGGTGTATATAATTTGGTACAGATGTTGAATTGGTATGTAGTATTGAAATTAAGTAAAAAAATGTTGTTTTAAGGGGTGTATTAGAGGGTAATTTTTTTATTTTGTCCAAAAACAAAGTTAAGTTCATACAATAGAGCCACACTGCTTATAAAAGCAAATACACTATATTGTCGGCAGGGTTTCGCACTGCGACCCGAGTTTTTTTTAGTTATAATGTCTGGCTAATTTTGTAATAAAAACTGTGATTGATTAGTATAAATTATAAAACAATTAAAAGTACCTAGTCAAGTTTTTTTTATTGAAAAAGATAGTCCGACTCTTAGGGCTAAATGTCCGGCTAAATATAATACCGAGTCCGGATTTTCTATTTTTGGGTCTGGCAACCCTACTCGTATGGAATCATAATCCTTCATTACGAATGGTGCTGTGACTTTGGTACCGGTGTATGTGTTATGTATGAATGTCTACAAGCAGAGGCTGAATCTAACCGCCTACATCAGCTCGATCCTTTGAGCTAAATGTGTCAGTTTGTTGAACGTAAAGGTGTTGCTACACTACTAATAGCTTTCTGAAGCGACGCTCTCTCTCTTATCTCTCAATTTTAAACTTTTTTTCCCCACTGCCGTTGAAACAAGGCCACCAACTTTGTTAGATAAATTCTAAGTTACTTTTGACGGCTGTATAAAACAAAACTTTAGATTTACAATACATGTATATTGTATATTATCACATGGTATATTACACACAATATTTATGCTGGAATGTGGAAAGATTCTCAAAAAATTTGATTTGACACTGACCTTAGATTGTGATCATTTATAATTACAGTTTCCATACATCAGGAACAGTCGTGTTCAAACTCCATGTCATCTAGAACATTAGATTGTACTCACACAAAAATTAATGATTGTTCTACATAGAAAAAGATCGCTTTTCAAGCACAACTTTGATCAAAATGCGTAGAAAAACATTGTTTCGAACAATTTAGAAGTTACAGCGTTTTTAAGTTTTTCTCTAATAATTTGAATAAACGCTCATATCTCCGAAACTAAAAGTGATACAGTACTGCGGATGGTCGGAATCGATTCAGCTTGACTTTTTCTATAAGTTCGGTTAATATAAAACAGGCTAAACATCGTTTAGTGTTGTAAAAATTTGCATATTTGCAAAACGCTTGAAAACGAGACGATTTACGATATTTGGAAAAATATATAAATATTCCCGATATGCTTAATATTGACGTGTCTTATAGAAAAAAGTACACTGAATGCATGTGTACACAGTTTAACAAAAATATCGTTTCATATCTAATGTCATTGTCAAAAAAGATTTTTTGACAATCCTTTCTGCAACCCGGCATTATAGTAAAAATTAAAATAACATTTCTAAACAGTAACTTACATTTTCTTTTATCAGCAGCTCATTTTTAGTGTATTTGCCATAAGGCACTTACACTATTGGCGTCGGTCGGATGGCGGGACCTAGAGGTCGGACCAAAATTTCTCGACGTTTCATAGCCTCCTAAGAAGTTTGGCACCATTTTTGGAAATGTTTATATATATATGTATATATATATATATATATATATATATATATATATATATATATATATATATATATATATATATATATATATATATATATATATATATATATATATATATATATAAGTGTGCGGGCAATAACTTTCGAAGGAGTTGATTGATTTTAATGAAATTTGGACCACATGTTGAAATCCATCACCGCACGAAGCCTATTTAAAATGGGCCCAATCGGGCCACTTTAAGGGTAGGTTTTAGGGGTTGAAAAATATTTTTGGGCCCAAAAATACCGAAAAATTTCTCCGAATCGTTTCAAAATTGAAATTTAACCCTTTAGTAATGATCAAAATGTGCTACCAAAATTTTATTAAAATCGGCCCGACAGGACCGGAATTAAAAATTTTATGAAAACGTTAGTTTGTAGATATGGATTTACTTAGTGAAGGGTGAATTTAATTTGGTCAATTGATAGTAATATTGAAATTAAGAAAAAAAAAATTATTTTAAGGGATGTATTAAGGGGTTAAAATTCTTATTTTGTTCAAAAACAAAGAGTTAAGTTCACATAATAAAGCCACACTGCCTGTGTAAGCAAATACACTATATTGTCGGCAGGGTTTCGCACTGCGACCCGAGTTTTTATTATATTATTATACAAGTTAAAAGCTTAATTATTTATTATTTATATCTAGGTTCACACATTATCATCCAAATATTATAGAACAGGAAAAAAAGTCCATATTGGCTTGTCCGTAATAAAAAATTATTATTATTATTGTTAACATGACGCATTTCTAAGTTAGGATTGCTATTTAGCCAGCAACGATTGCGACCGATAATAATGCGTCATACAAACAGTACTGAACCCTATTTGGGCGACTCTTCTCCTTTTATTATATTGTTTATACTATTATAGAGAAACTCTTCTGAACGCTCCTTTTTTTCGTAATTTATTAAGTGATATTCAGAGGATGTAATTATTTTTCTATCGTCGCCGTATTTCAATCGCGTTAATGGATTTCACTGCAACTGGATATGCACGAAGGAGATGCAAATAGCATTACGTAAGTCAGACCAATATAAATGCAATTACAACAATAATAGATCTCTCGTTAACATTAACAACATGCGACTACTTTACCAGTAGCTGTTCGTTATTTTCTGACAATTCGACAATTCAATTATTCAGTGTCAATATTTAAGACTATCGCGAAGCAAAAAAAATGTTTTAGACAAATCCTACAAATTTTTAACCGTAAAATCTTAATCTGCATTAAAAACAGGGATTCCTATTTAATATTTCAGAGTTACCCCCGCTCCACGTACAATAGAGGGAGGGGGGCTAATTTTAGAACTAATGTATTACATTTTGATTATGGACATTTTTTTGGTAAAGTTATTTCTTGAGATATTTGAAAGGATTTGGTTCTCGGTTAAATTGATCGATAATGGTTTTATTTTATTAGTCCATTGAAAAGTTACATTTGAAATTACATTTGTCAGAGGACGCAATTTTATTTTTTAGATATCAATAATGGATTAGTGTAAAGTTAAATTCAAGTTTGTGGGGTCACAATCCTTGTCCTACGGCCGCCATCTTGTAAAAAGGGGTGCAAGTGGTTTCCATGGTTTATCTCACGAATTATAGGTGTCACAAAAAAATATTTAAACATTTTTTGTAGAAAGTATAATTTCCTACAATTTTGGTTCAGTAACTTTTTGTCGTAGATCCTATACAAGGTCAACAAGATCCTATAATACAATGTTGCCTTTTATATACAAGATCCTGAGCCGCAGCCTGGTCCATCAAAAAAAGCGAGAACAGAGTAATTATGTCATTTCGAAAATGACCGTGGATTAAGCCTATTGGGAATACTACGACAAAAAGTTACTGAACCAAAGTTGTAGGAAATTATATTTTCTACGTATACACGTAACTTAACCTATTTAATGTATGTATCCACTACATTACCACTTTTGGTGAACGCACTGTATTTGGATGTTACATAAGTTTGAAAAGTGATGATTTTTGATTTTGTAAAAGTTGATCCTCTAATTGTTTTGAGACATTTATAATAATAAATATTTCCAAGACTGCGTTTATGGATAAACACCAGCACTTCATTAAATAAGAAGCGCTAATAAAACACATTATCGGAAGTAAGTTGAACTTGATGCAGAAATAAAGATTAAAAAAGATAGGCGGTCGCGTTATCTTGGATAATAAATACTTAGTGTGAACACGTATCAGAATATAACTTAAGGGTAAAAGTCAGTATCTTTAATGGGGGTGTTCTTTTCTTTGAGTTGTGTAAACTCGACAATCTTTTCTACACTGCTGTTGAAAAATTTTGCGCAACACAGAAATTTGCCTTCATATATTTTTTGAAGAAAATAGGTACGAAACGATTTTTGCATTGGCGTAGCAAGAGTGGGGGGGCAGGTGGCTCTGGCCCAGCGGAGAATCGTCCTGGTCCACCCTAAAATATTAATTGTTTACATACAAATAGCAAAAAAATCTACAATAATCTGTATATTTTCTTTGTCGTGAAATTTCTTCAAAAAGTCGTGTTGATCGATTTCGATTTTATGAATAGTTTTTAAATTATGTATAAGTGGGAGCTGGTAATGGTAGGTAGAGTTGAAAATTCCCCCCCCCCTAGAAAAAATCGTTGCTACGCCTATGGATTTTTGAATCAACACTGAGCTTTTGGTTTAATAAAAATTATGGTAATTATTTAGTTTCGCGGTCACCTGGTATTTTGGCTCTAGAAAATCGAAAAAAAATCCGATTTCGATGAATTTTTTTTTAAATCTTCGTTTTTATGGCGGATTTATTTAAAAAAATACGAAAATTGAAAAAATCAATATTTCTTACAGTTTCATGACTTTAAATGCAAAAAAAAATTGACTTTCTACATATAATCCTTTATAACTGTTTCTGACGTCGTGGAATCAAGTTCGCAATCTACATAAAAAAATGAATATTTTGAAAAAAAAAATTTTCAAAAAAGTTAATTTTTTTTTTAAACGATAAAGGGGTATGCGAATTGTAATTCCGGGGTGAACGATAAAGGGGTATGCGAATTGTAATTCCGGGGTGAACGATAAAGGGGCATGAGAATTGTCTCGCAGTGAAACGGGAAGGGGCAAATGTGGAGTTTTTAAAAAAACAATTCCGGGGTGAACGATAAACGGGTATGTGAATTATAATTCCGGGGTGAACTAATTTTTTTCATAAATCCGCCGTAAAATGGAACTTTTTGAGACCGAGATCATTGAAATCCATCTATTTTTCGATTTTCTAGAGCCAAAAAACCAGGTGACCGTGAAAGTAAATAATTACCAAAATTATTTCAGAGGAAAAAGTAAAAAAGAAAACATTTTCGACAAATTTTAAGACAAATTAATATTAAATCTCACGATATAATACACTTTTTTTTTATTTTTTAACACGATTTGTACTATTACTGAATTATTTTGTTAGTATCTTACTGAATGTGAGAATCTTTTATATTTAGCATCAACATTTTCATAAACATTCTAACCGATTTTATAACGATTGAATAATCGTTATAAAATCGGTTAGAATTAATTTTTTCCAAAATTTCCAACGAGATACTAAAGTTGAATGGATTTGTGATTTTTCTGGCTTGCTCCGACCAGCGAAACCCGTTTGTGAAAAAAATGGCGCAATTTGCAATTAAGGAAACAAAAAAAAGTGATCGTTAATTACTCGAGAAGTAATTGACCGATGACGCTAAAATTATTCATGCGTGTCTGGGTCAACATGGACATCATTTTTGAAAATTTTCAGTCATCTATGTGCGGTCATTTTTTAGTAAAAAAATAGTGAAAAAACTTTCGGGGAGATTTGCAAGTTAACAATTGCACTTAGCAACCTCTGTCAGTGCTAACTTTTTAGGAAACTTCATAAGGAACAACTTTCTCAACGCATATGCTATACTAAAAGTCAAAAGGAACGGAGATATTAAAGGAAATAGAGAAAAAAGCACTATTTTCGTCACTAATTGTTAATTATAAAATCAAGCACACTAACAATTTGTAAGCAAACTTAGACGGTTGAACTACACCCTAAAACGAAGCGATTCCAACAATAATCTCGCCTGTGCCCGAAAAATACACCCAAAACTCCCCACCGTCTTGCCTATATACACATATACATAATATATATACTTGCATTGTACACATAATATGAGACGAATAAACACAAAATTTAAATTTATTTTTAAAAATTTGAGCGGTAGTGTAGCTGTTTCTGTGAGCGAGGGGTGGAGAGCGTAACCCTTATCAAACTACCCGGTCACGCATTCGATTCATCTGCACCTACAGCCCGAAACCACCCCTTAACTCAAGAAATGACGTCGGAGACTACACCCCTCTGCACCACCGATTCCGCTATTTGAAACTAACAGTATACCGCACTTTACACCCTATATATACACAAACTACTTATATATAATAATTTCGTAAAATTGAGATACATGCGATTACCTACCGCATAGTAGAGTAGAGTTTATTTCGAGATATTTTTTGGTTGTGATTAAAGTTTGAAAGCAATTCTGAGCAAAACACGATATTATAAAATATTGTATACAGGTTGAGTCAGACCACCCGTACCGGTCGTTTTTTTCGAAAACGGTTAGTCGTAGAGAGTTGTGTCAAAAATCTGTGTTATAAAAGCCCTAATGAAGAATCGAATGGTGATATTTTTTTTCCCCGGAAATGTCGGCTTCCCTATTAGTTTTCTCCAGAATGTTCAGAACTCCGGAATTTTAAATGGCACGATAGAAAGCAAGTAGTATTGTTGAAAAGATCTTTAAAAAATAAGCAAGTTTTGTAGGACATTTTTTTTTTTTTTTGTTACTGCCACCCTTGTTGAGTGATATTCGTTTGAAATATTATTAAATTAACATGTCATAATCACGAACTTCATTTAAAATCTAGTTACGTAATTAAACAATATCAGGTCCGTATTTACTTTTATTTTATTAAATTTTATTTATAGCGGGGGCTATAGGTATCATAAAATTTTAGAATTAATAGAATTAAGGTAGTTCGAGCACCAAGGCAATTTTCAATAAAAGGCCTAATTTTTTGACGTGATAACGTCTTATAAATTGATGAATCACCAATATTATAAATTGATAAAACACCGGCTGCATGTACGAAAAAGTGTAACGTAACGTTCCTAACGTTCCTAACGTTCGTAACGCGTAACGCATAACGCATAACGCATAACGCGTAGCGTTCCGCCTGACCCTGTGCGTGCTTTTTGCTAATTTCTCGCTCAATTTAAATCAGATCGGTTTGAAACCAGTCTTAAACGAAAGAGGAGAACATTTTACCTCTTTCTCCTCTTTCGTTTAAGACTGGTTTCAAACCGATCTGATTTAAATTGAGCGAGAAATTAGCAAAAAGCACGCACAGGGTCAGGCGGAACGCTACGCGTTATGCGTTATGCGTGAATTTGGGTATTAGTATCATAAAAAAATAAATAGAATATAGTTATAAGGTAAAGTATTAATATATATAAGTATTTATTATAATTTTTAGACACAAACATAGACGATATGTTACTAAAAATAAAACGAGTGATCTCAAAAAAAAATATTTTTCGTCGTTTGCTGTGAAGTATTTTTATATTTATAAACGATTCATGACTGAAAAAACGGTTGAATGAAAGTTAAAGGGACAGGATAAATTATTACCTCTCCAGAACTGTCTGTGCGTCAAAGGAAGTACCGGGAATCATTATCCCGTCTTCAATACATTATTGATAAATCAACAACATAGAACGCAAAAAATCACATATAGAAAATTGGTGCTTTAACTGAAATATTCTACGCAGAAGTTAATAAAATACAGTGCGTTCATTGAAAGTGGTAACTGTGAATAATTTAGGGTATCCTACTAGATACAATAAAAAGTTTAATAGATTTTTTCAACTCGAGATTTACCTACTATCGGAAACTGCTGCGATATATTTTTTTGTACTTCAAACTCGATCGGACGTATATATACAATTTTTTTAAGTGGAAAGATATACCTATATTTTTTTTCATTTTGAAACACCCATTTTTTTCTCTATAAATTCATTTAAAATTTTCATAGTCCGGTCAAAATAGACAAGAAAATAGTGGTAGGCTTACAATAATTCGCATAGAGATGAAAATTGGTACAGGTCTTAAGTAAACTATTGCAAATAACATATCAAAAGTTCTGACCGATCCTACATCTGCTAAAATTTTTTTTCAAAGATTAAAAGTATCGGGTTTTTGCACTTTTCTCGTAAACGGTAAAACGGTAAATAAAAATAGGACAGGCAAAAGTTGTAGGTAATGCAATTGTCTACAAGAATTGTTCATATACTTTTTTTCCTACGAATCACCATAGTTTTGAAATGGTGATTTCATACATCGAAAATACTAATATTTAACGTAATTTTTGATAAATACGTTCAGTACATACTTACATAAACATTTTGGTCCCATGTCTCAGGAATAGTGATTCGTAAGAAAAAAAATATAAGAACAGTTTTTGTAGACACTTGCACGATCTATAACTTTTGTCTGACCTATTTTTAGACAACATTAACCGTTTACGAGAAAAGTGCAAAAAACCGATACTTTTAACCTTTGGCCTTGAATAAATTTTGAAGCAGATGTAGAATCGGAGGGGAATTTTGATATTTTATTTTTAATAGTGTACTTAAGACCTTTACCAATTTTCAGCTCTATGCGAATTGTAGTAAATAAATAAAATTATCGACCAATTTTTTCAGACTGTAAATTATAAAATTATAATAATTCAATAGATGACGTTTTGGTCCGGATTTGGATTTTCTCTAGAAATAATCTAAAAAATATAAAATAGAATTAATATCTACTTATTTTCTAATCCGGACCGAAACGTCGTCTATTGAATTATTAAATTATAATTTTATAATTTTTAGTCTGAGAAAATTGGTCGATAATTTTATTTACCTATTTGAAGAGTTCTATTCAGACGTTATTCTAAGATTCGAATTATAGTAAATTGAAATGTTTATGTTGACTGGACTATAAGTTTAGATGGGATTAGTTGCGGACATCCAAAAATGTGCGCAAAAGTATATCCCTTTCATTCATTTTTGTGAGTTTAGAACACGTAAAATTCATTCTAGTTCATTTATGCTTAGTGTAATTAAAGAAAAAAAAGAAAAATTCCCTTCATCCTTGTAATAATTTCAAAGCTGAATTTAAAAATTTATAATTTCTCTGTGAATTCATTTTAACATGAGTTGCATTCATTTTATGCATCTTGAAGTACAAGTAGATGAGATGGAATTTACTATACTGTGACTTGAAAGTGTTTCTAACACCCATATAGAAACTACCTCATATTAAAATTTAATGTTGAATTACACAGACATTGTGAAATAGACAAAAAAAAGATGCATAACTTAAAAGAGCGACTTCTTTGTACAATAATTTTTCATAATTTTCTATGCTTGTATACGAAATGTTGTTAAAATACTGAACTAAAAAACCAGGGCATGATTTATTTATTTATTTTAATTCTTTAGGTTTGTATCCCTAATTTAGCTTTATGCTACAATAATAAACAGGATGCTTTAGGAAAATTGGCAAAGTCTGATAATATAATTTTTCAAAAATATTTATACTAACTAAAAAAATTACATGTTTTTTGACGATTTGATCGATTATGTAGTCCAGTCAAAATAAACATTTCAATTTACTATAAGTCGCATAGAACTGAAAATTGGTACAGGTCCTGGATTTTCAGCAATTTTTTGCAGCGTATGGCATTATTGTTACTTTCATGAGGTTTGGGGGGTGGCTAAATAGGGGTTAATTTAATCGAAATCGGATGGCATTGATACACACCAGTATTTGTACTTAGGACAGTATTAAATTTCGAATGCCATCCGATTTGAACAATTTTTAGTATGTTTTTTTTACTTATTGTTGAAACAATCGAAAAAAATGGTTTTCCGGCAACTTTGAGGGGTTGTTTCTCCGAAACTGCCCATCAGCATCGGATGACAATTTTTTCCCAACGTTTGGTGGTGTCAATAGGTAAGTATGGTCACTAATTTTGAAGCTGTTGCCTTTTCACTTTTTTTTTTATTCGCTAGTGCAGCCCGCGTGTTTCGGCTGGCAAAAAAAATTTATTATATAATTATAATTCAAAAGAATGGTGATTCGCAGGAAAAAAATGTATATGAACAATTCTGTAGACAATTGCATGTTCCACAACTTTTGTCTGATCGATTTTTAGATAAAATTTACTGTTTACGAGAAAAGTGCAAAAAAAACTGATACCTCTAATTTTTGACCTTGAATAATTTTTTTAGCATATGTAGGATCGATATGGACTTTTGATATTTCATTTGTAATAGTGTACCATCTGTACCGATTTTCATCTCTATGCGAATTATTGTAAACCTACCACTATTTTTTTTCTCTATTTTGACCGGACAATATTATGTTAAAAAAAAAATGGTTGTCTGTAAAGTCGGTTTACGGACGATAGTTTTACGTGATAACGTATTCCGCTCAAATATCATATTTAGGGTCAGGCGGAACGTTACAGGTGGAACGTTACACTTTTTCGTGCGTGTTTCATCAATTTATAAGACGTTATCACGTCAAAAAGTATTTAATTACCGGTTGCCGTCGTAACAGTATTTTGTAAATAATGATATGTGTAAACATTTCTACAAAATTTTAAGTGTATCCAGTCCATTTTAAAAATACCAAAAAAACACAAAGAATTTGTTTATTGTAGCGTGCTTATTGAAACTGCCAGAGGGACTTCTTCTATTCCTGCATAGTAGTAATGTACAGTTGCGTGAAAATGTATTGTAAACCCGAAAGCAAAAGATACAAACAAATATAAAAAAATTTAACTCACAGCTAAGATACATCTATTATGATATGTCTATTTTCTATGGCTAGTGTACCTAAATGTTTTAATTTATAACATAATTTAGACATATACCTAACTCCCTGATCTGTTTAATGACGCTATTCTATATGTAAAATTTATATCACTGTTAAATTTCTGTCTCACTTTAACCTATGTGACGTTAAATTTGTTAGAAAATGACAAAAAAATGATACCACAGTAAATTTCTTACATATACCATGCAGAATATCACCCTAAGTTTTGTGAATGGAATAATTTGATATGTTTGACAAATAAATAAATCAATTCCCTGTGTTATATTGTAGGGTATTTATTTATTTACCTTACATAATTAAACAGTGATTTGTTACCTACCTTTGGATTATTTGTTCCTTGTAAAAGATCCGAAATCTGGGAAAATAAATAAATAACTATTAATTACTGGTGAGAATGACTTAATTGACTTATTGAACTGAGCTTTGTGTTTTTATGTGATATTGATATTCAGGATGATTCAGAAATTGAGTCGAAAAGAACTTGGTTATAATAAAGTCTAAGAGCATGGTTTAAAAATTAATTTGATGTCCCCTATATTATTAAACGAGCTAAATTTGTATCTATCTATGTACCTACCTATGTCCCTAAATATTTTCTCGAAAACGGCCCTAACGATTTGGATGAAATTTACTGGAAAGGGGTTTTTGGGGGCCAAAAAATCGTTTTAGCTAGGTTTCATCTCTCGAAAAAATCGTTTTCTTACAAATTTTATCATTATAAAAATCAATTTTTTGACGTATGAAAATACTTAAATATTGTAAGTAGGTTTTGGAATTTTATATTATAAACAATGAAACAATTGTTTTCAAAATATTATGACAGTTAATCTTTAAAGCTTACCACAGCATATCAGTATTTTATTACCACTCTCCTATCTCCATGCGTATGAAAACTATACAGCTATAGAAATGATAACGCGGTTTTATTTATAAATTAATAATTATATTTATGCAAGTGTGTATGCTTTCACGGCCGGTGTTGATCTAAATCTTCTTGGTTTCCGGGCTTGTATTCCGTGGTCCATTGGTATTTCTACCTGACGTTTCGTCTACAACTGCGGTAGACATTATCAAAGGCGATGTGGTAGCGGGCGAAGTGGCCTTCTAGGCTGCTCACAGGTAATTGTGGTACTTCCGTATTTTATGGTCAGCGTGCTCATGTTCTCTACTCGGTCGTAGTATGCTCTTCTGTGATTCAGTGGGTTGGTATTGCACAGTGCTGGTGTCCAGGTTTTACTTAGATTCAAACCTTCATCTTTGCGGTTGAAATTATTTGTGTGTGTGTATTTCTATGGCCTCTCTGTATATGCGTGGGCAGTAACTCGATGTTCTATCTATAACTTCGGTTCACTTATAGAGGTCTATAAAAAGACAGCAAATATGTAGTGATAAACATGTACCTGTGGGTTATTCAACATAAATAATTCGATATCGCTTATAGAGGTACAGGCAAGTAGTAGTCTTAGTTATAGAGGTCCATGAGTGAAAAACGTCTTTCTTTTATATAAAGGTTTCGGTTTCTCACTTATAGAGGTTTTAGAGGGTTACAAAGACGCTTACCCAGTTCTCACTCACTCAGGTTTGACTGTATTTAACTTTTGTCCATGCGTGATCGCGGTTGAACAGTTTATTAAAATGTTTGAATAAAATTCGAAATCGACTTGCCAGGTCCTACTTGTTGTTCTTGTGTTCCACTGCTGTACCGAGTAGTGCATACGGTCGAATGCATGGCATTAGGTATGAAGTAACCAGCGCACGTCCCACTTTCCGAACTAACCCGTCCGTCGTCTTCCTGGCATGATTCGGGACTCGAGGGTGATAAATACGCTTTAAAATGAGACTAAGCCTCGAGCCGTCCTTTCTCTACAAACAGAAAGACTTGTTTTCTCCACGCAGGCCCGTATTCACTTTAAAACTGGAGCACTATTATCTCTGCGAGTTTTTCCTTTTTGAATTGATCAGACTTTCGCAATACCATCAGATAGTCAAATCTTTGATTAACGTCTGAATAGAACTCTTCAAATAAATAAAATTCTCGACCAATTTTTCTCAGACCACATATTGACAAAAAATAATAAAAATACAAATCTATATAACACAAGATGACGTGTCGATCCGGATTTGGATCTTCTTCAGAAATATCTAAAAAATATCAAAAATTAATTAGTATTAAGTTATTTATTATCTAATAGATTGCACGAAAGATTGAATTTTTGAATGATTAAAAAAATAATGTAAAATTAATTAATTTTTCATTATTTTTTTAATCATTCAAACTTCCAATCTTTTCGGGGGGCTTTTTTGCAACGTAAGTCGACGATAAAGCGGTGGTAATCTACAAACTCGGGCGAAGCCAGACCGGGCCGCTAGTACATATTTAATACAATTAAAGAAGAATTGATAGACGTTTACGACCGCAATTGTTAAGCATCTATAATTTATGATCATTAGTAAAAAATATTTTTTAGAAAAATCATGATTCCGGACCAGTTTTATTTCAAGTGACTGTAGGATTTACACTTTATATAAGCGATGTTCGTCTTTCCACGTCACTTTTAACTAGGAGTGTGCAAGTTTAATAACAGTAGTTTATGTGTCTAGAATGTAATACTATATTATACTAGTCGCTCCTGCGGCTTTGCACGCGATTGAAATGAAACAATGTTATATACCTTTTTCCCACATCAATTATATTTTGCTATTATATTATAATATATAATTTCTAATCTTCTATATTATTTTAAAATTATTTAAAACTTAACAAATGCAAGTCAGTGTCTCTTGAAGTTGTGATGGTTAAAATAAATTAAAATGCCAATAATATAATAAAAATCGGCCAAGTGCGAGTCGTACTCGCGCACCGAGGATTCCCTACAAACTTGTAGGTATGTAAATAGCTCGTCCATCACAGGAATCGAGTCTCGAAGATTATTCCCGCTTTGCCGTTGGAAAACTGTTGTCTCCATACATCGGCATAGGTCGCGGTCAGTTTACCAACTAAGTGTATAATTGCAATGAATTCAGATGGACTCAGGACTACCCGAACTGTACTGTATGCTGTGGCTATATCTGATAGCCTAACAGTCGTACCGTGCTGTATGCGAGAGTTCTCATAATTGTATTTTAATAAATGTTCAAGTATACTGCTGTATAAACGCACCGTTAGCGGACGCTGTTTTGTATTAGAACTGTTACTGTGTACGTGCGTAGCTCGTTGTTGCGGTTTGTGTATGTATAATAGGTATAGAATGTATTGCATAAAAAGCAGACAGACGGACGGATTAAATAATGGTAAAGTAGGCAAATTGTGTAATATTTTTATTTTTTATTAACTGAGTTTCGAAAGGTAGGCAATAGGAAAGAAAAAATATTGCACATTTTGTTCACTTTCCCATTATTTAAGAATCTATTTAAATAAATATTATGGACGATAAGAATGGAAAACGATAATTTTCAGTGTCGAGATTTTCGAATTTTTAAGGCCGCTATGAATTACTTTTCAATGTTTTCCAAAAAAGAGGTCACATCAGTACATATGAAACCCAAAGCAATGACAACGCCAAATAACGAAAAATTAATATTTTTCTCATCCCTATATTTCGGCAGAATACTGCAGTATAAGATTATCTAATATTTCTGTGCATGTATAGCGTATCCTTTACTTTTGTTTGACTGAATGAAATATGTCAGAAGATTATTAAAATTTACAAAATTTGCTCAAAAATTACACGACCATAAAATGCTGTCCTATATTTTATTCATGTCAGTTGAATTTTATTGTTTTGATAACACAAAAAATGTAAATTAAGGGACAAAATCGCGTTTAATTGCCAAATAATATTTGATTTTCGTCTCGGTAGTAAAAGTGGTAAAATCAATTCAGTTTACAGAACAGTATTAGATTATTGTTTATTTTCCATATTTTATTTGTGTTCTTCTTTGAACCATAAACTTTGCAAGAGCGAAAACATTGCAGTGATCCGTCTTGTAGTATTTGACAACTTGTTTGCACTCTGTCATAGTAGTTGTATTTACACTTATTTCTCGTCGCATCGTATTTCTTCAGTCAGTTGAAATGGTGGGAGTATCGAGTGCCACTGTCAACTACGCGGTGGAAGCAACGGACCTTTTCGTATTTGTGGTGGAAGTGACGGGTATCGGACTGAACTTTACAGTGGAAGCGACGGGTACAACCAATGAAACTCGATCTTTATTTTTTTGAAATAAACTTCTTTTGGGGCAGTATGGTAAAACTTATTCATGACATTGAAAGTGTAACGAAACGTTGCAATGTACGTATACCGTATACTATAAAAACTGATTGCAGAACATTAACGTAAGCTGCCGCCGAATTCAACGTTCGGAGCCTATATATATTTTTTTTGTTTTTTTTTTATAATTACATATTCTGTATTTCACCTATGTTTATTTATATATGGATTGCGATTTTAAATGGTAGTACTAACTTAGGTCAAAATTCGCTTCTCAAAATTTTACTATATTTGTTCGTTTTGATGAGGTCCCCCGAGTTCCAAAAAAATATTTTTGAACGTGTTCGTCTGCTTGTCTCTTTTTCAGTTTGTTAGTCTGCTTGTATGTAAGAAGATACAAATCAAAAAGTTGGAATTGAAATCAAAGTTTGGTAACACATGTAAATTGTAAATATATTTTTTCGCGGAAAAACGACGCATACGCAGAAGAGATATACGGTACAACGTTATTTTTCTAATTAAAATGGTATACTTGTCATTACTAATTATAATTTATGCAAGAATGTTTTATAAAAAATAGTTATGTGTATTTCTGTAGTGTGTAGTATAAAATACACAATCTTGTTTTTGTAACTCGTGAAATATACAACTGAAAATTATAAGAAAAACAATTACAAATCTTATTTTAAAAATACCTGTATTAACGCTTAATCAAAGACAGTTCACATCTATGTTTTGAAACTGTTTTTCTTATAATTTTCATTTTGATATTGAAATTTGCCCAATTTTTCTATAATAAATAGAATATTAGTTTGTTTAGTCACAGATTATATGTGTGCGTATTATTTTCGGTAAGATAATCAGTTCTAATCGGACTTGTTGCGTTGTTGTATGAGGAGGATTGTTTAAAAAAAATAGTTGAACAGGATTTATTAATCATTTTATTTCAGATATTTTTTTAAAATGTTTTAAGAATTTGATATTCAGCAAATTGACAATAAGACCTAACTTTAACTTACACATTATTTAACAGGAAAAAATTGACATCTATGTAATTTTTACAATAACTAATTTTTATATACATTATACATTATTCTGTTTTGGTACATTTTACTATAAAATAACTTTTAAGAAAATTCCTTAATAGTAAAAAAACATTTTTAAAAACAAGCTTTTATTTAAATGCTCTAAAAAGAGAAAATGAACTTTTAATTAAATCAAACCAAACCATTCATAAGAATATACGATTTATGTGATATAAAAGCTTATCACGAGATTTTTTTGTGTAAATTTATTTTATGAAATACATACATTTTACTTCAGCCAAAATCAAGTTAGATATTGCATTCTTGTTTATTTACACAGGAAAATCTCGCGACACGTTTTTATGTCATATAAATTGTATAATGTATTAAATAGGTGGATTGGATTTAAATAAAAGTTTATTTTCTTTTTTCATAGCTTGTTTTTAAAAATTTTTTACTATTAATTTTATTTTTTAGTTTTCGCTAAAATGCGTGGTAATCGGAACTGAACCAACATGGAAAAATTCAACTCCGTAGAATAAGAGAAAGTGGTTCTAATTCAGATAGACAAACAAACTAACATACAAACATTACAAGTTAAATAAAAGCTTATAACAAATCATGCCATTTTTTTTCTTCATAACTTTTTATCAATGACGCCACAGGCTACAGTTCGACCAGCGGACAGCCTGTATACGCGGAAACCAGAAAAGGGAAATTCGATATAAAGTTAAGAATAGTCCCATGTATTTTAACGCCCAAGTTAATTTAATGTTCATGAAAAAGGGTGGCGAACCGAAGTCGTAAATTTCATTTAAGGGTAGGTAACATGCTATACAGTAGATAGGTGTGCTCAAGTTAACAGCGTTGGTTTTATTGATTCACTATCTCTCTGACACGTTTTAACGCCGGCACTAAAAATGCGGATATCATCTCCCCCCTCCCCCCACCTTGACTTTCCACTCGAACAGTGCACTAACTATACTGAAACTGCACTCAGTACATCATTTCTAACGGCGTTAGATTCTCTTTTGTTTATTATCAGAAGCCGATAACTTTGATGTTTAATTGTTTTATTGGCAGCTGAGAACAGTTGATTGTGCTTGTCAAACGGCGCTTTGTGCTTTGTTTGAACAAATAAAGCTCTTTGTCGATGTAGACAAGTAGCACTTGTATTTTGCGTTTAATCTTATTTGCTGCAGTTTTAAATATTTACAAATGTTTTGTTTTGTAAAGATAGAATCTCATTAAAAAAAAATGGGACGCCGGGGGACTGGCAGTTGTGAAACATAAAGGACCCCACACAAACCTTATGGGATTTGGTTCTCGGTTAAATTGATCGAAAATAGTTTTATTTTAAATTTTCTGATTTCACGTCCATTACAATGATGTTGGTAGATGATAGCGGGTATCTGAAGAAGATGGGATCACCAGCGAAACGTTATACATAGCTAAATAAGGTGTTTGATTTGTGTTCCTATCCACTTTCCCGCTATCATCTACCAACGTTTTATTTTATAGTAAGAAAAAGTGTCCGTGGGCGCATAGTCTAAAAACCAATAGAATTTTAGCTACCGATAGATTCACAATCTTAAAAAATCCTAAGCTCTAGAAATATGTTTTCGAGTGCGTTGAATCCGAATATGACATTATTATTTTATACAGGGCGACACCTTCCAACAAATAATAAATAACCCCATGGATTGAAAAATTATTCGTATATTTTTTTAAATAAAATTTTCTTTATATAAAATAGGATTATTAAACAAAAGTTAGTCGTATGATTTTCAACTCTAAATTAAAAAAAAAATAAAATAAAAACCCAAATTGTTATGCGCACCTGGCGGTAATCGAACTCGGACCGGTCGCGCGGTTGGCCGGAATTTTACCGCTGAGCTACGGATGCTTATTAAAAACTATTGTTTATACAGGGTTACTAAGTACAATTTTGTGACAAATTCAGTTACATAGGTTTCGTTACATATGAAACGAGTTTACCACCGTTTTTAAAGAAGTATTCACTTATTTTTTTCTTTGTATTTTCTTTCCTGACAGGGAAGTGCAAGTGCACCCCCTTGTATCCTACTGCCGGCGCCCATGAGTTTGTGTATCAATAATTTACTAGTTAATGTTTTTCGTCGTATGTTAAAATATAGAATTTGAAGCGTATAAAACTTGAGAATATGTATGTTTTCATTAGTGACATTTGAACCCCACAAACTTTTTAAAAACTTACTACATTGTAAAGAGAAATAAAAATATGTAAACATGGTGCGTGTTATCATTACATCTTTTTCGATTTAGCTTCTAAAAGAAAAAAATATTTATAAAAAGATACGAAGGAAAGCACATTATTTTCAATTTAAATTAAAAAGACCGTTTCCTTAGTGAGACAGCTATAGTGAAACACATTTGATAAATGCTACATCTCTTTCTTTAAACTACACTTTATGTCAAACAAACTTCACAGTCGTTATACTTAATATTTAATAGAGGTTAGTGAAGTAGTGAGAAGAGCATAGCTTTTCTATACGTGTTTTGTATACGTCTGTCTCTTACATCGACTCTTCACTTTGAGCGTAAACGAGATAGTGGGTATGTATTTCTGGTTGAGATTTTCCCATTTCACTGTGTAAACACGACCGCAGTGCCATCTACCGATACTTATCTCAAGTAATTATTTTTCTGCCAATATTTCTACTTAGAGAAGTCGCATTTAGATGTTTCGCTACCTTTTGTATCATTTCAGCGACGGATTAAAAAGGAAAATGCCTGCAGGCAGTATTTTGTTTTAATGGAACAATGCAAAAAGTTTGTATCGGTTCAAATCAAAAGCAAAGATGTGTAATTTAACGAGGTATGGAATTCGCGGGCGGCAAAAACAGTGATACTAAATATTTTTTTTTACTTTCATACCTCTATTATATGTTTTAACCTGAAAAAAAAAAATTTTTATCATGACCCTCTATAAAATATCTGCTTTTAATGTCTGCATAGAGGTTGCAAAATGACCCTTCTTTGCCCTAGTGCATAAAGTATAAAACAAAAGTAGTGTGGTATTATCAATCCAATAGTTATATCTCTGTCAGTTGTCATATAAATCCATGTGAGCGACAGAGATCAGCGTAGGCGCTGAACAGTACATATAAATCCCAGTACAGCCAAACAGGAACAGTCAAAAGTATACAAATATACTTGTGAAAATCAGTTATTTTATATAGAAGGATACATTCAAAGAAATGTAGTTTGTGTCTTGTAGGTAATGCAAATATAGGTATGTTCCAAGCAGCCAGTGAACGGACACAAAACCGTCACCGTCATGCGCAGTAGCTAAAACGAGGCTGTTTGTATCGGTTTTGGAACACGTATCAACTACCTGCGCATGACGGTGACTGTTTCGTGTCCGTTCACTGGCTGCTTGGAACATACCTTATGACTCGTGTAACTGTTACTCCTGTAACATAATGCAGTCATAGCTCTTAACATAATATTATTGCATTTACGTATACACGACATGTATAAACAATTGTTTTGATGTATCCATTTTTTCAGCTATCGAGGCGCTGGTTTCAGTATCACTGGTTTTTTATTGCCTTTGGCATCTTTTGTAAAATCCTTGCTTCTTGAATATTACTTTTGAATTAATGAACTTACTTGAACTTGCTAATATGTTTACAACTAATAAGTTATTTGATTGTTTTGAAATATTATTTTCGTATATTTATAAATACCTACCGCAAATTACTGTTAACCCCTTCGAATCCGAGTTTTATTCTTTTGAAACAAAAAATATTTTTTAGGGTGTTGGGTTTTTTTGGGATGTAATTAAGGTTATATTCAGTGAAAGACTAAATTTAACATTTACAGAATTTTGGAAAATTCTATTCCATTGAAATGGTCTACAGTTCTAAAATATTTATTTTTTACGGTAGTCACTAGCATATTTTTTGTAAAAGTATAAAAAATGTGTGATTTTTTAAATATAAGTGTGATAGGAAAAGTATGGTCTACAAGAGAAATAAAACACATCATAACAATATGTAATTTATATTAAGTAATATACAATCAGAATGTACTCTTTGAGCAGCTTTGCGTGAATCCATGACTGCAGGTAAACACTTGACTCGATATTTCTACCCACACACACACATAGTATTTTTTTTTGTTTTGTTTGACATGCTTACATCTCAGATAAGCCATAAGCACAATGAAATGTTTATATTTGATATTTAATTACATTGACTTAAATTACACGCGTTAGAATAGTATGTCTATTGAAATGACCGCCAGTACCGAAGGGGTGGAATATTATAAAAGTGCCACCGAACAACTTTTCAGGGTTTCTATTTTATTAAATGTTAAAAAAATATGATGGATGATTTGTAGAACATATATGAAAACTCTGCTGTTGTTATGTGGTAAGTTATGAGAAACATATTAGGATCGATAAACATGGCCACCCGATGCAATTTTGTTCTTAAACTTATACTTTTGAGCTACTGGAGCTTTAACATTGCATAAACTTAGAGCGAAGTAGCAGGGTGTATCGTAAACTATAAACCTTTGTAAACACGTCTCTGTTGGTAAACGTGATGTACCACGCGCTGATCGAAGTGAAACAATGCGTCGCGACGCCACCTTCGAAAAGGAGGAGGCAAACAACTGTTCAAAAACTTGCACGCATTTAGAGGTGTCGATACACCAAAACGAGTCAAAATAAACATTTCAGTTTACTATAATTCGCATAGAACTGAAAATTGGTACAGGTGTTAAGTACACTATTGCAAATAAAATATCAAGTCCCCACCGATCCTACATCTTCAAAATTCAAGGTTAAAGGTCAAAAGTATCGCTTTTTTGCACTTTTTTCGTAAACGATAAATATTATCTAAAAATAGGTCGGACAACACTTACAGATAATGCAATTGTCCACAAAAACTGTTCTTATATTTTTTCCTACGAATCACTATGCCAAAGATATGGGACCAAAATATCTATGTAGGTACTGAACGTATTTATCAAAAATAACGTTAAATGTTAATATGCATATTTTCGATGTATGAAATCACCATTTCAAAAGAATGGTGATTAGTAGGGAAAAAAAGTATAAGAACAATTCTTGTAGACAATTGCACGATCTACAACTTTTGTCTGACCTATTTTTTGATAACTTTTACCGTGCATTTACCGCAAAAACTGATACTTCTAACCGTTTTCCTTGAATAAACTTTTAGCAGATGTAGGATCGGTGGGGATTTTTGATACTTTATTTGTAATAGTGTACCTAAGCCCTGTACTAGTTTTCAGCTCTATGCGAATAATTGTAAACCGACCACTATTTTTTTGTCTATTTTTACTGGACTACAAGCCTTTATTTAACTTGTCAGTCAGTGTGTCAATTTAGATCAAAGCTTGCAATCAAAATTTAGACTACATCTAATAATATTAAGTTAGAGCTTTGAAATTTTGTACACCTGTATAAGTCCGATTACAATACGTAAACCAGTGTGGGGGACACCCTAAGGTGACGAATTACAGTTTCTTGCCAACCTTCTTGACATAGGTGTCAAATTAAAGAGTTTGACGAGTGGAATACGATAAGCTATGTGAGGTCGTCGTAAACCCTATATGGAGGACGCCACATATCCATTCGATTTGAAATTTTGTACACATTTGTATTACCGATGACAATAGGATGTTGCAATCGATTTTGAAATTAAATAATCAATTAATTTTAATAATTGTAATTGTCAAAACTTTGAAAGTATGTAATTAATTTTGGTTCATAATTATTATAAAAGCGGCGGGGTTTAAACGCTAGGATCGTTTATTAGTTACAACTATGCTTTTATAAAATCTAAATTATAAAAAAATATTTACAGTATAATTCAATAAAAGCTTGTCTTTAAAAAGTTTTCTTTTACCTACTAATATTTTAGTCTTTTAAAATTGGACAGCATTCAAATAATCCGAGCGGAGCAAGAAGCTGCCAAAGAAAGCAAAGAAGGCAGAATTCTACGTAGCCAACATCTTAGCTGAGAGCTCTTTGCTTTCTGTAGCTCAAAATCTACTGTCTCGATCTTTTGAAATGTTGCACACTCTTTCTTTACATAAATGACGAGGTATTGACGTCAAGTTTTTTTTTTGTAATTTTAACAATGTTTAAAATACGAAAAATTTCGTTGTTTTGATAAAAATGGGCTTTTTGATTTCTAAATGCTGTAAAAATTTGAAAAATCAATAAAAAAAACTCGACGCTGTTACGTGCAGAAACTTGTCAAATAACAAAATTATTTTGGTTTTTTGATTTTAGATGATCTAATGAGTTACGAGGGGCACCGCAATAATTTTTTTTTTGAGACGTTCGCGGAGATTCGTAATCAGTGGCTCATTTATTTATAAGAATTTATGAAAATTTTACAGAATATACTTTAAATGTTACTTTATATAGTGATTATAAAAATAAATATATAACTGTGTCTCAAAAAAAATTATCGAAAATAATATGCATTTTTGTATCTCCCCTTAATGCATTACTTTATTAAAATTTATTGATTATTTAATCAACAATGGAATCACGTATTGTTTTTGAGAGTACCTGCATATGTAGTTATGAGTTGGAATGGCAAAACCACGAAGTCTGTAACCAGGAGCTCGAGCGTATCTATTGCATGAACCAATATGGCGTTAGCTAACTGGGTAACACCATAGAGATATAAGTACTAGAGTACGCCAGCGGGTATGCTTGCCATAAGTGAAAGTGTCTGCCGTTCAGAGAGAGAACGCTGCAAACGTTCCGTATCATTATATATGTTTACTCAAATCAGCATTGTTTTGTATCATTAGTTACCATGGAGATAAGGAACTTTTCTCTGTCTGAATAGAAGACACTTTTATGGCTCACTCGCGTACTCTAGCATAATATCTCTATGGGTAACACACACACACGTTCATGGCTTACATGTGTGTAGTGTCTGCAAAGTTAAACAAGTCGAAGGAACCGAAGTTTTTCCAGGTAGTGATAACAGCGCCATCTCGCGTGCGCCAGAAAACGGTCAATCACGAAACACAGAAAGCATAGGAAGCTAGGTCTCCTGGTTACAGACTTCGTGAGTAAAACATTGTAGTTTCCATGATAACTCAGTGCTAAAAGTACTTCAAAAGGAGGTTTAGCGTTGAAAGTCGTATCAGAAACCTGTAAATATAAGCGTGTCAATTCAATGTTGCTGTACACATCCCAACATTAGGTATAATATAGGTATAGATTACCAAGGATGATGTTGGGGGCTGTAGAATATATAACATAAAGGTATGTCAACTACCTAGCACTATACTACTGCTGCCTCATCGAACACGAAACGTTGTCAAGTGAACAAAAGACTCTCGGTCTAGGAATAGTAGATGACGATGTACAATGTACATAGAAAATGTAAAGTAGAGAATATACACTGTATTCCTGCAGATAGATTAAATTTTGAAACGCTATATAGTTGATAACAAATAGATTAAAGAAAGACAACTAACAACAGACCTACTTTCCGTAATATAATTGATCATTTAAGACATTTTTGAGAAATCAGTAATCGAGAATCAATGTCATACGATCTTCTTTTGTTTTTTTTTTATTTTTGAAGTAAAACTTCTTTACGACTTGGGGAATAAGCTGGTGAATGCGTGACGAGAGATTTACGGAAGTGTAATCGGTAAAGTTGAGAAGGAGATATAAGTTAGTGAAGATAGAAAGAGGATAACAAATACTTCACTGGCTAGTGGCGGCGTGGCGCCATCAAGTGGCCGAAAATATAAGCAGTACTAACAATAGAATGACACATACTTTACTTGCCAGTGGCGCTATCGGGTAAAAGAAAAAAGTTAACTTGCAGAGCTAAATAATATTTCATAAAGATTTACGCTTTAAATCCAACGAGAGCTAAGTAATTGCAATGTATTACTTTTGTTTTCATTATCTTTATTTTTATATTTCTTTCTTCTTACATTAGACTGTTCATTTCGTTCTGGAACAATTTTATAAATTAATATTTAGTTCAATACATTTAATCCATGGAATTGGTACATTTTGAGTTGCATCAAATGGGGCAGTTCTGATTTTTTTATATGTTGTATATAATGAGGTGGTAATGACAAATATAATTTTTCCACCTCGAAAGCCTTCCGGAACATTGTAAAATTCATGAAAAGCCATTAAATTTTTGATCATTTTTCAGTTTTTGCCATTTTTTACCACCAAGGACCTGTTTTACGGTAGAAGTCACTATGAATTCTTTTAAAGTAGACTAAATTTGCAACAAAATGAGAATAGTT
Source organism: Xanthostigma xanthostigma (assembly GCA_963575645.1). Taxonomy (NCBI): domain Eukaryota; kingdom Metazoa; phylum Arthropoda; class Insecta; order Raphidioptera; family Raphidiidae; genus Xanthostigma; species Xanthostigma xanthostigma. The sequence goes on along the minus strand of OY754473.1, from coordinate 25,135,123 downwards.
GGGTCTCGATAAGCTGAATAGTTTCAAAGATACAGCTGTTCAAATGTTTGCAAAATTTCAAAAAAAAAATTTTTTTCGAGTTTTTACTCGTTCTCGTCAATGTGGTCAATTATTGATCTATTTCACGGCATAAATTCATATACGTTTTTAAAGAAGACAATTTTTTTAACAAAACGAGACCAATTTGATATATTAAGATCTGATAGTTCCCTAGCTACAGCTGTTCAAAGTTGCTGAGGTGAGTAAACAAAATGAAATACGACTTATGAAATAAGCATTATAATTTTAAAAAGAAATAATTACAGCATAAAAATTTAAAGACTGTGTTATACATATTATCTTTGCATGTGGCGGTTGAAGTTGAGGTCGTCACAGGAGTTGTATTATTAGTTTTTCTTGTATATCTTTGATGGACCAGGCTGAACCTCTAAATCGACGGTACACCTTTTGGGAGCTTGCTTCGGTAGCATTTCGTCAACGACCAGCTCAGGCAGGTCGAAATCGTCATCTGATGGTGGGTCATCGATGGTAGGTTCATCAATGTCATCACACATCAGGTCTGGTTTGTTATCACAAGATTGGCCGCTGCAGTGGTTGCAAACAGCCGAGCATTTGAGTCCTGCTTTTCTGCAACCACAGCTGCTGGTACAATCTTTTTTGCAGTTGCAGGAAATCATGTTTAGCAGGGGTTGAGGAGCTGGTGGTTTCGTCAGACCAAGCTCCCATTTCAGGATTTCTAACCTCACTCGATAACAACAGGGATGCATAATGTAGTGAAAAATATTGTTTGGGAACATCGATTTATGATTGGCTGCCACAGCGTAACTTGGAAGAACTATTTTTAACTACGGCAAAGTATTATGGTTTTGTTTTTTTTTATTATAAATAATTATATACCCTATATATACCCTATACTAAAAATAATAAAAAGCACACCTTTAGTAGAAAAATATTTTTGACAGACACCCTAAACTCTAAATTGTATTATTTAAGAAATTTTGCAAACATTTGAACAGCTGTATCTTTGAAACTATTCAGCTTATCGAGACCCAACTATTTTCATTTTCTTGCAAATTTAGTCTTCTTTAAAAGAATTCATAAGACTACTACCGTAAAACAGGTCCTTGGTGGTAAAAAATGGCAAAAACTGAAAAATGATCCAAAATTTAATGGCTTTTCATGAATTTTACAATGTTCCGGAAGGCTTTCGAGGTGGAAAAATAATATTTGTCATTACCACCTCATTACATACAACATATTAAAAAAATCAGAACTGCCCGATTTGATGCAAGTGAAGACCCCTTTTATGGTACGATTTCCATGGATTAATTAAATATTCTACGCTTAAAGTGAATAAAATTGTAAATTCATTTTAAAGTTCATATTTTGTGAATTTTCGGGTGAATAATAACAAGTTATTTGATTTTATGTTTACGCATATAGCCTTAGTTGCTGAGCGTTTTATATTTAAATAAAAAAAAAATAACAAGTTATAGCAGGTAGAAGTTTTACTTCAGTCGTGTGGTCTAAAGCACACTCGTTTTTTAGTAACATTTTTTTATAGTTGGGTAAACAAACAAACTGATCGTGCACATTATCTGTCTAAAATTAGGCATATAGGTATTTTTATATCATATTAATATTATAAATGCGAATGTAAGTTTGTTTGTTACGCTTTCACGCAAAAACTACTTAACCGATCATCATGAAACTTTGAACATACACTCTTGAAGGTATTAGAAGTAACATAGGATACTTTTTATTAAAAAAAAATAAAAATTTTTTACGAAAAATAAGAAAGGGTTGAAAACATTTTTTGGGCCCAAAAATACCGAAAAATTTCTCCGAATCGTTTCAAAATTGATATTTAACCCTTTAGTAATGATTAAAATGTGCTATTAAAATTTCATTAAAATCGGCCCGACAGGACCGGACTTACAAATTTTATGAAAACGAAATATTATAAATGCGAATGTAAGTTTGTTTGTTACGCTTTCACGCAAAAACTACTTAACCGATCATCATGAAACTTTGCACATACACTCTTGAAGGTATTAGAAGTAACATAGGATACTTTTTATTAAAAAAAAATAAAAAATTTTTACGAAAAATAAGAAATGTTATCATATTTTAATCATATTATATTATAATAATATTATAAATGCGAATGTAAGTTTGTTTGTTACGCTTTCACGCAAAAACTACTTAACCGATCATCATGAAACTTTGCACATACACTCTTGAAGGTATTAGAAGTAACATAGGATACTTTTTATTAAAAAAAAATAAAAATTTTTTACGAAAAATAAGAAAATTGTTTGTCAAAATATGTGCAATACCTCAACCCCTGATATGCATGTCAAAAGTGGATTTCCATCTCAATCGCGGGCGTAGCCGCGGGTAGCGGCTAGTATTAAATAAAGATATTGATATTGGGACAATTGAGATCCAGCCTCTGAAGGCAATGGGGATGTTAAAACTATATCTATATTAGTGATGTGCCGGATATCCGTATCCGCGGATATCCGAGAGAGAAGAAAGATCCGGATCCGTATCCGTAACCGTTAGTTTTTGGCGGATCTTTTACCTTATTAATTTTCAATTCATAGATGAAATTTTATATATATATGTGATTAGGTAATGATGAAAACCTGTTAAATTCCATTCAGATTATTTTTTATTTTTTTAAATCGTATTTGGCACCTTTATATTGCAAACATTTATCGTAGTGAGTACCATACTAATAGTACATAACTCAAAGGTACTAAATCAACTATCTTTATAATGAGATATACACTATATATGTCACCGTAAAATTGTAAATATCGTTAGGTTGTAATCTGTCTCGCGAGATTGTGAACTGTCGAAAGATTGTGAACCTCAACGTACTGCTTACAATTTAACGTATTATTATTACATTGAGGTTCACAATCTTTCGACAGTTCACAATCTCGCGAGACAGATTACAACCTAACGGTATTTACAATTTTACGGTGACATATATTATATACATTTCACCCATGTACTTACATCTAGGATTATCATTTTTGCCCACGTTGAGGATGTGAATCATTTTTGTTTTACTGGTGTAATATTTGCAGAAACACATAGGTATATATGGATTAGTGATGTGCCGGATCGTTAAAAATGTATATCCGCGGATACGGATCTGAATACGGATTTTTGGTTTAAAGATCCTCGGATACGGATCTTAACTTTCTTAGAGTACGCGCCGGTAAATATTGCACATCGATCTTTGGAAAGAGAAAATCTGTTATGAGAGTTAACTCTTAAAGAGGTCAATAACTTTTTCCCATAACAGATAGTCTCTTTCCAAAGGTCGATGTGCACTATTTACCGGCGCGTACTCTAAGAAAGTTAAGATCCGTATCCGTATCCGCGGATCTTGAAACCAAAAATCCGTATTCAGAACCGTATACGCGGATATACATTTTTAACGATCCGGCACATCACTAGTTGTGGCACAAAGTCGAGAAACGGACGTTAAACTCATTATTATTATTACGTATTTTGTAAAGACTTTGTCACGAAACACTCTGTATATTTTTGATGAATTTAAGATTTATTCAATATTTTAAGAATTTGTAAAAGAATTCATACTTTATGTATAAAACATTAATTATGTGCTTCAGAACAAGAAATCCCGTTGGGTAAACTCATTAAATTATTCGCAGAGTTCGTTTTTAATATTTGTTGTGCTTGACCTTCATTTTAGTCATAATAAACGTCACTAAAATCGAGATAAGATCTTAACAACATCGTTAAATCTCGTGGGAAGAGGGAAAAAGGGATGATTGATAAATCAATGATGGTTCATCGTTTTTGATGATAGTTAATTATTTATTGCTTCACATAAATGACATGGGGTCCCTAGGCTGGTAATAGCATCCGGACGACACGGGAGAATGCGATACATTGATTTCAGCAGCATACAGGAAAACCACAGATCATATAAATAACATAGATGCGACACTTGTAAATCGATTGTCGAAAACCACGAACTAATAATTTTTAACTACTTGAAGAGGTACAGAAATGCTCATTGATTTCAACGTAGAATTTTTTCAACGTTAGACCAAATTTGAAAAAGATAAGTATTTTCCAAAAATGTTAAAAATTTAAAAATATTACGGATAGGTACACTTAGGTATAGAAAATGATATACTGAGATTGGTGACTAGACACATAGGTTTGCTCTTGTTCATAGGCTTTGGGACTGTGGGCTCCAAAAAGCATCCATAGCTACGCTTAGCATAGGACATAGACAAGCAGAAATACGTGTTTCCATAACATAACATTCAGTTACTTTCTCTTACATTTCAACCTACCTGTAGTGTTTTAACCACGTATAATAGATACCCCAACCTACAGTTTTTGAATCCTCCTGGCAAACGTTTAGACCCGACTAATTGATCTGATTATATTATTTTTTATTTTATTAAATACCTACTAAATTTGAAGGTAGTAAAATTTCAAAATTCAAATCTTTGATTAACGTCTGATTAGAACTTTTCAATAAATAAAATTATCCACCAATTTTTCAGACAATATATTAACAAAAATATAATTAATACATTAACGTTTTGATCCGGATTTGGATCTTCTTCAGAACGGATCTAAAAAATATAAAAAATAATTAATATTTAATTTTTAATTCGCTTTATATAAAATTCTTTCAAAATAATTAATTAGTATCAAAATATTGAAAAAATAATATTTTGATACTAATTAATTATTTTGAAAAAATTTTATATAAAGCGAATTAGAAAATATAAAAAATAATTAATATTTACTTTCTAATTCGCTTTATATAAAATTCTTTCAAAATAATTAATTAGTATCAAAATATTGAAAAAATAATATTTTGATACTAATTAATTATTTTGAAAGAATTTTATATAAAGGGAATTAGAAATTAAATACTTATTAATTATTTTTTATATTTTTTAGATCCGATCTGAAGAGATCCGAATCCGGATAGAATCGTTAATGTATTAATTATATTTTTTGTTAATATATTGTCTGAAAAATTGGTCGATAATTTTATTTATTAAAAAATTTCAAAATGCCTCAAACATTTTTTTGCAAATAAAATTTCGCAAACTTAAAAAATTAAGGCTTGGCTAGACCCCAACACCCTTCAGTAAGGTCTTCGATTTTGTGTTTGGACATTACAAAAGATGTGTTATACAAATTTTCAAGATGCTTCAAATACTTTCCCAAAAATGTTTGATAGCTCTTGGACTATATTGTTCAGAGATGATTATATTAAATTTTTCTAGAAAATCTTTTAGTCTGTTGTATATAATATTTTCAAATAGTTAAAAAACTCGGTAGAATAGGTAGAATTTAGATATATTTAATCATTTGGGTGTACGCTATCTGTTTCTTGTATTTTCATAAATTTATATCTCATTAGATTCAACGGTGCAAAATGTACGTTTTTTTTAAAATAATAATACACAAAATCGGCAAGCCTTGAAGCTAGCAGTCTTGTTTGATTTACCTACGAGATCTTTATATTTTAAAAATTCGATATCTGAAGAGATACGGCTCATTGAATCGAAAGTGGATAAGTGTATTTTTCTTTGGGGTGTAATTTCATTGAAAATAAGGGATGCTTCGATTGGTGGACACACGATGGAAACTATGTTTCTAACGTATTTACGTATAGATACTCAAAAAAAACATAAAAAATAAATTTTAAAGTTTTTATTTCTTTCATAAAAAAAATTACAAAAAATAATTTAATTATATTGATTATTCATTTTTTTGTTTAGGTATTAATAATAATATTAAAAAATAAATAAATAATTAAATACTTAACGAACATAGCTATCGATTTTCTTTGGTATGCGACCTTACAGGTATACAAAATGCACCCTTTTACAAGTATAATTAATAGATTAATAGGTTTGATCCAAGCAGCCCAGAGAACGGTAACAGAATCGCATGACTGTCGTGCAATAAAAACAGTTTTGTTTTAGCTACTGCTAGAGTAAATGTTGTGGTTTTTCCGAAAAATTTTGAAACAAATCTTTCTGAAAAAAATTTTTCAAGCCACTAAATTATTAAGGTACTGTAAAATTAAACCCTTGTTCATATACATGTATATAAAACTGGAGTATTTTCATTAACTCTGGATGTGATACCCTTCTGAGTTTTCTCCTACCAACAAAAAAAAAACAAAAATCTAGTGCTGTTTATATGATTGGAATTCCCTTTATAACTGAAGCAGCCAGTACTGCAATCTTCTGGTTTTGCCAACAATCACAACCTCATTATTTTGTTTATCAAATAACAAAAGAAATGAGTGATTCATTTTCTGTGAGTGCTCTTTTATTGTGAAATAGGATGAATTGACTTGTTATGTGTTGCACATTAAACAAAATGACTAATCTTAAGTAAAACAGAATTAAACTTTAGTAAGTTAGAATTTTAATCTGTAGTTTTTTTTAAAAGGTACAGACATTAACTAATAAAAGAAAATATGGAAATATATCCTATTAAAAAAAATCGAGTGTGCTTTAGACCACACGACTGAAGTAAAACTTCTATCTGCTATATATAATATATAATAATGATACAATAATATTCGATAATAATCTATCACCATATTTTGATTTGACATCCTGATTTAACGACACAATATCACTCTGTAGCACATATCTACAAAGACGAAATGTTTAAAACATTTTTGATTAATTAATAGGCAGAATATGTATATACATATTTATTAGCAAAATTTATAATACATTTTAAAGCAGCAAAATTCGATGAAATGTATTTTTGATACAAAAACAATTGTTTTAATTTTCAACGTCAAATATTTGTCCAAAAAAAACGAATTTCGATTAATGCTCCGCCTTTGTCGCACTCACTAACGTATATCTCCCTCTCCACTTCCAATATACGAAACGTAACTCTCTCCCTTACTATCTTCACTAACTTATATGTCCCTCTCAACTACCGTTCGCCTCGTCTGATGATGCACTTCCGTAAACGCTTTCGTCAGGCATTTACCAGCTTATTCCTCAAGTCAAGCGTGCCTAAAGAAGTTTTACTTCAAAAATTACTAAAAATTGGCCTTTTTGATATTAAGAATTTTCCGGAAAAACATAGTCCATTTTGGAAAATTTTCCTCCTCACATCACTCACTACTGCGCATGACGGTGACGGTTTTGTTACCGTTCTCTGGCTGCTTGGAACAAACCTATTCTTGTCAAAACTGTGATCTGAACACAGTTACGTATTTGTGACGATCTATCGTTTTTTCCCAGTTCGCTGCCACCGAAGTTTGCGTTAAGAAGCATAGCTTCAAAAATTTAGTCAAAATCGACGACATGGCGGCTTTAAAGTTCTTTTGTAAGTGTGATATCTACGTGTATCTATATAATTCAGCAACCGTTGCGATGTACAGAATATAAGGTATCTCACACGAATCGAGGAGTTGGGACGATCGGAATCGGGGATGGGTTGAGGTGAACGAAGCACGTTGATCAAGTGTACTTTATATTCTATCTGTATACATCAAAAGAAGACTACCTACTGCACGACGTCATGAGAACAGAGCCTTACAATAGGAACTTAGCACTGGGTTATATAGAGTAGTACACTATGGCGGTGTGTCCTCTTTAACCGGTATCGGGAGGATGGGACAGAACATGAAATACGGGAACGAATGATTATTTGTGTAATCTAAAGTTTATAACACAAGGATTTTGAAACCGTCCTTTCTAAAACAGTAAAATGCATTCTTTGTTATAAACACCACCGACAGGCAGGGCTAATTTCAGTCGACCATGGATTAATACTTTCAAATGATTGTTTAAAAATCCATTTTTTTATATTTTTCCATAGTTTTCAGGTTAAAAATTGAGAATTGGGGAGCTATTCTCAAGATCTGAATTTAATTTGAGCAGAATAGTATATCACATCACAAGGGCATAAAGTTTGAGATTCTTGCACAGCGCGTCATGATCCCCGAGGCGAGCTGAGATATCGCTCTCAAACCTTCTGCCCGGGTGGTGTATACTATTTTCTTGATACTTCGATCAAATATATGTTATTAAATTACATTAATTGATTAATTACTCATTAATTAAATAAAAACACAAATAAATTTCAAGAAAGCAGCTTTGAGGTTACACTTAAAAATACGAATGACAGCTGTTCGCGACTGTTGACTGGCGGTAGTAGCAACAGTCTCATGGAGCGTACTAGTTTAGGCCAAAATTCACTTTTCAAAACTTTATAATATTTTTTCGTTTTGAGGTTCCCCGAATCCAAAACACATATTTTTGGAAAATTTCTGTGTGTCTGTTTGTCTGTTAGTCTTTGAACACGATACTGGTCAAACAGATAACCGAATTTAAACCAAATTTTGGGAAGATGTTTGATACGCAACTATGAAGAGCCCTATTGTTTTTAGGGAAAGTCGGCACATGCGCAGAAGAAATATATGCTATAACGGCGTTTTTTTATATAAAGATGGTATACTTTCCATAACTGCTAATTATTCTATTTATTTTTTCAAGAAAGTTTCGTTAAAAATATTTTTTTTAACTTAAGTTTCGAAATTTTTTTGAGAATAAAAACAAATCTGCTGTTAAACATATTATGTAGGTAACCATGGCGACGAATAGCAATATCATTAACTTTTTTCAGCCTTATATTATATCAAATGTCAATTGTTTTGAAGTTGGAAATATCCCCTTGTCCAATTGTCTGGAATGTTTTCTTTATAGCCGGTCGAAAGTACGTACTTCCGGCATCAGAGCGTGTAATCCCACCAACGCGTAAATGTTAGACTTTCTGCCTTAAAATTGATGCCGGAAGTACGTATTTTCGGCAGAGGTATGGAGAAAAGTTAATTTATATTTTGATTTCACAAAATTCCTCCGAAAATTTTCTGTCAGGATTTACGATTACTTGCTTCTTATAAATAAATAAAATCCAAGCATAACGGTTTTGATCTGTGACATTTCAAGGTTAAAGACACCTGATTTTCTTTTGTATTCCCCAAATATGACCAATCCATATTTCTATACAAATCGGACAGATATCGGTCCCCGTGACATTTATCGGTTGTCTTATCGATGTGGGTACAGTGTACGGGGTTTTACACGACGACAATATTGCAAAAGAAGGGAAAGAAAACAGGGGGTTAAGTTGTATATAGATAGGTGGTGGGTTGAGGCTAGTATGAGACGAAAGACTGTCCGGAGGGAGGAGGGTAAGGAGAATGGAGTCTATCATCACGATGACAACGGGGTCTGCATGGAGAGGTTCGATAGGGACAGGGTAGATCATTGCACACGACACACGCCTCGATGTTCGATTGTTTTGATGAGGCAGAAAACAAAATGTGAAACATTGCACTTATCCGAAACAGACTTACCTTACATTAACTATATAATGCGCAACCCTCTACGGTGGTAATAGACGGAGAATTTTTTCTCTCTTTTAAATGATAAAAACAAAAACATGAATAATATATAATACAGCGTCTGTTAGGTACCAATAAGTTTCGAACCAGACAACTTCAGTAATTGTACTGATGGCCGCTTTCTGGTTATTACTGAACACCTTGTATTTTCTTTGGCAGCTTACTAAACTAAACCAAAAAACCATAGGGTTATAATGAAATCGTTCAATGTTTCTCAACCTCCACACTGTACCTAATTATAAATAGTTGGCAAAACCAAAAGTGCATATCCCGAAAGTTTTCCACTGCATAATAAAATTTTAAAAAAATTGAAAAAGTATGGAAAATAAATTTTAAAAGATTAATAAATTTAAGAAATAAATAATTAAAAATTGTTGTGTTACTGCGAGATGACTATTTTGTAAAATTACGTTGTTATTTTACTAACAATTATTGTTTTAATTGTGTACCTGAAGAGGGCCATGGTTTAAACCGAAATGGCCAAAACGTCGTAAAGTTTGTTTGTTGTTTTTAATAAATGGATAGTGAGATCAAGAGTTTGTTTTATTATTACTGATAACTACAGCTATCAATCGAGCCAATTATCAATTATCAATATTTATCATACTTTATCAATGCGTTTAACACAAACCTCTATTTTCCAAATTATAATATCAGAAACTGACGGAAGTGTTTCAATTTTTAATTTATTACGATAATTAGTCCCGTTGAAATAGTAATTATCTATCATTTGGTGACTACATTATAATTATTCAGGAAAATTGTTTGTATCGAATTAATTTAAAGAGTGAACGTTACGAGTGACACATTACTATAAATATTTAAAAACTCTCACATGTTGTGCGGTTCAAGTCTTAATATTACTATGTATTAAAAATACTGGTAAAAATGTATTTTTTTTCTTAACAAAAAACAGTGAGTATGGCTATATTAACTGTGATAATAATATGTGGTATGAAATCAGAATATAAGCTAAGTATTGTAACAAAACTGTTCTAGTTCGTGGTGGAAATTATTTATTTACAATAATAAATGTTTAACAAAACAGATAAACACACAAACGAAAGCGTACTTCTTTAACTTAAAAGAAATAATAATGTTAACAGAAAAAAAACTAAAGTTCAAAATAATAAAATAGAAAACTAAGTAACAGAAGAACATGAAGTCCTAATTAAGAAAACACAAAATATTTACAACACACAAACACACCGAAGTTTATCTAGTACACTTCTTCGCGCTTGTCTATTAACTACATTCACACGATTATTTACAACACAGAAGCTATTTATGTAGAACCAGATTTATATAATTGCACTCAATGGTTTACACAGCTCATTTATCTTTTATCTTAGCAGCTGCCTTGGTCTTGCTGTACCGACACTGAACAATTTATTTCACAGTTATCTGTAATCCACTCACATACGCTGCAACTAACCAACTGACTGACTGACCAACCACTCCGCTCGCATTTTATAGCTTCGTCCCCCGCCTATCAAATGTTCTGGAAGCGTCTCAACCTTTCTTAACATGTGTTGCATTCTCTAAACAATTCTAAGAAGGTTGGGTTTTTACCTGCTTTCCATTGTTGTTGTTATCGTGGTCTGGATTATTCTATGGAGCCCATAGTCGTCCCAACAGGGGCACGCAACAGTATATAATGTAACTACATAAGTAGGTATGTATATTTGAATAGTTTAAAGTATTAAAAGTGTGGGTAATTTGCGATTTTAAATTGTTTTATTTTTCAGATCGGACATTTCAAGGAAATCGATTAAAATGTATTCTCACTAAAGATTATATTGAAATGTGCTAAAAAAAATAATTCTTAATAATTTAGATTCATACTTCAAAACTTAATATAGAATCGTGGGATGTAAGCTCTATAATAGTTCATTTATCACGACTCATGCGTGTATGATTAGAAACCTAAATTATTAGAAATTATTTTCTCTCTATTAGGACATTTCAATAAATACTTATCTTCAATTAGTGGCGTGTGTGAGTCGGACGAATATGTAAATATTTTGAGCTGCAACGAGATTACCTCCCTCCCCTCCGTTTGCTGAACACGGTGGTGATATTTAAACTTCTCTTTAGGGTTGCGTAACCCCCCAAATGATCAAAAACCACCTCCCAACGGGGTTAAACGCGCATTACATTATTCCCTGAATCCCTGTTTTTGAGGATGCTGAGCACGATGGTGGTGTTAAAAATTGCCGCCGACTTTCACCAGCCCCTTCACCGGCCAAATCTCACTCCTGAAACGGGCGATTCTTTTTTCATATCGCCGGCAAAATTGGATTATCTCTCCATTTTCGAGAATTCTGAGCATGGTGATCGTGTTGAAAATTGTCGCCGACTCTCACCAACCCCTCCACCGGCCAAATATCACCCAATTTTACCGGCGATATGAAAAAAAATTCACCCGTTTCGGGGATGAGATTTGGCCGATGGAGGGACTGGTAAGAGTCGGCGGCAATGTTTAACATCACCACCGTGCTCAGCATCCTCAAAAACAGGGAAAGGACATTTTTTTCGGAAAGAGAATAACGATATGCGCTAATTTAAAATTCCAGAATGCTTATTATCAAATTAAATTTTCTAATAACGCAGCATTAGCTTATAGTCTTCTCGATTGACATATTAAACTGAACGGACTATTTCAATGTGCCACGGGGAGTGAACTGAAAGAAATTCCTCTTTTGTCGTGAGTCCATCGTAGCTCAGTGATGTCCTACACTACACTGCACCTTTCCCCCCTTCCAGTCCTTCGATTGAACAAACTTTTATTGGAAAAAAGCACATCTCTTCCTACCTTCAGACTTTAAAATGTGTTGAGTGGAGACGTGATTGTATTCCGACAGACCAAACGTTGTGTGCATCAGCTATATACATGTAAAAATTGCTATTCATTCGACTTGCATTTCGAGCCGATTGAAATACATTCCAGACGAGTCGAAAATTCACGCGGCTAAAATTTTTCTTCGATTATTTACGTGAACTAGTATTAGCTGTCAATGTTTATACAGAATGTCCGGAATTTATTCGGAACATAGATAATAATTTATGAGTGCTACGAAGAAGCACCAATACTTTGGTTTTAATAAAATACGTTTCTGTGCGTTTTCATCCCCCGACAAAATATCCTACGAACAAAATATTCCCGACAAAATATCCTATCAGCAAAACTGGTGTAGAATTACCGTATTACTATCTCAATTTGTCTACAAGACCGCGTAATTGTTTTTTTAAAAAACTCCCCCCAAACGCGATCCTCTTTTCACTGAGCAAAAAAGACGCCATCGCATCGACACGACCTTGTTATTGTTTTATAAAGAACTCTCCCCAAAAGCCTTTATCTTTTCAATGCGCAAAAAAAACGCTATCGCATCGACACGACCCCGTAATTGTTTTATAAAGAACTCTCCATAAAAGCCTTCCCCTTTTTGACTGCGCAAAAAAAAAACGCCATCTCATCGACACGACCCCGTAATTGTTTTATAAAGAACTCTCCCCAAAAGCGTTCCCCTTTTCACTGCGCAAAAAAAAAGTCATCGCATCGAGACGATCCGGGTATAATGTTCATTAGACATTTTTGACTTGAAATCACCCCAACAACACAGTCCCAGGCTATGGCAGTCATGTCGTGGGACACCCTGTATATAAATTACGAAGCGACGTTAATATAAAACCATGCAGTTATTACAATAGGTATCCCATCAAAAGTATGCATGTAAAATTTCACTGTAAATAAAATAAGTTTAGGTTGCAATATATAATAGGTATCGCTGGTCTATCATAAATTTATGCTAGTTGCAGATGGGAATTTTTATAGTATTTTCAAAAATCGATAGCCTAGCTGTTTACCGTCTATAGGTACTCCAAATGTTAACCCTAAATTTATACGCATTATTTATTCTAATATATACACAGATAAAGTTTTATGTTTCTACTCTCACGGTCGTAAGTTGCGTGACTGTCCAACGGTTAATTTTGAACCAGTGCTCTGAAAACATTTTTTGTATAGTTCTTTTTTACATGGATTATTGTGACGTCAGTAATTTTTGATTTAAAAAATGTACAGCTCTTTATTTTTTAGACGAGCGAATAATAAATCGTTTCAGAACGATTGAAATGCATTACGACTTTTTGAAAAATATTGGTACAGAAAGTTGATTTAAATCACATTTGAAGAAAATTGTAGGTTTTGTTTCTAGGGCGTGACATATTAAGTTATCATCACGCACGGGATGCTATAATATTTTTTTGCACGTACCTTCTATAAAATAGCTGACTTTCACATACTTTTTAACACTTTTCACAGTTTAATTTTGAGCAAGTTCAATTCTAATTTTGCAGACTGTGTTGTATTTTCACATTTTTACAATGAAACTAATGGTACGACAGACTTTATTTTATAATAGGTATTTGGAAAAAAATCCGTGGCATAAGGATCGAAAATGAAGCAATACTGAATTTTTTTTTTTAACTTGCATTTAATACTGACGTTTCGATACGTTTTGTATGTATCATCATACAAAACGTATCGAAACGTCAGTATTAAATTTTTTTTTTAAACTTGCATTTAATACTGTCGTTTCGATACGTTTTGTATGATGATACATACAAAACGTATCGAAAGTCAGTATTAAATGCAAGTTGAAAAAAAAAATTCAGTATTGCTTCATTTTCGATCTTTATGCCACGGAATTTTTTGAAAATACCTATCATTAACTTCAATGGATCACAGTTTCTGTATTTATTGAATAGAGTCAAATTCACAGACTTTATTTTACTTTACACACTAGTACGAAATGAGTCATTTTACTATCGCTATACAGGCACGAAAAAGCCCAATTTTATATGAATTAGTAGAAAAACCGTATTATGTGTCCTCATTTTTGTATTATGAGTTCATCCAAAATTACTGAATCGATCTTGTTATACGGAATCCGATTTCCTTTCGCCCCCGAACTTTTTTGTAGACTCTAAGTTGACCTTTGAATTTTGATCATCATGGCTACTTTTGTTATTTGAAGAGCAAATATTTAAACGAGCTTTGCACACTTGTAATCCGCTTATTATCGATAATATGGTCGAGCGAGCAATTTCGGAAAGTTTGAAATAGTGGTTTTAAACAGTTTAATATATTTTATGTGCCTCTTGAATTCTTAAGTAGACCTAAATAAACGAATGAAATTGTATCTGACAAACAACGGTTATAACCTAATGTAACATAAAACTACCTTATTACTTAAAATAAATAAACAAATAAAAAAACAAGCTTTAATAAGTTAATAAAAAAAATAACTAAAAAATAAAAATAATTTTATTCCGATTAGAAATAAGCCATTTTTTTCTCTCTGGCTATTAAATATAACACGCTCTTATATTTGAAAATTGGGACTGTGATAAGTACGTATAGAACAGCTTATTTCTAATCGGAATAAAATTATTTTTAACTTTTTAGTTCTTTTTATTAACAACTAATAAAAGCTTGTTTAAAAAAATCGTTTATTTATTTTTAAGTTTTTAGTGTACTTTATTAAAAGTGCGAATTGCAACCGGGCGAACGCCGGACCGGTCAGTTAGTTAATATAATATTGTATTGCCATCGGAACTATATACGTATGCAAAATTTCAACTCAGTCGGATAGCGGAACGTAGTTAAAAATGCGATTTGCAGCCGAGCGGAAGTCGGGCCAATCAGTTAGTTATTGTGTATTGTTATCGGAACTACATACCCATGAAAAATTTCAATTCCATCGGACGGGACTTTCACTGGCCAATAGCTACTGTTATAAGGAGTAACTCAGGCTTAAAAAAAAAATAAAAAAAAGAATAAAAATATCTTTTGTTTAAATAGGGAATTATTTTCGTAACCTCTACGAACTGAACAAACATTTTGTCATGTTTCATCGCAATCGCGAGCAGAGCCGCGGGGAGCAACTAATATAATATCTATACTAATATATAAAGCAGAAGAGTTTGTTTGTTTGTTTGTTTGAACGCGCTTATCCCAGGAACTACTGGTTCGAATTGAAAAAAAATTTTTTTGTTGGATAGCCCATTTATCGAGGAAGGCTATAGATTATATAATATCACGCTACGACTAATAGGAGCGGAAAATCAATGAAAAATGTTGCAGAATGTCAGTCAAAATTTTTCACCATATACTTATATTCAGGTGAAATGCCCTAACTGAATATCCCAATTTTAGTGCCACACCTACAGAAGCTCGGTTAGCTCAATCGGTAGAGCGCGCAATTCTTAATCTCAGGGTCGTGGGTTCGAGCCCCACCTTGGACGAATATGTTTTTAATGTTTTTTTTTTTATTTTCTACATTGCTTTCTTCTAAGGCTATCATTTAAATTTATTTTAGTTTTATTTACGACTAATTAAAATTAAATAAATCTAAATAATAGCTCATTTGAAAACTATTACAGTAGGTATACCTATATAAAAAAATAATTTTCCTACAGTGTTTTCAATTAAATATTTATTATTTATTATATTTTATTAATTATACAGTAATTATTGATTTAAAAGAAATAATTCTTACTTAAAAAAAATATTTTCATCAAAAATGGAGGTTTGAGTTTAAAATAAGTAATAAAGCAGGGAACTGCCGAAAACTGCAAAACATTTGGACCCAACATTCATCTCGGTAAACTAAGATGAATGTGCGTACTCATGTCCCTTCTTTCCCCATTCGTTCTTTTGCACCCGGGTGAAACCGGACGGCACCGCTAGTATATTATATAAATGTGAAACTATGTTTCAGTGTACAAAGTATATTCAATTACTATAAAACGCAAACAACAACTAACTTTTGTTGCAGAAACTAAAATACAATTTTTTTCTTTTGTTAGCTATGCTTTTAAAATAAACTGAGTTTCACCTATCGACGTATAAATACGTTAATGGCGTATAGCTCATAAAAGGTCTGTTTCCAGCTCTCAGTTTTTAGTTCTGATATACAAAATGTTTCTCCCACATTTCCTGGCTACTAACCCGAGAACTGGCGGCCCGGTTCGGCTTCACGTGAATTTGTAGATTGCTATCGTTTTTTCGTCCACTTCCGTTGCAAAATCGGTTCCCATGAAAAGCACTTTTATTTTAACGCAATAACATGTAGCCTATGTCCATCCTGAAGGTCCATTCTAAACTTCTTTGTAATATTAGTAACTAATGGCCCGGTTTAGCTTCGCGTGGATTTGTAGATTGCCTATAAAAGAGAGATTCTTATGGAATAATAGTCGTATTTGCATATTTCGCACGCGATTAAGATGAAACACTCTTGTCTCACGGTGCTGCGTCATAAACATATACAAAAAATTTCGATTTCTTCGATTTTTCGGCTGTTCCTTTGGGGTTTTTTTATAAACCACCCCTGTATTCAGGTGAACAAAGCAAAATAAAAATATTAAAATCGGTCGAGACATTTTCGAGTTTTTGACAAAGCACCGTCATATTTCAGCGATATTTAGTACGAAATATTTACAAATTATATACACAAACCTTCATCGTTTATCGCTCTTTCTGTTAGTGAAAACTGTTTCAAAATCCGTTGCGTGGTTTATAAGAAGTAAGCGGAGAAACAGACACCGACTTTTTCTATACTATGTAGTGATAGTGCTTTTTGAGAAATAACCCTCATAGTTCAGCCATATTTAGCACAAAATATTTACGGATTATATATAAAAACCTTCCTCGTTTATCGCTCTTTCTATTCATAGTTCAGCCATATTTTGTACAAAATATTTACAAATTATATACAAAAACTATCCTCGCTTATCGCTCTTTCTGTAAGTGAAAACCGATTCAAAATCCGTTGCTTGGTTTAGAAGAAGTAAGTGGACAAACAGACAAAGGCAGACGGCGATTTTTTCTATATTATGTAGTGATAGTGATTTTTGAGAAAAAAATCCTCACAGTTCAGCCATATTTTGTTCAAAATATTTACAAATTATATATACAAACCTTCCTGCTTTATCGCTCTTTGTATTAGTGAAAACCGTTTCAAAATCCGTTACGTGGTTTATAAGAATAACGCGGTGAAACAGACAGAGGGAATCAGCGACTATTTTATACTATGTAATGAAGATTTAATTAGCTTTCCGGCCCGGTCTAATTTTTTTAAGTTTTGATGCGCTTTTTAACGTACTACAGGCCTACTCTCTTAAATCATTCTTAGTCGATTCTCGAGACTACAGAATGCTCATTATCCTTTTTAAACGGTGTTTATTTTTAGCCATTTTCGGAATTTTTATATTGAGCTGTTCTGAAGAGAATAGTCAGCTATTTCGTTATATAATAAGTTTCGTTTTGCAATTTTACCTCGACATCAAGTGTGTCCTCAATCTCCTTCTAAACATGCCTTGACATTGCATCTAAGCTTCGGTTCAAACTGGCTTGCTCTTAGCTTTTTCAACTTCGCATCAAACTGTTTAGGTTTGTACAAAATCTATTATTATATGTAGAGTTACCGTCCTGCTCTGACCGTTGGCGATACAGGGCCATATTTAACCTATTTGAGACCCTACGCACATTAGGATAATGGGTCCCCCCTATGACCTTGACAGAGCACTATTTTGTTAGAATAGACAAGAAAGTAGATAAGCAATGTTCTAGATTGACAGTCACTTTAAATTAATAGATAACATGTGTTATATTATACACAAAAGTAGGGGAGGACGGGGTCAATTGTACCACGGGTTAATTGTAACTGACTATTTTAGTGACATCTACCAACAAAATGGATTAATGATTCTACTGCATTGATGTACATTCAGTCACCAGCGACTGAATGTACATCAATGCAAGTATCATGTTCTCATTTTGTTGGTAGATGTCACTAAAATAGTCACTGTTACAATTGATCCGTGTTACAATTGACCCCGTCCTCCCCTAACTCTTTTAGGTTTATGCTTAGAAACTATATATATAAGTAACCTATAAACGTGGAGTATTATATCTACAGTTTACTCTTGTGAATTTATTTATGTCTTGTGTATTAACCTTTTGTGAAGTGTATAGTTGTAAAACATTAAAGTTAGTACAAGTTTTGTGCGCAATTGGGTTAGGATCACGAAGTATTTAATCAGGAGACCTATAGCTTCCTATGCTTTCTGTATTTAGAGATGGACCGTTTTCTGGCGCACGAGAGATGGCGCTGTTATCACTATCTGGGAAAACTTCGGTTCTTTCCACCTGTTTTTGCCATAGTTACCAAAGTTGTTTAACTTCACAGACACTACACACATGTAAGCCAGGAACGTGTGTGCATTACCCAGTAGCTGACGCCATATTAGTTCATGCGACGGATATCGGTCCACCTCTACGCTTGAGCTGGTTCTCCTGGTTATGACTTCGTGGTTAGGATAAAACATTATTATTTTGTGAAACTTTTTTTGACGTTTACACTTTTGGATGAACGTCAAAATATTCAACAAAAATAGCAAGGAGTATAGCGCAGTGAATATTTATTTTTTAAGTAATTTTTCTACCTGCTATTTTGCTTGGTGAATTGAAAGTAGATTTTATTCTAACGATAAAATTTGTTCCAAGATTAGTAGCTTCTATCTTTAATAGTGTTCGGTGAATATGGGCATTAAGTCTGTGATGTAAGATGGTCGACCCTGGACAAGTCGATACGAAGACAGAGGCCAAACAGTCCAGTTATGAACCACTCCTCTAAAGTATGTGTATTGTGTAGTATACAGTGCTGTAGCCGAGTCTCGAGCCAGAGTAAGCCGAGGTACAAAATGCAGAACATTTTTATTTATTTCTCAGATTAACGTCACTTCAAGTTTAGATTGTATGAACCAAAAGACGAGGTAATACGCCGAACGACTATGAAACACAATTAACTTTATTTGCGATGGTTGTAAAATTTAATACATTATTTTATTGTTTTCAAAGTGCATTGCAATTTATTTGTTCCCCGAGGTAATGTCGCATCGCTTTTAAAATGATGTATATACAATTGAATTGTACAGATTGAATTCCACACGACTATCTGACTGCAAAAGGTCAGTTTTATTTCCATCGCGTTGTTATATATATATTTTACAAGCTTTTATATAACTTGCTATGTTTGTTCGTCAGTCGGTTTGGGTCAAAACTTGTAATCAAAATTTCGACTAATTCTAATTAAGCTGGTTTTGAAATTTTGCACACGTGTATATAGTCCAGTCAAAATAAACATTTCAATTTACTATAATTCGCGTAGAGATGGAAATTGATACAAGTCTTAAGTATAGGTATATAAAATATCAAAAGTCCCCACCGATCCTACATCTGCTTGAAAATTTATTCAAGGTTAAAGGTTAAAAGTATCGGTTTTTTGCACTTTTCTCAAAAACGGTAAAATGTTATCTAAAAATAGGTCAGACAATAAATCATGCAATTGTCTACAAAAACTGTTCTTATATTTTTTTCCTACGAATAATTTTTTCTGAGATATGGGATCAAAATATTTATGCACGTACTGAACGTATTTATCAAAAATAACGTTAAATATTAATATGCATAGATTAGCATTTTCAATGTATGATGTACTTTTTTCTCTACGAATCACCATTCTTTTGAAATGGTGATTCGTAGGAAAAAAATTGGTTGTCTGTAAAGTCGGTTTACGGACGATAATTTTACGTGATAACGTCATAAAGAAACATTGATGAACTCTCTGACGTCACGCGAGAAGAGAGAGAAATGCGTACAAGCCGACGCTTGGGCCGATCGTGCCTCTCTATCGCTTATACCGCGCTCTCGCTTGCACGCTCAGGCTCAGGCGGAATGTGACACTTTTTCGTGCGTGCAGCCGGTGTTTCATCAATTTATAAGACGTTATCACGTCAAAAAGTATTAGAACAATCCTTGTAGACAATTGCATGATCTACAACTTTTATCTGACCTATTTTTAGATAACATTTACAGTTTACGAGAAAAGTGTAAAAGCCGATACTTTTAACCTTGACCTTGAATACATTTTTATCAGATGTAAGATCGGTGAGGGCTTTTGATATTTCATTTGTAATAGTGTGCCTAAGACCAATTTTCAGCTCTATGAGAATTTTTTTGCCTATTTTGACTGGACTAATAAGTCAAGTTACAATGTGTAGGTATATCACATGGCGGACGCCTTAAGATGGCGGATTACCTTTTTTTCCACAACCCTCTTGACATATAGGTTATGTAAACTGGCAGCACCCATTTAGTTAACTAACTAATTATCTTCTGATAGGGAGATGTGTGGTAATAATTTTTCATCAAATTGTTTTTTTTTTTATTATTTCGTTTTCACTTCCGAAATGCGTACAATATTTCAGAAAATATAATATTTATAAGACAAAGAATGCGTCGTGGTCATCTTTGTCTACCGAAAACAAAAGACTATAAGATACGGTTTGAAGATTCCATTATGAACAGTTGAATGTCGCTATATAGTCAGTAAATATGGCATTTATAGGATCGGCTGTCTAAACAGTGCCAATATTATCAATATATTTATGGCACAGAAGGATTGTGCTTGTATGCTGCAAGTGATTTTTTCAGTGTAACAAAGCTTGCACATATTATTTTACAAGCTATTATTTAACTTCACATGTACGCCAATCAGTCTGTCAGTTTATGTCAAAACTTACAATGAAAATTTCGACTATTGGCCATATTCATCGAACACTATTAAAAATAGAAATTACTAATCTTGGAGTAAATTTATTCCTTACAATAAAATTTACTTTCAATTCACCAACCAAATTATCAGGTAAAATAGTTGAAGAATGAATACACACTGCTCCTCGGTATTTTTGTTGAATGTTGTGACGATTACCCAACAATCCGACAGATGGAGTTAGTGTAAACGTCAAAAAAAATTCCAATAAATAATAATATTTTATCCTAACCCAATTGCACACAGAACTTCCACTAACTTTAATGTTTTATAACTATACACTTCACAAAAGGTTAATAAATAACACAATTTAAATTTACAAGAGCAAACTGCAGATATAATACTCCACGTTTATAGGTATTATGATCTATGCGGCGGCCATTATTATTTTCTCAAGCGAATAAATATTTATACTCGAGAATTTGAACAGAATAGATTTATACCTGTAGTATGTAAACATAATAAATAATTACTTACGTTCGGTGAATATGGCCATAGATCTAACTAAGTTGGTGCTTTGAAATTTTGCACACGTATATAAGTCCGGTGACTGCATAAATCCAATATGGCGGACGCCTCAACTTGACGAATTACTTTTTTCTTCACGACCCTCTTGATATGAAACAGTTTGACGAGTGGAATATGAAAGACGATGTCCAAAATTGAAAGTGTCTAAACCCAATATACCTATATGACGGACGCTACATATCCGATCGATTTGAAATTTTGTACACATAATATGTATTCCCGATGACAATACAAGATTAAATTGTTTTTAGAAATTAATTTTCAGAAACTTATGTTTTAGTAGTAAAAATTTTGGAAGACCAAAAAGAATAAAATGAAACATTAGTAGTAGTAAAGACAAGCTTTTATTGAAATGTACTAAGGAGGAAAAATTAATTTTTAATAATTTAGATTTTTAATTATAAAAGCGTGGGCTGTAAACTCTATAACAGTTTATTAGTCACAACCCACGCTATCATAATTATGAACTTAAATTATTCAAAAATGTTTTGTAAAAGAAAATAAAAGTAAAAAATATGTTTTTTTTTCCTTTTTAAGACAGACAAGCTTTTATATCATATAAATTGTAGGTATTATGTAATGAATGGTTGAGTTTGATTTAATTTACAGTTTATTTTTTTTTTAGTGCATTTAAATAAAAGCTTGTTTTTAAAAATGCTTTTTATACTATTAATTTTATTTTTAAATTTTTGCTGTGCTTTAATAAAAGTACGATTTGTATCCGGACGAAAGCTGAACCGATCAGCTAGTTATTATAAATTGTATTGTCATCGGAACTACTTACGTATGCAAAATTTCAGCTCAATCGGATAGCGGGAAGTGGGTCAAATTTAACTTTCAAGAATTGATTTCAGCGACTTTCAAACACCGGGATAGGTGAAACTAATAAAAGCTTGTAAAATGAATACGATCAAAGTGGAAACTTCTGGCTAATTATGATGAGCATAATTTCGGTACACCTGCGACTATCAAGAGAAGCATTAGGTTGGCAATAACATAATAATATTGTATTGTTAACGGAACTACGTGGAAAGTTTCAATTCGAACGGATATGTGGAATTGGGTCACAACTGGATTATATATGTGATCCTAACTAAAAAACGAAGAAGCCTATGAGATTTTTGATTCTTTACATACTAGTTTTCTTCCACATCAATTTTTCATGGATTGTATTGCTTACAATGAACTTTTTGATTTTCATACATTTGCGCCGGGAGTTTGAAAGTTTAACCATTTATTATGTAGTTTATTACACGAAAGTAGGTGTTTGATATTGCTATAGAGAAATAGACACAGCTGTTAAAGTGACGCATGTGTTGACAATACATGCACGCAAGTATCCCGCAAGTTTTCCCAGTTCATTCATTCACAAAGTTTTCTTTAACGTGTCGTTTAGAGATTCGTATTGCAATCTCTCAGTGATTTGTTTTTGGTTTCACAAACTATCTAAATACAGTCAAACCTGGATAAGCATCCGCGATCTCTTTTTCGCTTATGGAGGTTTTTCACTAACCTGAGTTATAGAGCAACGGTGGGCAAATGCGGCTCTTCACTGAGTCAAGTGCGTCACCCAATAAAGTTTTGGATAGTGTAACAAAAGTGTGGTGGAAATTATTTACAGTAATAAACGTTTAACAAAACAGTTAAACATACAAACGAAAAAGTACTTCTTTAATTTAACAGTAATAATAACGTAAACAGAAACAAAAAACAACAGTTCTACATAATAAAATAAAAGACTAAGTAACAGAAGAATATAAAGTCACTAATTATGTACACAAAATATTTACAATACAGGAACACACCAAAGTTTATCTAATACACTTATTCGCACTTGTCTAGTAACTATATTCACACGATTATTTACAACACAGAAGCTATTTATGTAGAACCAGATTTATATAATAGCACTCAATGGTTTACACAGCTCATTTATCTTCTATCTTAGCAGCTACCTCGGTCTTGCTGTACCGACACTAAACAATTTATTTCACAGTTGTCTGTAATCCACTGTACGTACGCGCTGCAACTAACCAACTGACTGACTGACTGACTTGCCAACCACTCCGCTCGCATTTTATAGCTTCGTCCCCCGCCTGTCGAATGTCCTAGAAGCACCAAGATCCGTCCTTTATATGTATCGCTTTCTTCAGGCAACTTTATGAAGGTCGGGTTTTGACAACCTGCTTTCCATTGTTGTTGTTGCGAGAATATTCCACAGAGAGCACAGTCGTCCCAACAGGGAGCGCGCAACAATAGTCTTAGACATATTTATTGTTTCCCTGAACTGTTTGTTTTTATGTTTTTATATTGTGACTTGTGAAAATATGCAATTACATTAAATTAAAATATTAATAATCGTGTATGGCTCTTTTTAGAATTTTAAAAACCGGATTGCGGCTCCCTTAGGCCTCATGTGCTTAGAAAAAATTTAGAATAGTTTAGAAAAAAATTTTGTTACAAAACTTTTTTGAAAAATTAATAGAATAATAAACCGTTAGGAAAAGTATACCATTTTTATACAAAAAACAACGTTACAGCATATATATTTTTTGCGCATGCGCCGATTTCCCTCCAAAACAATAGGGCTCTACATATTTGCATACCAAACAATCTCTCAAAATTTGGTTTCAATTCGTTCATCCGTTTGACCTGTATCGTGCTCACAGAAAACAGACAAACAGACGCACAGAGTTTTTGCTGAACAAAATCGTAATAAATAAATATAACTTTTTTTATTTTTTAGAACACTCTGCTATAAACAGGCCTTTTTTTGTTTTTTATAATTTTAATTTTATTTTAAAGCATGAGTATTAAATCTATGTAGTTTATGTTTCGTACACTCGTTTGGTTTCGTTCAAGTTGAACGAATCAATTCTGACCCCACCTTTATAATATAATAGTTTCAGACGTTCCATTCTGTATCTACTTTCATACGAGTGTATGAGTGCAATAAATAGACGTCTTCAATCATCGTCTCTATTTTTGTTCCGTGCTTTCCATTTATGTGTTTCTGTTTCTTCCTTCCTTGCAATTATGAAGATTAATTTTACACTAATCACGTGAAAAACTCAAATTCAAACGCCATACAAAACATGTATGATTACAATGAGACGCATAAATAGTAAAATGAGCCATTTAACGCAAGTGCGGTAATGTAAAACATGTAAATTTTACATATACTTAGTAACTTCTATATTGCTAGTGGCCGTAATTGGAAGCGTGGCCCATGAAGTGAGATAGCAAATGACTGTTTTCTATCTCTTTCTTTTTACTTGGCCCGTTGTGCGTAAGTGTCGCGTCTGTAGTGGGGCAATTAGTAAGCCACCTCCCTGTTCCATGTGCAAACTGACGCTGCAACTGACGCGCATCCATTCACGGACATGCGCATGAGACTGAGAGTATAACAAGTGAGACAGACGTATATATGTCGGCACCGTAGTGTTTAAGTCTTTTTCCTGATCTTTGCTAGCAATATAGAGGGTATTAAATATATGAAATTTTATTTATTGAAGAATATAATCAGAAGATTTAAATGCTATTTAACCAATCCATCAGTAATTTAGGAAAACGACCAGTCAGTATCATTTAACAGTATATGAGAAACAGCCCAAAATGATTACAAATGAACACATACGGTTCTGTCAAAAATATCCATGTTAATATTATAAATGCGAAAGTAACTCTGTCTATCTATTACCTTTTAACGCCTAAATCGCTGAACAGATTTCGATAAAATTTGGCACGTAGATAGAGAACATCCTAAAGGCAGGACATGAGCTACCTTTTGTCAAAAATAGAGTGAAATAGAGAATGAAAGTTTGTATGGAAACCTGTCATTTCTCAAATGAAGAATATGAAAATTCATATTTAGGCTTCCGGTAGCCGTTTTTGCAAAATCATCCCTCAAAGAGGTAAAATAGGGGATGATTTCGGTTAGAGTACGATAACTCGATGTGCAAAATATCCATTCGAAATAGACAATTATTATTTTATGTAACAAATAATAGTGTTGTTAGCCGTTTTAGGTGCGGAAATTTCGTTTTTTTTTTGTGAATAATCCGCAAAAAATTTTTTTTTGGAACATCAAAATTTTGAGTTTTCTATGATTTAAAAAAAGTCAAAATTTGGGCACATCGAGCTA
This sequence comes from Xanthostigma xanthostigma, assembly GCA_963575645.1. Lineage (NCBI taxonomy): Eukaryota > Metazoa > Arthropoda > Insecta > Raphidioptera > Raphidiidae > Xanthostigma > Xanthostigma xanthostigma. The sequence continues at coordinate 25,109,304 of OY754473.1, read as the reverse complement.
TCGAACTGGACCCGATGATTTCAAAATTCACAATATGTAATATATAACTTATACCAGATACCTATTGGTGAGTAGTACGCGTCCGCAAAGACTTCTTGCAAATAAATTAAAGTGTATAAACATTGTGTTTTAAAGCGGTACTGTAATACGGTGAGCCTAACGCTCTTCTACTATTGCCGCTGCTGAGCGGGTCCCATGAGAGAAGATTGTAATACGGTGGAGCCAAGGACTCCTCCACTGTTGTCTCTGTCGTGTTTCATCCCAATCGCGTGCGGATCCGCGTCTAACAACTATTAAAAATAGAGAAAAATGGATCAAGTTCGATACAAATAACAAGTGGATTTACTGAAAAAGAGAAATAAGATTTAAGAAGGCATCCGGAAGCTAAAATAATGTTGATACCTTTGGTGAGAAATGCGCTGAACTGTCCTAAGGAGGGTTTTTGACAGGTAAACATTGATTTAGAAAAGCATGATGGAGGCTAACCTACCCTCCATTATGCTTTTCTAAATCAATGTTTACCTTATGCTTTCATTGTTTACTTGTCAAAAACCCTCCTTAGGACAGTTCGGCGCATTTCTCACCAGAGGTCTCACCATTCCTTTGGGTTCCGAATGGCAAGTTTTTTATAAATCACTCGTGTATGTAAACTTGTCAATTGAAAACTTGTCACCTTCTTAGTTCTCACTTGTTATTTGTATCGAATTTTCTCACATTTATGTTTTTGGTGAGATTTTTTTACAAGATAACAAAATACATTTTTAGAACGGCAATTTCCGATAACTTTTTGCCAACCTGCATTTGTTATTCATTTTACTCAGTCAATACAAAATTGGTTATTGTATTTTTTTATGTCCAATTCAATACGGAATCAAAATATACGAACGAAGTATTTTCATACTAAGTTCAGCGATGCGTGATAATCCTTTTCTTGTACCGTCTTCCTTTCTTTAGGCTTGGCAACCTTAGATCTTACTTGACGTTAGATTGAATAAGTCTAGTAATTTAATTAAATAAGAATTACCAAACTGCTAATACGTAAACCCAAAATTAAAAAACTAATGAAAACTATAAAACAAAATATTCCAGCCAATTGAGCGACGGGACCACTCCAACTTCAAAAATATTGACATTTGACATACCTAGTATATAATAAAAAAAAAAAAAACAACATTTCTGATATCGTGTGCGGTAACGCGGGTAATAACTAGTATTAAATACGATTTTTTCTATTTTGGTATGGTTACCTACATAATATTATGTTCCACGTCATGTAAAAATTTATCAGAGCATGCTTACTAATTTCTTTCTGACAGATCTACAGAACAAAGGAACATTATTTTCAAAATATTTCCGATACTAAAAAGTATAGAAAAAATTTTTTTTAACAAAACTTTCTTGAAAAAATAAATAAAATAATAAACCGTTATGGAAACTATACCTACCATTATAATATAAAAAACAACGTTATGGCATCTATCTCTTTTGCGCATGCAAAAACAATTGGACGCTTCATATTTGCATATCAAACATCTTTCTAAAATTTGGTTTTAATTCGCTCATCCGTTTGACCTGTATCGCACAGACGCACAGATTTTTTTCTAAAAATGTTTTTTTGGATTCGGGAGACATCAAAACAAAGAGATATTGTAAAATTTTGAAAAGTGAATTTTGACCTAAATTCGTACCATTCCTCAATCATGTAAAAAAAGATAGTTATTTACACAACCTGCACTTATCGTCTCCATTTACATTTTTATTAAACTATTCAGCTGTATAAAAGCAGATATAGAATTAAATTATTATTGTCTACAGATGGTATTATCCAGAGATAGAGAATATTGTTGAATCGTAAAAAATCAATAGAATTCAAATTACTGTCGGCAAAATAATATTTTCTCATGAGTTATAAATAATGATTACTAAATTGCCAAAAACTTTTATCAGTCTGATGGCATCTTGTCCGACTAATTCCAGGGATCCTTAATACGTTTACATTTTCTTATCAAATCGACCGTGAAAATAAAATAGTTTCTCATATAATTATTATAAACGACCGAGCGGGCTGGTGTAGTGGTTAGAGCAATAGACTGGCATTCGGCAGGTACCGGGTTCGAATCCCGGCGGGGGTAGATGTGGCTGGGATTTTTTTCTGCTGCCTCTCGCCGAGAAACGTTGATTCCTGTATCGGACATCTTGTTGAGGTTTTTCATGGTGTCCCTTAATAATTTCAGATGAATATCGGGATGGTTCCTTATTCAAGGCCATGGCCGATTACCCGTCAAAATCCCATGCTTACGTGCATGATCACAAGATGGATTTCAAAATTAGAACCGGGACTATTTTATTGCTTGTTCATCTGCTTGTTTTGAGCAAGAACCAATCAGGAAACAGTATCTTGCCACGTTGGCGACATGGACGCCAACAAACAAACACTGTGCGTGTTCTGTTCGGAAACAATAAACGTCCACTTTTGTTAACATTTGAACCACAGAACAATTCGAACTATCAATACGCGCGTACCAAACCCATCGACCAAGCAAGCTTCAATACATACATCGTGTGAAGCGAACAGATTATCACCGAAATTAGCAGCCAAATCTAGCGAACTTTACTTACCGTTGTTTGCTAAACTGGTTAAGGGCATCAACTGTTTTTTCAACTAGTTGGTATAGAAAAGATATAACGATTTCGTTTCGATAATGCTATAATTGTCAACGTCCCACCACTAGTTATAAAGATTATGCAATCAATTCTGGTTCTACATCTTTTTCAGACGGTAATATATAACCCAAATATAAACTATATATTCAAATCTTTGATTAACGTCTGAATAACGTCTTCAAATAAATAAAATTGTCGACCAATTTTTTTCAGACTATATATTGACATAAAAAATAAAATTATAAATCGATATTACAAAAGATGACGTTTCGAAAAATATAAAAATTAATTAGTATATATCTACTTATTTTATAATAGAATAAAGTTAATTAATTATCGATAATATATAATTAACTTTATTCTATTATAAAATAAGTAGATATATACCTAATAATAAATTGTTATATTTTTTAGATATTTCTGAAGAAAATCCAAATCCAGATCGAAACGTCATCTTTTGTAATATTGATTTATGAATTTATTTTTTATGTCAAAATATAGTCTTGTGACGAAGCTTCGCACAGATTAGGTATCGACGGTGGAAGGTTGTGGAAGTTTGTTAGGGTATGACGATCAGATTGTTCAATCACCGAAGATATTAAATAAATGAAGCACAATTCAATATAACTTGAAATTTTAATTGTAAGAAATAATAATATAGCAAACTTGTAGTACAGAAACGACTGTCTTGTGTCGGCTTTAGCTGATGTTGTTAGAATTAGTTCGTGAATAACTTGTACGCTCACTTGTTTAACAAAACCAATAATTGTGGTTAAATAAGGATTAATAATCTCGCCACAATCAGGATTGTTATAGTTTAGCGATTGATTTATCAAATTTGACTGAATTTTTAATAATTTAGAATTGAATATTTAAGCATTTTTCAAGTGAATTTTAGTAGAGCTAAAGTCGGCACAATGACAAGTTATATAATAATGATTTGATAATAAATAAGTAATAATTATAATGTAGGACAGAGGCGGCGAATAAAGAAATAATTTAATTTTTAATAAATTAAACAAGTAACAACTAAGTTGTTACAGTCTGAAAAAAATTGGCCGACAATTTTATTTATTTGAATAAACTATAATATATAATAGAACACTGTGTACATTTTGTAACGAAAAGAAAATTTTGTGTATGTGTATTTTATGTGAAAATATTCCCTGCTCTAGAAATATTGAGAGCAGCTGGTCTAGTGAACTGTAGATGACAGTAATAGGGAGAGAAGCGATTCCAGAGACCTCATTTGTTAGTTTTTTTTATATTTATTTGTGTTTCACGGGAAAGTTTCAGCGTCTTTTTCTATACATTTCCTCTTTTATCTGTGTCTATGCGCTAAAGAAACTAGTACAATAGTTCTACTTGTAATAGAAAAGAAGAAATTCGAAGTTCGTCTCGTATTAAAAAATAAAGGAAGATAAATTCGTTTGCCAATGTGAAGACTTCTTTTTACGATTGCAGAAAATTTAATCGAATTGATTATTTATGCTGAGAAACGAACCAGGCTCTCTACCAATGCCGTGTCTTTTGATAAGTTTATAGTATTCCGGACTTTGATTAATTTATATCTATTCAACCTATTTAAATGACCTATTCAAAACGCATAGAATAATGTGCCTAACAAAGGCGACAAAAATGAATGTGCTGCAGTGTTTCACAATTTGCAAGATGTCTTTAAAATAAATAATAAACTAATCGCATTGTATTGATTTCTTTAATTTGGAAAAAAGTTGAATAAATAAAATTATCGACCAATTTTCCAGACAATATATTAACAAAAAAAAAAAAATTAAGTAACTGTGGAAAATTGGTCGATAATTTATTTATTGAAGAGTTCTAACAGGCGTTAATCAAAGATTCGGAAAAAAAGTGTTAAAAAACCGAACAAAAATATTTTCACTGCATTGAATTTGATTTTATATATATGTTACCGGCCAAACCCGATTTCAGGACAAACTAGTTTGGCCTAGACCAAACTAGTTCTACAAACCAGTTTGGCCTAGGCCAAACTAGTTTGTCCTAGTATGAATAGTAAGCCAAAATAGTTTGTCCTGAAATCGGGTTTGGCCGGTAACATATATAAGCAAAAATTAGTTAAAATATCTGTCAGCCATACTTAAAAATAAATGACATATCCGACTCGTGAAAACTTGGCAACGTTATCTCACACTTTTTACATTCTAAATATTTTTTTCGCATTATCGCTGATATTATTTTTCCATTTTACAATACTTTTTCTAGCAAGCCGTCCGTTGTATCAGAATTGAGAAATTTTATATCACATTCAACTAAACACGAGCAACAACTGACAGCTGTCCAATGCGCTGTTGCTAATTCTATTTTACGTAAAAAAATACTCGAGTGAAACGACTTTTCTTGTTGTTAATTAATAAATAATTCGATAAATTTGATTATAATTGGTAATTGGTAAATTTATGTTATTATTTTACATGTTTACCAACAAGTTTTATTTTAGTAAAAAAATGGATTTTGTTATGACTCGCAACATATTTAATATAATGGGTACTTTTTTGAACATCTAAATTTTAAGAACAATATTAATTTATTGATTTTAAATATTTTTGTTTTTTCCTATATTTATTAAATAAACGCTTATTATGAATTTAATAACAGCCATTTTAATTCGCTTTGTAAGAAGGTCAGAGTATTTTTATTTAAATTAATGAATGAATCCCATCTTTTTATTTGAAACAGGAAGGCATTAGTTCTTATAAAAAAGTCTTCGATTGCAGTGTGATCAATTGGCAGGTACTGAGCCTACATAAATCAATATTTTGTGATCATAAATGAACATTAAGAGCACAAGTACTAACAGAGAAACAATTACAGTCAAACATGAGTCAGTGAGAACTGGGTAAGCGAGAAAACTCTCTAAGTGAGAGTAATTGCCAGATAATCTCTAATATAAGTGAGAAACAGAAACCTCTATAAGAGAAAGACGTTTTTCACTCATGGACCACTCTAACTGAAACTACTACTTGCCTGTACCTCTATAAGCGATAATCGACCGTATTATTAGTTCCATGAAATTTAAGAATGAGTCATAAATAGTTTTTGTAAAACTCTATAAGTGAGAAAAGCTACTCCATAAGCGAAAAGAGATCGCAGGTTCGACTGTATATGTTTGTTTAGTATATTAGTGCAGCGCAGATAAGTTACACTGAAAAGTGTACTGTTGCGTGCTCCCTGTTGGGACGATAATGTGTTCCATAGAATGTTCCAGACTACGACAACAACAACAATGGAAAGCAGGTAAAAACACGACCTTCATAGAATTGCCTGGAGAAGGAAATGCATGTGAAGAAAGGTTGAGATGCTTCTAGAACTCTCGACGAGGCGGGGGACGAAGCTATAAAACGCGAGCGGAGTCGTTGGTCAGTCAGTCAGTTGGTTAGTTGCAGCGCGTACGTAAATTGGAATACAGACAACTGTGAAATAAATTGTTCAGTGTCGGTACAGCAAGACCGAGGTAGCTGCTAAGATAGAAGATAAATGAGCTGTGTAAACCATTGAGTGCAATTATATAAATCTGGTTCTACATAAATAGCTTCTGTGTTGAAAATAATCGTGTGAATATAGTTAATAGACAAGTGCGAATAAGTGTACTAGATACACTTTAGTGTGTTCCTTTATTGTAAATATTTTGTGTACATAATTAGTGACTTTATATTCTTCTGTTACTTAGTCTTCTATTTTATTATTTGGAACTGTCGTTATTTTTTTTCTGTTAACGTTATTATTACTGTTTTTTAAAGAACTACGCTTTCGTTGTGTGTTTAACTGTTTTGTTAAACGTTTATTATTGTAAATAAATAATTTCCACCACGAACTAGAACAGTTTTGTTACATTATGTTATCAAGTCTTGTAAAAATTAAACAAACCATGCGTGTCAATTACACAAACTGACAGATCTACAGAACAAAAGAACAACAAATCTTTGTTATTTTCAAATTATTTCCGAAACTATAAAATTTAGAAAAAAAAAGTTTTCTGCGAAACTTTCATGTAAAAATTAATAGAATAATAAACCGTTATGAAAATTATGCCATTATTATATAAAATACTACGTTATGGCATACATTTCTTCTGCGCATGCGCCGATGTCCCCCAAAAATAATAAGGCTCTTCACATTTGCATATCAAACATCCTCCCAAAATTTAGTTTCAATTCGTACATTCATTTGACTTGTATCCTGCTCAGAGACAAACAAACGCACAGACATTTTCCAAAAATATGTTTTTTGGATTCAGGGACCTCGAAACGAAAAAATATTGTAAAATTTTGAAAAGTGAATTTTTACCTAAACTAGGTTAAGTACCATTCCCCATTTGTATGGTAAAAGGTATGTGGACAAAAATATTAGACTTATTAATTTTTTTTTAATATTATTATCACAATGGACACGATAGCTAATATATACCCATATTATTTGTAATATTTTAGACAGTTCACGTTCAACCATATTGATTTCTATGTGCACTGTTCAGCACCTGCTTTGCTTCTCTGTCACCCAAATGGATTTAATTGACGACTAACTAAGATATAACTATTGTGTTGGTGACATTGCATTAATTGTGTTTTATTTTGCGTACTAATTTGAAAAAAGAACATTTTACAAGCATGGAAATCAGCTATGTTTAGGGAGTCGTGGAAAATATATACAGGTGACCAGTAATTGCTCGTATTCCTCTCGGGAGAAGAAACTATGACTAATTTGGATGATTTAACACTTGGGGGTCGTAAATGCGTCATTTATTTTTATGACATTGACCCTTCTGTGAAGAATTTCCATTTTATTTTTTGTTATTTATTGTAAGTTTTAGCAGACAACATAAAATCTAACAGTAAATTTCGTGGTTTTTAGCTTTAGGTTAGCCAATTAGCCAGCTATTAGATCATCGAAAAATTCAGGCTTAGAAGTGAGAATAATTGTTCTTTAATTTTTAACTCCCAAAATTCGGATTTTTGTAAAAAGAAAACCGAAGTAGATTTCCTCGAAAATGACGCATGTCCGACTCCCAAGTGATAAAGGTTAAATGATTCCAATATAGTCACAATTCCTTCTCCCGAGAAAAATACGAGCAATTACCGGTCACCTCTATTTTCGTCCTTTCAAAACTACAAAATAGAACGTACAAAGCAAATAGCCAAAGAACGTTTAGCATTCGATTTGTAGTTGTCTGTATATATATTTCGGCAGTTGTTGAGAATTACGAGTATAGAATTATAAACAGCATACACATAGGTCTGCGAAGATAAATCAGAGCTATTTCTTTATTAAATCATCCTGTATCATATATTCAGTCCTCGTAGTTTAATCTAAGAGTTTGTTCCGATTTTCCCATTGCGTTTCTTGCTACGCACTTGCGCGCACAGCCATACAAGACACACAAACAGACAGACTATTGTGTACATCGGAGGTATATAAAAGAGTGGAGAGACTCGAAGAAAGGAAAATCCGGGATGGCCCCGGAGCATCTGCTGTTCTTTAGATACTTTTCTTTCATGTGTGTTGAAGTTACGCATACGAATAGTTGTGTGAAAAGAGGAAAATGGACAGACGGTCGAGTTTCATCGTTTTTTTATACTTACTATTTACAGACTTTGGGGAAGGTTGCTTCATTTTTGTTCTCCAGTCACGGCGACACAAACAGACAGACGTCAAAAAAACTCCGTTACTATTTTTAGGCGCGACCGACCTAGACGTTATATGAAAGTCTCGCTTTGTTTGTACGTCTGTGAATATGTGACGTTTTTTGTATCAGTCTTATGGCCATATTCACCGAACACTATTAAAGATATAAGTTACTAATCTTGGAACAAATTTATTCGTTAGAATAAAATTTACTTTCAGTTCATCAAGCAAATTATCGGGTAGAGAAGTTAGTTAAAGAATAAATATACACTGCACTATGCTCCTTGCTCTTTTTGTTGAATATTTTGACGTTCATCCAAAAATCCGGTCGAAAATAAACACTCACAAAATAATAATGTTTTATCTTAATCCAATTGCACACAAAATTTCCACTAACTTTAATGTTTTATAACTTACATACTGACTATATATATAAAATTTAATCTATGAATTGAAAATTAATAAGGTAAAAGATCCGTAAAAGATCCGCCATAAAACGAACGGATACGGATACGGATCTTTCTTCTCCCTCGGATATCCGCGGATACGGATACGGACACGGATATCCGGCACATCACTAGTTGTTACTGCTAGATCACAATCTGCCAATTTAATGTACCTGTCATTTTTCATTAATGCTTTACCTGAATACCATGTTAAACTTTCCGCAAACATGACGTGTTTTTGCAAGGTCGATTTTGGCAGAAAACTGTACCTCGGAATTCTCTACAAGAGGACGAACCGTTTGAGCTCGATTTCACTCACCGAGCTTTTTTATTATTTTTTTTATTTTTAATACTGACAGTCTCTGCAGGGGTAAATTGGCAGAAAATATTTTTTCTGCAATTAGGAGGACCCTCCAGATGCCTTCCAATCACTTTCTGCCATTTAGTAGAGCAATTTTGAATTTTGCCGTGTTTTTTTTTTAAATTGCTCCAGCGTCGTATCGCAACGCGCTAGACCCCTACTCCACTAAGCGGATTTGGACTCAAACTACACGAAAGAGAACATTTCTCTACCACCAAGTGCTCCATGACCATTTCTGTCACCGTCAGTTAACTATATCTTGAGAACGGCTGAATCGATTTTGATACATACATAAATAAAAGTATCGAATATTTTTTATTCAGTCACGTTCAAACTTATAAAACCTACATTAAAACAATAAAATTTACATATGCTCTGTTTACGTATTTTCCAACGTAACTTGAAATTTTTAGTCCCCGGAGATTAAATAACGTTTTCTGTTATCGAAAAGTTGAATGTTTATATTTTCATATGCAAAAATATTAAACTGTTGTTTCAAAACGACCACTTGATAATGTTTATGTAACCTCGTTTGCTTACGGTTCATGAAATGCGGATTCACGATGAACCGAATTGTAAAATCGCCTATGGAATGAAATAATTCATTCAAAGAGATGCGCGGAAAATGTAATATTAATGCCGCTATCAGCATTCATAAATACAATAATCAAACCGACTATTCTTCACCGAACCGAAATGGTAGAGATGTCGTTACAAGCCCTCACTTCGCAGGTTCTGAATCTCAATTAGCTGCTTTTGAATCGAAAACTAATATGAACACACCAATTATCTATTGGGTAGTATTTAAACGAGTGACTGTAAATTACAATTTTGGGTGACAAAAATAATCAATTTGGGTTACTGTATTACTAAGTGAGCGACTGACTGCGCGTGACGAGAAAATAATAGTTGGGTGACTAAATTACTAAGTGAGCGACTAAATTACTAAGTGAGCGACTAAATTACTAAGTGAGCGACTAAATTACTAAGTGAGAGACTAAATTACTAAGTGAGCGACTGACTGCGCGTGATGAGAAATCAACAGAACAGCAACTTACAAACATCCATTTGAGTTAGTACTTAAAATACAAAATGGGAAACTACATAATATTTGAGCGACCTAATATTTGTTTGAGTGTCAACGTTACGTCCTGCATTTTTTTCAAAATTTTACAAATGATTTATTTATTCTGAGCGGCATTTTGTTAATAGTTAATTGTTTGAATAGAACTGTGTTTTCTAAAAAATATATAAGTATTTAATTGAAACGTCATCTTATGTTGAATTGATTTGTTATCGACAATTTTATTTATTTGAAGAGTTCTATTCAGACGTTAATCAAAGATTTTAATTTATTATATTTTATTAATTACAGTAATTATTGTTTATAAAGATTTTTATTACTTAAAAAAAGTATACCTAAATACTGATTTTTAACGACAAAAACTTTTGAACTCCGATCTTTATGAAATTTGGACACAACATTCATCTCGGTTGAAAGATGAATGTGCGTACTCATTCGTTCTTTTTCACACGGATGAAACCGGGCGGGACCGCTATACATAATAAAACGTTGATAAGGTTCGTTCCAAGCAGCCGTGAACGGTAATAAAACCATACACAGTCTTGTTACTGCGCAAGACTGTCTTGCGCAGTATCGATTTTTGAGCTTTTGCGCAAATTAGTCTTGCGCAGTGACAAGACTGTGTACGGTTTTATTACCGTTCACGGCTGCTTGGAACGAACCTACTGTAAAGGGAGTGAGTAAGCCGTGACTGACTGACTGCAGACTGATCTATCAACGCACAGCTCAAACCACTGGACGGATTGGGCTGACATTTGGCACACAGACAGTTAATATGACGTAGGCATCCACTAAGAACAGATTTTTGAAAATTCAACCCCTAAAAGGATGTAACGGGGGTTCAAAATTTGCATGAAGTAATCATATAAGATATTATGTATCAATTCGAAAATGCGCAGGATAACTCCTGTCAACAAATAAATAAACACGTGTTTCGTGCATTTTCAAAAACAACCCTTCAGAGGGTGAAAAGAGGTAAGTAGTCTAAAAATCAACATAGGTGTCATTTTCAAGGTTTATCGGGACGTTAATCATGTGAATGTCATAAATTTTGAAATTTATTAGGGGGGGTCTACGTCGAAAAAGGAGTAACTATGCAAAATAATGGGAATACATCCGTGTTTCGTCTTAATCGCGGGTAACGGCTAGTTAATAATAAATTCGAACGAAAGTACTAAGTCGATTACAAATCTAATATAGAATGGATTTAAAAGAAGAACATAGTATTTATTGTGTCAAACTGGGCGCAGCCAAAGACTCCACTACTGTTGTCTTTGCCGCGAGACAAGACTATAATGAAGTTGTAACGTTTTGTTTTGTTAGGACGTTGTTTGTGAAGAAATTATAAGTTACTTGATATTATTTTAATGTTTTATTAAAGATGCGAGGTAAGTGTTATAAATTATTATTAAATTATTTAAATATTAAAATGTTAAGTTCTAGATGCCAGAATGTTTTTATTATTGTAATGTATCTTGTGAAGCCATTTATATTGGAAATATATCAGAATAAATTAATAGTTTAATAATGAATTTCTGATATCCAAATAATGGTACAAGATGTTTTTAGTTTGAAATATGAGAAAGTACTCCCAAAAGTATTTTAGTACAATTAAAAATTTGGAATTTTGTTAAGACCTTGACAAGGTCGCAAATGAAATCAGTTAACTAATAATTAATTATTGAACGTTAAGTAATCACCAACGATGATTCTCGATTTTAATCTATTTTGACAAAAGTTTTATATTGAAATTTTAAATATTATATATGTTAACATAATACAAAAGTTGTATATGTTACAAAGTGGAGCCATAAGCTCGGCAATAAGAAGCAAAGTTTTATTGAAGTTTAAAATAATACATAAGGTTTAAAAATTATGGAAGATTAAAAGGATGAATCCTGGTGGCATAGGATCGATGAACTAAGCAAATACTGAAGGTTTTTTTAATTTCATTTTATTGTCTGACGTTTCGGCAATAAAAAAACCTTCAGTATTTGCTTAGTTCATCGATCCTATGCCACCAGGATTCATCCTTTTAATCTTCCAACATTTAAACAGGATCATCATCACTCTAAATTATTAGAGTTATTTTTCACAATTTAAAAATGATGTTATCAAAATTAAATTGTCGCGGGAAAAGTTATCTAGCATTGTTTCATCTCAATCGCGTGCAAAGGCGCAGGTACTAGTATCATGTCAATATAGAATGCACCTTTCCCCTATATAGGTGATGTAGTTTGAAGACAGTATTTTAAGACCAATGGATAGGGATGTTCAACAACTACAGAGTCATCATTGCATACTCACTCACTCACTCACTACCGTAACGCATAGTCATTCACTTGGAAAACACGACTTTTCACAAGATGTGTGGAAAATATACCGAAATTCGTATGCATATAATATATAGATGCCTAGGATACTATCGAACATGTAGAGGTTGGAAAATGTATTCATACTTGTAGATTGAACACGCTTGATAACTTAGATCATTAGCCACTACTAGTATCTGTAATTTGTTAATTGAATCGAAATACTGCGGAAATTTGAGCTTATAATTTAAGGTACGCTGGTTTGTATCCAGTTAGAAGAATGAAAGTCAAATATCAGCTTATAAATAAAAACATTTCGAATTTTATTTTTGACCATTACTTTTGAAACTTTGTATTAAATTTCGAAATTCTTGTATTAACTGCGCTGGCTTCCTTTGAAACCTATTTATAAGAATTTTATAATTTTGTCAATTAACAATAAGGAAATTTAGTTTTTGCTTAGGTTCATTTTAGGGCTCCTGAGATTAATGGCGGCCGATGACCTCAAAGTATGGGAGTGCGCAAAATACATATTCTAATTGAAATCCTACTCTGAATAAATTTACATGTGATATAGTTTCTATTTCTGCGACTTCTGAGTTGTGTCGACTGTAAAACTGAGAATACTGAGTGACATCTTTCAATCAAAAACTACATTATTTTTTCGTGCTGTTCTATCCGGTCGTATATAAGTAATATATTTGTAATCTGTATTTACCTTTAAAGTCCAAGAGTCCGTAACACTAAAATCCTATGGCTTTCCGAATAGACCAGTTCTCGGATATTTGGGAAATTAAAACCCTGCTTAACAAAAAAATAAATGGTTCGCAGGCTGGAGTGGGCCGGACCGTGAAAAAGGGGTCACTTCCGGTCACTCAAAAAAACGGTTATCCTATGCATCTCCGAATAGAATGTTGTTAAATTTATTTTGAAGTTTACGTTCTTAACGTGCTTAAACTTGGTAGGTTGACGGGTTCTGTTGGGCCGAAACCCCCGCCAACCGCGTCTAAAGTTGATTCGCAAAATAGCTATTTTTACCTCATAACCAAATAGGTTGAAATGATATTTAAATGAAAGGTTTTAACATCTAAAATCGTTTCGGGGTGGGTTGGCGGGAGGTTGACGGGCCTTTCATTGAAAAAAGCAATTGAATTGTTTAATGAATTTTTTTTATATAAATGGAAAAATCACATACAAGTTTAATACCAAACCTACGTTTATTTTATATTTTAGCCTCATAATTAAAAAGTTATATCGAATTTAAAAATACTTTTTGGCTAAATTCCAATGACGTAATGTTTTTATAGCTTTGTATCCATGGTTAGTTTGATATTACATAATATAATACACATGTACACAAAATAAACTTAGCTAACCGAGTTTAAGCACGTTAAGAACGTAAACTTCAAAATAAAGTAAACAACATTCTATTCGGAGATGCATAGCATAACCGTTTTTTTGGGTGACCGGAAGTGACCCCTTTTTCACGGTCCGGCCCACTTCAGCCTGCCAACAATGGTATTTTTCTTTTAAGCGGGGTTTAAATTTGCCAAATATCCATAAACTGGCCTGTTCGGACATCCATAGGGTTTTAGTGTTACGGGCTCTTGGGCTATTAGGTATTTATGAAAGATGTTTCACTGATCATGTCTAAGTGTAATGTATTTCGAATATTTTTTTGATGAATTTATATTAATTTACTATATACAATTAACTATAAGGAGTTATGTAATTAGTTCATTTTGTTATATTAAAATCAAATAGTAATTTGTAACTCTAAGAAATAAAACATTATTTAAAATAAAATTTATCATTTTTTGTATTTAAAATAGGGTCCAGTACGATAACACTATGCACCCAAATTTTGAAAATTTTTTTTTTAAGTCATAGAAAACGCTAAATTTTGACGTTCAAAAAAAAAAACTTTGCGGATTATTCACAAATTTCCTCAAAAATACGTGAAAAAAATGGAACTACTTTTCGTCTTTCACTGTCATTTTTTGAATCTAACCAATCAAAAATCACAAATACACGTCATAGCAACTGGTGTAGAATTATTGTATAACTATCTCACTTTGAATGCAGCTTTCGATTGTGTTATGGAAGCAGGGTCGTATTTAGATTCGCATATCCGTTTATCGTTCACCCCGGAATTGTTTTTTTAAAAACTCCACATTTGCCCCTTCCCGTTTCACTGCGAGACAATTCGCATACCCCTTTATCAAAAAAAGCGGTGGTTTTCAATCTTCATGAAAATGTGAGTTTTAAATTTAAAATTCGTTTTATAAATTAAAATTTCCAAATACCACTCTGCCCTGAACGTTCAATTGTATTTCATTCCAACCAATTGATATTTCTATCTTTGTTTATCATAGGTACAGGTATATATAACTTTCTCTTTTCTTATCACTATATAAGACAAAATAGCGATCGCTATAGTGAATAATATATTTACTATACCATATTTAATTTTTTTAAATTAATTTATAAAAACTAATTTTCCGCACTTAAAACGACCAATAACGCTGTTATATGTTATATAAAACAATAATTGTGAATTTCCAGTGGATATTTTGCATAGCAAGTTATCGTACTCTTACCTTTAAAATATATTAAATACTTCACACTAATCAATTTAGTGCGCTTTGAAAGCGCACTGGCACATAACATAATACAGTATTACTATGCTAAACGCTAATTGATTTGCCAGGGCCGGGCTGTGGATTTGGTGATATGATTATTATGAACAATTTATTCCATGAACCATAATTAACCGATTATTGTATTTGATTAATTATGATTTAGTATTTCAACTATAGCAATGCAGTGCAGGGATGCACTTAAAGAGCGGCCGCTCCTGCCTGGGGTTTTTTAGTAGCGTGCACTAATTGCGCCTGTGCTGTGCATTGATCTATCTTATTGATTTGAAAGTATTAAATCGTTCAATGATCAAAAATAACTCAGTGGTTTGAGCGTCATCAATGAGCAGACCTGACTGTTGTTTTGTACCTTGCGGTTGTGTATGTATATTAAAGTACAACAAAATGTTCTTTGAACGTCCTATGTCGGTTTATCGTCCCTTTATTCGAAACGAGTTCCATAAAACTGAGCCAACTTAAAATTGTAGACTGTACATATGTTTAGAACAATCTATTTCTCAAACTCGGAAAAATTTATTCAATGGTTATGTGCGCCAATATTTCTTAACGCTTTATTAAAATCACATTTCCGTGTCGTAAATTTTTACAATTTTAGTTCTACGACAAAAATGTTTCTTATGAAAACTGTATGACAAAAAAAAAGAAAAATGTAAGACAAATTTCGAGCATTCGAACAATTTACTAGTGTACGCAATTTTTTTATTGATCTACCAGAAATTTTAGAAGTATAAATATAGTTGAAAAGCTAACGTTTTCGATGGGGTACAGTCACTGTATAAAATTTCTCAGTTGTATAGTAATGTACAATATTAAAACCACAACTTAAAAAAAATCTACATGAAGCTAACCTATCAAAGTAATTTACTCTGTGATTATTATTTCCTTAAAATCAAATTTAAAATTTCACGGAAAAGAGGTTATTATATACAAAAAAGTCTCTTTTTTAAGTCAGTTATAAACGACACCGGTTTTTCAAAAAGTTTATGGTACCAATCTGAACAAAATGGTGTGGAAATTTTTCAAATCGATTAACCCCTTTTTACTCAAATTTTGGGTGTGTCTTATGGTTCAAAGGTAACATTTCTCTAAAATTATGTTAGCAGTGAATAAAAATTATGATCCGAAAGTAACATTAAAATACATTTTTCTAAAATAATCTTATAAAGATGTGCGTTTTATACTCCGGTGCGTCTTATAGTCCAAAAATACGGTACATTAAAAAATATATGCATCGAACATTATAACCTTCTCTTTTTTGAAGTCGGTTAAAAACATACGCGTCGAATATAGAACCTCCTCTTTTTTTAAGTCGGTTAAAAATTAACAGACTCATAGATCAAGTCCCAAACTACATTACGTAATGAATTTTTGGTCAGTATAAATAAATCAATGCTAGAAAATTTTTATTCTTTGTCCGGGATTATTTTATCAATCTGTAAATTTTGAAATAACCTGCATGTGTACGGAAACAGCGAGAATCGCGTTTTCTGTTTTGATCCAAACCATGTAGGCGTATGCACGGATATATATATTTACCGATGTTCTTCAACGCGTCCCAGGCGGACCCTATATCTGCGAGGACATCAAAATACAGGTGTATAAATGTATGCATGTATGGTATGAGGATACAATAGATGTTGTATATGTTATTTACTTCGGGGAAGATGGGATTAAACTGATACTCTTACTGTTACGAAAACGCCTAGTGCCTACCCCGTCACACCCTATACGCAAAACTACAGTGATCGACATTATTATTAGGATACTACCGATAGCTCAAAGTATAAATAGATTCACAATAGAAAATAGGTTCGTTTCCTTATTTGTTATTTGCATATTTAGTGCTTGCCTTACTTTACCTTATATCAAAACCTACAGTGATCTATTATGTTATTAGGACAATAATATTTAAACCTACGGACTATGTGCAAGGAGGCGGAGTTAGAAATTTATTGATGCGAGCGTTTGTGGTGAGCACTACCGGAAACTTCAAACTCAAATTTTCCGTATGTCAGTGAGAAATGTTTATTAAAAGTTAAAATAGTTATAATTTTATAAAGTTTTTTAATTACAAAGAAAACATGGGCAAAATTAAGCGATCTGGAAATGCTTGTGTTCCGGGCTGTTGCGCTGATGGTGATTTAAGTAAAATAAATACCATTCGCGCCATAATTGGACGTTCTGCTGTCAGTGTAAACAAACTTATTATTATATTGTACGTCATAATTGATAAATAAATAATTCTCACGTACCTTTTATATTATGCTATTTATATAATGGTCGACAATCTGAATTTTATGGTACACATAAAATTAACATCAGTTTTTCTAATTATATTTTTTGACACATCATGGCCAATTAATCACATCATTCATAAAAAGTGAGTTCATTAATTCTCTATTACCCACTAGCGGCGCTAGAAGGCTTCGTGCACACCGCCTATAAAAATTTTGACTGGTCGTCGATTTCCAGTCTGTCTGTCAATCCATCAGCTTCGGACGTGTCGATTGCATTTTGTCGTTTAATATTCTCGCTAATTATTTACTATAGTGCGGCAAAAAGATCCCTATATTCTTTATACAAACTGCTATTAATTTATCACATCTAACGCATTCTAGAAAACAGGATTTAAACTACTCTCTTATCATTAGTATGTGATTTTGACACAATCCAAACGAGATCAACTTGTCTATAATCAGATAACCACAAAGTTGGATCTCTGGTATATGCAGGGTGGAGATCAGGAGCACTAGCTCTATGTGTTCCTTGGATAGCATTAAATTCAGATAACATTACGGTTCCAAAAGGACTATTGTATAAAGAAAGTGCCAAAAGTTGTTAGAGGAAGAAAATGTTATTCAAAGAAAGATATACTTTCGCCTCCTAAAGACGCCGTTTTTAAAACAATTAAATATAAATAATAACCACAAATGTAACTGACGCAAAACAATTAAAGAATTCCAGCCAATTGGGACGATTTCAGCTTCAAAATGTTGATATTTGATAATATTGTATAATAAAGAAAATAAAATTTCTATATCGCGTGAGGTGACGCGGGTAATGGCTAGTATTCAATATTATATTGCACATACCGCTAAACTAGCGGTATGTGCTTTATTATCGCTTTGTGCGTCAGAGCTGACTTTCGTTCATATAAGAAGTTATATCTAAGTTAATTTCACACGAAATCCATTCAAATTGAAGCTTTTTGAAAAGAGGAGATTCTAATCTATAAAATAGAACCATTTTTAAATCAATTTGAGTTCATAAATACTATTAAAATTGTAATTGAAAATCACAAACAGCAGTTGTCGGTTGGTCTGTACGTATGTACGTACGTATGTACGTACGTCACGACTCTACAGATCGCAATTTTGGTCGGATTGCTTTGGGTTATATTTTATTCACTTTGTTTACTATCAGACCAGAACCCTATTTAAATTCACTAAAATGTGTTCAGTAGTTTAATTTTTATAAACAGTTTTATTTTTTATTATTTTTGACAGCTAATAGTTTAAAAACAATATAATAAAATTGCTGTGCAAATATAGTGTAATCCATAAAACAAGTGCTACACTTGTATACCGTGATAACACCACTACACGTATTAGGCAGCCGTGGCGCAATGGTTATGCCGTTGGATCCCCAATGGCAAGGTCCTGGGTTCGAATCCTTACGATATCATTGAATTTTTTCTTTTTTTTTTCTTTTTATTTTGTTTTATTTTATTCCACTTGATATTAATTATATATTATATTATGTAGAGTTCTTAATTTTTTTTATTTTTGCAAACTTAAAAAAAATATTTTTTCAATTTTTAATTATTTATTTCTTTAAATTTTTAAATCTTGTTAAATTTATTAAAAATATTTTTTAATTGTTATTTTTTTATCATACAGTGGAAAACTTGCGGGATGTGCACTTTTGGTTTTGCCAACTATTTGCTATTATTTTCCATTTAAAGTCCGTAATATTTATTTTAAATAATTATGAATAACGGGAATGCGGACACATAGGTATAATTCTTTTCTTTTTATTGCTTACGTTTCATCAAAAATATTGACTTTGTCAAAGCTCAAAAGACAATTTTTAAATTAGAAAAATAAAGTTTAACATAAAAAATTATAATTTATTTTTCACTTTAATTAATTGAGATTTTTCTAAAGTGGAAAATAAATTATAATTTTTTATGTTAAACTTTATTTTTCTAATTTAAAAAATTGTCTTTTGAGGTTTGACAAAGTCAATATTTTGTATGAAACGTAAGCAATAAAAAGAAAAGAATTATACCTATGTGTCCGCATTCCCGTTATTCATAATTACTTAAAATTACATTTGCTATTCGTTGCCATGGTTAACTACATAATAATATGTTCACGTCATGTGAAAATTAATCAAAGAATGCTTAACTAGTTTATTTCTGACAGATCTACGAAACAAATGAACAGCTGTATTTTTTTTATTTTCAAAATATTTTCGGAACTATAAAGTTTAAAAAAGAATTTTAACGAAACTTTTTTTGATATAATAAATAGAATAATAAGCCGTTAAAAGTATACCATTATTATATAGAAAACACCATTATAGCATATATATCTTCTGCGCATGCGCCGATTTTCCCCAAAAACAATAGGGCTCTTCATATTTGTATACCAAACAGCCCACCAAAATTTGGTTTCAATCCGCACATCCGTTTGACCTCGTATATGAGAAACATAGTGTCATCCACGACGTGAATGCAATACTACAGATAGTAAGGTTATTACATTCTGTATTTCCCATATAGGTACATAATACTCCTATATTGCTAGTTTCAGTTAGTGGAAGCGTTGCCTAACAAGAGAGACAGTAACTGCATACTTCTATCTCACTTAATTATACTCGAGCCGTTATGCGCAAGCGTTGCGACTTTAGGGGGGAAGTCGGCAAGTGAATGCTCTATTCTCGGACATGCGCATAACAATTGATGTATAAATGACGGAGACTGACGTATGTCTGCACCGTTGAGTCGTCATCTTTTTCCAGACTCCTACTAGCAATATAGGAGTATTAAGTAAATGGTATTTCCGATGAAAAAAGTCCCATTTGAACCAATCTGTCAAATTTCTAAAAGAAGAGTCGCGGTGACGTCGGCGTCGCGTATTCTCGCTGGCAAAGCATTTTTTTAGTGTATTTGCCATAAGGCACTTACACTATTGGCGTCGGTCGGATGGCGGGACCTAGGGGTCGGACCAAAATTTCTCGACGTTTCATAAGTTTCTAAGAAGTTTGGCACCATTTTTGGAAATGTTTATATATATATGTATATATATATATATATATATTTATATATATTGTAGCAAGCTATATATAGTCGTAAAGAGGGCCCCCCTTTTTGAAATTTCAAATCCACAAGCTTTAGAAAACCTGAAATCATTATTTAACTTAAAGAACGAAAATTGCATAAAAAAGAAAAAAGTAAAGTGTAAACCGGGCTTTAGGATGGATGAAGCCGTAACACGCTACAAAAAAAAGGAGAACTCACGAGACTGCGGACACGAACGGATGTAGGTTGAAACTGAGTTTGTTTGATTTTATTTTTTTTTTAAAATACGATACGAAAATTGGATTCTAACGTCGCCGCTAACTTACGTTAATATTGAAAAGTGTTTTGCTAAAGTTATCGTTCCTGTTTTACGTGATATTTTAAGAAGTGATCAACGTAGCAATAGAAACCTCGTGTTCAACTGATTTGAGTATTTAGAGCCGTGGTGTTTTCAAATCGCGAAAATATTTTGCGCTGGACGTTTGTGTTGTTCGTGGATGCTGTTTCCAGCTTGTGAAAGGTGCTTTGGGCCCGGATTGCTGCTTTTACATTTGGGTACTTGGAATTGAAAATCACTCAGCCATTTTGGTCTTGTGGCGAGTCACCTTGTCATGACCTGATTTCTTCTGTTCCCGAATTCTGCAATCTCACGCTCTACACGCCTGGAAGAAGATCCAGGACTCATTCAATCGACTACAGACGCTGGCCGGCGTACCAGGTATTTGGAAATTAACTTTCGGTTTGGTGTTAAATCTTAACACGGTTCCGTTTACACGATTGTAATAGTGTTACATAAACGCTACCGCGTAAATCCTATTTGCAAATCTACTAGCTCAAATCAGTGTACTTAAGTCTAATTTGGAAAATAAAACGCAATTTCTACTTGAATTTTATTATACGAAAAATCTATTATAAACGGGTTCACTTCATGAACGTTCTAGCGAATGTCAATTCGACATACGTCATTTAAGAAATAATTACCACTTATTTGAATAAAAACGGCATCTCAACGTATTTGCAACGTATGTCGTAGCTTCACCGAACATGCGCACCGTATCATAAACTGTCTGATTCCGCGCAGCTCATTTGCTTTTAACCTCAACTTACAAGTGTCAGACTATGTTTACCAAATAAAGTGCCAATAATTTGATGTCATGAAAGTGTCGCGGTTTCTGAGTCGTGCTGTGTTTGTTTAACTGCTTTTAATTTGTTAAATTTAAAAAACTGTTAACCTTTTTGCCAACGTTAATTTGTAAATTGTTGTACACATTGGACAATTAATCAGTTAAGAAAAGTTGTTTAGTTACTGTACAAATTGTCGATTTCTTGAGCTGGTTACTCGCGTTGTTATTGCTAGCTTTAATACATGGTTATTGTCGTCTAATACTTTTAGCTGATAAATTGTCCTCTATAACGGATATATTTTTAGTGAATAAGATTTTTTATAGTAATGATATTTCGAAATACCGGTATCTCACGTCAGTTGAGATGCCCTTGTGTTGATTATTGATTAATCGTTAACAATCTCGGACTGTGTCCACTTGGTAGCTTGGAATGCTATGTTAACTTTTGGTAAACTTAATGTTTACGTTACGTTCAACGATTTTAGACAATCCTAGATTGGCTAACGATTTGGCAGTATTCACTGTGTTCACTTGGTAGCTTGAATGCTATGTTAACTTTTGGTAAACTTAATGTTTACGTTACGTTCAACGATTTTAGACAATCCTAGATTGGCTAACGATTTGGCAGTATTCACTGTGTTCACTTGGTAGCTTGAATGCTATGTTAGCTTTTGGTAAACTTAATGTTTATGTTACGTTTAAACGATTTTAGACAATCCTAGATTGGCTAACGATTTGGCAGTATTCACTGTGTTCACTTGGTAGCTTGAATGCTATGTTAACTTTTGGTAAACTTAATGTTTACGTTACGTTCAACGATTTTAGACAATCCTAGATTGGCTAACGATTTGGCAGTATTCACTGTGTTCACTTGGTAGCTTGAATGCTATGTTAGCTTTTGGTAAACTTAATGTTTATGTTACGTTTAAACGATTTTAGACAATCCTAGATTGGCTAACGATTTGGCAGTATTCACTGTGTTGACTTTAGGTAGCTTGAAAAGCTATGTTAGCGTTGGTAAACTTGTAGTTTATGTTTTGTCTACGCTTTTAGAACATTTATAAATTCTATTCTAGGTAAATTATGATAATTATGTTTAGCGTCTCCTGGCAGATTTTTCTGTGCTAAATTTTGGTAGTCTATAACGACTATGAATTGAATTGTGTAAATTTTGTATTTATGTATCACATTTCTTGGCAAACAGTTTAATTGTGTTTCCGTTTTAGTCAACTTTAAATTTGATTGCTGCGCTTGACCATTATTGGTAAATTATCGCATTTGGTTTTCTATAATTGCAATTATTAAATATTGTTCGTCGCGATTGCTTGTAGATCTAACGATCAGATTGTGTGGACCTTCAGTCCGATATTTATAGTTATCAATTTTATCTTACTTGTTGGGGTCAATGACCTGTTGTTTGAAATTCACTTTATATTGTATATTACATATTTTATTAAGGGCCTTCTGTCCTGCCGTCAACCCTCATTGAGAGTGAACATTAATTGTTGTTAAATTTAAAATGCATGTAAAAGTTGTTCTATAATAATTTTCAGTATTAAATATTTGTTTATATTTTTCTTAAACTACTTCAAGCGTTTTATTTCGGAAGTTAGGACCCTGGCTTTTCTTACAGGCGTGTGCAGCGTCGTGAGATTGCTTAACAAGATTGGTTCTGTACTGGCGCCCTCATTGACTTTACAGCTAAAACACGACCCTTTGGGTCAGCTGACCATCTTGGTTTTTATAAACATCAAAAGGTAAGTCCTTCGCTTCCAACGTTGCGGTAAACTACTGGTACTTGTCTAACTTAACCGACCTACGACTCGCCCCGCTGAAAAGGCTAGCCGTGGCAATAAATAGTTCCGAGAGGATTCGGTCCTATAAACTCGCGCTCACAACGTGGGGCCTTTCGTTTTTCGTAGTTCGCGCATCTAAATTCGCCCTTCGTTTTTTTGTTCCGCTCTCTAACGACTTCGTGTGATAATTATATCGTTTTCGTCTGCGCATGATAACTTGAATTGTGGTCATATTTGTGAAACTAATAAACGAATTGATTTTGGTTTCGTCTGTGGCAGTTCGTTTGAACTGTGATTTCGTTACGTTTTCTTTGGGAAATTTTATTTCTGTTTACGTTTAGAAAATTTCGCTATAAAGAAATTTTTGGTCGCTTAGCTACTTCGTGTAAAGGGTAGTTCCTACTGTTTTCGTAAAATTTTTGATTCCGTCGCGTCAAACTAACTTTCGTAAAGATGTCGTTACTGGGATTAACTCGTGAGGAATTGATCTACGAATTGAGATTGCGTCACGTCCAAGGGATTGAACACATGAACTTAACGTTACTACGAACTTCATTAGCTACACTAATGAAACAAAACGCAGACTTGGACTTTCCAGATGTAACTTTAGACGTCTCCGCCGAAATAACTGTCTGTCGCAAGAAAATTATTGAACTTCGCACTCAAGTACAAAATTTTTCTGACTCCATCGACAGCTCCACTTTCAATATTTTGGACGCTCGCATCTTACATTTGATTAGTCGAACTCGACGCCTTATGCCTCGTGCTACTACAACGTCACTGATTTCGGACGTCACGACGCTAATCGAAAATGCTTTAGCTTTGGACGAAGAATTAAGCTCACGTGGTTTGCAATGTTCTACGCCGTGCAACGATTCTACAATCTCGCTACCCGACTCCCCGCCGATTTCGACTTCGCCTCAATTGCAAATACCCGTGTATAAATGGGGTATCAAATTTTCGGGAGATGAAGCTGGTTTAAGCTTAACTGACGTGCTTGAGAAGATTGAAGAGCTACGTATCTCTCGTGGAGTATCTAAGGATGCACTGTTTCATGCCGCTAGCGACATTCTGGAAGGCTCCGCGTTAATTTGGTTCCGGTCTGTCCGCAATACCATTCACTCTTGGGATGAATTGTCCACTCAACTAAAAGCCGAATTTTTACCTATTGGGTATGAAGACGAACTGTGGCAGGAAATTCAGAATCGTATTCAAGGTCCTGACGAACGAGTAGGCCGGTACATTGCCTGCATGAAAAATCTTTTTTCACGTCTCCCGAGTGTTGTGTCAGATGAACGGTGTCTACACATCATACAACGTAATCTCGCTCCCTACTTCCTGGAACACCTCGGTGCTTTTGAAGTAAATTCAATCGACGAATTATCTAAAATTTGTAAGCGTCTTGAACAAAACCGCCACCACGCTACTCGTAACGCGATGGCTAAACTTCCGGTAACCCGACCCCTAGAACCGACTTTCGCTTATCAAGCTTCCGCGTCCATTACTCCGACTAAGATTAACCGCCGTGATACTTCAGCTAAAGCAGCTCAGCTTTCTGCTTCCACTCCTGTCGAAACGACCAAAACGCAACCGTTAACTTCAACTTCCGTACCAGCTCCTACTGTAGTTGTCACGTCCGCTATCAAGTGTTGGAACTGCCAACAGTCCGGTCACCGTTACAACGAATGCACTGTTGCTAAACAAATGTTTTGCTACCGCTGTGGCGACAGAGGTCACTTTGTGAAGAACTGTACTCAAGCGCCGTCGACAAACTACAAAGGCGTAAACTAGTTCGGAATCGCTGTCTATGCCCTGCTTCTCAGATTCCAACGCGTATTACACCCGATCTTATTTCCTGGAAACGGTGGCTTCGAACCGTTCGCGACTTCTGCTCAACGAAAACTAAATCTTCTTATGTGGAAGATTCGCCTCATCTCCGATTTACGTCTAACGCCGCGTCCTTATTTAAAACGCGCACTAAACTTTACCGCTCTCGCGTAATATTTCCCTCGTCTGGCCGTGAGCCACCTACTTTTCCGAACTTACAAACTCGCTCGGGTGACTCATCGTGCCGCGCTCAACAATCCGCGTCTTCTATTACTCCTATTACTCAATTACCCTATTCTGGGCCTCGTGTTTGCCCCGCTTTTGCGTCCCGTCACGGCGATAACCGTCCATATATAACCGTCAACGTTTATAACCAATCCGTACTTTCACTAGTCGATACTGGTGCTAACCGCTCTGTTTTAGGTAATTCTGGTCTCGTTTTATTAGAGATGTTTTCTTTGAAACTGTCGAAAACAAATGTTGATTTGACGACAGCAGATGGCGCTATTCAGCGTGTAACCGGCTTTGTCAGACTACCGATCGAAGTAAATGGAATTCTTCGCCTTTTTGATGTTTTAGTTGTTCCGTCCTTACAGGTACCTCTAATTCTAGGTATGGACTTTATAAAAAGTTTTGATTTCACTTTTGACTTTCGTGCTAACGCTTACTCAGTGTCGAAACCTACTGCTTCTTCGAACCCCGTTCAGATCATCAACGTTATCAACGAACGATCCGATTTATCAGATACGCAACAAACTCAGCTCACTGCAGTGATTGAAAAATTCAACGCACTTTCCTGGAAAGATGGTGAAGCTCTTGGACGAACTAATGTATTGGAACATCGAATAGATACCGGCGACGCTCGACCTTTAAAACAACGTCAATATCCGCTCTCACCGTACATGATGCAACACCTGAACAAGGAACTTGATCATATGTTGGATCTAAAAGTGGTTAAACCATCTCACAGCCCTTGGTCGTCCCCTGTTTTACTTGTCAAGAAATCAAATGGAGAGCTCCGATTTTGTTTTGACGGTCGTCAACTAAACGCTGTAACTAAACCCGACGCGTATCCGCTTCCACGTGTAGATCAAATCCTGAGTATGCTTTCAGGTGCGCAGTTTTTAACTAGCATCGATTTAAAATCTGCATTCTGGCAAATTCCTCTATCATCCGACTCCGCTGAAAAAACCGCATTTTCAGTTCCTGGACGCGGTCTTTTCGAATTCAATGTAATGCCGTTCGGGCTGCGCAACGCTCCCCAAACCCAACAACGCTTGATGGACCGCATTCTTGGTCCCGAACTCGAACCGTTCGTGTTCGTTTACTTAGACGACATCATCATTGCCACTCCGAATTTTGCAAAGCATCTTGAAGTCCTGCTCGAGGTACAACATCGCTTCGCTAAAGCCGGCTTAACCGTCAACATTTCAAAATGTGAATTTTGCCGTTCTTCGTTAAAGTTTCTAGGCTTTGTGATTGATCGTTTAGGTCTTCGTACCGATCCCGCTAAAGTTTCAGCCATGGTTGAGTACGCGCGTCCCACTACTACCACTGAGGTAAAACGTTTCATTGGATTATGCTCTTGGTATAGACGTTTTATACCGCATTTTTCTTCGCTCACCGCTCCGATAACTGAATTGATTAAAAAACGAAAAAAGGGCCAACCGATAACTTGGTCAGAACAAGCTGACGCATCCTTTCGCGCTATTAAACAAGCTTTGATATCGTCTCCGGTCCTTGCTAACCCGGACTTTACTAAACCATTCACTATACAGTGCGACGCTTCCGATCGAGGTCTTGGCTGCGTGCTGACGCAGACAAACTCTGATTCTGTGGACATTCCAATCGCTTTTGCCAGTCGGACTCTCACGACAATGGAGCAGAAGTACACCACCACGGAAAAAGAATGTTTGGCGGTTTTATTCGGCATAGAAAAGTTTCGACCCTACGTGGAAGGCGCTCGCTTCACAATTCTCACCGACCACCACTCATTACTATGGTTAAAAAATATTAAAGATCCGTGTGGACGTCTTGCTCGCTGGGCTTTGAAAATTCAGCAATATGACATCGAATTCGTACATAGAAAAGGTTCTCTGAACATAGTTCCCGACGCTCTTTCGCGCTCTCCGCTTCAAATTTCTGTTCTCAACTTTTCCGATGAGGTCTGTTCTAGTGATCCGTGGTATCAACGTATGGTTATATCTGTGACCCAGTCACCACGCGAATATGCTAATTGGCGAGTCACCGATGGACGTCTCTTCAAATTGTTGCGACCGAACTTCAATCAAGGCTTAAATCAAAGCGAATGGAAACAAGTAGTGCCGAAACCCGCGCGATTTCAACTTCTCTGCGATTGTCATTCTCCTCCAACCGCCGGTCACCTAGGTATGGCGAAAACTTTATATCGACTTTCAGAACACTACTATTGGCCTAAGATGAGGTGCGACGTATCCCGTTTTGTATCGAAATGTCAAAAATGTGCTGCACAAAAGATGCGTAATATTGCGAGACCCGGATTCATGGGACAACCGAAGAAGATAAAGTATCCTTGGCAATTGGTGGGTGCTGATATAGTCGGACCGCTTCCAAAAACTAAAGACGGATTTTGCTACATTCTCGTAGTCGTCGACTGGTTTTCGAAGTTCGTATTATTGAAACCGCTCAAGAAAGCTAATGGTCAATCTATTGCTCGTTTCCTGGAAGACGAAGTTTTTCTGATGTTTGGAGCTCCTCAAATCCTTTTATGCGACAACGGCACCGAATTCACGTGTAATGATGTAAAACAACTGCTGGACAAATACCATGTTAAAGCCTGGTTCACAGCGCGTTATCACGCACAAGCTAACTTTGTCGAACGAGTAAACCGCACCATTGGCACTGCGATTCGGTGTTATCTCACGGACGCGAACCATCATCAATGGAACCTAGAACTCCCGAAAATCGCTTATGCTTTACGCACAGCTGTGCACGACAGCACTGGCTTTGTCCCTTGCTTTTTGAACTTTGGCCGCTTCGTACCTATAGACGGTCGTTATTACGGTGAATTAAATCAACACGATATTGTGGATCTAGATTGGTCATGTGACTTTTACGCTCATCAGATGCAAGAGCATCCGGCCATTTATCAAGACGTGCGACGACGACTGGCTGAGGCTTATCAACGTCAAGCTGCTGGATACAATCAGCGAAAACGTCCCACTGACAACTATGAAGTTGGTCAGCGTGTCTGGAAACGACATCATGTTTTGTCGAGTGGAGCACATGGTTTTTCCGCCAAACTTGCACCACGCTACGTACCGTGCACTGTAACCGCGAAAATTTCTCCCCTTGTATATGAACTGGCTAACGATGAGGGTCAGCTCATTGGGAGATGGCATGTCAAGGATTTGAAACCTGACAAAGGCGACAGCGACGAAAAGTCTTCTGATACTCAACGGAATTCAGATGAAGACGAAACGAAACCGGCGGATCAACCCGATCAGGCCGCTTTTGATAGCGATGACTCGATGTTCGAACTCTTTGATTAAAAGAAAATGACTTCGTCCTTTTCTTTTTTTTGAGGAAGGGGGGGTGTGTAGCAAGCTATATATAGTCGTAAAGAGGGCCCCCCTTTTTGAAATTTCAAATCCACAAGCTTTAGAAAACCTGAAATCATTATTTAACTTAAAGAACGAAAATTGCATAAAAAAGAAAAAAGTAAAGTGTAAACCGGGCTTTAGGATGGATGAAGCCGTAACACGCTACAAAAAAAAGGAGAACTCACGAGACTGCGGACACGAACGGATGTAGGTTGAAACTGAGTTTGTTTGATTTTATTTTTTTTTTAAAATACGATACGAAAATTGGATTCTAACGTCGCCGCTAACTTACGTTAATATTGAAAAGTGTTTTGCTAAAGTTATCGTTCCTGTTTTACGTGATATTTTAAGAAGTGATCAACGTAGCAATAGAAACCTCGTGTTCAACTGATTTGAGTATTTAGAGCCGTGGTGTTTTCAAATCGCGAAAATATTTTGCGCTGGACGTTTGTGTTGTTCGTGGATGCTGTTTCCAGCTTGTGAAAGGTGCTTTGGGCCCGGATTGCTGCTTTTACATTTGGGTACTTGGAATTGAAAATCACTCAGCCATTTTGGTCTTGTGGCGAGTCACCTTGTCATGACCTGATTTCTTCTGTTCCCGAATTCTGCAATCTCACGCTCTACACGCCTGGAAGAAGATCCAGGACTCATTCAATCGACTACAGACGCTGGCCGGCGTACCAGGTATTTGGAAATTAACTTTCGGTTTGGTGTTAAATCTTAACACGGTTCCGTTTACACGATTGTAATAGTGTTACATAAACGCTACCGCGTAAATCCTATTTGCAAATCTACTAGCTCAAATCAGTGTACTTAAGTCTAATTTGGAAAATAAAACGCAATTTCTACTTGAATTTTATTATACGAAAAATCTATTATAAACGGGTTCACTTCATGAACGTTCTAGCGAATGTCAATTCGACATACGTCATTTAAGAAATAATTACCACTTATTTGAATAAAAACGGCATCTCAACGTATTTGCAACGTATGTCGTAGCTTCACCGAACATGCGCACCGTATCATAAACTGTCTGATTCCGCGCAGCTCATTTGCTTTTAACCTCAACTTACAAGTGTCAGACTATGTTTACCAAATAAAGTGCCAATAATTTGATGTCATGAAAGTGTCGCGGTTTCTGAGTCGTGCTGTGTTTGTTTAACTGCTTTTAATTTGTTAAATTTAAAAAACTGTTAACCTTTTTGCCAACGTTAATTTGTAAATTGTTGTACACATTGGACAATTAATCAGTTAAGAAAAGTTGTTTAGTTACTGTACAAATTGTCGATTTCTTGAGCTGGTTACTCGCGTTGTTATTGCTAGCTTTAATACATGGTTATTGTCGTCTAATACTTTTAGCTGATAAATTGTCCTCTATAACGGATATATTTTTAGTGAATAAGATTTTTTATAGTAATGATATTTCGAAATACCGGTATCTCACGTCAGTTGAGATGCCCTTGTGTTGATTATTGATTAATCGTTAACAATCTCGGACTGTGTCCACTTGGTAGCTTGGAATGCTATGTTAACTTTTGGTAAACTTAATGTTTACGTTACGTTCAACGATTTTAGACAATCCTAGATTGGCTAACGATTTGGCAGTATTCACTGTGTTCACTTGGTAGCTTGAATGCTATGTTAACTTTTGGTAAACTTAATGTTTACGTTACGTTCAACGATTTTAGACAATCCTAGATTGGCTAACGATTTGGCAGTATTCACTGTGTTCACTTGGTAGCTTGAATGCTATGTTAGCTTTTGGTAAACTTAATGTTTATGTTACGTTTAAACGATTTTAGACAATCCTAGATTGGCTAACGATTTGGCAGTATTCACTGTGTTCACTTGGTAGCTTGAATGCTATGTTAACTTTTGGTAAACTTAATGTTTACGTTACGTTCAACGATTTTAGACAATCCTAGATTGGCTAACGATTTGGCAGTATTCACTGTGTTCACTTGGTAGCTTGAATGCTATGTTAGCTTTTGGTAAACTTAATGTTTATGTTACGTTTAAACGATTTTAGACAATCCTAGATTGGCTAACGATTTGGCAGTATTCACTGTGTTGACTTTAGGTAGCTTGAAAAGCTATGTTAGCGTTGGTAAACTTGTAGTTTATGTTTTGTCTACGCTTTTAGAACATTTATAAATTCTATTCTAGGTAAATTATGATAATTATGTTTAGCGTCTCCTGGCAGATTTTTCTGTGCTAAATTTTGGTAGTCTATAACGACTATGAATTGAATTGTGTAAATTTTGTATTTATGTATCACATTTCTTGGCAAACAGTTTAATTGTGTTTCCGTTTTAGTCAACTTTAAATTTGATTGCTGCGCTTGACCATTATTGGTAAATTATCGCATTTGGTTTTCTATAATTGCAATTATTAAATATTGTTCGTCGCGATTGCTTGTAGATCTAACGATCAGATTGTGTGGACCTTCAGTCCGATATTTATAGTTATCAATTTTATCTTACTTGTTGGGGTCAATGACCTGTTGTTTGAAATTCACTTTATATTGTATATTACATATTTTATTAAGGGCCTTCTGTCCTGCCGTCAACCCTCATTGAGAGTGAACATTAATTGTTGTTAAATTTAAAATGCATGTAAAAGTTGTTCTATAATAATTTTCAGTATTAAATATTTGTTTATATTTTTCTTAAACTACTTCAAGCGTTTTATTTCGGAAGTTAGGACCCTGGCTTTTCTTACAGGCGTGTGCAGCGTCGTGAGATTGCTTAACAAGATTGGTTCTGTACTGGCGCCCTCATTGACTTTACAGCTAAAACACGACCCTTTGGGTCAGCTGACCATCTTGGTTTTTATAAACATCAAAAGGTAAGTCCTTCGCTTCCAACGTTGCGGTAAACTACTGGTACTTGTCTAACTTAACCGACCTACGACTCGCCCCGCTGAAAAGGCTAGCCGTGGCAATAAATAGTTCCGAGAGGATTCGGTCCTATAATATATATATATATGTGTGACCACGATAACTCTCGACAGACTTAATCGATTTAAATGAAATTTGGTCCACATGTTGGAATCCATCATCGCAAGAAGCCTATTTAAAATCGGCCCGATCGGGCCATTTTAAGGGGGGTATTTAGGGGTTGAAAAATGTTTTTGGGCCCAAAAATACGGAAAAAATTTTCAGAATCACTTCAAATTTGAAATTTAACCCTTTAGTAATTATTGAAATGTGCTGCTAAAATTTAAATAAAATCGGCCCGACAGGACCGGACTTACAAATTTTATGAAAACGCAAGTTTACTGATATGGATTTACATACTGAAGGGTGTATATAATTTGGTACAGATGTTGAATTGGTATGTAGTATTGAAATTAAGTAAAAAAATGTTGTTTTAAAGGGTGTATTAGAGGGTAATTTTTTTTATTTTGTCCAAAAACAAAGTTAAGTTCATACAATAGAGCCACACTGCTTATAAAAGCAAATACACTATATTGTCGGCAGGGTTTCGCACTGCGACCCGAGTTTTTTTTTTTATTTGAAAACAAACAAAACAAAGTGTGCTTCAACCCGAGGATTATTGGCACTGTACATGGTATATAACAAGTAATTACAATAATTATAGGTAAGTATATAAATTTATATTAGTATTGTATTATATTTTTTGTAGTAGTCCGGATGATTCTAAGAATATTAATAATTTTTTTATATTTTTTTCAGAATTGTCCAGAATGGTCTTAAGGTCTGATGTTATATCTGCTGCAATTCTGTAGGGGTCGTAAAAGCATTTTTATAATATGGATTACGGTGATTAAATCGCATCATAATTGAAAATGACTATTTTACAGAAACATCTTGTTTGCAGTGCAGTCTGAAATTAAAATTATACATTTGAAATTCTAATAGTACTGCGGTCGGACATTGTAGGTATGCGGTAGAGTTATTAGTGTATTTGCCATAAGGCACTTACACTATTGGCGTCGGTCGGATGGCGGGACCTAGGGGTCGGACCAAAATTTCTCGACGTTTCATAAGTTTCTAAGAAGTTTGGCACCATTTTTGGAAATGTTTATATATATATGTATATATATATATATATATATATATATATATATATTTATATATATATATATATATATGTGTTAGCACGATAACTCTCGACAGACTTAATCGATTTAAACGAAATTTGGTCCACACCTTGGAATCCATCACCGCACGAAGCCTATTTAAAATGGGCCTAATCGGGCCATGTTAAGGGTGGTATTTAGGGGTTGAAAAAAGTTTTCGGGCCCAAAAATACCGAAAAAATTCTCAGAATCGTTTCAAAATTGAAATTTAACCCTTTAGTAGGTATTAAAATGTGCCGCTAAAATTTAAAAAAAATCGGCCCCACAGGACCGGACTTACAAATTTTATGAAAACACAAGTTTACTGATATAGATTTATATACAGAAGGGTGTATATAATTTGGTACAGATGTTGAATTGCTATGTAGTATTAAAATTAACTAAAAAAATATTGTTTTAAGGGGTGTATTAAGGGGTAATTTTTTTTATTTTGTTCAAAAACAAAGTTAAGCTCATACAATAGAGCCACACTGCCTATAAAAGCAAATACACTATATGTCGGCAGAGTTTCGCACTGCGACCCGAGTTTTTTTGTTATGCAAACATCCATAGAGTGCGGCGTAGATCTTTTGTAAAATAACACCGGTAGGTAAACGAAACGGAAATGAAAATCATGTAACACATTTCTAATATTTAATATGCGCTCTGGTTTCCTATTTCTGTCGTGAGAATTAAAAAACATGGTTGACCTTTTTAAAAGATTAATAATTCATCAATAACGAAATCAACGAAGCGGAATCTATTGCGAAACAAGAAAAAATCGATTAGTGTTAATTTCACTTCGGTATCTACGCTAATTCTAACTTGTTTAAAAACGTCGGACTCTTTTTAAAAAAATATGTAAAAAAACTTTTAAGTTAAACGCTTTTAATGTACAATCGATAATGTATTAAAAACTAGAAAATAAATATGAGTCACCATAGAGGGCTTTGATTAAACTAAAATAAAATCGTGAGGGGCATTTATAATTATTACATTGTGATCAAAGCAGACAGTCGAAAGCTAATTACTATTTCCAATCTCAAACAAATGAAAGTTTTCTATTAAATGTCCCCCACGATTTTATTTTAATTTAATCAAAGCTCCCTGTAAGTTTTTGGTGTGCTTTATTAAAAGTGCGATTTGCATCCGGACGAAAGTCGAACCGGTCAGGTAGTTGTTATAATATTGCAATATAATAATAATAATAATATATTTTGTCATTTTAACTATACAGTATATTATGACAAGTCACAAAACAGATAATATAATTTACAAAGCAGATTATATTATAGTTATAAAATCAGATACATTTTAGATAATAAAAATTTCGTTACAGCTTTTATAAATTTATTTAGATCTTTAATTTTTTTAATTTCACCTGGTGAACAGTTGTAGGCTTGAGTAGCGCTAACCATAAAACCATCGTTTAAAACTTTCAACCTATGCTAAGGTGTTACGTAGCAGTCGTTATGACGCGTATTATATTTATGAATTTGGTTAAAAGTGTTTACTTCAAGCTTGCTTATGTGAGTTTTGAAAAAGGTTAAAATTTTTAATATATAAATACGGGCAATGGGCAATATTTGCAGCTGTACAAATAAATATTTCCTGTGATGATGCTGTCCAACGCCACATATTATTCTCAATGCTCTTTTTTGAATCACGAAAACGTTGAGACCTACCCCAAAAGATGATACCGTATGTGCAATGGCTTAAAAAATGGGCAAAATAGACCATTATAAGAGATTCCATTGTTGCTATAGGCTTGACTCTTCACTCTTCGTAATAGATAGCAAGCTTTACTCAATTTGGTATTTAGATCCATACTGGAATGATGCCAGGTAATTTTCTGATCTATCCTAACTCCCAGAAATTTTAAGGTTTCAACTTGACGAATTGTACCGGAGTTTATGCTGAGCCGAAAGCTTTCATTGAAGATAGCATTTTTTGATAGAAACCTCATAAATTGAGTTTTTGTTTCGGAAAGCTTTCATTGAAGATAGCATTTTTTGATAGAAACCTCATAAATTGAGTTTTTGTTTCGTTAAGTTTAAGGTGGTTATCGTTACATGATGGAGACATAAACTCGTGTGGGCCCCACGTTGGGAAACACCGATGTAATCTTATCACTTGGGGGTTCAAATGCATCATTTTTTGAAGATAATGACACTTCTGTGAAGAATTTTTATTTCACTTTTTTTTACTTATTGTAACACAACATAAAATCTAACAGTAAATTAAAAACAGATCATGAAAAAATTTAGGCCAAAAAGTAAGAATTTTTTTTTAAATTTTTAGCTCCCAAATTTTTAAAACTACTA
The DNA here is from genome assembly GCA_963575645.1 of Xanthostigma xanthostigma. Taxonomy (NCBI): domain Eukaryota; kingdom Metazoa; phylum Arthropoda; class Insecta; order Raphidioptera; family Raphidiidae; genus Xanthostigma; species Xanthostigma xanthostigma. The sequence goes on along the minus strand of OY754473.1, from coordinate 25,074,076 downwards.
TACTCTTCATATGAAGAAATATGTATGTTCACAATCTAACGTCATTGTCAAATCAGATTTTTTGACAACCTTTTCTGCAACCCAGCATAAATCAGGAAACAAACCGCGTCTGAAATAATATTTAATTATTCACAATATTTAACCAAATATTTTTCTTTCCACAGATCTTCGCAGGATTTCGACATGTAAGTAAATTAGAATTTTATCAATTGTAACAATTATTTAAGGCATGAACAAAGCAGTAACGCGACATAAGTTGACGTGAAATAGAGTTGAAACTTAAATTTGTATGTAAATTAAATAACATAAAGTTAGGATAGTTTGTTCGTACATTAAAGTGTCCTTGTTGACAGGAAAACGAGCTCGGTTGGTCGTATGGTAAAATCACTTACGCAAGGATAACTGCTTGTTGCTTTACATTAAACTCCAGTCGCAACGATCGCCTCAACTTATACACGCTCGAAACTCGGGAATTTGAATTAATTAACCAGGTCGAATTATTATTGCAAAAGCAAACGACTTCTTAATTATAAATTTAAACTTAAAAATGGTACGTTTATTCTTGTAGTTCGTAACGAAATTTTGGCTTAGACAGTACAGTCTATACTCTATAGGATGCGTAGACCGAATTATCCAAAAAGTTTATTTGTCTGCCTGTTTGTTTATTTGTTTTAAAAATTCCTGAGACGATTTAGAACGGACTTTCAAATGTTATTTAGTGGGTGCGTTCAACAGTTCTCAAATTATAAACAAGGAGGTGGGGGTCTGCCATAGACGAGCCATGATTTTTGAACTTATATACTCTTTCTCGCGTTATGAAAAAATGATGCGCGCGCAAAACTGTAACACCAAAATTAACAGGATGAAGTTACTTGCAGAAAAAGGCTACCAACAGATTAGAGGTAGTAAGCCATTGACTTACACTAGTAGATATACCTTGGCCATATGCATCATTGAGTGAGGAGGATAGAATATGGTAGAGACCACGTTCGTATGCGCGTAGCGTCTAATCTCTCTTCTATTATTTTATTTTTATAAATTATTATTTGTATCCAAATTTAAAAAAAAGAACAAAAAATTGAAAAAGAACTTCTCTAGCGACATATTTGAAATTTTCTGTAACATTAAAGGGAAAATGATAGAACGGCGGGGAAATACAGTAGAACCTCTTTAAGTCGAACCTCGATAAGTCGGAAATCTCCATAACTCGTCAAGTCCTAAAACCTCCATTACTCGAAATCTCAACACTCTATAGGTCGAAATAATCAGTGAGTCCCTATAAGCCATTACGCTACATATTCTCCTTCCATAACTCGAAAAAATAAATTGGACCTCTGTAACTCGAACATAGCAACTCAGAATTAGTTAAAATGAATCTTAACCACTACAAGTCGAATATTTCCTTACAAAATACGTCCAAGTCAAAATCCTTCATAAGTCAAAAATTCTATAAGTACCTACCTTGAATTTTTTGGCATCTCCCTTGACGTTCAACTTACAGAGGGTTTACTGTATAAGAGAAACCTCGGATAACGTATATCATTGATACTAGTTCATAACGCTAAAGAAGTTTTACTTCCTCCGTGAGCTCATGTGAATGAGGCTAACACGCTTTTATGACGCCAAAGAAGTATAACTTCTAACGCGCGTACATAATTACACGCATCCATTTTTAATTAATTATTGATGATTAGCAGTGATAAATCAGCGGTTACCACGCGGTAGCCGTCTAGTATAACAAATGATATTATAAATCCTTAAATTAAATTTAGCCATGAAGTATAATGTTAACATCAACAAATCATTCACTCTTACATTTTATAATAATAATAATAATAATTTATTTGCATAGCCAATAAAGTTGGATACAAAAGGTCAGTACCTACATATTATACAGTAAAATTAAAAAACATGTTACGAAAATTTGTCTAGACTATAAAAATTTCTTTCAATTAAAAAGTCTTTAATTTATTTTTAAAATGGTTTAGCGATTTAATATTTTTTATATTGTCGGGTATATTTAAATACAGTGCAACCTCTTTATAACGTCCTTCGTTATAACGAAAAACTCTCTATAACGTAGAAATGTTTACAATCTGGTTGGTTTACCTTAAAACCCATACATTAATACCCTCTTTATAGCGCAACAGCCATTCTCTATTACGAAGAAATAAGTTCATATTTAGGCGTCAGCAAATATTTACAGACGTAAAGAGGACGATACTAAACCATCACCAACTTATTCAAGAAGCACTTGATACCGCCAAACTTATCGAAAAATTCCTATTGTTTAATGAAGATGATTCCACCACATCCCAAGACAAGATACTTAATAAAATTGGCACAGTAAAAAACGTCAGGCAAAGTTTACAGACTACAATGTCTGGAATAAATTAATTAGGTGAAATTTGGTTATTTTTCTTTCTTCCCTCCATATAACGAAAGAAAAATCTCGGTCCCTTGAGATTCGTTATAAAGAGGTTACACTGTTATCGTAAATTAAATTAAATAGTGGATATAGAGAAAATCTATGATTAGCGGTTGTTATTTTGGTGACAATAATAAAAACACATAAAACAAAAGTCATTTGGGTCGTTATACACACCAAGTATTGCAAAAACTCTTGGTCTAAATATCCGTAACTTCTACAATTACCTCAAAACTTTAAGCATTTTCATATTTAAATTTCAATCAGTTCGGATTATTTGTTCTTAAAACAATTTTTGTTCACGGCCTCTTTCAACTTAGAGAAACAAAATGAACCCCCAACCCCCCCTGCCTACGACCTTGCTCCTTACCTCTACCATCCATCCTCTGTACAATACCAAACACCTTTATAAATTCTATACAGAACGTCTTTCTCTGAGAGAGATAGCTCTGTCTCACTTATTAATTTATGAACATATGAAATTAGATTGAACAAAATTAATGCGAAAAATATATAATATGTTCCGGCAAGTTTGTAATTTAGAAGTTCATTTCTCGAGAGCTGCGAACAAAACGTTCATGAATAAATGGCTTAATAAACAAATTTCCATGAATTGTCTTTCTTTGTTCTCGCAGTTCGCCTTGTAATTACTACAAGTGTTCGGAAACAGTGTTTTGCTTCAACATAGCTCCGACTTGTTACAACTTTATACAAATGTTACCAAACTTTGATAATAAATTATTTATGCCAAGATAAAGTGCTATTAAAAAGCGCACGTATAATAATTACTATAGAATAATTATTTTTAGTGTATCATTTACTTAATAAATTACATAAAGTGACAGCGGGCTGAATTCGAATTTCGTTTTTTGGGATACATTAACATGTTCTCACAATTTTTGTCTGGCTATTGTACCAACGTCATTCGAGAATGGGCAAATTTATTTTGATAAAACTTAATGCACTATTAATAATACCTCATCTTAGTGTTTTGAATACGGCTTAGGTTAAGATAAGGTTTCTACTTGACGAAAATACTATAACATCCTGATTATAAGAATATCAAGTTTTGTGTACGTGGAACCCCAAACGAGGCTGGTCAACCATTACGTGTTCAGTTAATATCGTATGCCATATTAGTATAGTTATAGTAAAAATGACGGATAATATAGTGTCATGAAGTTAAGATATTGTCAGATTTGTGTGACTTTATAATTACATTAATTGTCATATCTATTCAACTATTAATTCTCCATTACCTTCGTTAGTTACTATAAATCTGAAACTTGTGCCGCGTGACGTCCCACAGACTAAGAATGACATAGCGTGGAGTAATGTCAAATTCAAATTTCGAAGCATCATAGCTTTATTGTTGAAAAATATTTTAGCCATATATTTTGCAATTTTTATGACTAGGTATGAATAGAGTAAGAGAAAAATAAGTACCTTTCTTATAAACGCGCCTGTGTTCCGTAAGTAAAAACTAGTTTAATATAATATGAAAAATGTTCTACTGATGCTTGGAGTTTTGGACATATATAATTATTTCCTAAACAAACCGTACACTAATTTTACCATTCAAAATATTCACTATTTAAAATTTTACCATATTTTTTTGTTTTGAGGTCTACCGAGTCCATAAAACATATTTTTGAAAAAGTCTGTTCGTCTGCTAGTATGATCGGATTGAAACCAAATTATGGGAGGATGTTTGGTATTCAAATATGAAGAGCATTATTATTTTCGGAGACAATCGGCAATGTACAGAAGAGATATGCTCTATATTCTGTAACGTTGTTTTTTTCTGTTAAAATGGTTTATTATTTTATTAAATTCTCCAAAAAAGTTTTACAAACATTTTTTTCCAATCCTTAAAATATCGAAATTACTATGTACATAAAAATAGAGCTGTTCTTTTGTTCTGAAGATCTGTCAAATATAAATTAGTAGGTAATATTGCTGACAAGCATGCTTAGGTTATTTTTTACACGTGAAACCATATTATGTAACAATGCAAACAAATAGCAAATATCATAATAATTATTATTAGTTGTTACCCGCGTCACCGCACGCGTTAATTATTATCTTTTATGTATTATACTACCCATTACCCGTGGTGCATTCCCATTCCTTTCTCGACATAATAAATTTAAAAATTGGTGACATTTACGTGCTCGACGTCCTGACAAACCTTGAAAATGACACCCATGTTGATTTTTAGACTATTTATGTCTTTCCACCCTCTGAAGGGATTGTTTTTGAAAAACTACGTAACACGTGTTTATTTATTTGTTGACAGGAGTAATCCTGCGCATTTTCGAACTGATACATCTATCTTATATGATTTCTTCATGCAATTTTTTAACCCCTGTTACACCTTTTTAGGGGTTGAATTTTCAAAACTAGGTTATTAGCGGATGCCTACGATATAATAAGTATCTGTGCGCCAAATTTCAGTCTAACCCGTTCAGTGGTTTGGGGCTGTGCGCTGATTCTCTATGCAAATTTTGAACCCCGTTACAGTTTTTTAGTGGTTTAATTTTCAAAAATTCGTTCTTAGCGGATGCCTACGTCATAATAAGTATATGTGTGCCAAATTATAGCCTAATCCGTCCAGTGGTTTGAGCTGTGCGTTAATAGATCAGTCAGTCAGTCAGTCAGTCAGTCAATCAGTCAGCCACGGTTTCCTTTTATATATCCTATCGTTGAATTGAATAATTTTTTTACTATCACGTTTTTTGTTTGTAACTTTCTTTTAAAAACGTATGTGTAATTATGTTCTTTAGAAGAATGACAATTTTCGTTGTCGCTTGATCACCTTGTATATTTTCGTTTACCTGAAAAGTTATTAGAACTCCGTCGCTTTAAAGTTAACGAAAGCGTGAATTGCTCGGTTTCTATAACATTCGTCATCCAAAAGATATTCAAAACATCTTTTAATATAACTACAGTGTATTGTTTTTATCGCGTCTGTGATTATGAATAGAAAACACGACTGAAAAGGACTGAGAAACCGGGAAACTAATCTATGTAGTTTCATAAAACTCAGATTCGAGATAATAAATTTATATAACAGGACCGGTTTTACGCAAGAAACTGTATGATTAACCTTTGCCGCCATTTTCAGCTGCTCTAAAGTATGCAAAAGCGAATTTTCAGTTGGAACTAAATGCTCCTAACCTATGTTTCCAATTTCAAGTCGTTTGGCAATAATATTATTTTCCTGCAAAAATACACCGGAAGTGTCAATTTTTTTCGGCATAATAAAGTCTGGCAAATATGCCATTTTGTCTCCTTCCTTATTCAAGAAATCATGTAAAAAAGGTCTCATGTAATTTGCTTATCAGAAAAGGTTTAACGCATCCGGATTTTGGACTATATTGAAGTCAAACAAACTACCTACCAGCTTATCTGGATGTTAGTTCCATTTTTCTATAAAAAAAGAAAATCTTTCACCACTGCTCAAATTATAAACTGGGAATTGGATCATGACTATTCTCAAAATGCATGTTATTACTAAAAATTAATAATTGCATCACAAATGAAAAAAATTATATTTTCCTTTATAACTTCAATATCACTTAATATAAAATTATTAATAAGCTATCAGTTTGTTCGCGATTTCGTCTGCTTGGTATAGATCAGGGGCGGGCAAATCTTTTGATCGGCGGGCCACATTGCTGATGAAAATTTGACCGTGGGCCAAAAATTTGGAGCAAAAAAAAACGGTCCTTTCATTTCCGTAACAAAAAGGTCTTTTCTCGTCTAGGTGCAGGCCCTTGCTATTTACTATTTTTCTAAAAATTTTTTATGCGCCAAATTATATCGGCAAACTATTTTTGCTCTTAATAATCATTTATAAAATGCTTCGCGGGCCGTACAAAAGTCTACTGCGGGCCGGATTCAGCCCGCGGGCCGCCATTTACCCAGGCCTGGTGTAGATGATATATTATTTGACAGTTTGTCCAAAAGAACGTCGAACATGTATTTCTTTATTTTCTAAGAAAAGTTTTTTCGAGTCTCGCGCTTTTAACATTTGAACATTTAACTCTTTCAGGTTTGGTGGTCAGTTATCAAACCACCTATTCTATATTTTTTTAAATATATTTTTACACCATCTTTTAGTGTTCGACCGAAACTAGTTTTTACGGGCGAAACGGAAATATAAACCGAAATTCGATTTCAGTCTCAGTTTCGGCCGAAACCGAAACCGAAATTTCATGTTTTCGGGGAAAAAATTAAGTAAACATTATTATAATCAGTCTTTATTTTTTTTTTTTATAAATCACATATTAATCATTCAACCTCTGATATTTTAACTAATCATTAACTTATCATATTATTACCCCCCTTATTTTAAAATTCACAAAAAAATAAAGTTATTATTTAGTTAAAAGTATTTACCTAATAAATATGTTTAGGTAGGTACTACAAAAAAAGCACTCTTTCATCTTAAGAACAAAATCATTTCTTCTTAACTTTGGTCAGTTTGTATGGTACCTACTCTCGTTAACGAACTACAATAAAATTAAAATTAATAAAGTACCTACCTACCAAATACAACAATTAAATAAATATTTTTAATGCTAAAATAGTTTTCTCTCAAAGTAAAACAAAAGCGGAGCGTGGGAGCATAAAAGACACTGCGTCGCTCGCAGCTGCGTCAAAAATGTCTGATTTTATCGAGAAACCTCCCCAATGTGGTTTCTGTTTCGGCCGTAGTTTCGACCGGATGTGAGCCGAAACCAGTTTTTTTGCCAAAACAATCGAGCATGTATTTGTTTATTTTTATTGAAGAGTTCGTATGTTCATTCAATACTTATTTTCACTTTGCCCATTTGTAACATATGAACGTTTTTTAAGAAAAATCGATACCCATTTTAAGGACCTTTGGGATAAAAATTTGATAAATTCCTTGTTAGTAGACGCTTACGTCACAAAAGGAACCTACTGCCTGAACGTTGTTTACATAAAAAAAACACACACCCGTTTTGACCTTCTTTATTAATTAAAAAAAATACCTTCTTAGCGAGTGTTTACGTCACGAAAAGAACCTACTGTCCAAATTTCAAGCTTGTAGACTTTTTAGTCTCTGAGCTTTCTGAGTGAGTGAGTCAGTTAGTGAGTGAGTGGTATTTCACTTATATATTTTAAGATAAGAATAAATTCGCCACTGGTTAAAAGAAATATATGATATATTTGATGTACAAAACTTTGGTTTTAATATAATTTGTAATTAGTTCTATTCTGTTTGCAAGGTTTTATTTGTTTTAGGATTTTCACTCCATCGCTATTGGCAACGTGCATTTGTTTATTTTATTTTCTTCTTTGCCTTAAAGCTTGGTGTCAAAGCTTCCAAGCCATTTACAGTGAATGTATTTATTACCTAGTAAGCTTTATAATACCGTAGACTATGCTGAAGGGATACCAATAAATTGTGTATTTTTTAAAAAAAACATTGGTCAATTACTGTTCGGTGGTAAAAATAATTGGATACCAAATTCAATGTGAAGATATTAGCAATTGTCGACGAGGAAATTAGACTTACTGATAGCAAACAGTCTAGAAGACAGACAACAGTATCTGTGTATATTTTAATAATACATTGCCCTCATTTTCGGTAACGATGATATTAATAGACGTTAAGTTAGATCAAATTTTATTTAAAAAAAAAAAAATTTACACAATTTTTGAAAAGAGGGGCGTGTACTGTGTATGTATGTTGCATGTGCATTGTTCGTGCGTATACGTAGTCATTTCTTTCTTGAACGAAATAGACGCGAATTATCATATGTTTGATATGAAAGAAAAATGTTCAAATCGGTTCAGCCGTTCTTTTTGTTTAAATAAAAATATTGCAATAAAGTGGATTTTATACGAAATTTCACGATAGTGTGCCAATCGAAGGATTTAACGCCAAGATGATTTAAAATTTTATCAAAATCGGCCCACTGTTCTTTTTTAACTTCCCGCTTTAAAAAAAAAAAAAAAAAAATTTTTTTTTTTTCAAAAATCGGGAAGTTATTGGTTTCACCCCGATTTTCGAAAATCGAGTTTTCGCCAGATCTCGACGTTTTGGGGTCCTAGGAAGCTATTGAAACTATTTTGGCGATGATGTCCGTAGGGCTGTATGTATGGATGTGTGTGTGTGTGTGTGTGTGTGTGTATGTATGTATGTAAACCTTTTATATCTTTTGAACGGAGTGTCCGACTGAAACGTGGTTTGCGGCATCTGACGTGATCTTGGTGAACTTAGACTTCCTGAAAATTTGAAACGATTCGGCCCAAAAAATTTTGAGAAATCTTAAAAAAACAAGTTTCAAAAATTTTTAAAAATTTGTTTTTGTAAAAAATTTTCTAAACTACTAAACCGATTAATTCCAAAAACTAATCAGCTCTTCTCCTTAACAAACTGCGTCGATTTCCGCAAACCGCATCAAAATCGGTTCATTTGTTCACGAGAAACCGTGAACGAAAAAATCGTAAAAAAGTGTTTTTTTAAAATGACTCTTAAAATTGTTATCAGATTGATTTTTTTGTAATAAATTACTTTCTTAAGCTAAAAAAACTGCGTCGATCGCCGCAAACCATATCAAAATTGGTTCATTTGTTCATGAGATAACGTGAACGAAAAATTAGGAAAAAAGTAATTTTTTAAAATTACTCGTAAAATTCTTATCAAATCGATTTTTTTGTAATAATTTACTTTCTTAGGTTAAAAAAACTGCGTCGATTGCAGCAAACCGCATCAAAATCGGCTCATTTGTTCACGAGATATCGTGAACGAAAAATTTTTAAAAAGTGTTTTTTTTTAAATTTCTCGTAAAATTCCTATGAGATCGATTTTTCTGTATAAAATTACTTTTTAAGGTTAAAAAATTGCGTCGACTGCCGCAAATCGCATCAAAATCGCTTCATTTGTTCATGAGATATCGTGAACGAAAATTTCGTAACAAAGTGTTTTTTTTTTGAGCTCGAAGAGCTAAAAAATAAACTTCTTGCTATATTTGACATATTTTTGAGCGTTTTGAACTCGAAAATAGCGGGAAGTTACAGGGATGGCCTGCAGGGTCAAACTACTTTTCAAATTTTTTTAACAAGAACACCTCAAAAAAGTGTATTTTTGATGTTTTGAAAAAGATTTCTCAACTCTAATTTGTTAAATACGTTTTGATATTTAATATTGTTGATTCTAGAAAGTTGGTCGAGTGAATTTCAAGGGTCGCACTTGTAAAGTTCTAATACACGAATCACCTACCGGCTTGTTTAATTTATTTGGATTTTATTGAAAGAAATAATGACGACAGAATATGTCTGTTTTGATGTACGAATTTATAGTCACCAGAACTGTTAGATAATAACAAAGTAATTCTCTATGTTAGTTATTTTTTGTTTTGTAATACAAAAGCTACTGTGATCACATTTCTTGTAAAGTGCTTTTTGTTCAGACAAAACTCTTCCAGTGTTTTATAATATTTCCAAGTTTATGACAAACAGTATTTTTGAAAATTATTAGTACTATTCGTTTTTGTTCACAAAGTTAAAAAAACAAATTGACTCTTTGCCAAATCAATATTTAAACCTACTTAATATATAAAGACGATTATAAAATAACGCATTCATAAACGTCTAATGAATATTAACCTATTTAATTTTAATTTAAACTATAGTCAACTTACGAAGGCAATCCCATATCAGCTCAAAGATGGTATGGGATTGCCATCGTTCACTCAATACCCTGGGAACTAAGAACAAAGTATGTTTAATGTGGGTACAGGGTCATGAAGGAATCTGTGTCAATGAGTTGGCGGATAGCTTTGCTCTACAAGGAGCCTCTGCGAAGTTCATTGAACCAGAACTGCTTTGTGGAATTACTTACATAAATATTCGACAAATTGTCAAAAGCTGGACCCGCCATCAGCAAACCACTGACTGGAGCTTGAATCCAGGAAATTTACATGGGAAAAGAATGCTTGTGGGCTCTTCAAGCAGGCTTACAGAGGATTAACTCAGTAGGTCTGAACTCAGGAAAGTGGTTGGGCTCTTAACCGGTCATTCACCCTGGGAAAACACCTACACGATGGGGATACGTCAGGAATCGACAGAGTTTAGATTTTGCCTAATGGCTGACGAAACAGCCAACCATTTATTGTTCGAATGCGAGGCCCCAGCCTATCTTTGGATACATTGATGAGAGCGGAGTAATCTAGCCACCAATCTTCTGGAGTTCATGAGGAGATTCAAACTATTGGATGACTAGACAATAGGGGCACAACATTTTTTCTAGGATGACGTGCATAATGGACTATTAAGTCATAACCTCTAATTTATTCATTCATTCATTCAACCTTATCAGAAAATATTCTGAAACTGTTTGAAAAATATATCGTAGTCATTTATTAGCAGGTACAGTTAGACAAAAATAATTTTAGTAGGTAACAAAGAAATGCAACGTGAAAATTTTGAAAAGGTATTTTAACTTTGTCTTCAAATACGCATAACATTATTTTAACTTGTTTTTAATATAGTCTCGATTGGGATCAGTTGCATCATCATCCAGTTATTTTACGTAGTATTATACGGCGTTGTAACGAAAGTAACTAATACCTGTTTGTATGTATTCAGATATAAGTTTACTGTACCGATATAAATTAACTTGGTTAAATAGCTTTTACAAAAGGTAACTAAATCGTACGGACAATTTGATATAGAATTTAAACAAGAAGATTGATGCACAGTGATTCAGTTTCAAGTATTTTCCAAACTAAATTATTGAAGTAAAAACTTCTATAGACACATTAGGCGATTTTTGATGGATAAAATCTTATGAGTTTGCGTTACCGACGTGCTAATGTTAACAATATATCTGTAGCTATAAGTATGACGAGTTGCGCTTGGCCAGCAGTAAAAGTATAGATTATAATATATTAGAGTGTTTTTTTATTTTTTTTGATTTAGGTCTTACTGGCTAACGTTTTAGCATTGAACCTAAAAAAATCTCCCAATATTTCAGCTTACTAGTCAAACTTGTGGACGGCGCAAAGATAGTTTATTTCCCATTTAATTAACATGGCTAAAACGACGTTTTTACTCGAACATGGATAGCTGGAATACTTTTTTTTTATTTTTTGATATCAACATTTTGCAGAGAATTAAATTTCCTACAAAAAAAGGTTCTTAGTACTAAGTCTGTGAATTCATTATTTTCAAAGATATGCTTGTGTTAAACATTTTATTTATTTTTTTTGTTTTCAGGAATAAACAATTTTTTTTCCAATATCAAGTGGTTTTTAAATTTTAGACTCGCCTATAATATCTCCATAGAAAAAATATTTTCATCAAAAAGAAAAACAAACCATACTTATCACTCTTAGAAATGTTTTTGTATTGCTTCAACTTTTGATTTTCAGAATTATGTCCTAGTTTGGATCTCCTGAATAAAAACTGAAAACTTGAAAACATTTACGACTCGTCATTGTGCATTTGACCCGACCTCAGTGAGGCATACGCAGAGCTAAAGGAATCCCACAGACTGTTTTAAAGGCGGGAAAGCCGCACACCTATAAATTGTTTAAACAAACTGTGCGCTAGAAAGAGATGTGTACAAGTAGCTCGTACAAAGAGGGAGAGAGAACGTGAGATGAATGGTTTGAGCGAATGAAGCAAGTTCTACTCAGTCGGTGAATTTATTATAGCATTTAATTGAACAAACTGCACACGTCTAAAGGTGGGCATTAATATCTATAGTATAGAGCGGCGGCCGGTTAAACGGCTCTTGTTAATGCAATATTCATATCGGACTTAATGATACAGTCACGCCACTTCCACCATAAAACCCATACTGCCTCCACAGCAATGACAGGCACGTTACCTCCACCATAATAGGCACGACGCCTCCACCATAACAAGTAATTTATTTCGACAATGGTGTTGACATATTTTCATTTTGAAATTCTTTTTTATCATATTATTAAACAAACAATGGACCCCTTCTATAATCCGGTCTGTTAAAGATTCAGAGATAATGAGATAATAAGTGAACTCTAAAATGGCTCGGGAAAATAAATTAATATCGTCTTGGCATCAACGCAATTCTATACACGCTGAAACTTGCATCAGCATCACCGACTCGGCGTCGTGGTTTGCGGACCAAAATGGGATTCCAAACTCTGCATAGCTGCAAGCCGTAATTGATGCCAAATACGTGAATCAGTAATACACACACCGCTACTTGAAACATAACAGTCGATGCCTGCATCGCAGCTTGTATCAAGGTGTGTAGGCCGCTTAAACGTGTACCATTTTACAATTTGGGCGCATCAAAATTTCGCAATAAAAGTATCGGATCATCCACTTTTGACCTTAATTAATGAGAAGGCATATAGCCTCTCTATAGGGGCTAACTTTTGAAAAAAAAGTAGTTTATGTCCTTCCTCAGAGTTTGAACTACCTCCATATTTAATTTCATCACAATTGGCTCAGAGATTTGACCATAAAACCGTAATAGACAGACAGACAGAGTTACTTTCGTATACCATACTAATAGGATAAATTGACAAGTTAAAAATTGAGGTTAATTTTTTCTAGACTCTTTGTAGGTTTAAGTTTGATTTTTTTCTATAGTTATAATTAAGGTTAACTTTTTCTGACATTAAACGTTTAAAATTTCCTTAACAAAAATTAAATTTAATTACTAATAAATCAATAATATTAGTTTTTAATATGGCTGCATTATATTTTTTAATTATACCCGTCGATATCTCCTTTGTAACGTCCATGAAACTTTAGTTATAAAGTTATAATTACTTTTGAAACAGTCGTTTTTCAAGAAAATTATTTTACAAAAATGTTTTATTAGAATCGTGTTGCTTTCTGTTTTTACTCGAATACTTTTATTAATCATTTTAAAAAATTTATACGTGTCGATCAAAAACTCTATTGTTATTGATAGGCGCATTCCCCGAGGAAAAAAATACAAGTGAATTCATTTTGTTCAATGCATATAAAATTTTATCTGTTATCGTGCGTTTTCCAGTTTTGCCTTACGATATTTTCTCTTTATACATAATAATACTAAGCAGGGAAAATGCCGTATAATAAAAGATTTTCACAGCAGTGTTTAACTCGGCTTATTTTCTTAACAACAGAAGGTTTTTCACAGAGAACAGTCGTGTAATAAAATTTTATTATCACCATTTTATGTTCGCCATTTGCGAAATTAATAGTCAACAAAATATTAAGTGTTCTGCTCACTGAATATTGAAATATGATAAAATCAAGATGGTGCGCTAATTTATCGCGAGAAAATGGAGGCGGTTTTAAAATACATTCGTCAGAAAAAATAGTGTTTGTTTTAATAACCAAAAGTGTTCAAGTAAGATTTTCTCTCAAACTAGAGAATGTTATTCTTGCCAGAGCGCCCATTTAAAATCTCCTCCCCGTTTTCAAGGTCGCAGAACACGATGGTGAGTGTCCCATAATATTTTATTCTCGGGAACTTCTTCAAATTGCCCCCACTGGATTTCCACGCCTTGGAAAAAAATATAAAAAAATTTTAACGCAACAGTTTTATAGAAAAATTAATTCTCTACAAAAAATCTCTCTTGTTTTTTTTCTGTAAATGTAATTTCTTTAGAATTATAGGCCTTCAAAGATGACCATTTATACGGGGGGGGGGGAATTTGAAAGGGTTGCCGAGGAAAAAATTGTGAGACCCTCATCATCGTGTTCAGAAACCACGAAAACGGGGGGGAGGGCTTTGGCAAAAAAAAAAAATAAAAATCCCGACTCTTGACTTCGACTTATAGCTTAACATTTTTTTATAGAAATACATACATCAGCATGTAAAATCTTCTTAAGACTCCGATGCCTCTACAAGTCGTAATTTACGAGCGGCAAATAAACGTCGAAAGAGCTTAAGTTTGTGTAGTTTTCAATCATTGTAACAAAAAGAAATGATATTTAAAGTTTTCAGGTTAATTTTTTTTCACCTATTTGCAATTATTCGAATCAATCTGGCTGCAAGTTGCACAGCTGTCATTTTAATTCCTTGATTTATTGAACAACTTCTATCCAACAAATCGAATAATTCAAGTTTCAGACGGCTGTGGAATGTGACGTCGGAACTATTCATTTAGATGATTGGATTCGATCACAATTAATATCGATTATATAGGTATTTTTTGTCACTTGTTTTTGTGTTATGGAGTCTGTATTATAGTTCTGTTGAAGTCTAGACTGCCAGAAATGTGTTTCCAAGACAATGCGCTTTATTTTCGACATGAATGTAAATTTGTACACGTGATAGAGAGATAGAGAGATAGATATATTTACACAATAAGATAGTACTGTACTACATATTTGACGTCAAATTTTCACGTTAAAATTCATAATTAAAAAATTCATCTACAGTATAAAAAATAAAGTACGTAGATGAGAGTGTTCAACGCTTTTTTCTTGAATTTCTTTTATTCTCTATAACTTTAAAAATCGCAAAAAATTTGATCTGTTTTAAATTTATAAAATTCCGGTGTACGTGTATTCGTAATTCTACTCCTAAACGGCTTGACCGATTTTGATGAACATTTTTTTTTGTACTTATGGGGTCACCTAGATGGTTCTTAGCTATAGTTGGATCCGGTAGGTAGTCCTGTTATGGAGATCCAGATTTTTTTTTTGATTTTCCGATCAAATTTTTTTTAATAGTATTTTTAAATTTTTTACCTGAAAAAAACATACATAGGTACCTAATCCCAAATTTTCAGCCTTTCAATATTTTTAATTCAGTTTTTTTTCTGCGGCAGGGACAACTGCCTACTGGGTCCGCTAGTTATTTTTATAAAATAAGAAACGCTGATTCCAAATAGCGATAGAAAACTTCTATATTCTTTTTTAAATTTTTTGAGGTTCAAAGAATTCTCATTAGCTTGTCTTTTTCTATGAGCATGAATAAGTTGAAAAATATCTGAGAGAAATTAAGTGTTGTCAAAAATCCCAAAATACGAAAGATTTGAATCAAGCATTATGTATTTTTTTCTCTTGAAAAATAAAATGTTTGTTTTGATTAAATTTATTTACAGTAATAAAGAAAAATGCTTTCCTTCATTAAATTAAACATTTTTTTTACTTTTGCGTAAAGATGTATGGGTTAATTATTATTTTTATTTTTAAACGCACTTCGAGTTTTCTGCGTGTTAAAATGTTTAACACCGTATAATAATAGAAGCGAGAACTAGCCAACGATGTTGCATTTACTGTGGAACTGTTCCTTTAATACAACTTACAGGAAGTTCGATAAAAAATAAATGCAAAAAAAAATATGAAAACTAGTACACTTGTAAGCCTACCCTAAAACTTTCCGTTAGGTGTACAAAAAATTGATACTATTTTGTAGGATTATGCAAAAAAATTCAGAACAGCGATTGATCCTGCGGATCAACCCTGAAACTTGCTCTTGTTTTCGAGCTCTTTGAGCGGAATGTCAAATATTTTGTTACTATTTATTTTGTTTCAAACCCTACAAGTTAAAAATCTGTCTGTAAAGAAATTATTTTATACTTTTGAGTTCGCTTTAAAAACACGGTATATTAACATTTTTTTTTTTAATTTCCTTTATTTTTCATATATTATAGCTATCAATAATAAACTGTAATAGATGATATTTTAATAATTAAACTATCATACACAATAAAAATTGTTTTAACATGTATAAAATTGTTTAATTGGTAAATGAAAAAAAATATTCAGTCACGATAAAAGTTAATCCTTCTCCATAGTTACGTAAACTTGCCGCGGGTTACGATTGTGCTTTTGACAGTCGTGTTTTTAAAAAAATATTTTTATTTATAAATGCGCATTTAAATTGTTTTGAGATAGAAGTGTGAAATTTGCTTTATTTATGAATACTTAGTTTGAGCTACAAAGTATAAAATTAAAGTTATACAAGTTTATAATGTAATATTTATGTCCAACCAATAGGTCTGAATATGAATGATTTTTGATGAACACCGTTATAAGAAAACCTAACTTTGAGGTAAAATTAGAACAGAACTGTTGTCTTAGCAGTAAGTCTTGGATTGGTTATTATTGCGGTTGTTGCAGTTTTGTGTACGTAATGCGCGAGATAAACTTTTCAGTTTAAGGTTTGAGACGGATTAATGTATTCAGAAAATCTTATATAAAATCCAATGTTTTTTTACAATTTGACAACTCCGATCCACGAAATTTTCATATAAAAAAACTTGATCGTTTCTAGTAACTTTTTCGTGTACTTACCATAATTATGGTGATTGCAATGTCGTTAGGATCATTGCTATAGTTGATGCTGAGAATATAAAGTGAATATACATGAAAAAATATGCATTTACGTAGGTATATTGGAAGTAAATACAGAGGTTTTGGAACTATAATTAATTAAATTGGAAAAAAGAATATATTGGAAGGAAAAATTAGTGACGGGTGCAATTTGTAATAAACAACTCAAACACTTACAATATTTTCTCATCTTTTCGGCATGGTGTTGTTTGGGCATCTGTTTTTGTCTGTAATTAATTAACTAAAAATAACCTGAAAAATGTAGGTTCAGAAATCTCTTACTATTAAGATTTAAAAGTTTCATATTTTGATAAAAGCTGCAGTATTTAAAAACAAATTTTCCATTTATTCCCTTGTATAAGTTTGAATTTCAAAAATGTATTTCTCAAAAACGGTGTAGTGAATCAAGTTGAACTTTCACAAGTGAGCATTTTTTTATCCGTCTTTCGACGATAAAATTTTCAAAATCTTAGTACCTATTATTTTGAAAATCGGTCTCTTACCTTCTTAAATGTACGTCCTGTACTAGGCTATTGATCCTATAAAACAGGACAATAAGGAACTAAGTCGTTCACGGGTGTTTATTACAGGAATCGGTCAGTTGGTTATTTGAAAAGAAAAAACCGCAGAGTGCTATTAAATTAGAGGGTGGAAAATGGAAGTAAGGGTGAAACTGCAAAAAGTGTATCGAAATTTGCTTCGTTCGCGAGAAATAGTGAAAAAACTTAAAAGGGTGCATTTTCACCCCTATTTCCAATTTCCACCTTCTAATTTCGGGGCACTTCGCGGTTTTTTCTTCTTAAATGGCCCATTGCCTTATTCTTGCAATAAAACCCGTGAACGTCAACAAAGTGACAATGAAAACAATATCTGTATAAGAGGGATAAAAATCGAAAAAAGAAAGCTATATTCGAGTGGCCATATTTCGGTCAATTTTTAACCTAAAAAACTTTTCGATCCAGCATTTTAAAGGACATTTTGTCTACTTTTTTTCTACAAAGCAATACCTATCCCTATCTCTGGCCCAAAAAAAGTTATAAGCAATAAAGCAAAAAAAAAAAACAAAAGTCAAAATTTTGTTTTTTTTTCATTTTTGTTTCCACATTTTTTGCATACAAAATGTTTTAAAATTTTTATATAAACCATTTCGATGGGAAATTTAATTCTCTACAAAAAGTTTTATATAAAGTATATCGAAATTTTGCTTCGTTTGCGAGGTATACTGAAAAAACTTAAAAGGGTATATTTTCACCCCTATCTCCAATTTCCACCCTCTAATTTAATAGCACTTCACGGTTTTTTCTTTGTAAATGGCCCATTGACCGATTCCTGCAATAAAAACCCGTGAATGTCTAATTTACTTCCTATATCACATAATTAGTCAATAGCCTCTTTAATTCATAATTACTTGGTGGTTCGAGTAAGAAAAAAATCTGAAATATTTTTTTTTCTTTATTTTTGTTTTAATAACTTTTAATTCCTCGTCTCTATAAAAAGTAATCGTAAAAATTATAACTGCCAAAACTTGCAGTTGGGAACGTGTAAGACATAAAATCCGTAGAATATCTGGTAGCTTTACTGTCACTTTCTAGCGCATAGGTGTAATAGATTGCAGTATTTTTATCTTTAGTATAAAATATCTCTATACGACGAAATCGTGTTGTGTGGTGAAAACTATCTTTTCTGAAACAATGGGCACTATTTCTCATCGTTAATTATTATTCTCTGCCGATTATACGCTGTTCAGTTTGTATATAATATAGCGGCCATATAGTACAATATAAAACGCCTACTTGTTCTATCACCACTTTTATAGAATTATCAACGTACGAGTTCTACCGAACAATTCTATATAACCTAGTTTTAAATTGAAATCCTCACGCGAGGTATCAATTATACACGCTGTTATGAATACGGACACTTTAAAGTCGCATTCACACGATAACAATTACTTCGCATCGACGTTGTGACTTTTTTAAATTGTAACTGGCAACGGAGGAGCAGAGCCGAGGGATCGTCGATTTCGACTATGAATTATTTTAAATAATATAACTACGAAAATAAATTTAACCTTAGCCTGTACCATACTTTTATTTTTATTGCCAACGTCTACAATTTTAGATTTCTTCAGGGCTCTAGTGTTGACAAATAAAAATACATGATTAATATTATTATCATGTATTTTTATTTATCATTTATAGAGCCCTAAAGAAGTCTATAATTATTGTATATGGAAACGTTGGCAATAAAAATAAATGTATTGTACAAGTTAAGGTTCTATTTTACCATTTCATATCATATCTTTTCGTTTTGAGGTCCACAGAATTCAAAAATTTTATTTTTGGAAAAACTCTGTGGGTCTGTTAGTCGCTTAGTCTGTGAACACGATACAGGTCAAACGGATGAGCGGATTTAAACCAAATTTTGAGAGGATGTTTAGTATGCAAATTTGAAAATCCCTATTGTTTTTAGGGAAAATCGGCACATGCGCAGAAGAGATATATGCTATAACGGTGTTTTTATTTAAAATGATATACTTTTCATAACAGCTTATTATTCTATTTATTATTTCAAAAAAGTTTTGTAAAAAATTTTTTTTTCTAAACTTTATAGTTCCGGAAATATTTTGAAAATAAAAAAAATCAACTGTTCTTTTGTTTTGTAGATCTGTCAAAAATAAACTAGTTAAGCATGCTTCGATTAATTTTTACTTGACGCAATTACATCAATTTAATATAATATTGCATACTAGCCATTACACGCGTCACCTCACGCGATATCAGCAATTTTATTTTCTTTATTATACTAAGTACCTATATCAAATGTCAACATTTTGAAGTTGGAATGGTCCTGTCGCCCAGTTGGCTGGATTTTTTTTTTTTCATTATTATATTATTATCTAAATCACATAAGAGAAACGATAACAATATTAAATATGACCTTCAAAATTTTTTTTTATATAAAATTACACTAATGTAAATTTTTTAAAGCATTCAAGTTTCAAAATTCAAGTCAAATACTTCCTGAGAGAAAACTTTACATACTGAAAAGAAAAAGCGAATATTTATAGAATACTGGAAAATCCATTATTTAAAATGTGAATCAAGGAAGAGAAAGAGAGAGATTGTAATTTATAGACACTCGACAGTTAATGTCATTTACGTTGCCAATTAGTGCTTAAATCTTTTTCAGTACCTGTGTGAAATGAGAAATTAAAAATAATTTAAAATCCCTTGATCGCACCTGGATTTTATATTTTTGAAAAACAAAATATTTTTTAGGGTATTGTGGGCTTTTTTTAGGTGTAATTAAGATATATTCAGTGAAAAACTAAATTTAGTATTTACAGAATTTTGGAATATTCTATGTTCATTGAAATGAACAACAGGTCAAAAAAATTATTTTTTATGCTGATTACTAGCATAGGTTATTTAATTACTTTTTAAGTATAATTAGTAAAGTTAACATCATAAAATTAAAATAAATATTCGCACAAGGAAAATAGATTAGTTACATCATGAAAATGCGTAAGCTATACTAAGTAGGTACCTAATACAATACATAATCAGATTGTACACTTTACCATTTTTGCTTGAATCCATGACAGCGGTCAACACTTGACTCGATATTTCGTCCGACGCACATAGTATTTCTTTGTTTTGTTTGGCATACCTACATCTTAAAAAAATCCCAAGCACAATGAGATGTTTATATTTGATATTTAATTACGCTGACTTATATTTAGAATATAGGATGTCCATTCAAATGATATAATAATATAATATTTCTATTGGCTAATAGTGAGACAGTCTCTTCACTTCTAACATTTGGAAAACTTTTAATTCGCATTACGTGTTTTCACCTTTTAAAACAAGGAGGATATTTTCTGAAACGAATGTAATACGTTTTCAGTTGTAATATTCATTTAAAATGAAAGCATTGTATACCGTACGTTCAGAAAGTCAACTAAGTATATAAAATTCTTTTCTACTTAATAAATGCATTAGAACAAACTTTTTTTATGTTCACAAAATCAAAATTGTATTTTGGTTTCCAGGCTTGTATGCCGTGGTCCATTGGTATTTCTACCTGACACTTCGTCTACAACTGCGGTAGACATTATCAAAGGCGATGTGGTAGCGGGCGAAGTGTCATTCTAGGCTGCTCACAGGTAAGTGTGTCGACACGTGCGGTACTTCCGTCTTTTATGGTCAGCGTGCTTGCGTTCTCTACTCGGTCGTAGTATACTCTTCTGTGATTTGTCGTTCCATTCAGTGGGTTAGTATTGCACAGTGCTGGTTTTAATTAGATTCAAACCTTCATCTTTGCGGTTGAAATTATTTGTGTGTTTGTGTATTTCTATGGCCTCTCTGTATATGCGTGGATACTAACTCAATGTTCTGTCTATAATTTCGGTTTCTTCAAAAAGGATCTAGAGTCAACGTATGCTCGGCTATATATATTGTTTATTGCTCATATATAAATAACAAATAAATGACACGTGTTTTCAATCATCAATAATTGTTATAGAAAGCTGAAAAATATATTCTTCAATAGTTGATATCAGTGATAAAAATTCCATAAAGCGTTAATGATAACTTATCATGATAAAGATACAATCAAATGTCAGCGTTTCATATGTTTATAAAAAATCTATTTTTTTAATCTTGTCCGATTTCGGACATTGCCCGATGTGGCTCGGGCATTGTCGACATTACCCGGATTTCGGACACTGACCGTAACATATACACACAATTACGTAGCTGGACGTCAAATTCCAACGTTCTAGGTCATCTGGAAGTGGATTTGATCTATATACGTCAGTCAGTCTGTCAGTGATAAAAATGCCGATTTTTAGGCGTTAATATCTCAATGACCGTTTGAGTTGTATTTATGAAATTTGAGCTTCTAGTTAATCTAAGGGGTTTTAATAAATGTACCAAATTAAATGTGTTTATGTTAAATAGATTTTGAGTTATTAAGGGGTCAAAAGTGGATCCAAATGGTTAATGTAACATCACACGGCACACGGCTGCTGATTCCTTTTTCTTTGTTGAACTTGGCTTGGCACACTACCGCGTGTCCATATTTTTAGAATCGGCAATTTTTAAAAGCCATTTATATAAATAGAGACTTTTTGAGCACACCGTACATATTAAATCGAACAGTTCTAATTTAGTTTCGCTGTTTAATTGAGTACCCATATCAACTCAATGTCTATTGCATAATATTTCTTGTTATGTGTAACATTTCATAAACTGTTTTGAAATCCTAATTAATTCAAAAATTACACATGTGAAACAATAATATTTGCTGTTTGATACAATTTTTACCAGAAAAAAATTGGTTTGAAATAATGTCACAGTACTCATTATAACCTTTATTTTTTGCATCCAAAGTTCAGGATAATTAACTTTTTTTTATTATAGATTTATTGGCTTTTGTTTTCAGCAACAGGTATAATTAACTTATTCTTATAAAAGATCAGCTATATTTAAATCTACTTACTCTAACAATGACTGGCTAACAGACAATTCACAGCCTAAACCGGTGGGTCTAAAAGCATGAAATTTTGCACAGGCGCTCCTTAAGAAAGGATTTTTGAAAACTCTTCCAGTAAAGGAGTTAAATATATATATAAAAAATCTCGTATCACGATGTTCGTCTGCGCTAATTTTAGAAATCACTGAACTGATTTTAATGAAATTTTGTAAATGTGTCTTGTTTGTTCCAACTTACACTATAGAATAGTTTTTATATTTTGTACAAAATTTGTCAAAAAAAAACTGTCTTAGTAGCATGTAGCGACATCGGATAGAGTTTGCTCAAAGCTATTAGTTCAGAAGGAAACAAAAAAAATGTTTTACGATCAAATAGCGACATCTGATAGAATTTAGCTATTAGTTCAAACGCCGGGCCGTCGCAAACGAAATACATTTCGCAGAATTATATCTATCACACCCGGGTGAAGCTGGGCCCGCTAGTCTATATATCTATACTAATCTATACTAATATATAAAGCTGAAGAGTTGATTTGTTTGTTTGTTTCGTTAGTTGAACATGCTAATCTCAAAAACTACTGGTTCGAATTGATTTTTTTTTTATAATAGCCCATTTATCGAGAAAGGCTATAGGTTATATAATATCACGCTACGATCAATAGGAGCGGAGCATCAATGAAAAATGTTGCAAAATGTAACTCAAAATTTGTCCGTCCGACAAAAACTTTTCAACGGTAACTCTGAACATCATGAAAGGACACAAAATTCATCTCAGTAAACTAAGATGAATGTGCGTTTACTCATGTCCCTCCCCTCATTCGTTCTTTTGCACCCGGGTGAAACCGGGCGGAACCGCTAGTATAAAAAGTAAAATCCTTCCGTCCGTCTGTCTCAACGCGATAAATTCAAAGACTACCGAACGGATTTTCATATACGGTTTTCACTAATAGAAACTTAAAAAGAGCGATAAACGAAGAAGGGTTGATAATACTAAAAATTGCAGACATCCGATAAATAGCTAATAAATAATATTGTAATACGGTGAAGCCGAACTAGTGTTGCATAAAACATTGTTTTATTTCAATCGCGTGTAGAGCCGCGGGTAGAGCTAGTTATTATATAAAATTCTATCAATATGAATGCTTACATTATATTCGAATTTCTTTTCGATCTGAGAATCTGTACCGCCTCTCGCCCTTTGTACTATAGTAATTTGCTGAAATATCACGAAAGTATGTCATCGTCAAAATGTACCTCAAGTTTGAACTGTTCTACTGATCCTGTCATCGTATATTTTTGTTGTTTATATTTTCTGATTTGTAAAATGTAAACGTTATTTTATTATTTAAAAAATGAAGTTTACTGACAATTGATTGACAGTGCGAAAACAAAGTTGTTTACATTTTTAATTTAAAAACTTGAAAATGAGAACAGTCTGGGGTATTAACTTAAATTTGAAAGCTTCGCTGAAGTTTGTGAAGTTGGTTTTAGTGCAGTTCAGTTATACAGGTAATGAAAATTTAATTAATAAAATCGAATAAAGTAAACAAACAATTTTACTAAGTAGAATTTGATATACCTTTCTCGTTTCATGAAGAGGTAATTAGCAAATGTACATATTGTGGACTTACAGGCTGTCCAAATAATAGACGGAAAAACGACATTTCAGAGTAGAAAAATTAGGGGAAAGCTGGATTTTTGCATAAACCTTCTTTTAGTGGTTCTAAACAATGTACCGAAAGTCCCCATCGATACATGTGTCGCTAAAAATGTTACGCGGGACAAAAGGTCACAAAAAACTATTTTTTGCGAAAATCTCGAAAACGGTGACTTTTATGAAAAAATGGTGGTAACTAAATTTTTAGCTTAGAAAACTGCCTACAAAAAATTCAGTACTATTTTTTTTCGTGAGACTAAAGGTTTTCGATAAATTTGAATTAAAAAGTTGTAACGTTTATGTTTCTTATGTCAGTTCGATTCGTTTGATGCGGTTAAATGAACGGATACGATGCATCATAGGACATACATCATGCGTATGCGTGAACTGGAATGGTTCACTAAGCTATTGAATGAATGCGTGGTGAGAGAACGAGGATCTAGCAGCATGCGTCGTACGTAATTGGTGATTTTAGTCTTACAGAAAAAAGTTATACTATGTTTTTGTAGGAAATTTTCTAAGCTACAAATTTGATTACCACTATTTTTTTTATAAAATCACCGTTAACGTTTTTTTTTTTTAAATTGACCCGCGTAACATTTTTTGTGACACATGACGTATTGGTGGGTACTTTTGGGATATTCTTTAGAGCCACGAAAGGAAGTTTTATACCAAAATCTAGCTTTCCCCTAATTTTTCCGAAGTTTGCCTTATTTTTGGTCTTCATTCCCTAAACTAAAAAATATGTTGAATGAACCAATCTCTGTTTAATTTATAAATATTCAAAATATTTTTAATCGAAAAAAATATTTTTTGCGTTTTTTTATATAACTGAATCAAAGATAAATTTATAAAATTACATCTTTGACATTTTAACTCGAATTCAAGTAGTTTCTACTCTCAACACGAGTATCTACGATTTTCTCGGAGAACGTTTCGCTAACCTTGTTATTGTCAGAAGTTGATGAAAAATTTTGATGTTTTGTGGTTACTTTTTAGTGTTCTGTGCAAACGAAACACTTATAGAATTCTTTCTGTGTCCGTCCGTCTGTGACAAGAAATTTTCACAGAAACTATTTGACGTGAAAATTTGGAAGAAAAAGACGGGTTGAACTCCGGGAGTGCCGGCGGAAGTGAAAACCTAGATGTACTTAAACTAAATTTCGCTAGTAGCAATATAAGTTACATGCAGTGCAAAAAATTATAAGCTATAAGCTTTGACAAAACATTAAGAGATGTCGCTATGCCTCCAGGTTTCGTAAAAGTACACATTTATAAAATTACATGCAGCCAGTCACTGGATGTAATTTTTTAAATTTGTAGTTTTACGAAACCTGAGTACATGGCGACATCTCTTAAGGTTTTGTTAAAGCATAAAGCTTATAATTTTTTGCACTGCATGTAACTTATATTGCTACTGACATCTAGCGAATTTTAGTATATGTACTGCCGAAGCAAGTACGGTAGACCGTCTCAACAACTCGTCAGGGTCACGTGACCCTGACGCCTGACGCGTCAGATCTGACGCGAGTTTAACAGTTTTTACCCATTACAAAAAAAGTGTACGACGCCGCTAAAGAAGTTTTCACTTCAAAAATTAGTCTCGATAAAAACTGGTTTATGCTCTACAATTTAAAAATGGATTATTAGAATCGATATAGCTCTTTCGAATACGGGATTATAAGAAAATTTGATTTGGTCCAAGAGTAAAGGACGCAGCTGACTCACCTTTCTACGAATCGACTTCTTATTCTATAAAAAGAAAAATGTTTGCTAAATAATTTTGTTTTACATATTGTACCAAAACTGACCACTGTTCATTGTCACTGACACTGACTTCTGACTCACTGCCTACCTTCCACGCTAGCGCTGTTTATATAAGTTCTTCAACCGCCTTCTGGAACATTCCTCGGCGTTCTAGAAAGCTTCGGCATTCTTTTATGCGGTTTAACAATGTGCGCATTGTCGTATATGCGGTCCCGTCAACAATGCGAGCATTGTTGCCTACGCGACTCTGACAACATAGCACTGTCACCGCCTCCAGTGGCGTCTCGTTACAATATAAAAAGCAATTAAATTTTTTTATTGATTTATTTTTCAAAAAAATTTACATTTTTTTATGTGCACAAAAACTTGCTTCAACTTTGAAGGAAAGAGTAATGCATTTTTGATCACTTTATACACATTTACAGATAGTCTATGCACTTCTCTACCATTGACAGAAATTCTGTAATCAAGTTAGCAAACTCACTTTGTCTCAGTCAAACGTATGTTGAAACATAGCGTGTGGGAAAAGAACAACACTACTGACAATTTAACTAAAGTAGATTTGAACTGAAATTAATTATTTATTCATTAAATGAAAGAGATCATAAAATGCCTTTATATTGACATACATACTTTATATATTTTCATATTAAACACGCTAAATACCTCTTTTGTTCTGCGAAACCGACACTGTATTGTTATTTTATTTTCTCAAGTCAACTACCGGTAAATTATTATTGTGAATTATTATCAGTGGTGCAGCTGAAATATAAATCTGAAGGGGCGACACAACATTATATTGTCGTCTGTCCACATTTGAATCGATTTTAAAAAATACTAACTCTCAAACCAAAACTGCCTATACTTGCGGAAGTATACTGTCTTGAACTTTTCTATCTTTTAACGTATTAGTAGAGGGATGGCGACAGAAATGGTTAAAAAACATTGGGTAGTAGAAACACTTTCTTTCGTGTAGTCTGAGCCCCCCTCCACAAATCCGTTTGGTGGAGTTGCGGCACGCCGCTGAGGCGCTTAAAAAAACGGCAAAACTCAAAAGTCCTCTACGAAATGGCAGAAAATGACTGAACAGCATCTGGGGGATTACCTAGTTGCAGGAAAAATATTTTCTGTCAATTTACCCCTTGCAAAGACTGTCAATATAATAAATAAATACAAAATAAATAAACAAAAAGAACAATATATATTAGATATCGTGTCCATCGATAATAGTTAATAAGAAAAAATACGAACCGTTTGAGCTTGGTTTCACTCACCGAGATTGTTCTTTTTAATAAGAAAAAATTCGCAGGTTTGTGGACAATAGTTATATTTATAACGCAAAATCGTGAAGCGTTCCACATTTTTGTACAATTATAAATATAACTATTGTCCACAACCCTGCGAATTTTTTCTTATTAAAAAGAACAATCTCGGTGAATGAAACCAAGCTCAAACGGTTCGTATTCTTGTACAGTTTTCTGCCAAAACCGACCTTGCAAAAATGCGTCATGTTCGCGGAAAGTTTAACATGGTATTTAGGTAAAGCAATGACAAGTATATTAAATTGGCAGGTTGTGATCTAGCAGTGATAAAATTGGCAGATAATATTTTTTCCAAACTTTTGTGTTGCAATAGAAGCCTGTTAACAGTTTCTGCCATCGTTCGGGGACTTTGTTAATTTTTGCCTGTGCAAATTTTAAAGAATCATCGAAAGGAAGTGAGATCACGTGGAGCCACGAACATTTTTCTCGTATTCCAGGCCACCGAATCAACCATTCGGTCAAGTTTCAACTTCAAATTCAATTTTTTTTTATATCTTTTATTTTTTAAAAGAATTTTGAAAGTTTCTGTTGAAGGTAAACTGGCAGAAAATATTTTTTCTGCAGATAGGAGGTCTCCCAGATGCTGTCATTTTCTGCCATATTGTAGAGGACTTTTGAATTTTGCCGTTTTTATAAGCGCCTCAGCGCGCTAACCCTCGACTCCACCAAGCGGATTTGTAGAAGGGGGCTCAAACTACACAAAAGAGAGCGTTTCTGTCAGCCAGTGTTCGTTGACCATTTCTGTCGCCATCCAACTATATGAGGTGTGTCTCTTTTTAAAGGTCTGAAATGTCTCCATGAAAAAATATTGCTAAAATTTGATATTGTAAAAACTTAAACGTTAATTTAGGAAAGAAGGATGTAAATAATGAAGGGTACACGGGAAGAAGGCGGTTTGTCAAAAAATGTAAATTGTGCAGGAGAGCATTTTGAAGTGTTTAAGATCGTAGATTCGTACCATTTACTTGCTGATGCATTTCTTTCAACGCTTATAACTTTTGACCTAGCGTATTCTTGTCTAAAATGAATACACCAACAGAAAGGTACGACTTTTGGCTACAAGATGGCATAAAAAAACTTAATTTCGAATTTTTACTGACAAATCGCCTTCTTCCCGTGTACCCTTCGTATATATTTAGTTCCATTCCAGAAGTGAGAAGCTCAAAAATGTCTGCTGTAGGCGTTTTATCTACAGTAGATTCATAAATAAAATAGATTCCAAAAAAAATTAAAAACCTTGAAAACCCTTTTGTATTTTACACTGTTTTGTTTGGGCAAATATATACTATTATTAAGAGAAGGAAGAATTCCTTGAAAAATTTTGCATCTACAAGCACCCAAAACTTCAGGTTCGTCACCGACGTACAAGGGACACCTACTATAGCCATGTCTCAAATCATGAAATGTGCGATTACAGTGAGTTTGGGTTGCGCGCACGAAGTACACGGAGCGATCCAATACAAAACTTGTAAACACGTGTTATTGCTACACACCTAAACGTGTTATTCGCTCTTATTACACGTGTTAGTGTGTTGAATTATTTTTAATACACATGTTAGTATGTTACTATAACACGTGTTAAAAGTATAACACACTCCTCAATCTCTAATAAAGCAACACCTGTAGATATATCATAAGCCTTTTGCATGGGCAGACTAATAACTCAGCATTATTATTATATAGAAGTTTAACTGCAAATTTATAAAACAAATTATTTTGAGAATATTGAAAACCATAATTTTTTATTTTTATAGACTTGTTCCGATTTCGTCAGTAACTGCCTACGCCACAGAATTCTATTGTATGATTTAATTGTATATATTTACGCTAACATTTTTTGCTTTATGTGGATTTATATTTAATGTAGAGTGTCAATGATAATAAATATGTCCATGCACAATGATGAATTTAATTTTGTTGTGAAAAATATTTAAAGTATAGGAAAAATGCGCGTTTGATATAAAAAAATATACATTCATTTGTTTTCGGCTTAAACACGTCAATAAATCGATGTTGGCATTAAATATATATTAATGTTCTCTTTTCATCTTATTTATTTATTTTTGATTTGGAAAAATATGCGATCATACATTTTACAAATGTCTACTGTCAGTTATTTCGATTTAATAGAGTAAAACATATTGTAACAAAACTGTTTTAGTTCGTGGTGGAAATTATTTATTTAAAATAATAAAAATAACGTTAACTAAACAATTAAATGATTGCGAAAAATAACTCTAATAATATAGAGTGATGATGATCTTCAGTATTTGCTTAGTTCATCGATCCTATGCCACCAGGATTCATCCTTTAAACTTTAAACAATTAAACACACAAACGAAAAAACACTTCTTAGGAGGCTATGAAACGTCGAGAAATTTTGGTCAGACCCCTAGGTCCCGCCATCCGACCGACGCCAATAGTGTAAAATACACTAAAAACATGTAATCTCAAATTTTTAGTATGTATCTTTGTGCTAATGACTTCGAGTCGAAGCACCTTTTTTTTTCTTTGTTTCTAATAAAAAAAAAAAAATTTCAGCTTCCCGGCACCTCTCAATATTTTTTATACCTATTCATGACTTATTAAATAATGAATTTTTCATTGATAACTGACCGTTTGCCTATCGCTATTATTCTATAAAAAATTTCGATGCAGCATAATATGTCTTACTAGCCGCTACCCGCGGCTACGCCCGCGATTGAGATGGAAATCGACTTTTGACATGCATATCAGGGGTTGAGGTATTGCACATATTTTGACAAACAATTTTCTTATTTTTCGTAAAAAATTTTTATTTTTTTTTAATAAAAAGTATCCTATGTTACTTCTAATACCTTCAAGAGTGTATGTGCAAAGTTTCATGATGATCGGTTAAGTAGTTTTTGCGTGAAAGCGTAACAAACAAACTTACATTCGCATTTATAATATTTCGTTTTCATAAAATTTGTAAGTCCGGTCCTGTCGGGCCGATTTTAATGAAATTTTAATAGCACATTTTAATCATTACTAAAGGGTTAAATTTCAATTTTGAAACGATTCGGAGAAATTTTTCGGTATTTTTGGGCCCAAAAAATGTTTTCAACCCTTTCTTATTTTTCGTAAAAAATTTTTATTTTTTTTTAATAAAAAGTATCCTATGTTACTTCTAATACCTTCAAGAGTGTATGTGCAAAGTTTCATGATGATCGGTTAAGTAGTTTTTGCGTGAAAGCGTAACAAACAAACTTACATTCGCATTTATAATATTAATATATGATATCTATCTTAATAGGTAATCTACAAATCCGGGCGAAGCCGGACCGGACCGCTAGTCGCTTTCTAAAATATGAGATGATGACATTTGATCAGACACGCGCGGTTCTACTCCTTGGTGAGATTGTTAAAAATATATTATCTTGTACGAAGTACATATTTTTCAGTTTTTTTTCCATTTGTCGGTAACAGAAACTCGATGCGTCATCTCGTCAGCTCCATTGTTATACAATATTTATATTTTACGTTTGATATTTGCTCTTTTTACAAATTGTGTCCCTGTGGGATGAAGGGTTGAATTCCCTTCAATTGCTAAGGGAAAAAGCACAATATACCAGTTGTTACTGTAAAGACGCTGCGTTAGAGGGCCATAACATTCTCTTTTATTACTTCGTCATAATGTAACGGTTCAAAAATA
Source organism: Xanthostigma xanthostigma (assembly GCA_963575645.1). Lineage (NCBI taxonomy): Eukaryota > Metazoa > Arthropoda > Insecta > Raphidioptera > Raphidiidae > Xanthostigma > Xanthostigma xanthostigma. The sequence continues at coordinate 25,043,415 of OY754473.1, read as the reverse complement.
ATAATGTTGTTACCAGTTGCGTTTATTTCTACAACACATTATTTTAACCTGTTTTATTTCACTTTAATTAAATAATGAACTGGTGCTGTATATTGAATATATTCCATTAATATAAAACGATGTTTTGTATATCAGTTTTATTAATCTTTTCATTTTTGAAGCTATTTTTCTTAACGCAGACGACGAAGGCAAGCTACAAATAAGGAGTTAACTGGAAAAATTTTCATTTTACAATCGATAATGTACTAAAACCTAGAAAATAAATATGAGCCACTATAGGGGGCTTTGATTAAACTAAAATAAAATCGTGGGGAGCATTTAGTAGAAAACTTTCATTTGTATGAGAGTGAAAATCATATTTAGCTTTCGACTGCCTTCTTCGACCATACCATGTAACTATTATAATTTAGAATTTAGTAATTTTATATTTATTATAAATAAAACATAAAATTAAAATTTAATAATTTGATTGTTTATCTGTGTAGGTATACGTAAATTTTAAACATATAAAATACGTAAGCAATATGCATACGTACTGACGAATCTCTTTTTTTAATCTAATGACTTCTTTAATGTTTGTTAATAAATGCTACTCACACCATTACTATAATCAATTTACTAACCGAGCAGTGTAGCGTAGTGGTGAGAGCACTATTCGGGAGATACCGGGTTCGAATCCCGACGGGGGCAGGTGTGGCTGGGACTTTTTCCTGCTGCCTCTTGCCGAGAAACGATAATTTCTGTACCGGCCATCTTGTCGAGGTTTTTCATGGTTTCCCTCAATAATTTCATATAAATATCGAGATGGTTCCTTATTCAAGGCCATGGCCGATTACCTGTCAAACTCCTATGCACAATATTTGCCTACCTTATCCTAATGTCTTAAAATTCTTTCACTCGCCCATAGCTATTAATTAGTTGAAAAATGTAGAAAATAACGGGAAGAGTATGGTAGATGGAAAATAGTAATGGTGCGAAAGTCGTCTGTTATGACATAAAGTCGAGAAACGGGCGTTAAAGGCATTATTATTATTATTATTATTATTATTATTATTATTATTATTATTATTATTATTATTATTATTATTATTATCATTATTATTATTATTATTATTATTTAGATGTAAGGAAACAATTTCACCTTTGATTCACTCATAGCTCTCACTACTGTAATGGTTCATATCTAGCGTTAACTAATATAATTGGCTCTCGCATGATGTGAAAAAATCAGTTTCCAATGCTATAAATATTAGAATGATAGTTTGATAGTTGTGTCACTGTAGTGTAATGTAACACAGTCCGCCGCGAGAGTGGAAAGATTCGGGGTTCGTATCCCGACGGTGACATTGTTTGAAAAAATAAACTAATTTTTCTATGTTGATAGCATTGTAACAATGGGTGTTTCTTAACAATTGTAGCAAACAGTAGCTACTATAAACAATTATTATTATTATTATTATTATTATTATTATTATTATTATTATTATTATTATTATTATTATTATTATTATTATTATTATTATTATTATTATTGTTATTATATTCAATTCACCACATTTTTCTGTTACTGAAACGTGTAGGTACCTGTGTTCATGGCTCTTTGATACAACCACGGAAAACTGGGATAAAGGATTATCTTCATAGCCAAAAATATATTTCGAATCGAAAAATAAATTTAATACTACCTATATTACACCACAAGGGCCGAAAGTATGATATTCTTGCCCTGCGCGCCATGATGCCTGAGGCGAAGCAGTGTGGTGTATACATACCTACTATTTTTCTTCATATATCTCAGTCGTAGGAACGCTTATTAAATACATTAATTAATTAAGTACATAAAAACAAACATCAATTCCAAGAAAAAAGCTTTGATGTTATACGTAAAAACACGAATGAGAGCTGTTCGCAACTATTAGCTAAAATGTAATAGGGTTGCTATAGAAACGACATCTAAACAACAGTTGATCGGTTGTTTTTGCTTTACTACCGCCCGAACGTACGAAGTACGAACTTCCCCTATTGGTGCATGTAATCCCACCAAGGAGTAAATGTTAGACTTTCTGCCTGACAATTGCCGAAAGTATGCACTTCAATCGAGGTATGAAGAGAAATGATTTATCAGTTTGAATATTAAAGGTTAATCTGGCAATAATTAGTTTCGTGTGATACTTCGATTTTTTTTTAACAAATTGATCGACTAGTCTTTCGAGCATTTCTCACGTCTATCTTTCGTTTGTCTACAATAAAAACAAATCTGACACCTGGTTCAACGTTAAAGAATTGTCCTTTCATAAACCTAGTTGTACACCCCTACCAATGAACAATTAAGGGCATTTTTTCTAACAAACAAAACGCAAGCTTTTATGTGTAATGTGACGCAATTTTGCACACTGTAATTCAGTGTAAGTAACATTCTATGTGTAATAGCTGGGAGAGTCTCCAAACTATTCCGTCTGTAACATGGCGGCACTGGCGGTACGTTTTTAGTGTTCTTTTCAAAACGTAACACTGATATTTTGTTTGAAAGTAATTGACGTAAAAATTTTTGACACAGAGATAGTGTGTGGTGACCCAAATATAGAGACGACGTATGAAAAGTGGAATTTTGATTCTGCGGGTTAATTCCAGGAGATAAATTCAGAAAAGGGAAAAAATTCTAGGGTATCGTGTGGGATGTCAAATAAAAACTAATGGAAACACGAATTCAATAATATATTTTTTTCTCTTTTTTTGACATCTTCCTTGATGTCTGCGCCGTCCCGTAACTCTATTTCTCAGATCGCTAGAAAATTTTGAAAAAAATCATGAACATTGAAAATTAGGGAGGCGTAGATTGAACGAAAACTATTAGCATTGAAGTAGATTTACTTAGTTGAGAAAAAATGGAAAAATAAGCTTTACCAGAGTATTGCTTATGGCCAACGTTTCGAAAATTATATTTTCATCTTCAGAGCCTCAATCTAATTTGAGATGGTAAAATACATATTATATATAAACCACGGGATAGCTCACATGCAGTCAGTCAGATAGCTGCGACATAAATTGTTCAGTCGGTGCAATAGTATCGAGGTAACTGTGTAAATAAATGCTAGTGCAGTGTGATTAACAAACCATTGACTGAAGTTATATAAATCTGGTTTAACAAAAATAACCTCTTGTAAATAATAATTGTGTGTACATAGTTAAGTGTGAATAAGTGTGCTAATAAACTTTGGTGTGTTCCTGTATTGTAAATATTTTGTGTACATAATTAGTGACTTATTTATTCTTCGTTAATTTTTCTTTTATTTTATTAGTCAGAATTTACTGTTTTGTTTTTGTTACGTTAAAGAAGTACTTTCGTTTGTCTGTTTAACTGTTTTGTTAATCATTTATTATTGTAAATAAATAATTTCCACCAAGAACTAGAAGAGTTTTGCTACATTATTTAAAAAAAAAAAAAAAACACCTGAGACATGCGTTAATTCAAGTTATAAATTTTATTACCACCAATAAATTCTATTTGCATAGTTCGATATGAGGCAACGGCTCCAAAAATGCTACCTGAAGTTACGTTGCTGACAGAACGAGCTTTTTCTGTAAATAGAGCTTGATGAGAGCTACAGTTCGCTGACGTACATCCAGCAGCGCAACAAACACAGAACGGCGTGGAAGTGCCATTTGTACAAATGGATGTGCAGACGCTATGCGTTAATTATCACATCCCTAATTAAACACTTGCCTATTCCGCGCCGGGGTGCGAATTCTCAAAACCAGCAGATGCTCAGTTTAACTAAAATGCGGATGTGACTTCAATTCAAACGTTGTTTAAAGAAGTAAAATCTTGAAATGTAATATTCATTTTGTCGACGTAATAAATCAAAGCTAATTATATATAAAAATATAAATAGATAGATAGATAGATAAATATTTTATTTGTGGAGCATAAAAAATGCTATAAATACGTCATATATACACGAAGATCATAGAGTAATGAAATTTCTAATCTTCTTGGTTTCCAGGCTTGTAGGCCGTGGTCCATTGGTATTTCTACCTGACGTTTTGTTTACAACTGCGGTATACATTATTAAAGACGATGTGACAACTGCTCTTCTTCCTTCTTTTATGCTCAGCGTGCATAAAAACGTAGCACAAAATAAGGGGGAAGAACAGTAGTAGCCGTCTTGAAGGACACTTTGCCCGCTTCTATATCGTTTTTGATAATATCTATACCGCAGATAGATGTATCAATTCGAAAATGCGCAGGATTACTCCTGTCAACAAATAAATAAATAAACACGTGTTTCATGCTTTTTCAAAAACAACCCCTTCAGAGGGTGAAAAAGGTAAATAGTCTAAAAATCAACATGGAGGTCATTTTCAAGGTTTGTCAGACCGTTGGTCACGTAAATGTCATCAATTTGGATTTTTTTTTAATGAGGCTTCAGCAGCAAAGCCATTAGCTCCAGGTATAAAATAGGTTCTGTAAAAAAACACTCTTTAATCGATGCTTAGATTTTGTTAAAAAGTTCAGTATTTTCCTGGAATTGGAATAGTTTTACAATATTGAATCTGTTGTCGCTGGGGATATCTTGAAGTTAAGGGGGAAGTTGTTGGCTATGGTAGACATATGCTTGTTATTCGGTGAGGAGGAAATTTATTAGGGGGGGGCTACGTCGAGAAAGGAGAAACTATGCCAAATAATGGAAATGTTTCTGTGTTTTCAGGCAATTGCGTGCGAAGTCGCGGGTAACGGCTAGTGTACGATATATTTATGAACTAAAGTTTTTTTACGTAATCACAAAAAACCCTACTTAATTACCGTCACAATGCATGTAGGACATTAAAATCTTCAAAAATGCAGATATTATTATATATTGGATGTTTATTTATTATAAATGCTTTTGTATTTTTTTAAAGTGTGTTTTTAAATCAAATTTTAGTGGAGATTTGTATTTTAAAGTGTTTTTGCACTGAATATTTTTATTGTATTTTTAAATTAAATTTTATTGTAGATTAGTATTTTAAAGTGTACTCGGAACAGTATTTTAAACTATTTTTGTACTATATTTTTAAAGTATTTATTTATGTATTCTGCATGACTTATTGTATCTTTTTCTGGGCTACATAATAAATTATCTATCTATCTATACATATTGATTAAATAATTCAATTAAAATAAAATATCAAGAGAAAAAGTTTCAAACATATCGTTTGTTGCATTTGTCTCCGCTATCAGACTGAATCTATGACGTTTTATTTTTAAAACAGCAAAAAAGAGCGACGATACGCCAGTCTAATTAGCAGCTTAGGTAAATAAATGCGCTAACAAAACAAAGGCTAAGTATCCCGGGGGATTCCCTTACGAGAGTGAGACGCACCCCTGGACTAAGGAGTATGGACATAACTGCACACACAGAGAAGCGTCAACATAAAGCCGTCGCATTTCGACTGATGGCACGCAGGCAGTGAGCTAGTGTGCTATGAGAACACTTTATTCTTTGTTTTATGTTAACCGTTTGTCATCTGTCCGTCTCCCCGCACACGTTACAGTTTCCGCGCTGCATGGTGTGTTCCGAAAACAACGGCTCAGAAAATTAATCCCAAAATATTTGTAGGTATCACTGCATGTCAGCTTATTCTCGTTTTTGTCATAAATAATTAATTTAATCACCGACCATTTTACTGAGAACTTCTTCATAACGTCAGTTATATTTTTTAAATCAGTTCAAAAACTAAAACCCGACTACTGAAAAGTATAAAACAAGAAAATATTCTTTTTTGCTCACCCCTGGGACCAAAATTCAAAAATAAACGTAATTATGTTACCCGGGCCATAATAACGAATCGATTGACACTGCGGGAATAGTTAAAGTTACACGAAAATAATATGTGGCTGAATTGTTCCTCTTGAAAAGTTCTAACAAAAAGTCCGTGACAGCATATATCTATCTTCTAAGGATAACTCACAAAAACCATTTTTATCTTTCTTTGATAAAAAACTAATGAGCTATTTTAACCGATATAGTGTTAATATATATTTAAATAAATTTGTTTAATATTTTAAGTATTTAATTTAGAACATTATTTGACAAAATAATTCTGGTAGTGGTCGGTGGTGCCGGGGATGTCAGCGTGGGAGAGGCTCAGGTATGCGAAGGGGGAACCTAACAAAATTATTGACGTATTACGAGCAGGCCCTGGAAAAACAATGTAGGTATATTATAAACGTCAAAATAATTACAATTCACGCTGAAAATCACCAATTTGGATAGTAAATTATTTGATGTGAGAGGAAAAGAGAGGATAATATATTTTTAATGAGTAGTTCTAAGTAATATTTCAGTTTTTCTATATTTTTAATTTTTTTATAGTCTATAATATCTACTATAAGAATATTATAAAGAGAGAGTGCGAATTTTTTATAAGTTTGTGTGTATGCGGAGGGTAATCTTTAAAACTACTCATCCGATTTCAATTTTTTTTTCACCAATCTTTAGAATGAAACTTCAGGATGAACATAGGCTATATATTATCGCGTTAAAATAAAGCGCTTTTCGTGGAGACTAATTTTGCAACGTAAGTCGATAAATAAACGGTAGCAATCAACAAACTCGGGCGAAGCCGGACCGGGCCACTAGTTGTAAAAAATTGAGGTATTCTCTTTAAGACGCGTTTCTCTAGCTCATTGAGATTTCGGTTTAAAAATTTGCTTCTTAAATAATTTGAACAGTAAATAAGTATAGAATTTGCTTTAAGAAAGACTACTCTATAAACAAGAATGATTTTTCTCCTCAAATGCAATCCTTAAAGAACTTGACCTATATTTTTTTAGATACTGTTTCGTCAAATCAGTTTATTTTCGAGCAGAATGTAGATTCGGCTTATATCCAGTGCGCGAGTATCAGCACAAACAAAGGAGAGAGTATTATTTTTGATGTTCAGACATAAAGCAGAGTCGGTGCGCGTCTCCTGCAGACTGCTCTCAGTACTTGATGTCTGTTTGCCTGCCTACATCGAGCCTCCGTGCGTCTATACTTTATGTTACGTGTATTATTTCATACCTAGTCGACAGTTCACAAACACAATACAATATACAGTATGTCCACAGAGCAATGGAACATTGGATATATACAGTGTAAACTCTATATAGCGACACTTAAGGGACTGTGCACTTTGTGGCGTTATTGAGAGTTGTCGTTAAACGGAGAGAAGAAGTAATTCATTAATATTTTTTTTACTATAATATGTATTTACTCATAATATATAAAATTTACAACTGACCAACAAGCATTCATACTATCACAAACAACAACGCTTATTGCGTATAGTCTGTTATCTTTGTCTGACGTTTTTCGTACCAACAAACAAAAGAACGAAATTCTTAGAATCTTCGGTACGCATGACCCCGACAACAAAGCAACAAAATAACAAACAAGCATAGCTTGTTGCTTTATGATGACATATTGTGCCTTGTGCACAAGCGAAACAGCAAAATATACTTAATTTAATTCGTTTACTGTACGTAAACTCCCAATCAAAAGTACTATTATTAAAACATTTTTCGTATTAAAACTTGAGAATGCTATTGTTTACATTATTCTTCTTTTGCAAGTTTTCAACTCCCAAATTCTAATTTGACAAATGGTAAGAGTTTTAAATATCTACAAATTAAAAATATGAATTGGCACTAGACCTATATAATCATGACGTTTTTAAAAAAGCAAAATTAAATTAAGGATAAAATCTACTCACTAAAACTCATATATATAATAATAATTACTATATCAAGCATTATTTATTTATTCAACGTGCGGTAAGTGTAGGTAACAAAGCGAGTCTAAAATATATCTACGTCTCTTTTCTCGAAGTTATTCCTTGGTTATTTCGACAATACAATAAGCATGGAGTATATCTCTCTTTATCAAAAGTTTTATACCTTTATCTATGACGTTTGCCAAACAGAACCAACGAGTTCTTACAAAAAAAGACAGAAACATATTCTGCACCCTTATGGTTCAATTGCGATATTATTACTATGCTTGGTATATATAATTACATACCTATATACTATATAAAAGTATAATAATATGCTAAAAAACATTAATATACCCGTTCCTCCACCATGCGCACCCGATATCTCCACCATACGTACAATTTGAATTAATTACGATCAAAACACGGTGTTTATTTATACTTTCGATGGAAATAGACTAAATATTTAAAGAAAAACAAATATCTGTACTAATTGGTCGTTTATAGATGAAATTGAAGTGTTGATGAAAATGGCGTGATTCACAAGACTACATTTTTTTTAATTTTTGCTTATCATTAGTTAATTATTTTTAACTTTTTTATTGAACTATGAAGTTTAGAAAACAATTTTTTTTACAAAATTTTCCTGGAAAAATAAGTAGAATATTGAACTGTTTTTAAAAGTAGCTACCTAAAATTAAAAAAAAAAAAAACAACAACATTATAGCACATATTATCTCTTCTACGCATTTGCCGACATTCCCCAAAAACAATAGAAATCTTCAAATTTGCACGTTAATCAATACTTTCAAAATTTGGTTTCAATCTGCTCATCCATTTGATCTGTGTTGTACTCACAAACAAACAGACAAAGAAACTAACAAACAAACATGTTTATTCTCAAAGTGAACAAAATGTGGGAAAATTTTGAAAAGTGAATTTTGACGTAAATTAATACCATTTTCCACTTGTGGAGTCGAAGTGATAAAACGCTGTGAATTATTAATTTAAAATGTTTTTCTATGAACATTCGGTACAGAAGTTGGCACATGCATAAGCCATGTTTGCAACGGTAAACATGCTGTATTTATATTATTATGAATCTATATACACGGCACTGTGTCAGTCAAGTTCGAAAAACACTAATTGATACTATATTCACAGGAATCATTTCGATCTCACTATAATTCAAAATCTATTTGAACTACACACTTGTAATTTTGCTTGTCTATTAAAAACCACATTCAATTACCCAGAATCCTAAATTTAATCTCCAGCTGACTGATTCATGATTACTTCCGGTTGACTTATGCCGAACATTATTAAAGATAGAAGTTACTAATCTTGTAACAAATTTATTGGTTAGAATAAAATTTACTTTCAATTCACCAAGCAAATTATCAGGGAGAAAAGTTTTGTTAAAGAATAAATATACACTGCACTATACCCCTTGATCTTTTTGTTGAATATTTTGACGTCCACCCAAAAATCCGACCGATGCAGATGACCAATTCTTTTTTGCACCGAACTTGGTTTCTCTTTTTTACATTTATGTTTTTCGTGGCATTTATATAGCTAGATAATCCTGCGACATGATGACTTACTGCATCCATCCATACCGTCATGTCGGTGACGTTTGTCGTGTTGCAGGGATAACATACACAATCCTGAAAATGCACGACACATAAACATTACGTATGCTACTGATATTTCAAATGGAAATCGTTTAATGTGAAGCCGTTGTTTTATTATACTCCGTTCAAACTTACTATTCTTGTTTGCCATAATTTTATTTGATTGTTTCAAAAGTTTTGAAAAAATTTAATTGCTTTACTTGAGAATAGTTGAGTTGGTCGGAATTTATATGGTTCCTCTTAAGGTTCAAATTTGTCTGTTTGTCTGTGAGCACGATATGGGTCAAACGAATGAACAAATTGAAACCAAAGTTTCGGAGGATGTTTGGTATGCAAATATGAAGAGCTCTATTGGTTTTGGAGAAAATTGGTGCATGCGCAGAAGAGATATATGCTATAACGATGTTTTTATATAATAATGGTACCTATACTTTTCGTAACGGCTTATTATTCTATTTATTTTTTCAAGAAACTTTTGTCAAAAATTTTCTTTTCTAGATTTTATAGTTTTGAAAATATTTTGAAAATATTTTGAAAATAAAAAAAGCTGTTCTTTTGTTTCGTAGATCTGTTAGAAATAAACTAGTTAAGTATGCTTTGATTAATTTTTACATGACGTGGAACATATTATTATGTAGTTAACCATGGCAACGAATAGCATATACATATCATATTGAATACTGGCCATTACCCGCGTCATCTCAGGCGATATCAGAAATTTTATTTTCTTTATTATACTAATCAAATGTAAATATTTTTGAAGTTGGAATGGTCCCGTCGCCTAATTGACTGTAATTTTTTTTTCATATTTTTTTTGAAGAGAAAACTTCTTTAGCGGCGTTGTACACTTTTTTTTTGTAATGGGTAAAAAATGTTAAACTCGCGTCAGATTCAGATTAAAAATTCGTAAGACCAAATTCGTAAGACCTGATCGAAAATGCGTAAGACAAAATTTGTAAGACGAAAACTTTTTTGTTTTTTTACTGCTTAGCTATTTTAAAATAAATAAAAAATTTAATGACATATTTTAATGGAGTAAGCAATTGTCTTTCAAATGCAAGAAACAGTTTTTTGATTTAATGAATATATTTTGACAAAATCAAATGTTTGTAAAATCGATTCTCACTAGTAGTGGATTTCTGAGTAACGCTAAGTATATATACGAGTTGTTGAGGCACGTCTACCGTAATTGCTTCGGCAGTACATATACTAAAATTGGAACGATACAGAGAAGAAATAAAGTTTTCACTTCTGCCGGCACTCCCGGAGTGCAACCTATTTTTATTTTTATTTAGGGAAACAAAAACAAAGATGTGCATCGACTACTGAGGTCATTAGCACTTCTGCCATAAGGCATATTATGCAATAAGCATATTGTACAATAATTAGGTTATTAACATATAGGTAATACAATAAATATAATATGTATGGTATGGTAAATATCAGTTATATGTATTTTCATATTTGATGACAAGTTCCTTATACTTTTAAGTACAATTTTATTATTAATTTTATGACGTCTGAATTTTTTTCAATCGCACAGCGTATATTATAGTTATTTGAAAAAGTTAATAAAAAAGAATAAAAAAGAACTGAAACATTAGTGAAAATGATTATTACCTAAGTGGTTAGTATTGAGTAACGAGGGAGTATTCCTTAGGTCATTTACCTATAAATGCATAATATGTTAAAGAAGAAAAAGACTATTTTACCTGTGTAATGTGTATATTTATTTATACAGTGTGTTCATCAACTAATAATTTACTACTTTTATTTTTTATTTGTTCATTTTGGTCACCACTTAGACCGGTTGTCAATGTAGTACTAATTCATATTTTTACACGCTTTATATTAGCTTCATCTTGACTATGTATGTATGTAAACACGCTTATGTTGTAACCGACTTCTTTGGGCTTGATTTTGACCCACTTTAAACGGACAGATTTAATTTAAACTTTTTAGCACATCGAACTAAAAGGTGAAACATAATTCTTAATATAAGCAGAAAATAATAATGAACAAAAAATATTATTATTGTGAAAACAGCGTGAGGCGCTTTGTGCCATATTTTTCGTATATCGAGCGCCTCGCGCTTTTTTCACAATAATAATATTTTTTGTTCATTATTATTTTCTGCTTATCTATATTAAGAATTATTTTTGAAAAGTGATTTTTTACCTAAACTAGTACCAATCCCCACTGTGGGTTGGAATGGTAAAAGTATAATTTAAAAAAATAAACAGTTCGGTCTCATAATATCCAGAGACTGAAACGATTTTTTTCAGGTTATAGAGAGGGAAGGCATTCAGTCATCGGTCTCATAACGCGACTCTACTGTATATAGATTGAATTCCTATCTACCGAATTATATGTCACATCCTGTACATAAATCAATACTACAGCATATTAAACGGTCCACATTAAGAAACAGATCGTGGGTTGTTCATCAAAAGAAAAAGAAATAAACCAGTAAATAATCATAATAATAATAACGAGCAGGAGAGTGAGGGGCAGGGATGAGGGGAGGAATGTAATAGTCGGCTTGATTCTATCTGATTGATAATGTTTACAGTCGTGTAAATGACTTCTAGCCACGAATTCAGAAAGCGTTAAAACACCCTGCTTGTAATATTCACTTAATATTGATAAGATAGTGATTTATTGTTTAATGATACGACCGAATGTTACGGAAAAAATTTACTGACATTTCAGTGCTGAAGCGTTATGATATAATATTATGTACAGTTGCTTATATACTAAACATGATTTATAACTGAAACTTTCTGAAAATAGTGACATAATTATATTTTTGTTGCATTTTACATCGAGGGAATTTATGTCTTATTGTTTGTTTATTCATTTGACATTTTGGTGATCAATAGTGACCTCATCAAAACCTTCAAACTTTATAAAAATGTTTTATCTATTTTCAGTCACCTAAAATAAAGGTATCTCGTCAATACATCGTACGACAATTTATCGCACGACAACCCATAGCCGTCAATTCGTCGCACGAGAATACATCGCTACGACAATTTTTCGCAAGACAATTCATTGTAAAAATATTCTGTTTTAATGATTCTCTATTTTTTTTTTCATTTACATGTAAATGACACTTATAAACTAAGAAACAATTTTTATTTCTTTAAAACTGCATACAATTTTTGGCTAACATGTTTAACACTGAATCAATTTATTTTATTTTTACGATAATAATTGTTATAAACACCTACATTTATTTTTGAACAATTTTTATAATGATGTAATTTCGATATATTTCTTTACATGTTCATTAGTTGTGTTTTAGGTACCTACAGTTTTTTATTATGATTTTTCAACATACTTTTACCATTCCAACCCACTAGTGAGGAATGGTACTAGTTTAGATCAAAATTCACTTTTCAAAAATTTTACAATAATATTATTTCGTTTTGAGATCTCTGTGCGTTTGTTAGTCTGTTTGCCTGTGAGCACGATACAGGTCAAACGGATGAATGGATTGAATCCAAATTTTGGGAGGATGTTTGGTATGCAAATATGAAGAGCTCTATTGTTTTTGGAGAAAATCGGCGCATGCGCAGAAGAGATATATGCTATAACGATGTTTTTCATATAATAATGGTATACTTATCATGACGGCTTATTATTCTATTTATTTTTTCAAGAAAGTTTTGTTCAAAATTTTTTTTTCTATACATTATAGTTTCGGAAATATTTTGAAAATAAAAAAAAATCAGCTGTTGTGTTGTTTGGTAGATCTGTCACAAATAAAATAGTTAAGCATGCTTTGATTAATTTTTACATGACGTGGAACATATTATGTATGTAACCATGGCAACGAATAGTAAATATCATATTGAATGCTAGCCATTACCCGCGTCACCTCACGCGATATCAGGCATCTTATTTTCTTTATTATACCATATCAAATGTCAATATTTTTTAAGTTGAATGGTCCCGTCGCCCAATTGGTTGGAATTTTTTACTTTACTTGATCATTAACTGTTCGTGTGTGTGCTTTCATCAAGCTATCCATATTATTAAAAATTCAACTATGTCATAGTCTTAAATTTTCTAACTTTAAATATGTTATTTAAACGGTTATGGATATCAATAATACTGGTTTTTGCGATAAATTGTCGTAACGATGACTTGTCGGTTCGATGAATTGACGTAGAACCAAAATATGACTTTTTCTTTGAGCTAGAAATGTATAACATAAATAGAGAACATTGCTGAAAACATAAATTATATTTTTGTAGTATTGCGTAATTTATTTAGCTGAGAAATGAAACTTGGATTTAATAACGATATTTAACTTTAGAAGAATAGAACCAAAAAAACTGGATTTCTGAAGATTTTTTTGTACCAGTATAACAATAGCATCAAAATAAAAAAGATAAGAAAAACAGAACAAGTATACATTTTTGATAAATGGATTCAAGAAAAATTCGTACCTAGGTATAACCAGTATAACTCAATTGATACGTGAATATGTACGGTGAAAAGTCGAACATCAAGAAAATAGGAAAAGCCCAAGAAGGAAAAACACGTTTTTCTGCAAACAGAAAAGTGATAACTGCGACTTATAGCGACCCAGCACACACGCATGTGTATCCAGAATATGTAGGGTAAGTGATCCAATTAACAAGTTCCGGGATTAGAAACGAGTAGCTTCCTAAAAAATGATTTAATTGGTCCAAGAGCCTGTATTGGTTTTCCACGTTTTTCTTAAACAGGTTCGAAGCTTTTTTAACTTTGCACTATTAAAACTTCATTTAGAATCAAAATTCAAAGTTTTGTACTTCACGTCTGTATTTATGTCACGACATTATCTCTGTGTCAAATTTAAAATTTTTACACCAAGGAGTTTCAGAGAACATTCTCTGTGACAGACAAACGCACGGACTTACATCGAACCGATTCCATAAGTGCTTTGTTTGCACGTAGCACTAAAAATACTATCTCACGCCTTAATTTAATTTAATTTTAAATGCTTTTTTATTACAATACAAATCCCCAAATCATTGCAATGTTTATATCATCCGAGACAATTTTACGAATAATAGGTACCATATTGAATATTTTTATTCCTTCTTGATATTGAAACAAATCTAATGACACCTTGTCTATCAAATTTGGTCCACTTATTTGGTTTCTTTTCTTATGGAGGAGGAAATGCATTTACGCACATCCCAGAAAGATAATATGGGTAATGTGGGACTCGGATAAAGCCCTATATATCCACTAAAACAATCTTTATCCCGCTCCATATATTCTCCCTGCGGTATCGACGTTCTGTCATTCCTTCGCAGGGAGAGGAGTTGCAGCTAAGCGGACTTCTCTTGATCCAAGTACTGCATGTCGGAGATTCCCTACGCCTCATCTTTTCGCAGAACCTGCATGACTGCCGCTGTATGTTGACAGCCAGCATGCCGTTTGTCTTTCGGGTACAGCATATTGTTCACGAATGTTTTCGCTGTTATAGGGATACACGCATATGCTGTTGCAATTCCTCTCACTCTTTCTCGAAGCGAATGCACATTCTAACAGAACACGTCCCGCACTCTTCGGTCGCTCAAGGCAGTTTGAGCGAAATTCTCTGCACCAATTCTCTTAAAATACATCCTGAATCATCTGTGTCCAGAAGAATATATGTGTAAGATGGTGGTCTAACTGTCAATGGTTCCTACAAACCCATGCCTTCACGTCAGGGATAAGTCGGTGAGTTCATTTTCCTTTACCTGAATCATCCCATCTTGCCGCTAAGGTGCATTTCTTGATACCAATGTCCACCTCTTCAGAGTCACTCGTACTGATTCTTCCGTTTTATAGCCTTAAGGTTCAGTGGCGGAAGTCCCACTATAATTAGCACCGCGTCGTTGTTCGGTAGGCTGAAGCAACCTTCTGAGCTCTTAGTCAATGAACCGGACAATCCGGCCCACTATAGGACTTTACCTCTAGGACTTAAACTCAAACTGGCACTCCATATAGCAGAATGGAGGTGCATGCGCCTATTTTGGTGTGGTTCTCCAACATTATGCAAGATTCTTGCGATTGTCTTTATGATCCGACCTGTTTTCCCCCGATTGTGTGAAGTGCTTCTTAAAATTCAGCTGTTGATCCACCTTGCCTCCCAAGTATTTTATGGACGATTGTGTAGTCAGCCCATGCTCCCTATACTCACATACATTATAGAGCCCTTTTTTTCATGCCGTATTCATGTTAAAAGGTATGCCCACTGTTCGGTTTGCCCTCTTTAGAATAGGTGCAGGCACCCTATAACTGCCAAGCGGGAGCATGTAAGGTAGAAGACTATAAGCGATGAATCAGATCTCACACCGCTTTCTCGGCTACATAACAGACAGTTCCCAGTTCGACTCCCGGTTATCTCGACAGCATGTATACATATTTCACGTTGCATGATATATTGCAGTCAATAAACACCCGGTATATTTGTGAATGTTACGTGATCATGCAATCTACAAGTACAGAATATAAATAATCTATATCTACTGTCTACTCAACAAACACAGCCTACTGGATGTTTATTTCTACTTTTATGTTTTTATTTTAAATAATATGTAAACTTAGAGTATTCACAAAAAAGGAGCCACACTGATTTTTCTTGACTGATGATTTGTTATAGCTGGTCAAGTTTTACGCTGTTTGTGGAATTTGTCGATATTTATTTAAAGTTCAGTGGCGTAGCTAGACGTGGGCGTAGCGAGCCCTCGCCCACGACCTCGCGCCTTTGAGAGCCACGCGCCTTTGAGAGCCTCGCGCGAAACCCTCTTGTGTGCTGACCTGAGGCCAAACGCCATGATCTATGTTATTTACGCTAAATAAATAGTACGATTAGTACTCTAAATCATACTTTCTCAACCTTTTTACATCCGCGGACCACCGAAAAATCTAAAAATATTTTGCGGACCTTCAACATTGGAATAAAACAATAAATATTTATAGAATTGATTTTTTTATTCAAAACAATTGATTTTGCAACACCGTATGCTGATATAACAATATTTAAGTATATGAAAACAGACAGTAAAAAAAAAATGGCAAAACCAAAAGTGCACATCCCGCAAGTTTTCCACTGTACATATTATAATGAAAAAAAAATTGAGAAAATAGATTTAAAAAAAAAAAACAATTAAAAAAATAGGAAAAAAAATAAAAATAAAATGGAATAGAAAAAAAAAATATTACTTGGTGTCAGCGGGAATCGAACTCGGCACCTTGCTATTACTGGACTACGCCTTTAACCACTCGGCCATTCTGATATCCCAGCTTGCGTTGTTATTATGGTATAGAAGTGGAGCAGTTATTCTACGTAATACACTACATTACAATAACAGTAATAGATATTTTTTTGTTTTTTTAAGGTTTTTTATTTTAACTATTAGCTGTCAAAAATAATAAAATAAAACTGTTTATAAAAATTAAACTACTGAACACATTTATGTGAATTTAAATAGGGTTCTGGTCTGATAGTAAACAAAGTGAATAAAATATAACCCAAGGCAATCCGACCAAAATTGCGATCTGTAGAGTCGTGACGTACGTACATACGTACATCCGTACATACGTACAGACCAACCGACAACTGCTGTTTGTAACTTTCAATTACAATTTTAATAGTATTTATGAACTCGAATTGATTTAAAAATGGTTCTGTTTTATAGATCAGAATCTCCTCTTTTCAAAAAGCTTCAATTTGAATGGATTTCGTGTGAAATTAACTTAGATATAACTTCTTATATGAACGAAAGTCAGCTCTGATGCTCAAAGCGATAATAAAGCACATACCGCTAATTTAGCGGTATGTGCAATATAGTTTAAAAATCGTATTATACAACATTCCAAAAATCTTTACGGGCCATCCAAATATCTCCGCGGACCATCGGTTGAGAAACTATACCGTAAAAGACCCTACATACACATACGGCAGGATTACTGCGTTGATCTTGGGAATAGGTACTTATTGAAAGAACAGGGCCTCGCTGATGCGACTTCGCCCACGTCTAGAGTAGTCCACACTACGCCACTGTTTAAGCTTAAACTTTTTTATTTTTCTGAAATATTTAGACGATCATAGGTTTCAACAATTATCAGAAAAAAATGACATTTTCTTTATAAAAATTGAAAAGTATACCTTTGTCAAATTATCTGGAACGTTGCACATAATTTCTTGGAAAAAGATAACATTAAAGCTAAATAATATTTTAATCTGATACTGGAAACATTTTTGTTAAAAAAATATAAATGAGTTCAAAACACCTACCTAAATTGAAAAATAACAAGTGAAGAGCTTAGTCAAACGGATGTGACGCATATTCTGATCTTTATATTTTTTCTGTACCTATATTTTTACAGAAATATTTTTTTAGATTATTATAGACCAAAAAATATAAATTCAATCATTTCATTATTTTTTCAATAAAACAATTTAGTACTATAGTTTGCAAGTTCAAAAACGTGTTAAGGCTTGAAATAGCTCGTACAAAAATTACCGATGGCTCATTGGATTTGGAAAGACGTCTAGAAAAATGTATTAAAATATTTTATTGGCACATAAGAAATTGCAAAAGTTATAAATAAATTAAGATGAAAAAAAATGCATTTAGTTTTTCCTTTATATCCCAAAAACTATAAGCGATAGCCAAAATCGGGAAAAAGATTCTTAAAGAGGAGGAAATTTCCAATTAAAAAGACTCCCGCGACTCTATCTCTATTATTATTTATAGTCTTTTTAACGTTAAAAATAGGGTTTCGCGCGGCCGTTACAGCTCGAGCGCACAGCCCTGTTGCAGTACAACACATAAAATATTTTTTTTTTAGTATTAAATAACAATTTAAAAATTTGAATAAATTATGGTTATCTTAACACAAAAAATAAAGTTCAGTTGAAAAACATTTTTTAAATTTATTTTAAAAAAATTTGACAGTGACAAAAACAAAAAATGTTTAAGTAATTGGCCTATAAATTTTTTGTTTCATGGACCCTTTTTACATATATAAGTACTTAACAAGACTACGTCACATAAATATTTGAAATTTATTTATTTCGTTTATTATAAATTTGTATTTAACTTATGAAGCGCGGGTACACAAGCTTTATAATTATACCAAATTCAATAACATAATATGTACTTCCCGAGAAATTCGATTGTGAAATGAAGTGACATCCCAATTATGGATCTATTTTTTATCATTTTGGTACAAAACCCTAAAAACTAATCATATACGTTTTATTACAATGTATATTCAATTTCGGTCAATAAATACAGTAATTTTTTTTTAATTGCTAAATTCCCGCGTTTGCAATTACATATACAATATATCGACTTAGAATTGATAAATAACCGCGGCTAAACCAGGATTGAAAAAAGAGGGCTTCGATCGGCAACTCAGCCGCACTCTATTAAATACCTTTTGCTGTTTACCGGCTACTGTTAACCGTTTGCGTCGATGTCTCCGGCGACACGGGTTCAGTATTGTGCCGACCGCGTAGCGAAACGGACGCGCGCTCTCTTTCTCTCAGTGGTGCTCTCTGTGTGACGACGACGACGACACCGACGCGCGCGATTAAAGCGTCTTTCGAAAGTTTTACTCACTCACTGTACTATTTAAACTTCTAACGCGTGATTGTTTTGTTTTAGTTTAAAGTTGCGTGACTCTTTGTCGATTGAAATTTCTCGAATTGGATCTTATGACCATAAATTGGTCGAAGAAAGTTATTGTAAGTGCGTGATTTATTGTTTTTTTTTTGATAAAAGTTTACATCAGTATGTCCCAAATGTGTATAAGAAAGATTGATATTTATGGTTGAGTTTTGCGCAATTTTTCGTTGTTGCGTACCACTTTTTTGTGGAATGTATATATAACCTAATAAATCTTTAGAAGTTGGTTTTCTCTTCATTGTGTGTGGTATATTTTTTTGTGATTAACCTGCAAGGTCATACATTTTTTTAATTAGCCTATTGATAAGATCTGTGTGACAATAGGTCATCAGAAATTTCCAGTATGAAAAAAAAATTGTAAATGAGTTTGGACAATCTAAAAGGTCTTGTGCAGTCGATTTTTATTTAAAAATGTACGACGTACAATTTCTGAGATCAGCTATTTTTTTAAATTTGGTTCCTAATAGGCGTGCGTAAAAAAACATTTTTATTTGTTAAAATGTGATTTGGCAGCTGCCAAAATATTATATAATTTATTAATATATTTTTTGACACAAAAGTTTCTCATTACATATTTTCTCTATTGGAATACAGTTTATCAAAAATTATATTTTTTATGAACTATAAATTTCAATATTTTCTAATTATTTTTATGTAAAAAAAAATCTAATTATTTTTTGGCAAATTTATTTTAGGCTCAACTAAAATAAAATCATTTGTGTAAATCAGTATGCTATTGATTTCTTCATCATTAATTTAGTTATTTCACGATTAAAGTTGGGTATGTGGGACTCAACAGTAAATTAATACTCAACTTGCCGATATAGCTAGAACGTAATGGATGGTATTATTTTATAGGTTGTGACATTACGGAAAAACGGGAGTCAGAGAGTTTTAACAGCCACACAAATAAAACCATTACCTTCGAGAAAGATAAAAAAAAAATCGCCCATCCCTCTTATAATATAGCTGATTTTCACTTAATTTTCAGTTTTCAACATTTTTGAGAGTTCTATGTGTTACAAACTTCATTTCTGTTTGACTGTTTTTGAAAATTACAAAAAAAATTACAGCGTTATATATACCTGGAATGGTAACTGATCGATGGTTTAAGAAAATTATTATAGAATAGGTTAGGTCGCATTTTTTTGTTTTATATTACGCACTAGTGTTAAATGGTTCATTTTACGATCGCTATATAGGCGCAAAAAGTAGCTATTTTATAAGAGGGTGTGTACAAAAAATATCTTTCTGCACATCCCTATACAAAACAGCTGCTTTTCATGGCTATATACCTATCGTAAAATGACTCATTTTGCACTAGTCAGTAATGTAACACAAAAAAAATGTTATTTTACCCGTCCAACAATTCTCTAATTTCTAAAAGCAACCTGTCAGTTACCATTTAAAACTATATGAGAAACTGAGACAACAAAGACATCAAAGTAGATGTAGTTTCGTAATCAACCCAAATAGATTGCGATACGTCCGAACAGAGTTGTCAAAATTATTAACAATATACTTATTATGAAGTGAAAATCAGTAATTTTATAGTAGATAGATACGTGCCAAAAATGTAGTGTGTGTCTAGTTCGTAATGACTTAAAATTTGCAAATTGCTCGTTTGGACGTAATGTCACTTTGTCGTCAAAATACCTTCATTTGCGAACAAGATACGTACACTACTGTCTATGATATTCAACTGTTACGAAAATACCGTGTAAACTTCATTTAACATCACTCGATATAACGACAAACTCCTTAAAACATCGAAATTACTTAACTCTAGTTGGTTTACCTTGTTGCTCATACAATGACATACTCTAAATAACGACACACTCACTCTAAATAACGACAACAATACGTCATCATTAATCAATAAAGAGTACTTGTTTGTTATTTTGTTGCTTTGTTGTCGACATCATGCGTACCGAAGATTTTAAGAAATACGTTCTTTTGTTTGTTGGCATTATCTTTCATATGTTTATCTCAGCTGCTTATTGATAAGTTATCATATTCTTAGTTGCCAACAAACTTGCGAACTGTGAACATATTATTATGGCGAGTAAAAGAAAATCTTTGTGTATTGACGAAAAAGTTTTATTAATACGCGCAATAGACGCGGGAAAAAAGCGTTATACTTTGTGATAGTATGAATGTTTGTTGGTCAGTTATAAATTTTATTTACAATTATGAGGAAAAACATATTACCTATAGTAAAAAAAATTCCAGCCAATTGGGCGATGGGTCCATTCCAACTACAAACATGTTGACATTTGATTATAATAAAGAAAATAAAAATTACGATATCGCGTGAGGTGACGCGGGTAATGGCTAGTATTCAATATAATATTAACTATTCGTTGCCATGGTTACCTACATAGTATGTTCCACGTCATGTAAAAATTAATCAAAGCATGCCTAACTAGTTTATTTCTGACAGATCCATAAAACAGAACAGCGGATGATTTTTTTTTTATTTTCAAAATGTTTCCGAAACTATAAAGTTTAGAAAAAAATTTTTGTAACAAAACTTTCTTGGAAAAATAAATAGAATGATAAGCCGTTATGAAAAGTATACCATTATTATATAAAAACACCGTTATAGCATATATCTCTTCTGCGCATGCGCCGATTTTCCCCAAAAACAATGGTGCTCTTCATATTTGCATACCAAACACCCTCCCAAAATTTGGTTTCAATCCGCTCATGCGTTTGACCTGTATCGTGTTCACAGATTAACAGCTAACAGACAAACAGACTAACAGACGCACAGAGTTTTTTCAAAAATATGTTTTTTGGATTCCTCAAAACGGAAAGATATTGCAAAATTTTTGGAAAGTAATTTTTGACCTAAATTAGTACCATTCCCCACTTGTGGGTTGGAATGGCAAAATATTAATGGATTATTTCTTTCCTCCCTTTGACGACAACTCTCAACAAAGCCACAAAGTGCACAGTCCCTTGAGTGTCGCTATATAGAGTTTACACTGTATTTTATGGTTATACTTTTTTAATATTCAGGATCCAAAATATAGACGCTTGACAACAGTGGCTATAAGCGTCTGATGACTAGTCACTAGGGAATGTTACTCAGTTATATCAACGTGAAATATTGGTTGTAACGATCGCGATAGCAAAACTACTTGTAGCTTGTAATTTGCGTTCAGTGGAATACTCTATTTATATGATGCCGCAGCATCGTGCGAAACTATACCCGAGCTTACATTATATACACGTAGATACAAAGCTATAATTTTATCAATAATTAATTGATTCTATTAGGGAACCGTTATAAACTTAATTATCTGAACGTTATTAATTCATTCAAAATATCCAACCGATTGTTTGCTTTAAACATACAAAATAATATACAATGTGTTCTGTTTTTTATGTTAATTTGTTTACCGTTCTAAAATTAATTAAGCCATAAAGAACTACCTTTTTTTAATAATCATAATATTTATCTGTTTATTCAAATCTTTGATTAACGTCTGATTAGAACTCTTCAATAAATAAAATTATCGACCAATTTTTCAGACAATATATTAACAAACAATATAAAAATTAATACATTAACGTTTCGATCCGGATTTGGATCTTCTTCAGAACGGATCTAAAAATATAAAAAAAATAATTAATAATTAGTTTCTATTTACTTTGAATGGAATTCGTGATAAATATTTTTAAAATATAAATATTGAAAAAATAATAACAAACAATGTTTTATTATGTAGTCATGGAAATAATTTGAGAACCTATAAAGAAAGAAAAATATTAAAAACAAATTATTTCAAAATAATATTATATATATTACTTAAATTTTCCGTATCTAATTGAGCATTGAGAGAATTTTTATTTGATTTTATATGTAACATTTCCGAAATATTTCTTTTAAAAAAATTAGTTTCATTATCTAAAATTTTTATATCATCCCAATTAATTTTGTGGTCAAGTTCTAATTTGTGTTTAGTTATTACATTATGTTTGTCAGGGATTAATTTGTGATTATTTTGATGCTCTTTTATTCTTGTTTTAAGAGCTCTTTTAGTTTGACCAATATAATTCTTATCACAATTTTCACAATTAATTTTATATACAACATTATGCTTTTGAAATTTATTAATTTTATCTTTTCCCTTTTTAATAATTTTATCAAGTTTATTATTAACATTAAAAACAGTTTTTATATTTAAATTTTTAAGAAATGAACTAAATTTTATTGAAATATTTTCGAAAAAAGGAATTACTATAAAAGGACAATCAACATTATTAACATTGTTTTGTGAATTATGACTTTTTGTTAATTTATTAATTCTAATTTTGATAAATTTATTTATAAATTTAAGAGGATAAGAATTGGCAAGTAGGATTTGACGAACTAAATTAAAATTATTAATGTATTAATTTTTATATTGTTTGTTAATATATTGTCTGAAAAATTGGTCGATAATTTTATTTATTGAAGATTTATCTGTTTATGCTGTTGCCTAATCGGTATTTTCTGTGACTTGTGAAGGCCATCAAATCATATTTTTTTTAGCCCCAGAATTTATTTATTTAATTTATTCAACAACTCTCTGAGTATCTTAGAACTTGTTTGTGATTATGGAGGGTAGAGGGTAAGGAGAACAGTCTCTGTGTATGAAAAGTATCCGTCAAAAAGAATGAAATTAAAATGGCGCTACCGTAGGACGAGTGTTAATTTCTCTTTGATAATTCTACAGGTTATATTTACCAAATAATGTTTCATTGCGTAAGTAATTGAGGTTTTATTTACTGTGAATATATTAACTACTCTAGTCGCCAAAAATATTAAACAATTCCTTTCAGCACACTTCACTTCGTCTACAACTGTTAAGTTTACAAAACACTTTTTCTACACTAGCGCTATTCTGATCACTTTTTGAACTGTTATTTGACGCTTTCAGATGGATACTTTTTCAGTTTTACCCCCATATAAGATTGTTCTCCTTACACTCTACTCTCCGTATTTGTGATAGACGAGTCACAGGAATGACTATTAAATTCTACTTAGCACTTACCAACATACAGAATAATAATACAGTCAAACCTCTTTAAGTTGAACCTTGAGAAGCCGAAAACCTCCAAAACTCGAAAAAATGTTTTGTTCCCTTCCCTTCAAGCCCTAAAACCTCCATTACTCGAAATGTCAACCCTTTTTAGGTCGAAATCAGCGAGTCCCTACAAGCTATTACTGCGCATATTTTCCCTCCATAACTTGACAAATAAGTTGGACATCTGTATCTCAAACATAGCAACTCAATCTGAACCTTTGCAAGTCGAATATTTACTTACAAAATTTCCGTATGTTGAAATCCTTCATAAGTAGAAAACTTTAAGTTTTAACTTGAAGTTCGAGTTACAGAGGTTTTACTGTATTACAAATATAGAGCTAAGGATTTGGAAGTATAAAACTAATTTTTGCGCTCCCCTATAAAAAAAGTTGCTTTTAATACTTGTGTGTAAAACGACTCATTTAACGCTAGTGCTGTAAGGTTAAACAAACAAATGCGATCTGACTAATTCAATAGTAATTTTCATAAACGACCCATCAGATACCATTAAAAGTATATGAGAAACAGAGAAACCAAAGTAGGTGTTATTTTCATAAGCTGCTCAAATAGATTGCAAAGTAAAGTTTATTACACATTACAGTTTTTATTTTCAAACTCGTTCACAATATTAAAAGGTTATAAAAAAATATTCGTTTACAAATTAAAATGTTATATAAGCAGCGTGGTGATGTAATAATTTAACGATTGCAACTTTAAATCAATATCTATATATACAAAATTCTCGTGTCACAATCTTGACCGCGCTAATTTCCAAAAACACTGAACCGATTTTAATGAAATTTTGTAAATGTGTCTTGCTTGGTGCAACTTACGCTATAGGATAGTTTTTATAAAATAGTTTGTACAAAATTACAGTGTTTTCTCAAAAAAACTGTTTTAGTAACATATAACGACATCTGATAGAATTTACTCAAAGCTATCAGTTCAGAAGCAAACAAAAAAACGGTTTTAGTTCCAAGTAGCGACATCTGTTAGAATTCACTCAAAGTTATTAATTCAGAAGCAAATCTGGTAGAATTCGCTCAAAGCTAATAATTAATTCAGAGCTGGAGGCCGCAAACGAAATATATTTTGCAGAATTATATCTATCGCACCCGGGTGAACCAAGACGGACCGCTAGTAATTTACTAATTCTGACAGTCAACACAAATCATCCTAATTTCTCAATTATAGCTCTTTGTCTATACTAATATTTTAAAGTGCTATAAAGTTAGTAATCTTGAATGTAGGAGATAATCTCCGAAACCACTCATTCGATTTCAATTTTTTTTCATCAATATTTAGAATGAACTTTCAGGATGGACTGTGGCTAAATATTATCGCGTTAAAATAAAAACGCTTTTCGTGGAGGCCAATTTTATACCGTAAGTTGACGAAAACACGGTAGTAATCTACAAATTCGGGCGATGCCGAACCGGGCCGCTATTTTTAATAATTTTTCGATAATCTATGCAAATAAAAATTAAATGCTGTTCGTTGGTAAGCGCATCACTTGAGAACGGCTGAACCAATTTGTTTAACTTTTTTTAAATATTCGTGTTAGTCCGAATGTGGTTTTTAGGGAAAGAAAAACTAGAAAAGTTGCTCGGAATATTATGGTGGACCCGCTCTGCTGTCGTAGTCGAGCGGGGCGCAGCCTTGTAAGGCAAGACTAACACGATGGAGCCGAAGGCTCCACTCGTTGTCGCTGCGGGTAACGTCTATTATTAATAAATATATACCTAACAACGCCCTACATATACGGAGTCTCCGTATCATGACTGCTTCACATTTGCAAAGCAAATGCTCCGATGTTTCAGGAGCCTCCAAACAAAACTGGAATGTCATGGTGTCCGTTACACAAATTTTGTTGAGGCAATCCCTCAATGGGACGTGATCTGAGAAGAGCCCGAAAATAATTCTGAGCTCAGTTAGCATATCTATGTACCTATTAATAATAATTCCCAATTTTTATGAACACACTGTAGGTACTATGTAATTGGTATACGTACATTTTGTTTAATATAGATCGGACAATTTAATACTCATGTAATGTTAACCCTTCGTTTATTATTAATTAATTCTCATAAAGCTCCAAAACTACAGTAAAACCTGCATGGTAGCTCAATATTGTACACTTGTTTAAGGTAAAAAAATATTTTATAATATACAGAATGATTCAATAACAATGGAAAATTTGAAAGCTGAAGACACGTCAAACAGTGACCGTTGGCGCAAACATGCCTTATCAGAAAGTTGATAGTTTCGAAAATTCCTCCAAAACTCGAAACAATGTTTTATTCCCTTCTCTTCACGCTCCAAAACCTCCATTACTCGAAATCTCAACCCTCTATGGGTCTAAATAATCAGTGAGTCCTTACAAGCCATTTCGGTACATATTTTTCCTCTAAAACTCGAAAAAATAAATTGGGCCTCTGCATCTCGAACATAGCAACTCTAGATTAGTTAGAATGAATCGTAACCTATACATTCCGAATTCTGCCTAAGTCGAAACCCTTCATAGTCGAAAACTCCATAACTCTATTTTTTTGGCATCTCCCTTGAAGTTCGGCTTACAGAGGTTCTACTGTTTTATAAACAAAAAAGTCCCTAGAAAATAAACTTACTGACAGAAATGGAACCACAATCCATCGTACTTTTCTTTCTAAGCGAATGAGATTGTAAATTATAAACGATCGACAGCTCAGCATCTATAGTAGTTTAGAAATAAGTGACAAACATTGATTTCAAAAACATGCGCGTGTAAAATTCTAAAAGCTTAATAATTAAATAGTCATTGTACTGTCAACGTTTCTTTTTCTTTTGAGATTATACCAGCTTTCGCGATTTTGAAACGAGAGCGTTTGATGTAGCGGCAGCTTCCTTTATTTCTAACGTCTGGACTTTTTACAAAAGCAAATTTTAAAACGTTGCAACTGACAAAGAAATATGCAAATTTCAGTCCACTAACTCAGATATGCGGAGCACATATTTCTACGTTGAGCTTTGTCGACGTATGTTACAACTGTTTTATTATTTTTCGTAATTCGCTATGAATGTAGTTTGGCCTAGAAACTTTAAATTAGGGACAAACTTTTCAAAAGCGACAGAACAAGCAAAAAATAGCGTTTTTTTGTGTATAATATTGTAACAAAACTGTTCTAGTCCGTGGTGGAAATTATTTATTTATAATAGTAACAAAACAGTTAAACACACAACGAAAAAGTACTTCTTTATCAAAAAGAAACAAAATAACAGTTCTAAATAATAAATGTGGACGATTAAAGATTAACGAAGAATATAAAGTCCTAATTATGCACACAAAATATTTACAACACACAAACACACCGAAGTTTATCTAATACACTTATTCGCACTTGTCTACTAACTATATTCACACGATTATTTACAACCCAAAAGCTATTTATGTAGAACCAGATTTATATAATTGCACTCAATGATTTGCACATTTCTATCTTAGCAGCTACCTTGGCCTTGGTGTACCGACACTGAACAATTTATTTCACAGTTGTCTGTAATCCACTGTACGTACGCGCTGCAACTAACCAACTGACTAACTTCCCAACCACTCCGCTCGCATTTTATAGCTGCCTTCCCCGCCTGTCGAATGTTCTAGAAGCATCTGAACCTTTCTCTACATGCATTGCCTTCTCAAGACAATTCTATGAAGGTCGGGCTTTTACCTGCTTTCCATTGTTATTGTTGTCGTGGTCTGGAACATTCTATAGAACACATTATCGTCCCAACAGGGAGCACGCAACAATATAATGTATTTTAAATATTCTGCGTATTATTTTTACAAGCCTTTATTTAACTTGCCACGTTTGGCTGTGTATCAGTTTAAGTATATCTTGCAATCAAAATTTAGACTAGATCAAATTGAGCTAGACTTTAAATTGCCTACCATAACTGAGCTAATAGGCGTGACCTTACCTCCTCCAAATTAATTTTATAGGGGAGGAGCTGATAGCGAATTTAGAGGGTAAGTATTTTAGGCACGTCAATAATTTTTACAGCTGTACCTCTACACTAGTTGAATGAAAAATATTGGGAGCCGTGTTCAGCTACTTTTTAATTTAGGTAATTTTAAATAAAAATTCCAGACAATTTGAGCGATTACAAAATACCCACCTTTTCATGATTGGCTGCTGAAGATGCCACGTGACTATAAATAAAATGAGGTTTCCAGAATTTGCATTCCTTGTTCAACAAGTATACAGGCCCTGCTTTAAAAAATTTTACGTGCCTAAAATACCTACCCTAAATGCGTCATCAGCTCTTGAATTATTAGACAAATCAAGCCCTCGTAGTATATAATGCAAACATTTGCACTTTGCAACACAATATGCTGCTAAAAGTTTAATGATGCAACCCCGTCTGCAGCACTGCGTGTAGTGAAGGGTTAAACCAATAACGCCTGTTAACCCGATAAACTAAATTGTCACACTCAGGGCCATATTTATTGAACACTATTAACGATAGAAATTACTAATATTAGAACAAAATTCATTACAATAAAATTTACTTTCGATTCACCAACCAAATTAACAGGTAAAATAGTTAGTTAAAGAATAAATATACACTGCACTATACTCCTTGGTATTTTTGATAATTCAAATAAATAAAATTGTCAACCAATTTTATTTATTTGAAGAGTTCTACTCAGACGTTAATCAAAGATTTGGATTTTTGATAATTATTATGCCGTTCACTCAAAAATCCGACCGATGGCGTTAGTGTAAGAGTCAAAAAAAAAGTTTCATTAAAATAATAATGTTTTATCCTAACCCAATTGCACACGAAACTTCTAAACTCACAAAAGGTTAAAAAACAACACATAAATAAATTCGCAAGAGTAAATTTCAGATATAATACATCAGTACTGATGGCCATGTTCACCTAACTATTGTACAATAGACTAGAAAATATTAAAACGAAAAGCTGTCAGTATATTTTTAATCGTATAGAAATTTCAATAGCTTACTAGCAATATGAAACGTATGTTTCTATTAATTTAATTTAACGAACCGTTTTCTATAATTCTAATCGCAGTATTATTTTCTTGAACACAGTACGATTTTCTTGAGTTCAGTTAACGATCGTTTTCTTATTTGATACAGACTTCTTCACAAGTTTTGTGGAACTGCACGACGGATAAAACTTGAAAAAGAACTAGCAGAAGTTCTATAAACGATCGTACGTATAGAGAACCGTGAGAGCTAATTAAAAAAATGATGACTAAGGCTGTACTTTCCTTGCACGCCACTGGTCATTGTTGTTACTGTCGTTAGTGCTCTGCCCTCTTCTTTATCAGAGCAGAGCGAATTTTCATGCGCAAGAATTAACTCAACAAAACACATTAGAACAAAGTTAATACGTTAAAAAGGTCGCCCGAAAAAAGGAATATATGTACACTGTACACAATGCATACAAACAGTCTGCATTTATATATCACTGCCAACACTTACCATTTTTTCGTTTACAAAATTATTAAAAAATCTCTCCAGATGTTACAGCTCCTAGGGTTACCAATTAATTTTCTTCACGGTAGGTATACAGTAACACCGGTTATAGTAACTAATAGCTTTTACCATCCGCTTCTCTGGACCCTTTTAAATATTACGGAAACACCAAAGTGCGCGAGGGGGTCTTTGCTTAGCTTATTTTTGATGACATGGGGAACGGGGGGTCGAGATGGTAATCACGTCAGCAATATTCTTTTATTTACTTTTTCTGATTTTCCAGCAAAATTTAATGGATTATGATATGGCAACCCTACTTGTCTATGTTCGAAAGCAAAAAATAGGTATGTTTAGGGATTCCCTGAAAAAAAATCTTTTTTAAAAAATGTAGTCTTCTTTAACAAAGGGTCACTAAAAAGGGTAAAATAACGAAATTTTGAGATCAGCACCAATTTAATTACTATCACGTTTTATGTACTTAATTAAGTATATCAAATTTGTTCCGACATTTTTACCCTATTTAGTGACCCTTTTTTGAAGGTGGTTACTTTTTTTTAAAAAGATTTTTATTTTTAAGTTTTTATTGTCTAACGCCGAACAATTACTTTTGCAATATTTTTTTTTTTTTTTGAAGTCAGTTAATAATTCAAATGTTTGATTAACGTCTGATTAGAACTCTTCAATAAATAAAATTATCGACCAATTTTTCAGACAAATATATTAACAAAAAATATAAAAATTAATAAACAGAACGTTATAACTAAATACAAATTTGAACACGACCACAAAATAAAATATTGGAATAGTATAAAAATTTTAGATAATGAAACAAATTTCTTTAAAAGAAATATTTCCAAAATGTTGCATATAAAATCAAATAAAAATTCTCCCAATGCTCAATTAGATACGGAAAGTTTAAGTATATTATTATTATTTTGAAATAATTTTTGATTTAATAGGTACCTACCTACTTACAATCATATCCATGACTACTTATTAAAGATTGTTTGATATTATTTTCTCAAGCGAATTTTTTTCAAACACCAATTAGAAAGTAATTATTAATTAATTTTTATATTTTTTAGATCAGTTCTGAAGAAGATCCAAATCCGGACCGAAAAGTTAATGTATTAATTTTTATATTTCTTGTTAATATATTTGTCTGAAAAATTGGTCGATAATTTTATTTATTGTCGGTTAATAATTGTTATTGGTTACTCGCGATCACGCAGTTTTTATGGTTATGTTAAGAATATATAATATTTACAGACGAACTGATTTACTTTTTGAATTTTTTTTAAATAGATAGATCATTAAGAAAACTGAATGTTTCATCTTACCAGATGTATGATACAAAATAATGACGAAAATGTTGCTTCCAATTATACCGTACGATACATAACGATCTAACATATAGAACACAATAAGGTGTCCATTTTATTTCGATACACATGTCGATATTAATTTCCTTTGTAAACGCCAACTTTACTGAAAGTTGGACACTTGGTTTAAAAACATGCTGGAAAATTTGTTCTTTTATTGATGAGCAAAAATTTGTAAATTAATAATCATCAAAAGGCTATAAGTGTGCAATTTTTTGTAATCACACTATAAAAATTATTTTCCTTATAACTAAAATACTTACCTATGATATGTAGATAATGTAACAGTGGTCATTTTACCATTCCAACCCACAAGTGGGGAATGGTACTAGTATAGGTCAAAAATCACTTTTCAAAATTACAATATCCAAAAACATATTTTCGAAAAAGTCTGTGCGCCTATTTATCTGTAAGCACGATACAGGTCAAATGGGTGAGTGCATTAAAACCAAATTTTGAGAGGATATTATGCAAATATGAAGGTCCTATAGCTCTTGGGGAAAATCGGCGCATGCGCCGAAGAGATATAAGTATGCTATAACTTTGTTTTTTTATATAATAAAGGTATACTTTTCATAATGGTTTATTATTCTATTTATTTTTTCAAGAAAGTTTCGTTAAACATTTTTTCTAGACTTTATAGTTTCGGAAATATTTTGAAAATAAAAAAAAATCAGCTATTCTTTTGTTTATTAAATTTGTCAGAAATAAACTAGTTAAGCATGCTTTGATTAACTTTTACATAACATGGAACAAATTATGTAGGTAATCATGACAATGAATAGCAAATATCATATTGAATTCTAGCCATTACCCGCGTCACCTCATGCGATATCAGAAATTTTATTTTCTTTATTATACCATATCAAATGTCAACGTTTTAAAATTGGAATGGTTCCGGTGCCCAATTGGCTGGAATTTTTTTAATCGATGAGCTTCATGTGCCAAGATTTGATGGTGAGCTAATAATAAATGAAATAAATGTATAATCGATAAGCAAATTTTCAGCATACCAATGTTTAGTTTTCTCTGCTCTTTTATATTTTTGATTACTAAATGAGTAGCCTACGTAACATTTCCATATGGACACTATATATAGGCATAATATATATGTAGAATAGCTTTATGGAGAGGTTTCAGATTATATCGATGCACAACAATATAAGTAAAAGCTTTACAACAAAGCTTCAGCTACATTTTACACAAGGTAGATAGTTTATCGACCTACTACATGTTGAAGCTTTACAAGGAACGAACGAAAAAGCTCCGGGGGCAATCGAAGTAGATTTGTTTGTGTCTCTTTATGTTCAGGACTGGCTTGATGTGCTTGAATTCGAGATTTAAACCTCAGTATTTTGCTTATATCTTTGTGTATATGCATGATAAAGCTTTACGAAAATAGTTCTCCGTTGGTAGTCAGTAGATTTATACTGCTGCACCGCCGCGCCGGGATGAATTTAAGATCAAAATCTTATTTTGGTCGAAATCTCTTTAAATAGAATACATTTTCAGGAAACAATGAGTTTCAGTAGCGTATAGACAGAGGGCAGTGCAACGAAGCATTTATTGTTTAAATCTAGTCTTTTATTGTATCGACAAAACAATTATTTCTAATTTGAATAAACTTGTGACAATTTTTAAAATATTTCTTTTACCTTTCCAACTAATTTATGTCAAGATATACTTTTCAAATTTTTACAATATATGTTCGTTTTGAGGTGCCCCGGATCCAAAGAACATAATTTTGGAAAAAAGCCTATGCGTCTGTTTGTCTGTGTGCACGATACAGGTCAATCGGATGAACGGATTGAAACTAAATTTTGGTAAGATGTTTATAATGAAAATATGAAGAGCCCTATTGTGTTTGAGGGAAATCGACGCTTGCGCAGAAGAGATATATGCTATAACGCTGCTTTTTATATAATAATGGTATCATTTTCGTCACGGTTTATTATTCTATTTATTTTGACAATACAATTTAGTAATTTTTTTTAAACTTAATAGTTTTGAAAGTAATTAGTTAAGCATGCTTTTTATTAATTCTTACATGACGTGAAACATATTATGTAGGTACCATGGAAACGAACACAAAATATCATAATATTTAATACTAGCCGTTACCTGCTTCACCGTACGCGATAACAGAAATTTTATTTTCTTTGTATCAAAATATAAATATTTTTGAAGTTGAAATGGTTCCGACGCCCAATCGGCTGGAATTTTTTTTTATTTCAATAAATTCAGTGAACACAAAAACTACACAATAATTGACCTCAGTTGTAATAACATAATATATAACATGCCGCTGGTAGATTTTTTCATTGTTTGAAAATATATTAGCGTCTTGAATTCAATAAGAAGGACACATTAAAAGTATTTTTTGGATATAAAATTGCTGCTTTTCAGGCCTTATTATGATCTGAAAATCAGCTATTTTGTGGTAGGTAAGTGCCAAAAAATGTAGTTTTTATCTGGATTGTAATGTTTTTATGATTCGCCGACTGTTAAAACTCGCTAATCGCTCGTTATTAACACAATGTCACAGCTCGTCAAAAAATAATTCATTACACACTAAATACATAAACTACAATTTTGTTTGTTTGAAATATATTTCGCATTTTTCCCACTGAAAAATGGCAACGCTGAAATTAAAAAAAATCATCGAGCTCTATTAATTTTCGTAGCTATAGTGGCTTCCGAACTTATAAACCACGCTCGTGGTTTACAGCCTGTGTACGAAATTACGTCCGTGAGATAAAGATGAGTAAAAAGTAAGACAAAGAAATCGAAATAAGTTTTAAATTTCTATTAGTTTCACATATAGAAATAGAAATAAGATTTATTTCTTCAAATTTATACATAATTTGGTATTACATATATCGCAATTTTTATATTTGAGAAAATAATAAGTATATCTTCAGGGGGGCCCCGTATTAGATATACTTTTCCTGCACTATACTATTTAAATGTCTCTGTTGAAACGGAAATGCACAATGTGTATGCATATAAAAGAAAAAAATGTTTTTAAAATAATCGAAATGAACTAAATTTATCTCACCAAAAAATATTCAAATGTTCTGCCTATATTCTAGTAAAATTCAAATCTTTGATTAACGTCTGAATAGAACTCTTCAAATAAATAAAATTGGTTGTTATTAATTTTTCGTAATTTTCGATAATTAACTTCTGCATTCTATTATAAAATAAGTAGATTTTACTAATTATTTTTTTATATTTTTAGATATTTCTGAAAAAGATCTAAACCCACATCGAAACGTCATTTTATATAATATTGATTTATAATTTTATTTTTGTCAATATATAGTCTGAAAAAAATTTGGACGACAATTTTATTTATTTGATTATATTCTAGTAAATTTGATCTTTAAAACGTGAGTTATCGAGCGTTTATAATCTACTACCTCTCTTTATCTTTGATTATATTTTGGTCGTGAACGATTTTTCATGGTTGGTAGTAGAGATGCGATATTTCGAATGAAAATTATTCGATTATTAGAATATCTTCGAGAGCTTATTCACATTCATTCGAATGATTTCCATACAGATGAGTTACAACTTATAATACAATCTCCAGTCATAAATTTATATACTACGCTATTTCTTTATTCTCTCTCAGATTCTCATCAGCTAGCATTCTCACTCTATTTCACAGTATTGAATATGGTTACTTACGTCTTTATCTGCCTCTGTTCTATGAAGCACTGGATGCAGGTCCCTCTTTCAAGTCTCATAATCGAAAACGAGACCTTAATTCATTCGTTATAATAATATATCGAATGTATATAGACAGATCGAATGAATTGTGTTTTCACTCGCATAATACCTAACCACTCGAGATACTAATGCATTGCACAGTATTAAATACAATTACTTACGTATTTTATCTGCGTCTATTCTGTGAAATACAGCATGCAGGTAACTTTCTAAAGACTGACAATCGAAACAGTGAGCAAATTCATTCGAAAGCTGAAACATTCATTCACCAGCACACATCCTATTATTATCACATATTATGCGAAAGAATAATTTCGAATGAATCATTCGATTATAAAAATCGTTCGAGTAACAATCGATTATTAAAATCATCCGATTATTTTAAGTCTAACGGTAATGCGCGTCTTGAACCCCCGACAAAATATCCTACGGGCAAAATATCCCCCGACATAAAAACAATTACGGGGTCGTGTCGATACGATGGCGTTTTTTTAGGTAGTGAAAAGGGGAAAGCGTTTGGGGGTTCTTTAAAAACAATTACGGGGTCGTGTCGATACGATGGCGTTTTTTTAGGTAGTGAAAAGGGGAAAGCGTTTGGGGGTTCTTTAAAAACAATTACGGGGTCGTGTCGATACGATGGCGTTTTTTTAGGTAGTGAAAAGGGGAAAGCGTTTGGGGGTTCTTTAAAAACAATTACGGGGTCGTGTCGATACGATGGCGTTTTTTTAGGTAGTGAAAAGGGGAAAGCGTTTGGGGGTTCTTTAAAAACAATTACGGAGTCGTGTCGATGCGATGGCGTTTTTTTGCGTAGTGAAACGCTCTACAAAAAAAAATTGCAATTCAGTTATTAAGGTATCCATCGGATAAGAGGAAGAAACCAATCATTTCCAAAATTGCCAACGTTAAATAAAAATTTAACAAATTGTTTGATCATTTTTATATCGCCAATTCTGTAATCTGATTAAATACGACTTTAACGAATATGAATCAGTATAACTTCGATAATTACCACGGGCAACTGGAGCACATAACATTTTATTTACACTTATTTTGTTGTCAACATGCTACGTCGTTTATTCTGTTTGCCATTGCGGCTCCCACGCTTTTTAATTCATGTTGTAATTTACAGAAAATATTTTTTTTTCAATCTATATAAAGATTGACATTTATTTTAAAATTTAAAACGTAGTCGTACTGTTTATTCTGAAAGCTGGTTCATAGCGTTCCCCCGTCTCCCAAAAATATTTGTGATTTGTATTTACAGCAGCGACATTTGCTGAACCCTCACACTACACTTAATTGTGTTTATATTAAGCTTACTCCATTTTAATTCAATAATAAAAACTGAGATACCTATTTGTTTATTTGGTTTGAATCACTAAAAACTAATTTAAATATCGTCGTACTCAAACTACGTATTTTTCTTTTGAATACTAATTTTCAATACAAAACAATAAAACCTGTTTATTTAGTTTTTTTATGTGAAACATCCATTGGCGCGTTTGGCAGCAAAACCATGCCGTGACGTAGACGGGATCACGCTCTCTTATACCCCCATCTACGCCACCGCTCTCTACTTCATTGTGTGTGTACGCGCGCGCGTATACTGTACACTCGTTGCTTCTCTGCGTGACCTGTTAAAGCTCACACACAGAAGCTGTTCACTCCGTGTACGACTATAGTGTACTTGACACGTTCACCGCTTGTGTACACACTTTGTATTAGTTAAAGGGCTGTATTTAGTCACTAGAATTTTGTTAGTTGAACGCGAAATTTAGTTACTAGAATTTCGCTTAAATGTATGTTTCACATCTGGCAGGCGTCCCACGACGCGACGGCTCCTATTTTTTTTCAAAATGTATCTTTATTACGTTTATATAGATTCTAATGACTTCCGCTGTCGAGCATCTATAATTTGCTATATACCTACCTCTCCTCCTATAATGCTGTGTCTTGTAGCGTTTTGCGTTACTGTTGATACTAAGCATAAAGGGAACTTTCGTACATCTAAATATTATATAAAAGGAAACAGTGACTGACTGATCTATCAACGCACAGCTCAAACCACTAGACGGATTGAGCTGAAATTTGGCACACAGATAGTTATTATGACGTCGGCATCCGCTGAGAACAGATTTATGAAAATTCAACCCCTAAAAGGGTGGAACGGGGGTTCAAAATTTGCATGGAGAAATCATCATCAATTCAAAAATGCACAGGATTACAAATAAACACTTGTTTCGTGCTTTTTCAAAAACAACCCCTTCAGAGGGTGAAAAGAGGTAAATAGTCTAAAAATCAACATGGGTGTCATTTTCAAGATTTGTAGGGAAGTTGATTACGTGGACGTCATCAATTCTGAAATTTATTACTTACACTTGAACAACAAAAAATTCTAAAAAGTCATAATTTAAAAAACTAAAAGATTAAGACTAAAACATATCAATCAAAATCAAATTTGGCGCTAGCGAAGCCGCGGGCAAGAGCTAGTATTAGAATATAGATGACACAAGCACTATTAGCGTCTGTCGGATGACGAGACCTAAAGGTCGGACCAAAATTTCTCGACGTTCCATGGTATATACACGCTAGAGCTCATTACTCTACGAAGTTTATTTAAAATGGACCCAATCGGACTATTTTTACCCACGACGGAACGGAGCAGGTATATGAGTTTAACCTGAGAGATTGTTTGTTTGTATGTGTGTTTGTTTTTAAGGATGGTTTTTACTTTTGATAGGAATTTAAAAGTGTTTTTGGGCCTGAAAAAATAGAAAAATCTCATAATTGTTTCAAAATTAAATTTAACCCTTCAGTTAAGATTAAAATGTGTTGCTAAAATCTTAATAAATTTGGCTCGATAGGATTGGAGTTTTATGGAATTTTATGAGAACCTAGTGTTCTCATAAAATTCCATAAAAATCCAATCCTGTCGGGCCGATTTTATTAAAATTAAGATAAAGATGAGGGTGCAAAATGAACGGTGTATATGGTGCAGATGTTGGATTGATAATAATATTACAATAAAAAAAATCATTGAAAGAGATATATTAAAGGGTTAAATTTTTTTATTACTCAGGCAAATCTCTTAGAACGGCCCTGCATACTATACGTATTGTATAAGATACACATACATATCAAATAAAAGCTGCTTTAATGAGCTTTCCAGATGTTATACAGCTTGTTCTTCTGTGTCTTATCTAATCTCCTTATTCGATACGCGTCTTTGCGGATTTTACATTTCCGGTGTTTATCAATTTAAAACGGATTCTGAGTGACAGCAATTATTAGAATCATTTCGTTTCTGAAGCACTTCCATTTATTGAAATCGATGGCTGTGTAGATAGATTTTGAGCTTTTTTGATGATTGCTTTTAATTATCGAGACGTATATATGTTTCGTTTTCTAGTGCAGAATAGAAACCTCCCCGGTACTCCACACAGCGTTCTATTTGACAGCTTGTTCAGATTAATTTACAAAATTTCCAGCCATTTGGGCGACGGGACCATTCCAACTTCAAAAATATTGACATTTGCAGTGGCGGATTTAACAGGGGGGCAAAGGAGCATTGGCCCACTGGGCCCCCGACGGAAGGCATTGAGGGCCCCTTTTGCCAAAAGTTACTTACGGTTTTTGTTATTTTTTGAAAAATATTTTTGAGATTCGCTTGTAGACAGCAAATAAATGAAATAAAAAAAATGATTTATTTATTTTCAAAACATTTCTGAAACTATAAAGTTTAGAAAAAATTGTTTTTAACGAAACTTTCTTGAAAAAATAAATAGAATATTAAATCCTAATCTTCTTGGTTTTCGGGCTTGTATGCCGTGGTCCATTAGTATTTCTACCTGACGTTTCGTTTACAATTGCGGTAGGTACATTATCAAGGGCCTTTGATAATGTCTACCGCAGTTGTAGACGAAACGTTAGGTTTAAATACCAATGAACCACGGCATACAAGCCCGGAAACCAAGATTTGGATCAACACCGGCCGTGAAATCCTACACACTTGGAGAATATTAAATCGTTATGAAAAGTATACCATTATTTTATTAAAAATACGTTATAGCATATATCTCTTTTGCGCATGCGTCAATTTTCTACAAAATTATTACAGCTATTCAATTATCCTCTCAAAATTTGGTTTCAATCCGCTTATCCGTTTGGCCTGTATTGTGTATTGAGACAAACAGACGCACTGAATTTTTCCAAAAATATATTTTTTGGATTCCTCAAAACTTAAGATTTTGATAAGTGAATTTTGACCTAAATTAGTACCATTCCTCGTTTATGGTGTTGGAATGGTAAAATTACGATAACATATTTTTATGAATAATATAGTGTTGGAATAAATAAAATTGTCGACCAATTTTTTCCACACAATATATCGACAAAAATAAAATATTAAACATCATATTATGTTTAATATTTTATTTTTGTCAATATATTGTCTGAAAAAATTGGTCGACAATTTTATTTATTTGAAGAGTTCTATTCAGACGTTAATCAAAGATTTAAATATAGTGTTGGATTTTACAACGAGAAACTGCAGCCAACATTTTCTGAAAATTATTTCTTGAACTTATTTTTATAACCCAGAATGCACGATCGAAATAAGATTTCGCTTAGATATTGGACTCCACGAGGAGCTGCCGACCGTCCAACGAGCTGTAATTTATAAGGGAATAATGGCAAAGTCCTTAATTTTAACTTTATACATTCTTTTGAATACAGATAGCTTAAAACTCATTCATGTTTTTCCGTAGCATTTGATAATATTCTATTTCGAAATTTCTTGCATGACTGCATCGTTTTCAGTAAGAGTGTATATTGTATTATAAAGCAGTACAATAGAGAAATAAGCTCTCTTTAGCCTTGGTGCGCACCCTAATAAAACGACCTATAGAAATCTTAGTATAGGCACGGCACTACCAATCATTTAATTAAACTAATAATGCGTTCTTGCGTGTACAGTTTACTAATCATCACAAAAACTAAATGAATTAAAATGCGCCGGCGCGTAATATCACACTCTCCAAACACGAATCAGTGATTATTCACTAATTACAAGTGTATATTCACTATTTGTCAATGCTAGAATCGTACCACGTAGAATTAGTGTATACTCACAATATGAATTAGTAAATATAAAAATTCACTAATTATATAAATGAATATAAAAATTCACTAATTATTTAAGTGAATATAAAAATTCACTAACTTATGAAAATTCACAAATTATATAAGTGAATATAGAAATTCGCTAATTATATAAGTGAATATAAAAATTCACAAGTTATATAAGTGAATATAAAAATTCACTAATTTTATAAGTGACCATTAAATGTCATCTGACATATTTTTATTGCAGATTTTTTAAATCTATAAATTAGTTACTTTCACTAGTATAATAAACTTTTGTATTTTTACAATTTGATTAAAAATTGAATACAAAATAAAGAATTAGAGAATTCGCGTCAAAAAAACATAACCTTAATTCATTGTTAGTTATGATCCTATGTCATTGACTATAATTTAAAATTGGTAAACAAACAATAGTATACACCCAACGCTTTACTCTGAATATAATTAAAATAATCTAATTAACTTACCTGATAATTTATATTACTTGTTTGTTTATCGGTTTACAAGGAACTTGATGTAGAACGATCTACATTCTACATGAATAATAATAAGTATCTATATAGTAACTGTATGGAGGCGCCACAAGATTATATCAAGTGAATAGCTTCACTTACGAAGTTAGTGAAAATTTCACTAATTCATGTTAGAGAGTAGTAAAAAACATTTTATTTGTTCTAATAATTAATTTACCGTAAATTGACAGTAATTAATTAATAGAATTTTCCATATTAATTAACATAAATTGTAATGCATATCAAATTAGTTCATACATAAAGTTATGCAAATTATAATATTTGCATGTTAATGTTTCTTCTCAAATAAAACGAACAATCTGTGAAATTTGAAAACCATAACTGAACATAATAAATTGATATTGATCATACTGATATCGTATTATTTATTGCTTATATCAGTAAAGAAATCAGTGTCGAAAATACGATGGAAAAGAAAATGTATTTGTAGTAAGCAATTTCACAGAAAAAATACGATGAAATATGAAAACTTAAAATAATTACTTTTTGTTGTAAACACATTAGTTTTATTCGTTTTTCTGACGTGTGATTTAAAGTAAATCTTATTTGAAAGTATATATATTAGATATCGTGTCCATCGAGATAATAATTAATTTTACATCAATCTAATATCATTTATAAAATACCTTGTGAATCTAGGAAGTGCTATGTAGGGCAAACAAAACAGTTAGTAAAACATAGAATTTATCAACACAGAATGGACTGTATGAAACACAAATGTATTACTTGTCAAATCAAACAAGTTTTGATGGCGAGCAAAGTGGTCAAAAATAGTTGCTGCGGAATGACCCAATACACCACTAGAAGCTGTAATGTTTCCCATGCATGATTCACAAGCTACTGTCAATATTCGTGACGCTGCCTGTGTCGACGGCGACACCAGAGTGTACTTTTTCTTCGTTCAGGAGGCTAAAAACATTTTTGAGAAACTGCATGGGACAGTCTCGACTGACTGGATTAGCCTTGATGAGCGTTCATCGTGATGTCGAGATGAGTCCAGAGATCGTTGTCAAGCGCTTTATTTCTGTTGACAATCCGCGTCGATTGTCTTTTAGTTAATTTTTTATTTATGTTAAATTATACTACAAAAAGCATATTATATTATAATATTACATAAATAAAGTTGTTACTTATTGTCTCTGGTCCAGAGCTCGACCCCCCATCCCCCCGAAAGTATGACCTACATCAATAAAGTAATACTGAATACTGAAGTGAATTCCTGGCTATAGTAATAATAACCAAACCCCCATAATTCGTGTGTGTTTTTTAAACACATACGGATACTTGAAGTGTATCTAGAAAATATGTCAAGTTCATGATTGCTATACGAAAAATGAAAGTTTAGGAACGGCTGCCTTAAGTAAAAGAAAAAATCTTCCATACCACATAAAAAAACTTGTGTAAAATTACGCGTCCAAAAAAAGCGAATCTAATCTAAGCCCTTAGGGTTTCTTTGGCACATAAAATTATCTTTTATATGCAAAACGGTTGTAGAAACGGCATTCTTTATTACGCAAAATGAACGGGCCATTAGTTCTAAAAGAATAATCGTTATACACATAATATCTGCAACGCGCTCTGCACTACTCCCATATTAACATAATATGTATAGTAATGGGGTGGAAGGTAAAGTCGGGGGTGGATAAAAGAGCGCTATCATTAAAAACAGTCATTTATGTTTTCTAGTATAGTCATAATATGATAAGACCTCGGAAATAATAATTGGGGTATGATTCAGCTTCCCTATATAGTTAAAGAACTGTTAAATGTATTTGTAGTATAGTAAGTAAGAAGAAGTACAATTGGGTGGAGCTACGATGTTTTTAATGCCATACGGCGGTGACAAAAAAGAAATTTTGTGTATAGTTCGTTACTATGATCTGTCGCATATAATATGACATGTCACATATCAACATTTAAAAAAAAAGAGCGTGGGATAATATGTATTAATAATTCTGTAATATTAGAAGTAAATCAATTTATGGATTTGAGGTTTAACCATTTGGTTAATATAAATTAATTTTCATTGTTTCCCATAAGGTAGTCGATGCTTGTTGATGTTTCTTTAAAATATTCTATAAAAAAAAACTTGACGTTTGACGAAATCGTGGGCTCTGCCTTATTACATTTAGTCTACATTTGCGACAATGTAAAGAAATAACCCATAAAATAAATAATAAGTTCCTTTTAGGGCCTCTACTAAAATTTTCAATCTAGTCCTATCTTTTGCCATTTTTTGTTTCGGAAAGTTTAGAGGGAAAACGCCCCAAAATCGAAAAAAGTCATAGAGGAAATAAGTGTCAGACTAGGCCTAATGAAGCTATATACAAAGTTTGGGGAGAGTATTTGCCAGTAAAATTTTTGCCGACGAGCACTTTGACTATAATTAAAGATATTAAAAAAATAAAAGTAAAAACCGTAGGGCACAACTAGATTAAAAGATATTTAATAAAAGTTAAAAAGATCAGTTTTTCAGCTTGCGTCTATTGTCTCTGAATCGAACCAGCAACACTGCAGACCAAACGTAAGCTAATTTTCCTGAAAAGCAGATCTTTTTCAATTAATATCTCTTAATCTAGTCTTTTATTTTTTTATTTTCTTAATTTCTTTATTAATGTCTTATCTTTTAAATAGATAGTTTTTTTTTTCATTTTCTTCGACTTTGGGTAAAAGTTATTAAAACATGTCGCCAATCCGTCGCTTTATCATAAGCAGTAGCGTAACAATAGGGTGGCAGGACAGGTAAAATACCACGGGCCCCCGACGCGAGAAAGCCGTATGCACAGAATGATCCTAACATTTATTATTTAGTAAAATTTACCACAGGGTAGGTAAAACGGTCTCTAGCGCCTAGTTGGATGACGCAATAATTTCGAATTTGTCGCGTTTTTGACAGTTAGTCAACCTGCCCTAGTAAACCAGGCCCGGTCTCTCCTACATCAAAATAATTTCTTCGATTTAAGTTTAACGACATCACAAAACTCTAATGAGCGGAGGTAGGATTTGAACCCACG
Source organism: Xanthostigma xanthostigma (assembly GCA_963575645.1). Taxonomy (NCBI): domain Eukaryota; kingdom Metazoa; phylum Arthropoda; class Insecta; order Raphidioptera; family Raphidiidae; genus Xanthostigma; species Xanthostigma xanthostigma. The sequence goes on along the minus strand of OY754473.1, from coordinate 24,999,988 downwards.
ATGCTAACTTTTACACCAAGTCGTTCTCCGGTGGTTTTATACCTAATGCTTAGACCGCATCGATAAATAATATAAAAAGAGATTTCGAACGATAAGTAAACTTTTTAGTCTAGTATATTTTTATTACGACGTAATATCGAAGCAAGCATCTGGCGGAGGTTTTATAAGGCATTATCTAACAAGAAGAGTTCGTATTACATTTGCCACGCTCGTCTGTTCTCAACACTTTGGATGTGTGTGTACATGTGCGTTGCGGATATCTCTAAGGCTATTCCAGTAGGAGGAACATCCCCAGAGGGCCCCAGAGTATTCTCGTCTTGTTAATTTTAGTTCATTGTCCAATTAGAACAGTGTACGTCGATTCTAACCTCACTAATGCCAACCGACTTGCCAGTATCTTCTTCATACATTGCTCACGCACGCAGCCTTCTGATTATCCTTGTCCGAATCATCTCTATTATGGTGTTATCCCAACTGATCTTTCTTTCTTTTTATTCTTTCCTGGTGTTCTGTTGCGTGGTTTCAGAGGGAATCGGCAAAAATAAAATTATAAATAAATTATATGTGGATAAATGAAAGTTAAAAAAAATCGCATAGGATTTATAAATTATATTTATTTTTTAATTTATTAGATACCTGGATTAATGTACTTGTCGATGATGAAACGCAATTACCTATTTGTTTCTAAAAAAAATAAGTTCAAAAACTTAAACCCGACTACTAAAAAGTATGAAACAAGAAAATATTCTCATCTGAGGATAGCCACCTACCCTAACAAAACATTACATTTTAACAGTAGTAAGCGATCATAAGCTCTAGGGCAAAGTGCATCACGCTATACATCTAGAGGGGCCTCATATATGGCATACGACCACGGCTATCCTCAGATGAGAATATTTTATTGTTTCATACTTTTCAGTAGTCGGGTTTTAATTTTTAAACACATTTTTTATTTAAATTATATTTTTGAACTTATTTTTATTATATGTTTTCAATTTGCTTCCCTTTGGGACCAAAATTCAAAAATAAATGTAGTCTATTATACCCGGGTCATAATAACGAATCGAATGACACCTTATTTATCAAAATCGGATTAATAGTTCGTAAATCCGTAAATACAAACATACATACATAGACTGCTAAACTGATAACACTTCCTTTTGGCTTCGCCGCATATATATACTATTTTGTGACATTTTGCCACAAAATTTTTGTTTAATAACCTTAATTATAATTTAATTTAATTATTACTGATTAAGAGACGGCAACATAATTAGCTGATACATATTTTTTGAAATTACGGACTCAGAACACTTAGTGTGCCGTGTTAGTTTTAAGCGACAACAACCAAAGCATTGTTGAAAAAAAAATGAAAAATGCAAAACCTGTTACCTTAGGAACTGGGTTGTTATTATTTTTTCACAAAAGAAGAAAGTCAGATTTTTCCTGTTCGGTAGAATAAGTGTTTGGTTTCTTTTGAGTCTGTTGATAATTTGTTTATCATTTCTGTAATAATATCTGGTCTGTATTTAGAATAATTAATTAATTATATTCAATCGCTAGAATAACGAAGATTATTATATTAAGTTTGCGTCACACTTCTTATATTGTTCGGTATTTGTATCAGTTATGTTTAGTGGTGTATTTAAAAATTTGCTTACATCAAAACAAATTCATTGAACCAATCTAAATAATTGACGTTCTTTTCTCTACTGGGAATTACATATAGGATCTCAGGCCGGCTCACTATTAAATAAATCGTAATAAAAAAGGGCCCAGCACCATTAACATCCAGCCGTGCCCGAGTATCGCCTGCTCTGTTTCTCGTTTCTATGGTTTCTTTCTTCAGGTTTGGAATAGTTGGGAGCTGATCTGCGCCGAGCGTCCACCGTGACCCTTACAATATAAACTATTTATACTGATAAGCGAGATTTTAGATATATAAGGATATCCATTGAATTCCATGTTTAACATTTGCACTTTTTTTTAGAAATAGAAAAATAGTCGAAAATTTACCGTTATAAATTTACCGTTATATGCCATCTTGCAACACTATTGCGCATCTGTGGATGAAAGTAAAAATGCTAATATCGCTATTAAAAAATAGGGGTTCGTGGTAGAACGGTGAAAATTTAGGGTTATAAATATTTTTAATGACAAATAATAAAAAAAAATTTTAAAAAATTGTCCAAAAAATAAAAAAAATCTGGAGAGGGCCAACCTTATCATATGGGGGTATAAAAAAAGCCTACGACCTATTCTCAGACCTACCAAGTATACACAAAAAATTTCATAAAAATCGCTCAAGCCGTTTCGGAGGAATTCGATAACAAACACTGTGACACGAGATTTTTTTATAGGTATATTATAGATATGCCTCGAACAATTCTCAATTGAAAAGGAGATATATTTCCTGTATTATTATTATAAACGATGCTGTTTCATATCGGAGAACTTACAAATATGCCGACACAGAATTCACTGTATTACCGACGTTGCTTCAGAGTATGTTTGAAGATACGGTTGAAATCATCCTGAATGTAACAGTAATGGCGTCTTTTCAGTATTGATAAATGCACTGCCGGTTCGGGTTATTGCGAGCAGCTTTCACAAAAGCAACTGGTTGGAAATAACGTCAAAGTTTAAAAATAAAGAATGTAGGTGCAGAAATCCAAGGGCACTTGTAAAAATCACTTTTAGCATCTATTTCTATATATAGATTCTTTTTACTTGGTTCCAAGCAAAAGTTTCGTTTCTACAATAATTCTGAACTTGTTTGTGGATTAATCAGTAATCTTTTGTTCACTGTTTAAGAGACAATATTATGAATCATAATTTTTAAAGTACCTTCCTATTGCAGAAGTTTCACAAACTACGAGTTGAATAATAGTACGTACCTCGATACAGCTGGCAGCGCCAAAATGTTGTATGATAAAATAGTTGGTATGAGAATTAAGGGCTATTTAAGGGCTAATTTAGTGCCCCATTTTTAAATTTAGGACTCTTGTTTTTTAGGTATAATCTTTCAATAACGTCTATACGGTGGAAGTACGGGTCACATATGGTGGAGGAGCTGGTCGACCTGGCAGCGCTACAATGAAAAATTATATTAACGATTGCATGAGATTTAAGGGCTATTTAAGGACTAATTTAGTGCCTCATTTTTAAATTTAGGGTTCTTGATTTTTTAGGCAAAATCTTTGAATATCTTCTATACGGTTCTAGTACCATATTGTGTAGATGCGGGTCACTCAATGGTGGCACGCGTCCAAATCCAAATTTATCACGAAATTCACATGACCATAAAGGAAAAGCATAGACATCGCGAAACCGATGCTTTGTAAATGCTGGAAGAAAATAAGCCTCGACTTCATCTCCATTTTCCTTTAAACGTAGGCTACGAACATTGATTGTCTATGCCCATTTCGTCGAATAATTGGATGGTTTGCCTTTCTTTCTACGCATTCCGACATTCATAAAATCCTTATCTTGTTCAGAATTCTCCTTTTTTGTGTGTTTTTTACGTCATAATATTGTACTGACATTTACACAAAAGTGACCCATATCTCCACCATATGGAACTCGTATTACCACCGTATAGAAGATGTTTAAAGATTGTGCCTAAAAAAACAAGAGTCCTAAATTTGAAAATGAGGCATTAAATTAGCTCTTAAATAGCCCTTAAATCTCATCCAATCGTTAACATGATTCTTCATTACGCTAAGTCTACCCGCTCCTCCACCACATGTGGTCCGTACTTCCACCGTATAGAAGTTTATTAAAGATTGTGCCTAAAACACAAGAGCTCTAAATTTAAAAATGAGGCACTAAATTAGCCCTTAAATAGCCTTTACTCTACGTTTATAGGGTAGGTATTATGATCTATGTGGCGGCATTATTATTTTATCAGGCGAATAAATATTTAGATCCTTCAAGTAAGACAGAATAGATTTATACCTGCAGTAAACATAATTATGGTTGGTGAATTGAATTATCGGACAAATAGTTACCTGTAAAACAAATGAAGCGAATAAATAACAACTTACGTCCGGTGAATATGGTCATTAAACAGTGTAAACGTAATTTTTTGTCCTATCTATTTATTCGTACCAGCACAATTTGAACATAGCCGAACCGATTTTGTTGTAACTTAGGCCACTGGTAATTGATATCGAGGCTCTAGGGTATTTTTTTCGGCTACGGTCGGGTCAAGATAAAATTTCGTTAAAACTGAGAATTCTCGTAATAGAACCAGAAAACTGTAGGTCTATATTAAACAACAGTTTCAATGACCAGTTATTTATGCCGAACACTGTAAGTACTAAGAACGCGGTTCTTTGACGCCAGACAACGATATTATTTTTTTACAACTCCTTGTGACTTTTTCGCAAGACAAATCTGATTATTTCTTATTGTGACATTTTCCATACCTTTGTTCTATTATCTCATCACATAACTACATATTATCTAAGTAATCTTGTGGTAAATATTGCGGGTATATTTTTCTAAAGGGAATAATTATTATCCTTGTATTTCAGTTCACATGTTTTTTCTCTAATCTAATATATAAATAAAAAACTTAATGTTAGTTCGTGTGTCACCTGTCTGTTCGTCTGTTCGGAACCTATGCGTTGATTGTTCATCCGATTATGATAAAATTTTGGTGAGTTGTTCTGCGCGCGCATGCAAAAATTTCCAGCCAAAAAAAAAAAAATTCAATGTCTGAACAATCTTTTTTAAACTGATATTGTCACTGCCGAGCAGGGCACAGCCCCGTGAGGCAAGACAGTAATGCGGTGGAGCCTTAACAATGGCGGTGAAGGCTCCACTGTTGTTCCTGTCGTGTTTCATCTCAATTAGGTGTGAAGTCACGGGTAGCGACTATTATATTTATATATAAAACAAAGTCTCTCCGTCGCGTCTATCTGTCTGTTTGAACGCGATAAACTCAAAAACTACGGAACGGATTTTCATACGGTTTTCACTAATAGAAAGAGCGATAAACGAGGAAGATTTCTGTATATAATTTGTAAATATTTCGTATAAAATGGCTGAACTATGGCGGAATTTGGCAAGAAAATTGTTTTCGTACGCTTATAAAACAAAGTCGCTCCGCCGCGTCTATCTGTCTGTTTGAACGCGATAAACTCAAAAACTACCGAACGGATTTTCATGCGGTTTTCACTAATAGAAAGAGCGATATAGGAGGAAGGTTTCTGTATATAATTATTTGTAAACATTTTGTACAAAATGGTTGAACTATGGCGGTGTTTTTTCAAAAAAAAAAAACTATTTTCATACGTTTACATGGCTAACGCTACCCAAATATTTAGAGATACATCAAAACGATATGCTTTGATAGTTCTGCTGATAGTTCACCCGGGTGAAACCAAGACGGGAAGGTAGTAAAATATAAAAATCATACATGACTTCTATGCTTCAAAATCATCTGCCTTCATTAGGTATAAGTACAAAATAATAACAACATTTCTAATTATTATTGTGAAAGAAAACTCTAATAATTTATAGAGATGATGATCCTGTTCAATTGTTAGAAGATTAAGAAGGAAGAATCCTGGTGGCATAGGATCGATGAAAAAAGCAAATACTGAAGATTTTTATTGCATTTTTATTATCTGACGTTTCGGCACACTTTATGCCATCTTCGGAGAATCTAAAAGATTTAATATATAAAAAAGTTTCAAGTTATTGTTGTTACATTTGTTATTGTTAATGTTATTGATCTTAAAGTTGTTATTGTTAAATTATTGTTGTTAAAAATTAAAGTTAAAATTTGGAAGTAAAATAAATAAACTTACCAATGCTGTCCATTTTTTCAGTATTATTGTTATGTATAAAGTAAATTAAAATAAAAATTGTCATCAAAGGTATTCAATTACTATTTATCTTGAAAGAACGAATAGATTTTTACTGAAAACTGTAATAAATGTATCTGTTACTTGTATAAAGTTATACTGATTGAAAAAATGTTTTTGAATTTTTTAAAACACGAAAAACAGAGCATTGATAAGTTTAAAACACGAAAAACAGAGCATTGTCAATGCTCTGTTTTTCGTGTTTTAAAAAATTCAAAAACATTTTTTCAATCAGTATAACTTTATACAAGTAACAGACACATTTATTACAGTTTTCAGTAAAAATCTATTCGTTCTTTCAAGATAAATAGTAATTTAATACCTTTGATGACAATTTTTATTTTAATTTACTTTATACATAACAATAATACTGAAAAAATGGACAGCATTGGTAAGTTTATTTATTTTACTTCCAAATTTTAACTTTAATTTTTAACAACAATAATTTAACAATAAGATCAATAACATTAACAATAACAAATGTAACAACAATAACTTGAAACTTTTTTATATATTAAATCTTTTAGATTCTCCGAAGATGGCATAAAGTGTGCCGAAACGTCAGATAATAAAAATGCAATAAAAATCTTCAGTATTTGCTTTTTTCATCGATCCTATGCCACCAGGATTCTTCCTTCTTAATCTTCTAACAATTTCTAATTATTCCAATACTAGTGATCTAATTGAATCAATACTAAAATAATTTAATCAATAGAAATACTGGTTATAGAGAAACTGTAAAAAATTCGAAAATGAATACAAAAATTTCAGCTATTTGGGCGACGGGATCATTTCAATTTAAAAAATATTGACATTTGATATAGTATAATGAAGAAATGCAAATTTCTGACATTTTGTGAGATGACGCGGATAATGGCTAGTATTCAATATGATGTTTGCTATTCCTTACCACGGTTACCAACGTAATATATCCCACGTCATGTAAAAATTAATCAAAGCGTGCTGAATTAGTGTATTTCTGATAGATCTACAAAACAAAAGAACAGCTGATTTTTTTTATTTTCAAAATATTTCCGAAACTAGGTATATATTATAAACTTTAGAAAAAAATTTTAACGAAACTTCCTTGAAAAAATAACCAGAATAATAAGCCGTTATGAAAAGAATACCATTATTATATTAAAAAAGACCGTTATAGCATAATTATCTCTTCTGAGCACACGTAAAAACAATTATAGGGCTCTACATATTTGCCTATCAAACATCTTCCCACAATTTGGTTTCAATCCGGTCATCCGTTTGACCTATGTCGTGCACACAGCCAAACAGACGCACTGAGTTTTTCCAAAAGTATGTACAAAAATATAGTACAACTTTGAAAAGTGAATTTTGACCTAAACTAGTACCCAGTCCTCACTTGTGGGTTGGAATGGTAAAAAATTTAAGATATTTCTTTGAAATGTCTTTATTTTATTTTCAACAAATTAGTCTAGTAGAATTGGATCGCCTGTGAAGCTTATACATTCAGTATAGTATTTACAAGTATGTCATCGCTGACTTCTTCATTCACAGTCCACTGCGTGTAATACAACCATAGATATATAAATTAATAGATAGCGGATGCCTAACCTTGAGTATTGCGCGGAATGGTTCCAATTGCCGTAAAAAGTGCGCGAGATTAAAAAAAATTAAATATATTATAATATAATGTTATTTATAAACAGTGATATTTCGCTCCAAAACCTATTTTTATATTGAAACGTTTCAAAAATTACAAAACTGGGCATAAATATCATGAAAAGCTTTTGACAATTAGGTAATAGACATCAAGGTTGGCATGCATCGTATATAATGACGTCACATAAGCCCGCCAACATGGCCGATTGTTCAAACTGTCTAGTTTTGAATGTGAAATTTTATATTTTTTTCTTATGATAATATTACATTTTTAAATGATTATCAATTTTTTCTGTATTATGGTTGAATAAATAATCTATTAAAAATATTAAAAAAACACATGCATATGACCTATTGGTAAATCGTGAAAAATTTGTGCATTCCACTGACGCAGTGTTTTAGTTTTGAACTGAATTTTGTACACAACAAGTAATAATTTTCAAATTTTAATTTTCATGAAAGTAAAGTTGAAGCTAAATAAAGTAGTATTAACGCATTTTTGAAAAAGCGCCGGATATTTATGTTCAGTTTTGTAATTTTTGAATCGTTTCGGTAAAAAAATAGGTTTTGGAGCGAAATATCACTGTTTACTGTAAGTTTTGTTGTTTTTCTCAATAAAATCATATTATAGAATATTTAATATTTTTGAATCTCGTGCGCTTTTTACGGCGTATCCCACATTCAAAATGACTTCTAATAGGGACAAGAGGTGCTAGTGTATCCGCAATCTATTAAATATATATCTATGAAAACAACAGAATACGTTAAACAGAGAGGACTAGAGAGAGGAACAGCGAGCAATGATATGTTAAACAATTCGTGAATAATGCTAATGAAATTCTTTGTGAAAGGTAGATTTCTACAGTTCCTGTGTCCAAAGGAAAGAAAAGTAACTACTTTTATTTTGACGAAAGGATACCTCAAACACGATACCAAAAATAGCATCAAAAGACAAAACTCTTCATTCTTAATTCTAAAATTATTCTGCATTTCTGGTTTTTTAACCCTCTATTTACTATTTGAATGTGTCTTTTTCTATAGCGGTGGAAAAAAGCATATATTCCTGAAATCCCTCGGGACCTTCCTGCCACACGAATATCGAGAAAAACAAGCCGTTTCCCATGGCTTTTATAACGTTTCGCATTTGTTTAAATGTGAAATTATTTCGAATACATAAACACGTATATATATTACGATGAAGGAAGGTTTTGGTTGAGGATCATAAGTAAGCTTTACCAATGCTACGCTAGTAGCCAACGTTTAGAAAAATTTATTTTCATCTTCAGGACCTCAATATTTACCACCATTTGACCAGCTTGAGGCCCTGAAGGTGAAAATAATGTTTTCGAAACGTTGGCCGCTACCGTAACGATGGTAAAGCTTATTTACGATCCTCAACCAAAACCTTCCTTCATCGTAATATATATACGTGTTTATGTATTCGAAATAATTTCAATAATTATAATAAAAACATCAACATCTTAGAAATAATTAATTAAAATTTTATGAGCTTGCAAAAAGTGAACATAATATTGACCACGTGGTTTCAAATATACATTTCTGGGTCAATATTGTTATTCAGAAAATTATAAAAACTATAGGATGTTACAACTTAATATGTATAATTGTAAAATAACTCACCTTACCCTGATTTAATCCACTTTCACATCAAGTACTATTTGTTGAAGTGATAACCTTACTCAGTTACCTAAAAAAATTATATAGCGAGTTGACGAAAACGAAAAATGGCTCCCGTGAATATATGCGAGCGGACTGCCTTACTGTAAGCGACTCGCAAGCCGTTGATGGGATGAGACTTAGTGTACACTGCTCGTCAACTCGACGCAACGAACGTTCTTTGAAAAACGTCAGTGGTCCATATTACAGAACCCTACTTAAAAAATATTGTAGAGGTGTATAAATAAAATATAGCAAGTTGAATATAGAATAGTTGTCAAGGAAATTAAAAGCAGTACTGGTGTTGACCGGAAAGGAATCAGCGACCTTCAGCGTACGGAACAGGCGCTCTATCCATTAAAATGTTTTTTCAGATTGATTTACTACTGTTTTTTGGTATAGTATCTCTATATTATTAAACGAGCTAATCTTGTATCTACCTATGTCCCTAAATATTTTCTCGAAAACGGCCCTAACGATTTGGATGAAATTTACTGAAAAGGGATTTTGAGGGGCAAAAAATCGTTTTAGCTAGGTCTCATCTTTCGAAAAAATCATTTTCTTACAAATTTTATCATTATAAAAATCAATTTTTTGACGTATGAAAATACTTAAATATTGTAAGTAGGTTTTGGAATTTTATACAAACAATGAAACAATTGTTTTCAAAATATTATGACAGTTAATCTTTAATTACTATCCAAGTGAGACTTAAAATAAATACGTATTTGAATATCAGTTTTTTATTTAACTTTCCGAGCAAAGCTCGGTCACCCAGGTACTTATTGTATTATCACTATTCTGCGCAATAGTGTTAGTCGACCTTATCTTTCTATATGTATAATATTACTATGGCGGCTCGTGAAACTTTAGGATTGATGATCCTGACACCGACTAGACGCTTTTAATAGTTGCGGGACGAGAGGTTTGCACGACGGCCGAAACATTTCCCAATCGAGACATCCTTTTCATCTGTTTCTCGGGACTTGGCCACTCGATGTTATTATTGTTCGCTCGGTTCATGTATTAAACATGGTCCCAGTGGGCCTTGTATTACATTTTGCTATTGGCGTGTGGATTACTGTGTCAGTACAAATTAACACTGAAAGGTTCACTCTCTCGTCGGACCAATAAAACACGACCTGTATTCTGTTTTCTGCCAGGGACACACACACACATATTACTTTATGTCTATCGGCTGGATGCTGTCTTCGAGTGGACAAATCAGACATTTGAAGTGTATCGTTTCGAGATTATCATTGTCAAGGCGAATTAAATTTCAACGACGCCATTTCGATCGGAAAGTGATTGAATTGTGATCTTTTAAAAGATAAAATGATAATAAAAAATAGCTTTTATTGAAATGTACTTAAAAGAAAAAATGTTTTTCAATAATTAACGTTAATGGGTATAAAATCGTGAGCCATAAACTCTATAATCCTTTATAATTGCATATAATTGTATTTTTTATTATTTTTAATCTTTTTTTTATATTTTTTTATTTTATACTTTTATTTTTTTTATATATTTTTCTACACACGTCCTAAGCCCATGCTCCTGCCCTAGCACTGGCTGCAGCCAAGTTGGGCAGGATTATTCCAACTTCAAAATTTGTAATATAAATGTATCATAACTATTTTGGGATTAAATAAATAAATAAATAAATTGGTCACAACCCACACTTTTATAATTATGAATATAATTTATAAAAAAAAAGTTTTTTCTTTTTAGTACAATTCAATAAAAGGTTTCTTCAATATAATCAGACGCTAATCAAAGATTTCAATAAAAGGTTGTCTTTGACAAGTCTTTTTACTAATAACTTATTTTATTAGTGTGTAGGCTTTCACGGCCGGTGTCTTTCAAAATATTTTTGGGTTCCGGGCTTCGTCCATTAGTATTTCTACCTGATGTTTTATCTACAACTGCGGTAGACATTATCAAAGGCGATGTGGTACCGGGCGAAGTGTCCTTCTAGGTGACTTACAGGTACCACATCGTCTTTGTTAATATCTACCGCAGTTAAAGACAATAAGTCAGGTAGAAATACCAAATGTGCACGGTCTACAAACCCGGAAATTAAGAATATTTGAAATATTTTATTTAGTTATTTTTATTCTTACAAAGTTTTTACTAATAAAATATTAGGTACTTTAATAAAATTAATTAATTAAGGAGGTTGAGCCGTTTTACGAAGATAATGAAAAAAATCTGAAATAAAGTTTTTTTAATAGATTTTTTATGACAAAATTTTCTGTAAAAAATCCAAAATCATTAGGAGATTTATAAAGTTAAAAATTAAAAAAAACTTTTACATGTAGTCTTATGGAAAATATGTCAACCTAGCATGCAAACGGTACATTTTAATTTTTTGCAAATAACCAAATAATGTCAGCAGTTCCGAAAACTAACTATGTAAAGCATCGATGTATTACGCATATTTTAATATTTTTTCCAATTTAATTAGGAGACTTTTAATTATTAAACCTTAGCACTTTTTGATTATGGACTTTTATTTTTATTATTTTAACAATTTATCTGAATTTTCAACTTTTTATTGATTTATTTTTTAATTTTTATTACTTATAATTTCTTTTTTTAATTATTTACTGCAAAAAATGTGTAAAATACAGATATTTACATAAATTTATTTTTTTAACCTAACTTTGTACAAAATTAATATTAAAAAAAATTATTTATGCCTTTATAAGAATAATTTATTTTTATCATCTACTTATAACCTTTTGTAAAAATTTATTATAGAAAAGTTCCCATTTAGAATTCGACTTACATTTGATTGGGACTGTAACGCATCAACCTCCTTAATTAAGTCCAAAAACGATTGAATCATGTATTGTAATCGGGAATACATCTTATTATGTGTACAAAACTTCAATTTGATCGAATATATTGTGACGTCTACCATATTGGCTTTGCAAAGGCGTTACATAGCTTATCGTATTCCACTCGTCAAACACTTTCATTTGATGTCCATGTCAAGAGGGCTATGAATAAAAAGGTAATCCGCCATCGTGGGACGTTCGGCATATTGGCTTTATGTACTTATTGTCACTGGACATATACAGTCATACACGTGTGCAAAATTTTAAAGTCTAGCTTAATTAAATCTAGTCTAAATTTTGATTGCAAATTTGACCCAAACTGACAGACTGACTGACCAATGACCATACAAGCGATATTAAATAAAAGCTTATGATAACTCTCAAATCATGCGATGTTTTACAGATTTAGCCACTAATAATTAACATTTTTTTTTATTTTAAAAATATTTCCGAAACTATAAAGTTAATAAAAAAAAATTGTTTAAATTATCTTGAAAAAATAAATAGAATAATAAACTATTATAAAAAGCCTACCATTATTATATAAAAAACAACGTTATAGAATATATCTCTTTTGTGTATGCGCCAATTTTCCCCAAAAATATTAGGGTTCTAAAGTAAACTAACAGACTAACAGTCAAATCATGCGATGTTTTACATATTTAGCCACTAATAATTAACACGTTTATAAACGTGTTTATGAGTAATTGAAGCAAAAATTTTAATAAAAAAAATATAAAGATTTAGGTATAAAAAATTTAATTAATGTATGGGAAACTAGAATTTTCAGATTTTTCATTTTCTATATTAGATATTGTGTACATCGTGATAATAAATTATATTTAAAAAAATCGCAGGATTGTGGACAAAAATATTAGATTTATTTAATGTACGGCGTTTCTTTTTACAAGCTTTTATTTAGTTTCACCTGTCCCGATGTCTGCCTGAAATAAAATCTTGCAAGTTAAATTTGACTCACTTCCCGTTATCCAAATGAGCTGAAATTTTGCACAACGTATATAGTTCCGATGACAATACAATATTATAATGACTATCTAACCGTTCCGGCTTTCGCCCGGCTGTAAATCGCACTTTTAACTACTTCCCGTTATCCGATTGTGTTGAAATTTTACATACGTATGTAGTTCCGAAAACAATACAATATTATAATAACGAACTGACTGTTCCGGCTTTCGTCCGGATGCCAATCGCACTTTTAATAAAGCACACTAAAAACTAAATAAACAAAAATATTTTTTTTAAAAAGCAAGCTTTTATTAGTTGACAAACATAATGTAATAACTAAACACAAATTAGAACTTGACCACAAAATTAATTGGGATGATATAAAAATTTTAGATAATGAAACTAATTTTTAACTTCCCGCTTTAAAAAAAAAAAAAAAAATTTTTTTTTTCAAAAATCGGGAAGTTATTGGTTTCACCCCGATTTTCGAAAATCGAGTTTTCGCCAGATCTCGACGTTTTGAGGTCCTAGGAAGCTATTAAAACTATTTTGGCGATGATGTCCGTAGGGCTGTATGTATGGATGTGTGTGTGTGTGTGTGTGTGTGTGTATGTATGTATGTAAACCCTTTATATCTTTTGAACGGAGTGTCCGACTGAAACGCGGTTTGCGGCATCTGACGTGATCTTGGTGAACTTAGACTTCCTGAAAATTTGAAACGATTCGGCCCAAAAAATTTTGAGAAATCTTAAAAAAACAAGTTTCAAAAATTTTTCAAAATTTGTTTTTGTAAAATATTTTCTAAACTACTGAACCGAATAATTCCAAAATCTAATCAGCTCTTCACCTTAACAAACTGCGTCGATTTCCGCAAACCGCATCAAAATCGGTTCATTTGTTCACGAGATACCGTGAACGAAAAAATCGTAAAAAAGTGTTTTTTTAAAATGATTCTTAAAATTGTTATCAGATCGATTTTTTTGTAATAAATTACTTTCTTAGGCTAAAAAAACTGCGTCGATCGCCGCAAACCAGATCAAAATTGGTTCATTTGTTCATGAGATAACGTGAACGAAAAATTAGGAGAAAAGTAATTTTTTATAATTACTCGTAAAATTCTTATCAAATCGATTTTTTTGTAATAATTTACTTTCTTAGGTTAAAAAAACTGCGTCGATCGCCGCAAACCAGATCAAAATTGGTTCATTTGTTCATGAGATAACGTGAACGAAAAATTAGGAAAAAAGTAATTTTTCATAATTACTCGTAAAATTCTTATCAAATCGATTTTTTTGTAATAATTTACTTTCTTAGGTTAAAAAAACTGCGTCGATCGACGCAAACCGCATCAAAATCGGCTCATTTGTTCACGAGATATCGTGAACGAAAAATTTGTAAAAAAGTGTTTTTTTTAAATTGCTCGTAAAATTCCTATGAGATCGATTTTTCTGTAATAAATTTCTTTTTTAGGATAAAAAATTGAGTCGACTGCCGTAAATTGCATCAACATCTGTTCATTTGTTCATGAGATATAGTGAACGAAAATTTCGTAACAAAGTGTGTTTTTTTTTGAGCTCGAAGAGCTAAAAAATAAACTTCTTGCTATATTTTATATATTTTTGAGCGTTTTGAACTCGAAAATAGCGGGAAGTTACAGGGATGGCCTGCAGGGTCAAACTTCTTTTCAAATTTTTTTAAAAGAAATATTTCGGAAATGTTACATATAAAATCAAATAAAAATTCTCTCAATGCTCAATTAGATACTGAAAATTTAAGTAATATATATAATATTATTTTGAAATAATTTGTTTTTAATAATTTTTCTTTCTTTATAGGTGCTCAAATTATTTCCATGACTACATAATAAAACATTGTTTGTTATTATTTTTTCAATATTTATATTTTAAAAATATCTATCACGAATTGCATTCAGAGTAAATAGAAACTAATTATTAATTATTTTTTATATTTTTAGATCCGTTCTGAAGAAGATCCAAATCCGGATCGAAACGTTATTGTATTAATTTTATATTGTTTGTTAATATATTGTCTGAAAAATTGGTCGATAATTTTATTTATTGAACTTTTATTAGTTGTTTATAAAAATGAACTAAAAAGTTAAAAATAATTTTTTTGCTCGACGGGCAGAAAGCGTCCACTTTCGTTCCGCTGCGCTAAACGAAGTTGCCTCTTCCTGCCTACGTCGAGCAAAAAAAAAATGTATACACACCACGGGAAGTAAAGTAAAAAAGCCTAAGATCATATCTTTATTGACCTCGGCTTCGCCTCGGCCAACAATTATATGTGATCTCAGACATTTCTTACTTTACTTCCCTAGATGTATAATATACTATTATTTCGATTAGAAATAAGTCGCTTTATACGTACTTATCATAGTTTCAAGTTTTCAAATAAAAGCGTGTTACGTCTTAATAGCATCAAGAAAGTAAAAAAGACGGTGTATGTAACATGCTTTTATTTGAAAAAATGAGATTGTGATAAGTACTTACGTATAAAGTGAATTATTTCTAATCTAAATAAAATTATTTTTAAGTTTTTAGTTCATTTTTATTAACAACTAATAAAAGCTTGTTTTGTAAAAAAAATCGTTTTTTAATTCTTACTATTTTTTATTTTGTTTAATGGATGTTATTATTCCAGATTTTGAGGCGTTATCACAATCTCAAATTGTTATATATACAAAAAATTTGTGCCGAAAATAAAATTAAAATTAACTTACAAATTTTGTCGGACAGTGTTCTATTTTGAAATAAGTGTTTCTAAATAGTATATTTTTATTAGCATAAAAAGCGTACACAATCTCTCGTTATTTTGCGAAATACTTTGTTTTTATTAACTTGTTCCTTATATTACCCATGTACAAAGGGTCAGTAGAATTATTATTTCCTTCCTGATAAAATTTGTTTAAAATGAAACCATTTTTGATCCTTCCATTTCCTATCCCATATATAATATAGGTGTATGTGGGTGTCATATTTTACATTAAAAGAAAAATGTTATTTATTTTTAAATTTAGAAAAAGCTTCGAGAGAAATGAATTTGACAGGATAAACCGTTACATGTTTCACAATTTTTTGCTCACTTCCGAGCATTTATATACCACACACTCACACTTTTATTTCCTGTCACTCTCACACACATAGTTATGTCTTTTGCTATACAATGAAAAATAACAAAAACTGAACATATATACAGGCTGTTTATTGCTCATACATACCGACCTAGTGATGTAATATCTTAACTTACGTTCAGAAAGCGAAGACATATTTGTTGACATTGTTTTTTTTTTCGCGGAGTAACGGCAAATAGACAATTTTACTTGACGAAAATACTGTAACAAAACTGCTCTTCGATGCGGTGGTAAATATTTATTTACAACAATAAAATGCAAAACAAATAAACAAACAAACTAAAAGTACTGCTTTTATACAATGGAAATGAAATAGAAACAATGTAACAAACAAAACAACAACTTCTAAGTAATAAAAATAATACAAAGTCACTATATACACAGAAATTTATACAAGAAATATTTATATAAGCGCTCTAGAAATTTATTTCCAAACTCAATGATTTATGTCAGGCGACCGACCATACTGTATATTAACACAATACCGTCTTAATTGCGTCTGTACACTGTCGCCTGGCTGTATTACCCATTTTAGCTTTTTCTCGATTGTTCGAAACACTTCTCTACTCGCTTCCACAAAAACTCTTCTACCTGCTTCTACAAAAACTATTCTAGCTGCTTCTACTAATGCTCGCAGTCAGTGACGTGCGTAACAATACTAATAATTATAGTGTCACACCGTGATAATAAAGATAATTTTTAAAACGCTAAAAAATTACTATGATACAAGTAAATTTTCGTGCGAGCCCAATTCTATTCGGTATTAATAACACTATCTAGAGCTATTATTTGCTACAATTGTTGCGAAACACGCATTGTTACTATCTTGATTGATATTTTTAAATCCAATGAAGATTTTCAATTTTCTGTGCATGGATGGGAAAACAATAGGATCGCCCGATCACGCACCGTTCGCCTCGTCCGATCACGCACCTTCCGTCAACGCTTTCGTCAGGCATTCATCAGCTTACTCCCCATGTTTAGCGTGCCTAAAGAAGTTTTACTTCAAAAATATGTATGAAGGATACTTTCACTCAATCTGTGTCAAGGGGATGGATTCAATATGGCTGTGTTTCATGTTCAACGTGTAAATGTGCATGTGTTTGTGTTGTGTGAGTGCGTCGTGTAATGTATGTATGTGTTTTTGAGGAGCTTTAGTGTTACAATGCAAACTAAGTTGTGGAAGTGTTTTTCTAAAGTCTGGTATCACTTAAGTCAAGTCAAAATCACATGTCGAGTGTCGAAAATGCAACACACCGTATATCATGTGTGGGTATATGATCTCGATATAGAATATTATCGGTGAATATTTATTGTAGACATTATGTTTTAACTTCAAATACAATGAATCAAAAATGTTTGTTAGACGCTGTCAAAAACAGAGAGAATATATTTTTCTCCGCATAGACATCCGTTGCATGTCTATAGCCGTATAAAATGTATACGTGTTAAGCCTGCACAACAATAAAATGTCAAAAAATTTTGAACTGACGGGGATTTGTTTTCCACGCCTCATTTACGAGTATTTACAAACCCTTAATTTCGCTGATAACTGATGAAAGTATGAGTTCGTTATTAAAAATATTACTAAAATAAATAATATTTTAATTGATACTAGATCTAGATAACCTGAACAGTTAGTGGCTTTGAAACATAAATAAATAAAAATTATAAATATTTTACGCTGTATAAAAGGTTATCATAAAGTAAGGGGTATATTTTCCAGTTTATATTTAAAAAAAATAAGTTAAAAAAAAAACAGTTGTGTGGTTTTAAGAAACCACGACGCAAGTGAAACTTTTATTGGATTGTATGCGTTGGATTGTAGACACTTATCCATCACGATTAATTATAAACAACAATATTCGCATGAATACAAGAATAAAAACATGTAAACACTGTACAGCACTTGCCCGCATGACAGACTGACTATGTGTTATACATACTACACGGTCAGCTGATGCTAACCATGGGCGCCGCCATATTGGCCTTGGCTGCTCTACCGAGCATGCAACAGACGGCCAGAAAAATTCGGGGCGATAGAATAAAAGTTTCACTTTAAAAGGTATAAGAAATTTAATTGCTTAAATAATGAGATTTCTATGTCCAACATTCGATATGGCGTCCATTTTGTTGTTTTTTTTAAATGACCACAACCAGTAATCCGCTGGGTTAAGATACATACATACATGCATACATACAGGTCGAGCTAATAAAAGCGTATTAAAAATAACAATCATTGCAGTTATTTATGATGAAAGTTTACAAGGCTACAAACAGGAAATGTTATTAATCAAATTCAATTGATGAGATTATCGAACAAAATCGATTTATAGCAATATTAATACGAGTTGCGCGCTTGTGTACCTACCTGACTATTTTGTTTTAATTTGTAGACGTGCGTACAGGCTGGTTTTTAAGTTGATTGTTTTTTTTTTTTAATAACGTGTAGAAATCAAATAGACAACCAATTATATCAATTAACTTGTTTATCAAAACTTAAAAATCAGAAGAGAAACGGGTTTTCAATTAAATATTATCACATTTTGAGGTCAGGTCTGTCGTTATGTTATGTCATTATGGAAATATGTTATGTCATTATCATGTATTCACAAAAATTGTTCGAAATTGTCTCCGTTTTGTTTGACACAAAAATGCGTGCGTCGTAGCCATGCTTTTCTGTACATGCTTATAGTAGCGATAAAGGCCTTCCGTGAATTATTTTGGATGCATTTCCGATTCGTGCTATCATTTCTTTGCGTGTGTTAACCGGGCTTTTGAATCAACTAAATAAAATTAAAAAAAAAATTAAACTTTGAACGACTGTTTCTCTCTTATTTTTGAGTTTTGATAAAAAAGTTACTTAAAATATTTGTTCGTCTATTTGATTCCTACACGCTGTGAAAAAAAGAAGAATCAACTTAAAAATCATTCTGTAGATAAATAAATTTAATTTAGCCAAGCTATTGCCAACCCGCCAAGGAGGAAACCGCGGGCCGCAGGCTGAAGACCTATGGGATAGAGTATGCATGTATTCATCCTCTTCTCTACACGCTATTGACTATCGGTATTCCTAACGTGATGCATACGTGATGTCTTAGTTCGACGCTGTTTGTTCAGTTTGAAATGAAAACGACATATCAGTTATTATAAAAATAAAATATAGCAAATGGAGAAGTAATAAAGAATCGCGGAGGTATTTTCACAGGGAAGTATTTAAAAATAAAAAGAGGTAAAAAAACTTTTAAGTTAAACGCTTTTTTATTGTACAATCGATAATGTACTAAAAACTAGAAAATAAATCATAAGTCACCATTAAGTTAAAAATTAAATTAATTTAAAAATTAATCGTGGGGGCATTAATGGTCGAAAAAGACAGTCGAAAACTAAATATGATTTCCAATCTCAAACAAATGAAAGTTTTCAACTAAATGCCCCCACGATTTTATTTTAATTTAATCAAAGCCCCCTATACCTCTTTTTAATTATAAGTTTTTAGTATGCTATACTAAAAGTGCGATTTGCATCCGTATGAAAGCCAGACCGGTCAGTTAGTTATTAAAATATTGTTTTTTCATCGGAACCAAAAACTGTTTAACTTAAAAAGATTTTTTATCTATTTCATTTTTAAGTTTTTAGTGTACTTTATTAAAAGTGTGATTTGCAACCGGGCGAAAGCCGGAACGATCAGTTAATTATTATAATATTGTATTGTCATCGGAACTACATACCTATGCAAAATTTCAACTCAATCGGATAACGGAAAGTAGTTGAAAAAGCTGTCCCAAAATTTGAAAATTTGAAACAAAGAAATAGAGTCAAGCTAAATAAAAGCGTTTAAAAATATAGGATTGAGATTAAAATACTATTTTAAGAGAGATAGAGATTGGTCACACCATTGATCTATCTTTTTTTCGAAGGAAGAACACATTTGCACCGCTAGGGCATGTTCAGTAGTGTAAGAATCCAAAGGAATGGTGAGACCTCTGGTGAGATATGCGCCGAACTGTCCTAAGGGGGGTTTTTGACAGGTAAACTATGGAGGCATAAGGTAAACATTGATTTAGAAAAGCATGATGGAGGCTAGTTCTCCATCATGCTTTTCTAAATCAATGTTTACCTGTCAAAAACCCCCCTTAGAACAGTTCGGCGCATTTATCATTAGAGGTCTCACCATTCCTTTAGGTTCCGAATTGATACAGTAAAATTCAATTATTGAAGCAATTAAATTCCAATTACGTTTTGCTACTAGCTTAATTTCAAATTTTAGGATCACTGTTTTACATTTTACAGCCCGTTATTGTGCTTCAAGCTTTAGTATTCAGTATATAGCGTACGTTAAGTTTCATTTTAAAGATAATATTTACACGATTACGTGTTACGCATAATTAATACAGTTAATTTCTCACAGCTAGATTATTATTTCGAAACTTTGCAACTATCAAATTGTCTCATCTGCGAAGTTTGTGTAGTCAAAGTTTCGAAACGTTTTAATATGCTCTTCTGCTATTCATTATCAATTTACTAATTTCTAAAATGGTAACGTGAATTTGATCTGTTTTCTTGCGGGATTTTCAGGGTTTTTGTGTATTTTATGATGGGAGTATTGCACTCGAAATGTTACATTTAATAATGGTTCATAAGTAACTAAATTGTCACAGATATAGTACTCATAAGTATTATTCATTTTATAAGATACCTAGAATAAACACGTGTTTCTCTCTCGCACTCAACCTACATATAGCGTCTTACTCACTCTCACGTATAACAGACAGTTTTGTAACCGCCTGGCAGACATAATAATCTGATAATAAATTTAACAATAATACATATTTATTGTCAAAGCAAAAGATACAGATTCAATCCTAGGATAAAAAAAAATCCAGCCAATTGGGCGACGTGACCATTCCAACTTCAGAACGTTGCCATTTAATATAGTATACTAAAGAAAATAAAATTTCTGATATCGCGTGAGGTGACGTGGGTAATGGCTAGTATTCAATATGATATTTGCTATTCGCTACCATGATTACCTACATAATATTATGTTCCAAATCATAAAAATTAAACAAAGCATGCTTTACTAGTTGATTTCTGACAGATCTACAAAACAAAAGAACAGCTGATTTTTTTTTTAATTTTGAAAATATTTCCGAAACTATAAAGGTTTGAAACATTTCTTAACGGAACTGTCTTGAAAAAATAAATAGAATAATAAGCCGTTAAGAAATGTGTGCTTTTATTGTATGAAAAAAAAACACCGTTATAGCATATATCTCTTCTGAGCACGCCCCGATTTTCCCCAAACACAATAGAACTCTTCATATTTGCCTATCAAACATCCTTCCAAAATTTGGTTTCAATCCGTAAATCCGTTTGACCTGTATCGTTTTCACAGACTAACAGACGCACTGATTTTTCCAAAAATGTGTTTTTTCGGGGGATCTCAAAACAAAAAGATATTGTAAAAATTTTGAAAAGTGATTTCTGATCTAAACTAGTACCATTCCCCACTTGTGGGTTGAAATGGTAAAATCAATCAGACCATAATGTAAATAGATATAAGTACATAAAATACTATATTGACAATTTTTTTTAAATAAAATATGATCTGATGATGGCACAGTGTGTAGAAACAAGTCGATCAAAAATTAATATCTAATAATTTCATAAAAACTATTTTGTGATAGTTTATATTGAATATACACAAGTGAAAAGAAGAATTTAATTATTAAGTACTTTTATTTAACTGTTAGATTTTCTGCGCAACCTTGCAGAACCTTAACGCTAACGAAGTCATGAGTAAAAGGGCCGTACAAATTATACGATGTGTATTGTATTACATCACATCAATGATCAACGCTTTCATCCGTATGGAAACGTTACAAAAAATAAACAGTTTAAAATTAGCAAAAACGGTACACGAAATTAGCAATGTGTGCTTCACTGATTCAATGGATTTAGCTGGCCAATTTGCGAGAACGTCCATTAGAAAACTTTTCTGCTATGAATTTAAAGTTCGTTTTCAAATGTGGACTCGATAAATTTGGAACTAAAAAGTTTAAGTTTTTTTTATATATGATGCCCATATTCACCGAACACGATTAAAGATAGAAGTTGCTAAACGTGGAACAAATTTATTCATTAGAATAAAATTTACCTTCTTCACCCAGCAAATTATCAGGTAGAAAAGTTAGTTAAAGAATAGATATACACTGCACTATGTTCCTTGACCTTTTTGCTGAATATTTTGACTTTCACCCAAAAATTCGACCGATGGCGTTAGAGTAAACTTCAAAAAATTGTTTCACAAAATAATGTTTAATCCTAACACAATTGCATACACAAAGGGTTAATAAATAACACATAAATAAATTATCAAAAGCAAACTGTAGATATGATACTCCACGTTAATAGGCTAGGTATTATGATCTATGTGGCGACCATTATTATTTTATCAGGTGAATAAAAATAAACAAACGTTTGTTTTAGCGTTTTTTTAAATTATGAAAATCCCTAATTGCGTCTAAAGGGGGTGTAAAGGTTTTAAATAAAATGGCCATATTTCAAAAATTGTTAAAGTGAGACATAATGAACTCAACAAACGCACTCTTCATGAAAAATAAACAAACGTATGTTTTTTTTTTTTTTATTCAAAAGGGTCAAAAGTGGGTATAAAGGTTTCTGATAAAATGGCTATATTTCAAAAATCGTTAAAATGAGAGACATTGAATTTAACATACGCACTCTTCATTAAAAATAAACATATTCTAAAATCCCTCGACTTAACACAGGTAAGTAACCAAGAAAAATCCGTCGGGGGTTGCCATTCGCTGCCCTGAAATGAACTAAAATATTGCAATTTTAGAGTATGTGGCTGATTGAAATCACGTTTGGTACTTCAGGGCAGCGAATGGTAGTCCCCGACGGATTTTCTTTGGTTACTTACCTCTTTTAAGTCGGAGGATTTTAAAATTTTATTTAATTCTTTTTCTATTACAGCATTTACAGTCGTCATGGGTTTTGACGTGATAAGGTCTTATAAATTGATGAATCACCAATCTTATAAATTGATAAAACACCGGCTGCATGCACGAAAAAGTGTAACGTTCCTAAAATCCTAACGTTCCTAACGTTCGTAACGCGTAACGCGTAACGTTCCGCCTGACCCTGTGCGTGCTTTTTGCTAATTTCTCGCTCAATTTAAATCAGCTCGGTTTGAAAGCAGTCTTAAACGAAAGAGGAGAACATTTTACATAGATTTCGTATAACAGAATTTGCCTAAACAGTTTTTTTATACAAATTTATATAGAAAAATAACTGTATAAATGCAATGTTGTCTAATGCATGGCGCGACGCGGTCGGTCGTCTTTGTTTGCCGTACATGGAAATTAGAAGATAACGTATGTCTTGTCTTAACATGAAAACGGCTGCATTTCTAATGTTTAATTCAATTTTTTGACACTAGTATTTTGTGAAATGCAACGCCTTCTAAGTTAAGTATTGGAATAACTAATTATTATTAGAACATAATACTTTGACAGTTGCAAACGTCACTTTTGACATTTCTTATCATTCCGACACCAAGGATAAGCGGATTGAAACCAAATTTTGGGAGGTTTAGGTTATGTATTACGGAATACGTTATCACGTAAAACTATCGTCCGTAAACCGACATTACAGACAACCAATTTTTTTCAAAATCTTTAATTGAATTTTTTTTTTGCATATAAAATAATGTTTTGTACCTACTTCGAAAATTTTACTTATATAGTTATGTTTATTTATTAACTACGCCACTGATAAAGGTGAATTGTTAATTAAAAAATAAAGAAAGCAAGTCAAGGACCATTGAAATGGAAACCGTAGATATAAAAGGAAATATGACATGTTTACATTTTTGTTCCATAATGATAGACAAACAATAGTACATATAAATCTTAAGAGAATTTCTCAACAAGTGCCACAAATTGAAAGCTTGAGAAATCACACAACTTGATAAGAAAATAAATAAATCAAGCAGAGATAGAAAGACAGATATAGGGAAAGTGGAGAAACGGTCTTAATATTTTAAGTGAACCTTTAGAAACGACAGTATTTGAGATAAATATAAATGAGGGTTTTTGAATTCCGTCTGAAAAGATTTTTCACCACTTCATATAATAATCATGGCGGTGATTTTAACTGAATCTTTTTTCTTTAAAGCGGTCGTAAAATCATCAAATATGAAATAGAAATGTCGTTGAACAGCAAAATAACATTTATGCGAATTTCGTTATATGGAATGTAATTCTGGGTTTCGATCATTTAGTTATTTTGAGCCCGCCCAACTAATGCACATTTTTGATTTATTAACTACTGGCGGTCCGACCCGGTTTTACCCGGGTGCAAAAGAACGAATGGGGAAGGGAGGGACATGAGTACGCACATTCATCTTAGTTTACCGAGATGAATGTTATGTTCAAATTTCATGATGATCGGAGTTACCGTTGGCTATCCAACAAAAAAGAAATGTTTTCAATTTGAACCAGTAGTTCCTGAGATTAGCGCGTTCAACCAAACAAACAAACTTTTCAGCTTTATATATTAGTATAGATACTAATATATAAAGCTGAAGAGTTTGTTTATTTGTTTGTTTGTTTGGTTGGTTGGTTGGACGCGCTAATCTCAGGAACTACAGGTTTGAATTGAAATTTTTTCTTTTTTGGATAGCCCATTTATCGAGGAAGGCTATAGGCTATATACCTAATATCACGCGACAGCCAATAGGAGCGGTGCATCAATGAAAAATGTTGCAAAATGTAACTCAAAATTTGTCCGTCCGACAAAAACGTTTGAACGGTAACTTGACCAGTTTATTTTGTTCTCAGTCAATGGCCGTTTTTTTAAAATTTATTGAAAGAATTGATTTAAATTTTATCATAATGTAACTTTTTTTTTGGGTCAATCGGTTCGTTCAAAATCTATAAACTGAAGGCTTTATTTCCAGTTTTAAAGCTGTGTATATTTTCACAAGTTCTACGTGTACTGACCGAATTATATTCGCATGACTTCGGCAGACAAACTGTAAAACAGATTACTTAAGAACACCGCAAATACATAGTACTTTCATCTCTTGTGTTTCTGTGACAAAAGTAACTTAATATAGGCTATCCTGAGAAATGTACAGACTGTTCTGCTTTTAAGAGAAGAAAATTAAGAAATAATCTGAACTGAGATTTTTCTCGTTGTATTTGTCTTTCTTGTTTTGTCTAAATAAAATATAAACAAAAATTGTGCTTTTATTAGTTAATAAAAATGAACTAAAAAGTTAAAAATAATTTCATTCCGATCAAAGATAAGTCGTTTTATACGTACTTATCACAGTCCCAAGTTTTTGAATAAAAGTGTTTTTTTTTTCTCTTTTGTTATTAAAATGTAACACGCTTTTATTTGTAAATTTGAGACTGTAATAAGCACGTATGAAACGACTTATTTCTGATCGGAATAAAATTATTTTTAACTTTTTAGTCCATTTTATTAACAACTAATAAATGCTTGTTTTTTTTTTTTTAATTCGTTCATTTATTTTTAAGTTTATAGTGTGCTTTATTAAACGTGCGACTTGCATCTGGACGAAAACCGGAGCAGTCAGTTAGTAATTATAATATTGTATTGTTATCGGAACTACATACGTATGCAAAATTTCAACTCCATCGGATAAAAAGAAGTGGATCAAATTTAACTTGTAAGATATGATTTCAGACAGACAGACAGACACCGGGACAGGTGATACTAAATAAAAGCTTGTAAAAACATTGTTCGCAGTACCAAACCCCGATAACAACACACAAGGTTCGGCAAAAGTTCGCCAATTTTATTAAAACTTTAGGAGCACAAGGAATTGGAATATACCATTGATTCTATACATAAATATAAATCATCCACATAAACATACCTTGTAAATAGTTGTGTTCTGTGTACTTTGAGTTTATTTTTTATTTTTTTTTTATTTATGGGAAAAAAGTGTGCTTCGACTATTTGTTTTGTTAACATTTTTTTGTGTCATATTGTCTCATCTTAGGCTCGATTTTTATGATTAACAAATGCACGATCGGTCCAAGCGTCGGCTTGTGCGCATTTCTCCCTCTTCTCGCGTGACGTCAGAGAGTAGTGTGCGTTCAACATTTTTTTCGGCTGTTCCAGCGAAAGCTACATCTGACAGATGGCCGTTGTTTTATAAACCGTGGAAATTAAGACTTAAAATCAAGATATCTAATAAAAATGTCATAAATTATCGAATTTTTAAAGCAATTTTTCAGATAATACATCGTTATTTGTCAATTGATAGTTTGTACACAAACGCAGCTACATTTTGTATCAAAAACAAATCTTGGGAGATATCTGCATTTCATAACAGCTGATAAATTATACGGTTTGTTAACAAATATATAACATATTATATACATTCTTTTAAATGTCTTTTATAATTGCTTAAAAATATGTATTTTGCTTTGGTTGATCAAATTATTAGTCGGTAAAAATATAGTTTGACAGCTACTAAAATTTAGGTTATGTATTATGTAATATGATATTCGAGCGGAATACATTATCACGTAAAACTATCGTCCGTAAACCGACTTTACAGACAACCAATTTTTTATTTTGCTTTATGCTGTAGTGCTAAACGCGTCATTTTACAATCGCTATATAGACGTGAGAAGCAGCTATTTTATAGAGGGGGGGGTGAGCATTATGCAACGAGTAGTTTAAACAGCGTCACTGAAGCGACAAACTGTATATTTCTATTCACGTAACACCGGCATGTAGATTCTGTGTTGTGACCAACAGCAAATTGAGATTGATGTGACGTGAAATTTTGCTCTCAGCAATATTTTTCTGAGCGTTAAAACTTTTTGATAAAAGAAAACTGATGCATTTGATGTTTCTTTTCGACATATAAATAAGAAACAACAATGTATGAAAAACGATTAGGGAATAAATAAAACCGAGTTCAGATCTGATGCAATATTAATATACCTACTTAATATTTAAAACGTATACATTTTTATAAACCATCTAGCGACCCGGTCCGGTTTCGCGCGGAATGCGGATTAGAAATAGGCATATTATGATGCATAGGACTATTTTATAGAATAATAGCCGTACTGGCAAGGCGTTGTTATATTTATTAATAATAGCCGTTTCCCGCGCCTTTGCACTTGATTGAGGCGAAACGCGGCAACGACAATAGTAGTGGAGTCTTCGACTCCACCGTATTGCAATCTTGCCTCTCAGGGCTGCACCCCTCTCGACAGTATATAGTTTTATGGTCATCGGTGACATATTTGGTTTATTTCCCTTTCGGAAAATTGATCGCATGTTCATCCTGTATGTTTGAACATAGATGTTAAATGTTATGATGAAATTCATAATTACGATACCAGGATCAAAGAAGAAATACGTGTTCCTTTCCGCCGGCTTAAGATCATAAAAAATGTCCTCTCTCTAGGACGACTCATTTTCTTAATAAACTGCCATCAAATATTAAAAACATTGATGTCAGGAAATTTAAATAAAAAAGCTTTCTTTTTAATAAATAAGATACGAGTATAGTATTTATATATTATATTTTAATGATTAATTTTAACTGTCTCTCTTCACCTATCCTATGTGAAAGGAGGCGGGGTTACAAATTTATCGACGCGAGCGTTTGTGGTGACTGGTGAGCACTAGGGGAAACTTCAAATTCAAATTTTCCGTATGTCAGTGAGCAATGTTTATTAAAAGAAAAATTTTTTTTAATTATAAAGAAAACATGGTCAAAACTAGGCAATCTGGAAATTGTTGTGTTCCGGGCTGTTGCGTTGATGGCGATTTAAGTAAAATAAAGATCATCTGCGCCATAATTTAACGTTACATTTTCAGTGTAATTAAATTAATTATTTATATATTGTGCCTCATAATTGATAAATAAATAATTCTCACTTACCTTTTATGTTATGCTATTCATATAATGGTTAACAATATGAATTTTATTGCATATAAAATTAACAGCAGTTTTTCTTATTATACATTTTTTTTACACATCTGGCCAACTAAAGTTTTTGACTTATCACCATAGAAGCATGTCGCGATTTCCATAAAAAGTGAGTTAAATAATTCTCCATTACCCACTAGTGGCGCTAGTAGGCTTCGTGCACACAGTCTATACTGTTTAATGTTTGGTTGAACAAAAATAAGATTATTTTGTACAAAGCGATATTGACAATATCACTTACATATTTTATCTTTTGTTTCAGGTTGTTTTCTCGTTCTCGGTATGGTGATTCGCTTTTATTTTTGTGGTACGATTCGCGTATGTTTATAATATTCGCGCGTTTATTGTTTTATAATCCCGTAAGTGTTTATATGATCAGAGAGAAGAGAAGTAATAATATTCGGCGCACAAAGACACAAAGGCTGTAGATTTGTATTTGAACATAGACAGCACGCTAACATGGTTGTGCAAAATAGGATCTAAATCAAAACAAAGGACAAACAACAACAAACGACAAACGGATTCGAAATAGTGAGCCATATACGTATACATATAAAGTGATATAGGGGAGAGAAAAGCTGGAACCACCACCTCCTCCACCATGTGGCACAGACATCAGAAACCGTTAACGCACTGTTTACTGTTTGTGGTTGGCCACACTGCTGTTTCCGTCGTTATTCCACTGTTTCTGCTGTTATTATCAGTGTTGCCAACACCGGCTCAAGCCGACATCCTCGATGGCGGACTTGGTGAGTGCGATATTTATGTATTATTTTGTGGTTTTTAATTTTAAACTTATTATTTATTAATTTTGCCAAGCCACTTTTATATTTTTTTTTGCAAGGATGCAGTTGTTAGAAAATAAAATTAATACTGTGATACAGGATAAATTAATAAACAAAGAGACTGTATATTTTACCAAACTAAAGAAGTAAAACGGGTATAACTCTAAACCAAAAAATAATAATGGCGCCGACTACCAGGATCAAACCTACGACTTTTACGTTACGAGGCAAGAGCTGTACCACGCGACCAGCTTAGCTTAATGTTCTACATCCGGTTTTTGCAGTGTAATGTATGTTATACGTACTTTGCGACCGTTTCCGTGACATTTTCGGTATCAAGAATCAATTTCACTATGCCGCGCCAAAAGAAGTTTCATTTCAAAACGTTTGTCGACATTCTCCCCGATCTTTAGTTTACAAAAAAAAAATGGGTTTTTGATTCCTGAAATAGTTCTGATCTTTAAATACTTTCTGAATTGTGATCATTTGGCGTGCTTAAGGTATTACGAGCATCAAGGCAATTTTAAATAAAAGGCTTGATTTTTTTTATATGAAGTTCGACTAAGTCTAAACCAATTCTGAAAATTTTAGGGGGGGTTTCCCGATTATTTAAATAAATAAATGACTTCAAAAGTAGGCATATTTAACATTGGCTCTATGGTAAAACGGTAGATGGATGATATGTTTTCATTGATTTCTCCAAAACTAGTCGGTGGAAATTAAAAAAAAAACTATTTAAATTAAAGTTAAAACCTTAATAAATTATTGAAAACAAAAAAAAACCCGTTGTGCCCGACTAATTAAAAAGATTAAATATCTTTTTAATTAGATGCTCGTACTACCTTACATATTCTATAACTGTTAAAATACGAAAACAATCTTAAAAAATTCCATAACATGCAGGGAAAATCTAATAACGCCGACGCGTTGAATTATTATCGTGTATAAATAAAAATGTGTCGGATTTTGTGACATGATTTTATATATTTTTTAAAGCAACAAATAGAATTATATAAAAAATGTAAAGTACACAATTGCATATTTTTACGCTGTATATTTCATCATAAAGTGAAATAAATATTTTATGTGTACCGTATATTACAAGTTTTTATTGTAGTTCACAATGTCAGTCAGTCAGTTTTGATCAAATCTTGCAAGCCGATTTTGAACCACTTTTATTTGATCTATTACTTTAAAATATTGCATAGTTATGTAGTATCGATGACAATACAATATATAATATATAATCTACAAATAAATAAAATTATCGACCAATTTTTTCAGACTATATATTAACAAAAATTATAAAATTATAATTCAATAATTAAACAGATGAAGTTTCGGTCCGGATTTGGATCTTCTTCAGAAATAATCTAAAAAATATAGGTATAAACTAATTAGTATCTACCTATTTTTTAATAAAATTAAGTTTGAGTTTATTTTATTAACAAAATATTAATTTTATAATTTTTGTTATATTTGAAGAGTTCTATTCAGACGCTAATCAAAGATTTATAATATAGTCTAGTCACTAGACTATATTATAAATCATAAAAAGAGACATAATATGCACTAGACTCTACTGCATATTATGTCTCTTTTTGATGAATTCGAGTCCTTCGCACCAAAAATTATAAATCGATTTGGAATGAAATCTAGAAACTTTTTGAAAAAATTGAAGTGGGGGACGAAAATATTGCAAAAGTTATAAACATTTTCGTATAAAAAAGAGAATATCTCAAAAACGGTTGCAGATATCGGAAATAACAAAAAAGGTTCTGAAAGAGACGGAAATTTCCTATAAAAAAGTCTCATCACCCGGATCTCTACCACCAATATTTCTAATTTTAATGTAGGTAGAGGTGAAAATAGGGCTAATTTTTTTTAAATTTTTTAAAATATACAAACACTTTTGAACGGTAACTCCGATCATCATGAAATTTGGACACAACATTCATCTCGGTAAACTAAGATGAACGTGCGTATACTCATGTGCCCCCTTCCCCAATTCGTTCTTTTGCACCCGGGTGAATCCGTAACGGACCACTAGTAGAGTAAATAAAAATTAAGTAAAGAATCTTTTAAAAACAAGCTTTTATTAATATTTAGGTATTAAAACGGGGACAATCGTTAGAAAACATTCAAACAAATAAATTCATTTTATCATTGTTGACCTAACCTAAAAGCTTGTCGCGAAGTATGTTTAATATAAATCTCACGACAATGATTTTATTTATTTGATTGTTTGCTATTTTCTTCTTTTGGTACATTTTAATAAAATCTTGTTTTTAAAAGGTTCTTTACTTATATTTTATTTTTGTAATATTATATTCTTAAACATAACAGAATTCACAAATTTGCAACAAAAAACATTATTTTATGCGAGCGATACTTTCTGCACAAAACTACCTTTATTTATCGACACTAATGAGTTTAGTTGTCGAGCGTTTGCAACCTAACATAATCTAATCCTTTATGGGGCTTACAGCGATATATGGATATTGCTTATATTTAAAACGTACCGCTATCCAATCATTATGAAACAATCTGTATATAAAATCTGCTGTGTACTTTGTCCTTTGGCATTCATAAATGAAAATATCCTAATAAAAAGAACAGAGGAGACACTATTACATGCTACGTACAACATAAAATCTAGTGTTTTGTCATAATTTTTTTTATAAAAGCATGAATATTTTTTTACAAAATACTTTAGATAGAACAAAATTTAAATGAAAAAGACGAGTCTGATTTGATTATTTTTCAATTTTTCCTTTTCAAAGCTTCACGTTTCAATTAATTCATTATTGTAATGAGACTCATTTTTTGTCTGCAAATTTTTCACGAATATTTAACTAATTACAAGTTATTTTCGCTCTTTTCCTTTTGTTTTAATATTGATTAACTTTAAGTGAAAGTAGGTCACTACTATTAAACTCAACATCTCAATTTAAACTTTGTTGTGCCTTTTCATGGAGTACATACTGATAAATTAGATATTAACGTTGTACAAAATTTTAACAACAAAAGTATTGGAATCGACAACGACGCATAAACATACGTGGTACTAGGCGTATAAACAACTTTAGTTCTGAAAAAGTTGGAATGTGATTTTTTTTAAAGAAGAACAATGTTTTGACTAAACCTAGAATTACAAAGCTATTTGTCCCATAATGTTTTCGTTCATAAAAAGGCCGATGACAATAAGTGCAAGGTATAGTATAGCGCAGTCGTTAGCAAAAAACTATTCCAACAATTTTTTTTTGCATCTCATCAGGGAGGTATCCTCAGTAAAAAAGTGTAAGGTGTCGGTTGGTACCTTGGTCGATTATTGTTTAAATAAGAAAAGCTTAAACAAAGGAGGAAAATATTTTTTAGCAAGATTTAAGATGATCGGTGTTCGGAACTATATCCAAAAATATTAAAGCAAAATTGCTATGAATAAATGAATGGTAAAAACTTCAAAACCCCATAAAAATGTTATTGGGCATTTGCGTCAAAAACTTCTTGGGGTTTTTCCACCATGGTCAACAAATGCCCAAAATTTCATCTCAATCGAAGATGGTCGATATTCGGAACTATATTCAAAAATTCCAGCCAATTAGGCGACGGGACCATTCTAACATCAACATTTTGACATTTGATATAATATAACAAAGAAAAGAAAATTTCTGATATCGCGTAAGGTGACGCGAGTAATGGCTAGTACTCAATATATTTGCTATTCGTTGCCATGGTTATTTACATAATATGTCCACGTCATATAAAAATTAATCAAAGCATGCGTAACTAGATAATTTCTGACATACCTACAAAGTAAAAGAACTGCTGATTTTTTTAATTTTCAAAATATTTCCGAAACTGTTAAGTTTAAAAAAAAATTTTAACGAAACTTTTTTGAAAAAATAAAAAGAATAAGCCATTATGAAAAGTACACCATTATTATATAAAAAACAACGTTATAACATATAAATCTTTTGTGCATGCGCCGATTTTTCCAAAAAAAAAAAAACAATAGGGGTTTACATATTTACGTATCAAATGTCTTCCCAAAATTTAGTTTCAACCCGTTCATCCGTTTGACCTGTATCGTGCTCACAGCCAAGCAGACAAACAGACGCACATAGTTTTTCCAAAAATTTGTTTTTTGGATTCGGGGACCTCAAAATGAAAAGATATTGTAAAAAATTGATAAGTGATTTTTGACCTACGCTAGTACCATTCCCCATTTGTGGGTTGGAATGGTAAAATATTAAATGTAAATTTATTGCTGAAAACACCTGTTTTTGAGCTTTTAAGAACTTATAACAATTACTGGCGTATAGATACAGTAAGGTGTCGAAGCACGTTTTTGACTTAAAATAGCACAAAGATTATGAAAAAATTGTCTCGTTACCCTCCCTTTGTTTAAATTTTTTTTTTGATACCGACCGGTATCACATTTTAATCCAGGACAAGCTCCCCGAAAGATGAAAAAAATATTTTTTTGTGGAAATAACTTTGCAAATGACCGCGCCACTATAACCCGCATTAAATAATAATTACAAAATTTCTCAGTTGATTATTTTAAATTTAGTTATTTTGCTTTTAAAAATTGGTTACTTGTATACACATTAAGTTCTAACCAGATTAAAAACTTCACCGCAAAACATAATATACACTATATAACGAAAGGAAAAAAGCTTTGTACAAGCTTTGTTTACGCTAGACTGACTGTCCTGTGCTTATTTTTCGTGAGAGATAAAACCGTAGACGCTTCGTAACTCGGTGATTTATTTATCTGCCGGCTGTACATTATTTCACAGGGTTAAAGCTTGTTTTCTACGTACACAAGTTTACTTCTGCTCATGCCTACAACGCATCATAATTAGTTGGTTATTAACTTCCCATTATATAGGGAATTTATTGTAATAGGGCCAAAAATAGAAGTAGTGCACATCCTGCAAGTTTTCCACTGTATAAAAATTTAAAAAAAAACATATTTAAAAATTTATAAAATTTAAAGAAATATATAAATAAAAATTGAAAAAAAATTAAAATACTTGAAAAAATAAAACAAATATATAATAAATATATTATAGTATTTACTCGGGTATGGCCGAAATTGACAGAAAATGGTTAAGGTGTTGGTAACCGGGCCACTAGTTAGCTTCACCTAAGTAAACTATATCGGCGATAATTGAATTACCTCGGAGCACGGCTAGCTTCAATTCGGATGCGGGGTCATGGATAAAACTAAGAAGAACATGAAAAAATACAAAATCAACATCCGTAAAAGGATGCTAAAAAACCCAACCACCTACCACAAGACACAAAGGACAACACAAAATTTTAACAACCAATAGTAAGTCAAGTCCACTCACGTTGGCAAATAATTTCACGGATTCACCGACTAGATTACCAGGCGCCAGGACTCGAATCGTGAAAAGCCACGCCTAGATAGTCCAGACTAGGAGGCTTTGAATGGTCCTTGACTACTGAAAATATAGCGAAATCTTAAATGATTCGTAATCCCCAAACAAAAATAATTGACACTAAAATCAGACAAAATATTCTCGAACCTAAACCTGAAAAAGGTTCGAAAATTTAATTAGATAAAATATTTCCGAGAGACGAAACAATCACACATAAATGTAACTAACGGAAATATTCGCCGAACACAAAAACGAATAATTATTCGAAAACTAAAATGCAATAAAATTTTAGTCGTGCAAAAGCGCAATAAACTGTGTTACTATTCTCTACTACTGTAATAGAACACCCGCTATAGGCGTCCTGTGACGTCACGGGGTATAGCCTCCAGACAACACAAATTCACGTCCAATCGATACCGTAAAAATATTTATGGTGAAATAATCCACCTATTTGATAGGACACCTGGTATAATTGTCCGCTGACGTCACGGGAATATGTAGCCGAAACAAAAAAATCAAATACGAAACTTAATTTGACAGCGATTTGCCATACGATAAAGAATTCACGACATAAGGTTTTGTATTCCCATCAAAATTCGATACGGGAGGCGAGACCAATATCGGACGTTCCGACATAACCCAAAACTCAGACAATAACTGTCATTCCGGAATTGAACTTTGCTTTGTTAGATAACTTTCATTAGATAGGGAACATTAGCTCAATTTGTTAACTTCAGTTCAGTTGTTAACTTCAAGGTATCCCTCGGGAACATTTGTGAGTTAGCAGTAATAAAAAACTTCAATGAAATTGACTGGTATTATAATCCGATACTAAATTGTAAATCGCAAAGTCGAAAAAAATCATTCGGTATGGAAATGCTTGTTCCAGAATTTCAAAACTTTAGTTCCACAGGAACAGACTGTAAAAACTCTCAAAAAAATAATCCCGTCAAAAACTAACGTAAAAATCCCATCCAAGACGGCTAAGCACGAAACAAATAAGTTTGTCGGGAGAAATTCGCTTAAATCCAGAAATTCCAGATTTTTCCAACCAGAAACAACAGAGAAACTCCTAAAAGGGTGTATTGGACAATAAAGCACGGATATTTAAATTCCTAAGCGTCAAACATTCCTATTCCAGGTTTATTTTGGGATCTCACGGAAAGCTATATCCTCATCAACAATCAGCAACAATCAAGAAGTACGAAAGCCAAAGTTTCCAGGAAAACAGGAGAGTTTTTAAACTCGGGATCGGTTTAGGATTAAAGATGAAAGGATGACAAATCGAATAACGCCAAAAGGAACATTTCAGCTCTTATCAATGCTCCAGAAATACAAGCCAAAGTCCCGAAAAATAAATAATCTCTTTCGCAGTTCAAATAAATCGTCTCTAAATTGATTGTTATCAACAATTCCTATCCCCCGATGCGTCGTGTTCATTAGCTCGCTCACGACTGACCGTTGCGAAAAAAATCTAAAAAAATACAACATACAACTGTCTCCATCCTATTTTATCACATACGTCGTATGTCTCGTCTCTCTCCCACTCATTACCGCTATCACAGAACGACTTGTTGTAATTCGTATCTCGGTTTGTTTTCAGCTGACAGGCTATTGCAATATTAAACAAGATCGCCAATATTACAATGTTAATTTCTTAACTTTGATATTTCTATACAGCGGCTGGAATATTATTTTATTTTCAAGCCAAATGATACGCTAAAATTAAGGGAGTGAAGGCTATGGTTCCAGGGAGTCCTAGGGTCCTTCTGGGGGTCTAATTCGAACATATTACACACCCCTTCTTCCTCCAAAAGAAAAGGACGAAGACCTTTTCTTCTCTGACAAAGCACTACGGTAACGAGACCGAACCGACACGTAACACGGTATGAATTAAACGAAAAAGGTAGCCACACGATACAAGGTTCAATCGAACAGATCCCAAACAGAGTCGTCGCTAGCAAAGTCCGGTGAATCAGCACCATGATCCGAAACGTTATGCTGCTCGTCCACTACCTCATTGCCTGACTCAACTGCCTCGTCCTCACTGGAAACTTCTGACGCGCTATCCTCAACATAGGGTTTCAGGTCCTTAACGTGCCTAATCGACATCTCACAACTGAAACTTCAAAAAATAAAAAAATAATTCAAACGATACGAGACCACTGCAATGCATTTCCCAAATACATCTGCAGCGCAAGGCGGAAGTCTCAAACTTCCAAAAGATAAACGATACGCTGTTGTAACCCTGCAACATATTTTGGACGGCAATTTCAGGTCTATTCAATCACATGGTCACAACATACCGAAAGCCTAAACTTTCAATCGGTAAGCGGTAGCCTGATGTAATCTTGCACATACTATACATGAATTAACGTTTGAGTATAATATCCCAACAATGGACTCAAAAATTCACTAGCGATGTACTGGACGCCATTTATTAATCCCAAAGATCAACCCACTAACCGACATTTTGACAAAAACTGAAGTTTCAATCGTTACACTTTGTCGATAAACACCAATTGAAAATTAACGAAATTACGAAATCGAAAAGGAAGCGATATTTCGACAGCGAAAAATGTCGACACGATACATCGTTACTGTATACAGGGAGAGGTACCAAAAAATCTTATCAATCTGGAAAATACTAAATTAACTGAAATCTGAAATCTATGAAAATTCTCTTCTAAACGAAAATAGATACCGAAACGAGACAAAAATTCGGAAATCCGACTTGCTTTACACTCAAGGATATAAAATCTAAAAAATTAAAGTTAAATTCGTAAAATCGAACGACATTGTAAATTAAAAAAACGATAAAATTTTCTTGCGAAAACGAAATAGGAAAACAAAAAAATCTAGATAAGATATCAATGCTAAAAAACAAAACCGGCAATTCATAACGTTACCCATAACAGATACAGGCAAGAGA
Source organism: Xanthostigma xanthostigma (assembly GCA_963575645.1). Taxonomy (NCBI): domain Eukaryota; kingdom Metazoa; phylum Arthropoda; class Insecta; order Raphidioptera; family Raphidiidae; genus Xanthostigma; species Xanthostigma xanthostigma. Next base: position 24,962,687 of record OY754473.1, on the reverse strand, counting down.
ACCGGAAAATCAGAAAATCGCGAGAAATATCAAAAGCGGGAAAGCGAAAAAAATATCTTGAGTACCGGCAGCGAAAAACATCAAAAATCGAAAAGCGAGAAAAAATCCAGAACAGGCAATCGAAGAAACGGAAATCGAAAACTTGAAAAAATGCGAAATCGGAAAGACAAAATCGCGCCCCAAATACTGCTAAACACTAAAACTTTTAAAAAGCGGAACGGCAGGTCGGCAACGAAAAAACATGTCCGTAATAACGAAAATGAACTAAAAAAAACTCGAGCAACAAAAAAAATCTTGAAAACCGGAAAGCGAAAAAATTCACGAAAACGGAAAATCTAGAAAAATTAAATCGGGAAAGCGGAAAATCTAGAAAACATGAAAACGAAAAAGCGAAAAATCTAGACAACAGGCCCCACGTTGGGCGCCAATTTATAGTATTTACTCGGGTATGGCCGAAATTGACAGAAAATGGTTAAGGTGTTGGTAACCGGGCCACTAGTTAGCTTCACCTAAGTAAACTATATCGGCGATAATTGAATTACCTCGGAGCACGGCTAGCTTCAATTCGGATGCGGGGTCATGGATAAAACTAAGAAGAACATGAAAAAATACAAAATCAACATCCGTAAAAGGATGCTAAAAAACCCAACCACCTACCACAAGACACAAAGGACAACACAAAATTTTAACAACCAATAGTAAGTCAAGTCCACTCACGTTGGCAAATAATTTCACGGATTCACCGACTAGATTACCAGGCGCCAGGACTCGAATCGTGAAAAGCCACGCCTAGATAGTCCAGACTAGGAGGCTTTGAATGGTCCTTGACTACTGAAAATATAGCGAAATCTTAAATGATTCGTAATCCCCAAACAAAAATAATTGACACTAAAATCAGACAAAATATTCTCGAACCTAAACCTGAAAAAGGTTCGAAAATTTAATTAGATAAAATATTTCCGAGAGACGAAACAATCACACATAAATGTAACTAACGGAAATATTCGCCGAACACAAAAACGAATAATTATTCGAAAACTAAAATGCAATAAAATTTTAGTCGTGCAAAAGCGCAATAAACTGTGTTACTATTCTCTACTACTGTAATAGAACACCCGCTATAGGCGTCCTGTGACGTCACGGGGTATAGCCTCCAGACAACACAAATTCACGTCCAATCGATACCGTAAAAATATTTATGGTGAAATAATCCACCTATTTGATAGGACACCTGGTATAATTGTCCGCTGACGTCACGGGAATATGTAGCCGAAACAAAAAAATCAAATACGAAACTTAATTTGACAGCGATTTGCCATACGATAAAGAATTCACGACATAAGGTTTTGTATTCCCATCAAAATTCGATACGGGAGGCGAGACCAATATCGGACGTTCCGACATAACCCAAAACTCAGACAATAACTGTCATTCCGGAATTGAACTTTGCTTTGTTAGATAACTTTCATTAGATAGGGAACATTAGCTCAATTTGTTAACTTCAGTTCAGTTGTTAACTTCAAGGTATCCCTCGGGAACATTTGTGAGTTAGCAGTAATAAAAAACTTCAATGAAATTGACTGGTATTATAATCCGATACTAAATTGTAAATCGCAAAGTCGAAAAAAATCATTCGGTATGGAAATGCTTGTTCCAGAATTTCAAAACTTTAGTTCCACAGGAACAGACTGTAAAAACTCTCAAAAAAATAATCCCGTCAAAAACTAACGTAAAAATCCCATCCAAGACGGCTAAGCACGAAACAAATAAGTTTGTCGGGAGAAATTCGCTTAAATCCAGAAATTCCAGATTTTTCCAACCAGAAACAACAGAGAAACTCCTAAAAGGGTGTATTGGACAATAAAGCACGGATATTTAAATTCCTAAGCGTCAAACATTCCTATTCCAGGTTTATTTTGGGATCTCACGGAAAGCTATATCCTCATCAACAATCAGCAACAATCAAGAAGTACGAAAGCCAAAGTTTCCAGGAAAACAGGAGAGTTTTTAAACTCGGGATCGGTTTAGGATTAAAGATGAAAGGATGACAAATCGAATAACGCCAAAAGGAACATTTCAGCTCTTATCAATGCTCCAGAAATACAAGCCAAAGTCCCGAAAAATAAATAATCTCTTTCGCAGTTCAAATAAATCGTCTCTAAATTGATTGTTATCAACAATTCCTATCCCCCGATGCGTCGTGTTCATTAGCTCGCTCACGACTGACCGTTGCGAAAAAAATCTAAAAAAATACAACATACAACTGTCTCCATCCTATTTTATCACATACGTCGTATGTCTCGTCTCTCTCCCACTCATTACCGCTATCACAGAACGACTTGTTGTAATTCGTATCTCGGTTTGTTTTCAGCTGACAGGCTATTGCAATATTAAACAAGATCGCCAATATTACAATGTTAATTTCTTAACTTTGATATTTCTATACAGCGGCTGGAATATTATTTTATTTTCAAGCCAAATGATACGCTAAAATTAAGGGAGTGAAGGCTATGGTTCCAGGGAGTCCTAGGGTCCTTCTGGGGGTCTAATTCGAACATATTACAATATATATATATATATATATACAGCGTGTCCCATTTTAATGTCCCACCCCGGATAACTTTTGTCAGTGACCTTGAATGAAAAATTGTTTGGTACAAAAGTTGTACAACTTGGAGGGGGACATTCGATGGCACTAATACTTTTGACCTTGGGTATAAGGTTCAAGGTCATTCAAGGTCAACTTTGTTTTTTTTAATGGAACGTCCTATTTTTGACATCGGCAATCGATTGCGCGTGAAAAAATATGAAACTTTTGTCTGAAACTTTTTTCGAGAACGGGCAAAAGTCTGTGCGTCTGTTAGTCTGTTAGTCGGTTATTCGGTTAATCTGTGAACACTATACAGGTCAAACGGATGAACGGATTGAAACAAAATTTTGGGAGGATGTTTGGTATGCAAATATGAGAAGCCCTATTGTTTTTGAAGAAAATCTCACCATTCTCGAGTTGAAAATTCAAAAATTTTCAATTTTGAAGGCTAAATTAATTGAGAAAATTTGCCCGTTTTCAAAAAAAGTTTCAGACAAAAGTCTCATATTTTTTTACGCGCAATCGATTGCCGATGTCAAAAATAGGACGTTCCATTAAAAAAAACAAAGTTGACCTTGAATGACCTTGAACCTTATACCCAAGGTCAAAAGTATTAGTGCCATCGAATGTCCCCCTCCAAGTTGTACAACTTTTGTACCAAACAATTTTTCATTCAAGGTCACTGACAAAAGTTATCCGGGGTGGGACATTAAAATGGGACACGCTGTATATATATATATATATATATATATATATATATATATATATATATAAATATCAAGTAAAATAAAATGGAGTATAAAAAAAAATAAAAATCAATAATATTGCCAGGAATCGAACCCAGGACCTTGCCCTTACTGATCTAAATAAATAAATAAATCTAATGACTTCACCACTACGCCACGAAGCTTGTTGGATGTTCTAGTGTTATTATGGTACAGAAGTGTAGCACTTATTTTAAGGTATTTTACACAGTAATATTATTACATTGTTTTTTCAAACTATTAGCTGTCAAAAAATAATAAAATAAAAACTGTTTATAAAAATTAAACTACTGAACGCATTTGACTGAATTTAAAAATAGGGTTAATAAACATACCTATATATAAATTATTGTACTTACCTGAAATCTGAATATGTTACTTATTTAATATTTATACTTACCATATTATGTATTTATTTTTGCGATAATGGCCTTAGTTGCTGATTCGCTTATTTTGTTTTTAAAATTAAAAAAAAAAAAAATAGGGTTCTAGTCTGAAACAAACTGAATGAAATATAAATCAAGGCGATCCGACCAAAATTGCGATCTGTAGAGCTCTGACGTACGTACATACGTACAAACCAACCGACAACTGCTATTCGAGATTTTCAATTACAATTTTAGGACTAATTATGAACCTGAATCAATTTAAAAATGGTTCCGTTTTATAGAACATAATCTTCTCTTTTTATTTAAAAAGCGTCAATTTTAATGGATTTCGTGCAAATTAACCTGGATATAACTTCTTGTATGAACGAAAGTCAGCTCTAAAGCGAAAAGCGATAATAGAGCACATACCGCTAGTTTAGCATCTCTTTATGTTTCAGGGTCATACGTTACGTGATCACTTCTAGGACGAAATCTCGCGAATAAAAAATGATATTAACTTTGTGAGGGTAGGTAGCAATCGCAGCCTAATAAAATCACTGTGATCCGAAAGAAATTTTATTTATTGAAGAGTAATCAGACGTTAATCAAAGATTTTAATTATTATTACTAATATTCAGAATCTATTTATTATAGGGAGACGTCAACTGTCGCACTTGTCGAGTCCAAATATTACGACCAATTTCACGGCTTGTTTTACAATTTATACTTTGCCGGTTTATAATAGATATTGCTTACTAATTTTATAAAAATATTGTACTCTGTGACGCATGCTTGAATATACAGCTAATCTGGCGTAGTTTGTGACAAAATATTTATTTGTTTATATAAAAGTAACTTTATCTCCGTAAGTACCGAAAAGGTATGAAATACGTTCGTCCTTAATAATTATAAGTGGTCTCAAGTAATTTTTCTATAATTGTTATGCCTGTAAACACTAAACATGTAAATATTATATAATAGGTGAGGTCGTTATTTGATTATTATTATACATTTTAAATTTGCTGAATTTTATTTTATAATAGCTGTTTCGCGCAACAATGTGGCTTCGGGAAACAAAAATCATAAACAACCATTTTGAATTTCAAGATTTGTAAACTACGCTCTAGCCCAGTGATGGCGAACCGTTTTGAGAAGTGGATCAAATTTTGTTCATTATTTTTTTAAGTACTAGCTCGTGGGTCACTAAGTCACCGACGTCACTTGGAAAGGGGAAGGGGAGGGTGGTTAAAAACTACATTTTTGATTCATCCGATTTTTTTTTCGACGAAACACGACGTTTTACGACCATGTACGTCATAACAGGTGCGTGATACGATAGCTAGCCAATGTCCAGTGGGAATTATTTTTTTTTTTTTTATAAATTCGACATTAGATATATATTTACCTACTTTATTTTTTTAATATTTTTGATTGTCTGTTCCCTCTTTTATGACATAAAAAATAAGTTTATTTAAATCAACGCGTGGGTCATTTAAAAAGTCTACGTGGGTCAGTGGGTTCCTCATCACTGCCTAAGCCTCTCTCAATTTTAATTCTGCTGTACAGTGTGACCACTAAAAATATAGATTTTTTGGCCATCTTGTCGTATGCAATGCTACTCTATAGTACGAACATAAAACAATACCGTGTACTAAGGATACAAATAACTTATGCAGGTGTTTCGCTAATATATTTACTGGATTAACTTAATAAAGATTCACTTTTCTTCCATCGTTCTCCTCCTCCGTCCTCGACATAAATATTTTTCACACAGAGGCGCCCCGTTTCTTGTATTTGCATTCTCCAACGTATTACGTGTACTTATATTGTATGTTCTTATAGAAGGAAGGTAGGTAGGTACATTACATCTGCTCCAGTAAATTATTTCTTGTTTGCGGTTTAACAAACTTATTTATAACTTTTAACTTATCTTTGTAGTTGTTTCCGCGTGACTTAACTCTTTCAGGAACAAATTATTTTCCGGCAGAAACAGAGATTAAAACATATCTAATGTTTGAGATTGCTTTTGCAGAATATAGACGCCTATTATTATTGTTGTTCATAGTTTATGGCAGGTTTCTGTGCATAGATTGTTACCCGTATGCGAGTTGTTGATTTTAAAGTTACATCTGATCTATCTAAATAGTATAAAACAAAGTAGCTATCCGCGTCTGTTTGTTTGTTTGCTTAGTTCTTCTAAACTACACAATGCACTTTGATGCAGTTTTCATCATCATTTACTTAGAGAATTTTTTTCCGGAAGATTTATGTGTATAAGACGTTCATATTAAATTTCAAGATAGTAGAGAAATCTCGATGTTTTGTAACGAAGTCATAAAAAGACGTTTTTAGGGCTCTTGCATGGCTTACGCTGACCAAACTATAAGAGATGCATCACATTAATATAATACAAAATTGTAGATCTTAAAAAGAACTATAAAAAGTTTTCCGATAGCATTTGTCTATCTTCTAAGGGATGACCCACAGTAACCATTTTTATCGTTCAAAAATTTGATCATTAAAATAATGTTAGTTGTGAAGCAATTTTGACCAACATGGAAACTAACCTTTACACAATATCATTTGAAACGAATATCTTAGTAGGCTTCACATATTTAAAAATTACTCATAAAAATCATTATGGTTTTGGCGAGACTAGCAAAGATATTTTGACCGACATATTATGTAGAATTAATCCTATCTTTAATGGACAATCTACAAATCCGGACCGCTAGTCTCTAATAATAAAGACTCGATCTTCAAGTCGAATAGTACGAGAAGAAAATTTTACATAGGTACTGGAAAACTTTTTAACTTCCCGCTATAAAAAAAAATCAAAAAAATTTAAAAAAAAAAAATCGGAAAGTTACCTATTGTTTTCTCAATCCGATTTTCTAAAATTGAGTTTCCGCCAGATTTCGACGTTTTGAGGTCCTAGGAAGCTATTCTGACTATTTTGGCGATGATTTCCGTGGGCTGTATGTGTGAGTTGGTGTGTGTGTATGTATGTAAACCTCTTGTATCTTTTGAACGGAGTGTCCGATTGAAACACGGTTTACAGCATCTGACGTGGCTTTCCTGAACTTAGATTTCCTGAAAATTTGAAATGATTCGGCCCAATAAATTTTGAGAAACCTCAAAAATGCAAGTTTCAAAAATTTTTAGAAAGTTTCTTTAGAATATTTTTTAAACTATTGAACCGATTAATTCCAAAATTTAATCAGCTCTTCTCCTTAGCAAACTGCGTCGATTTCCACAAACCGTATCAAAACCAGTTCATTTGTTCACGAGATATCGTTAACGAAAAATTCGTAAGAAAGTGTTTTTTTTTGAGCTCGAAGAGCTAAGAAATTAACTTCTACCTATATTTTATATATTTTGGAGCGTTTTGAACTCGAAAATAGCGGGAAGTCTTTTCAAATTTGTTTCCTTGCACAACTCAATAAAAATCAAGTATTTATTCAATACATGATTTAATTCGAATAATATCTACTTAGAAAATCCTACAAACAAATGTAATGTAAAATTTTCGAAAATCAATTTTATTTTGTCCCACAAAAATGTTATTTCCATTCAAAAGTTCGAACTACAAGATTCCAACCTGAAAGAGGAAGATTAACTGCCGTGCGTTAGTCTCGCAGAAACTCGAAAATGACTTGACAGAGTTGAATTTTTTTTTTGTTCGCCTCAATACTGGGGTAGTTTAAGAAAACAATTAGGAAAAACCCAAAAGATCAGCCGAAAAATCAAAAAAATTGTATTTATATTCTATATAAATAAAAATGAAATGCTGTTCGTTGCTAAGCACATCACCTGGACCGAACTGGCTAATTTATTCGTTCATGGTAGACCTAATAGAGTTTTTAGAAAAAGAAACATTGTAAAAGTTGTCTGAAATATGGTGGACCCGAAGCGGGGAATAGCCCCGTGGGGCAGGATTTCAGTACAGTGGAGCCAAAGGCTCCACTACTGTGGTCGCTGTCGTATTTTGTTATTAATAATAATTTTTTATTACTAATGCGGGAAAAGTGGTATCTTTACGCATGCTGTTACGGTTGAAAAGTAGCTATTTTCATTTGCGTGCGCAAACTTTATTTGTCGCACTGAAATTATTGTTTGGTGCACGCAAATATCATTTGAGTGCGCAAACTTTTTTTGTCGCACTGAAATTGTTGTTTGCCGCACGCAAATTCAGAGTTACCATAGTTACCAACACTGAATGTGACAGCAAAAAATGTGTATTTTAAAATTGAACATATTTTGTTCTGGGAATTTTAATTTATTCGTAATAAAAAATAGTATGTGCAACTCGTGCGGCATTGTCGCACTAGTCGCACAATATACTAATATGACGCCGCCCTGTAAATACGACTCTGATTGTTTAAAAGTTCGATGCAGCATAATATGTTTACCTTTAATAGACAATCTACAAATCCAGGCGAAGCCGGACCGGGCCACTAATTTTGACATAAAATACCTATGTCAATTTCATTAGTCACTATAATATTGTTTAGAAACTATAAGACTAGACAAGCCGGATACATAGTATAATGGGAACTTCAGTGTTCAACGCTTCGCTTTAGTGCTTTCAAAATTGAAACATAATTACGTTGAATTTGATCCGTAATTATTTGAGACACGAATTTATTAATTGAAAAGCATGTTTCCAGTATTGATTAAAATTCATAATGAAATTTTGAATCTTATTTTCCACTTCATGTCGAAGCAAAACATTAAGTTGAGTAAAATCATAATTGAAGGAACACAATATCGATTAAAATGAATCTTTTGAGCTTATTAATGTCCGGAGTTAGAGCAAATGCCAATTATCGTTGCTATATTGTTTTCAATGATCAATTCAGCATGGTGCTAATGCCAATGCCGGAGTGAAGTGGGGGAGGGGGCGGGAAGGAATTGAGTTGAGATACTGTTGGCCTTATGCACGAGATCCAATACAAGTTAGCTATAATAGGTAATTAGACATTAGATGGAATTACTTATTACTTAATTAATCTGTGTACAGCGGCAAGGCGACGTGAGCTAAGAATTATAATTCAACATGTCGTCTTAGCTGACACAACAGACAGTGTGCGTTTACACCGTGAAGATGTTTCACTTAATCTGGACTTAATCCCAGTATGGCGTTGTAATTTAACATTTATAATTATTAATTTAATACATTCGGGGGATTAATTATCTCTGTTGGGTAAATTGAATATAACATTTAAAAAATCAGCCAAGCGCGTGTTTTTGCACTCACAGGATAGAGTTCCGTAGTGTTCGTATGGCGTATTTATGGGGTAATTATTGATCGCAACTCGCATTCGTTGGTTGACAAATATCATACCGTAACCTAGAAATGCGTTGTTGATTCTGTTTTGTAGACTATCAATTAAAAAGTATCCATTTATTTTCGCTATTAAAATCACTTTGGGATCTTCCAAAAAGCAAGTATAGTTCTAACAAATATTGACATGTATAATAGTGACATCGGACAATTCTTCATATTTCCAGTATCTGAAGATGACCTGACTTAGGTCGAAACGATCGTAATTAATTAAATTATTTTTTTTTTTGGATTTGGTCTATTTTATATTTTTTACAAAAATGTTCAATCCAAACTATGAACTCACAATTCATAAATGTCATTGTTTTGACGAGTTTGGTGACAAGGAACAGTGCTGACAAAAGTAAGGTCAGAACTCTGTTTAATTAATTTAAAAATTTCATATACCTATAGTATATAAATGCTCGTAAAAGTCCCACAGATTATATTTTTAACGAAGAAGGTGTGACACGATACCCTGCAACCAATATTGAAGATCACCCTAATAATGCGTTTTTGCAAAATAAAAATGCGACTACCCTTATTATTACAGCAGATTGGAATGTTCTAGCTGTATGTTTATTTTGTTTCTGTAGAAGAGCAAGCTGTGTAAGATTCCAACATATGTTTATGTTTAGTAAGACAATTTACAAAGTATATCTACTATTTCAAATAATCCAAAACTGGATAGTGAAATGTCTTCTACCATCCTATAGTACAGTGCTCCGCAACCTTTTCTCACCTACGACACACCAAAATTCTTGCTAGAATTCCGCAGCACACCCAAAAGCTAAAATATATAATTGATACACAAATACACGACTGAAGCGACGACCGACTCAGATCGACCGAGGCGACACGACGGCAAACGTGCGTTCTACACACTGTTTTTTGTTCATATTAAAATAACAATTGAAAAAATTAGTAACAATGTACCAACAAATAAAAATTTTCAAACAATGAAAAAAATAGTGCCAATTTATTTCAGTTACATTTTAATGATACCAGAGTTTTTTGAGCGATATCTAAGAAATTAAAAATTAATTGTCCAAATTTTGCAAAATGTAATTGTAAATTATTAAATACATTGAATTTGACCGCGGCACACCTGTATTCGGCTCACGGCACACCGGTTGCGGAGCACTGCGTATAGTAAATAGAGCTTTTAAAATATATCTATAAATATTATGTTTAAATGTATTACTGAGCCCATTAAAATACTTCGACGCTAAATATGAATAGAACTTTTCAAATGAATTAGAGTAAAAACGGGACATAACAATTAATGTAATGTGTCTTTTACTGTAAACCAATCTCTAATTTTTCTGACATAGAATATAATAGAATATCTACTTTTAACTCGTTTGTTTTTAAAATGTATTAAAAGAAATTCTACAAATGCACCAAGCATCACGCCATATTCACAAAATCGAATCGTGTTAGATATAAATTCAAATGTTCTCTAAAAGGGATATCACAAATAAAACGCGCATTAACGTTTTGAAGTCTCGTATTTTTAATTATTAATTGTACGCAAAGGTTATGAATTACTATTGATTTCGTACAAAAAAGAATTTGCAAGGTTTCGTTCCGCAGTCTGTAGGCGTTAATGGTGCAGTTCTGCATGGAATAATACTGTGCCCTCAGGGAGGCAGGGACAGAGAGAGATAGAAAGAGAGTGAGAGAGAAATAGGATACAATAGATGCGATACAGTTAATGTACATATGTAACAAGATTATACGATTAATACAAATTAGGAATCTGTAATACCGGTATTGTGTGTAATTCAGTAGTCTATTTGTCCATGCCTGTGTGTGTGCAGGGCTGAGTTTGAGGGTTTATCTTAAGGGAATGGGCCTAAACCTCGCTCTCACCCTCTCTCTGTGTGTGTGTGTGTGTGAGAACATGTGTTGTTTTCTTGTACTGTTTAAAATAAGCTTGCTTTACATCTATCTAATGTATAATATTGTACCGGAACTTCTGCGTATATTTTCGGTCTTCTGCGTTTTTTTTCTGATATTTTGTTAGCGGTTCGGTTCAGCTTCGCCCAATTTGTAGATTGTTACTGTTTTTTTGTCGACTTTTGTTCCAAACTTGGTCTCCACGAATACTGCTTTTATTTTAACGCGACAATATAAAGTCTATGTCCATTCTGGAGGTTCATTCTCAATAGTGGTAAAAGAATTTTTCAAATAGGTGCCGTGATTCCGGAGATTGCGCTTTACAATCTACATATATGTTACGGTAAATTTCCGGAATCCGGGAAATGTCGACATTGACCGGTCAATGTCGACAATGTCCGGTCCACATCGAGCAATGTCCGAAATCGGACAAGTTCAAAAAATAGATTTTTTTATAAACATGAAACGCTGACATTTGGTTGTATCTTTATCATGATAAGTTATCATTAACGCTTTATGGAATATGTGGAAATAAATTATACGTGGTTTCAATCATCAATAATTGTAATAGAAATCTGAAAAATATATTCTTTAATAGTTGATATCAGTGATAAAAATTCCATAGAGGGTTAATAATAACTTATCATGATAAAGATACAATCAAATGTCAGCGTTTCATGTTTATAAAAAATCTATTTTTTGAACCTTGTCCGATTTCGGACATTGCCCGATGTGGCTCGGGTATTGTCGACATTGACCGGTCAATGTCGACATTACCCGGATTCCGGACATTGACCGTAACATATATACACATACTCACAAGATTTGCACTCTCTGTTTATAATAAGTTTGTTCAAAGTAGCCAGCAAACGGTATCAAAACCGTCACCCGCATGCGCAGTAGCTAACACGAAGCTGTTTGTGGCGATTTAGTAACATGTTTTAGCTACTACGCATGCAGGTGATGGTTTTGATATCATTTGCTGGCTGCTTGGAACAAACTTAATATTAGTATAGATATGACAACATATGGGAAAATTTATTTCCAGGATTTTTACCAACATTACGGAGAGACGTTCGAATTGATTTTGATGACTCGCGGTACATATCTAATATTCCAGCTTAAACTCTAGGTTAATTTAAATATGCAAGGGAAACCTCAGGTAAAGACTAGTAAAAAATGGTTTAATCACATATCTATATTATTTACAAATACGTCGAAAAGTGTAATTTTTGTAGTAAGAAATTTTAAGTTAAATAATATTCGATAAACAATTTTCTGAAACATAAATTTTAAGAAATAAGGTAATAGTATATTGTGCGACTAGTGAGAGAAGGAGAATATTCCACTCGCGTGCGTTTTACCGCACTCGCTGCGCTCGTGCGGCAAATTTCACACTCATGGAATCTTCTCCTTCTCTCACTAGTCGCACAATATACTATTATTCAACACGCGTGAGTAATATGTAATTTCGGGGCCCTGCTAAACGTGGGAGAAATAATATATTACTTCACTATAGTGTAATAATGAATTTTCTGGCGTGGGAGAAATAATGTATTACTTCACTAGTGTAATAATGAATTTTCTGGACCAATAGAAACTCAGTAGCAAGCCCAAGCGCTAAATAATGAAAAAAACTGCAAGTAGCTTCTGGACCAATAGGAACGTGGTAGGCGGTATTGTATACTTATATGAAAACAGCATCGCAATTCAGCGAAATCATGGCAATCTTGTGTATACACTGACGGTGGTACGTCAATCAATGAAGTGATTTATTATTTTTCCCTCTTTTATCAGGGCCCCGATTACATATTACTCCTGCTAGTTGAATAAAGTATTATGTGCGACTATTGATCGAAGGAGAATATTCCACTCGCGTGTGTTTTACCGCACTCGCTGCGCTCGTGCGGCAAATTTCACGCTCATGGAATCTTCTCCTTCTCTCACTAGTCGCACAATATACTATTATTAAATATGAGAAAAATATTATTGCATATTTTGAAAGTAATGTTTTTTTTTTGTCTTTCAATGAGTTGAAAATATTTGTTATTTTTGTTTTCGAGAATCGTAATCCTAAACATCGAGTTTATAATCGGATAAAAAAAATAATCATACGTATTGGCAATTTATAATTCATTTCATCAGCGTTTCCAAAGCTCGTAATCACTGAGCCTCGTACAATTTCTATGCTTGTTTAAAAACGATCAACACCTGTTCTAGGTTCAAAATTAATCCATAAAATTTTTGTATTAATTGAAAATGTATATGTATTTTTAAGAATACGTATAAAATATTTGAACGTATATCTAAATAGTATAAAATAAAATCGTTATCTGTTTGTTCGTTTAGTTCTTCTGAACTACACAATGGATTTTGATGCGGTTTTCACCATCATTTAGAGAATTTCTTCCGAAAAGTTTGTGTTTATAATGCATTCATATAAAATTTAAAGATAGTACAGAAACCTCAATGTTTTGTAATCAAGTCGTTAAAAAAATTGGTTGTCTGTAAAGTCGGTTTACGGACGATAGTTTTACGTGATAACGTATTCCGTAATACATAACCTAAATTTATATAATAATTATAATATTTCGAATCTATGATATTGCATCTTTCGCTTCAAATTTAGGTAAATTTTATTAAGTAGAATAATAAAACACTATAAAAAGTATACTATTATTATATAAAAAACAACTATGGCATATATCTCTTTTGCGCATGCGCCGATTTTCCCCAAAAAATTTACAAAAATTTCTAGTAAAAATAGATAGAGTAAAAACCGTTTTAAAAACTATATTATTATTATTATATAAAACATCATTATAAGAGATATATTCTTTTACGCATGCGCCGATGTTCCCCAAAAACAATAGGCCACTTCATATTTGCATATCAAACATCCTCCCAAAATTTGGTTTCAATCCGCTTATCCTTGGTGTCGGAATGATAAGAAATGTCAAAAGTGACGTTTGCAACTGTCAAAGTATTATGTTCTAATAATAATTACTTATTCCAATACTTAACTTAGAAGGCGTTGCATTTCACAAAATACTAATGTCAAAAAATTGAATTAAACATTAGAAATGCAGCCGTTTTCATGTTAAGACAAGACATACGTTCTCTTCTAATTTCTATGTACGGCAAACAAAGACGACCGACCGCGTCGCGCCATGCATTAGACAACATTGCATTTATACAGCTATTTTTCTATATAAATTTGTATAAAAAAAACTGTTTAGGCAAATTCTGTTATACGAAATCTATGTAAAATGTTCTCCTCTTTCGTTTAAGACTGGTTTCAAACCGATCTGATTTAAATTGAGCGAGAAATTAGCAAAAAGCACGCACAGGGTCAGGCGGAACGTTACGCGTTAGGAACGTTAGGAACGTTACGCGTTACGAGCGTTAGGAACGTTACACTTTTTCGTGCATGCAGCCGGTGTTTTATCAATTTATAAGATTGGTGATTCATCAATTTATAAGACGTTATCACGTCAAAAGACGCTTTTATGACGCTTAGATAACCTACGCTGACTAAACCATAAGAGATATATCAAATTAATGTACTACAGAATTGTGCATCTTAAAAAGACCCACAGAAAAGTACGCTATAGCATATGTTTATCTTCTAAGGCTGACCGGCAGTTACCATTTTTATCTTTAAAAAATTTGATCAAAAATAATCACTTATTTGCTCATCAATTTTGATCGACGTGGTATTAATTCTTATCCAATTGAGTTCCGTTATATTGACGGAGCTTTAAAAACATGGCGGCGATGGGGTATAATTTCGCATTTTCTCTACAGTATATACAGTGCGATTGTGAATTTTTTGAAATGCAATTAAATGAATTAAAATATCAGCACAATATGTGATTGGGCTGATACAAATCATCGAAAAAGGAATTTTCTTGTATATAATGCCGGTCATATTATTATTATCAAAAAATTAGGAAAAAATTCATGTGAAACAGAACCTTTAAGTAAAGCGAATTTTAGTGCTTTCTGTTTACAAACTTCGGATTTAAAGAGTAAATCACATGAAATAAAAGTAGTAAATAGAGATATATCAATGCAGTGTTGATGAACGTTACAAACATATTATTGAAACATTACTTTATTGCAACAGGTAAGTTCCCAACCTAAAAATAGTCATCTGTCAAAATGTATTTTCAACTTTATTTTTTTCCTATCAAAATTCTTAATGTTATTTAATAATAGTAACTATTCAATTAATAAATTAAGTTTTCAATATTAAGACTAAGTATAATATCTACTTACGTGGTAAAATAATTAATCATCTGCATTGAAATAACGGGGTACTATTACAATCTTTTACTAACTTTTTATTTGTGTTTACAAGAGATGAAAACTTCGCAGGTTCCATAAAAAGTCATTGATTACTTTATTCAACGCTTTTTATTCTTATAATAAAAAAAATCACGATTATCAGTACCGATTCACAATGCGATTCATAATCATGTTTATCTGATTATAGTTGTAAGTTTCGCCGCCAGATAGAGTAGTCCATATAAAGGATCCCTATTAGATATAATATTATCTTTAATAGAAAATCTACAAACCTGTATCAGACCGGTATAGTATTTAATAAAATAATGTTTTTGATTCATCTTTTACACCCTTAAGATATCGTTGAAGTTATTTCTAATGAGGTTCTTAGATAACCCAAAATTAAGGTCGATGAATTTCGAGACGTGTTATTTTTTTCTTATTTTCGAAAAGTGAAAGTCAGAGATTTCTGTTGGAACGTGACCCGGCAGCCTTTATCATTTGAACCGTTTCATTAAGTAGACGTACAACGCCTGTAATTACGCTAAAAACTTCTAAACTTTAAATTTTTAATCACATGAGATAATTACATTTGCATAATAAATAAGACAATTTTGTTTCAAACTGATAGACTCAAAGTCTGTGTGAACGAAATTTTCGCACAGTGATTATAAAAATGTGAAAAGTTTTTATTAGTTTATAGTTTCAAAAAATTGAATCTGTTTGTTATTCAAAGTTTGATTCAACCAAATTTATCTTTCGTGAATTTTTATAATACATTACTATATTGTAAATGCGAAAATAAGTCTGTCTGTTACATTTTCACGGCCAAACCGCTGAGCCGATTATTTTTAAATTTAATATAGAGATAGTTTAAAGCCTGGGGAAGGATATAGGTTACGTTTTTTTCAAAATTAAAGCCCTATGGGGATGAAATTGGGGTTCTAATATTGTTATGGTTTCACGACCAGACCGCTGGGCCGATTATTTTGAAATATAATGCGGAAATAGTTTAAACTCTGGGAAAGGACAAAACATCTTTTTTTTCAGAAA
Source organism: Xanthostigma xanthostigma (assembly GCA_963575645.1). Taxonomy (NCBI): domain Eukaryota; kingdom Metazoa; phylum Arthropoda; class Insecta; order Raphidioptera; family Raphidiidae; genus Xanthostigma; species Xanthostigma xanthostigma. Next base: position 24,946,394 of record OY754473.1, on the reverse strand, counting down.
TTGACCCTTTAGGGTGTTAAATGTCTTCTCATAAATTAAGGTAAAAAGTAAGTATTCCAGTACTTTTAATGCGAAATCTTGATGCGCTCAAACTGTGTAAGGATACGCGTTTACAAGTTTCTCATCGATGTCGAAATATTGTAGGGGCTACTTATAATTAGTGACAAATCTAAAGAAGACAGTGTTTTAATACCACGAATACCAATTTATTATACGAACGGATTTGCCATTCGATTTAAAAGATTATAATTTCTATAAAAAAATACTTACGGAATAATTATATATATAAACTCCAGGGACAAACACAGGTAGATGGAATTCATCAACGCCAGACTATGTCCTTAAATTAAAGACTTGCTTGAATTTATTAACTTTCCAATCAATTATATCAATCGTACGCACTGATTTCACGCAGACAAAGTCGTGGGTAAAAGCTTCTAAGAAATATTTTCCTCTGCAGCCTCAATAGAAAATAGTTCAACCGGGTATTTATAAGCTCTTTACAATAATAAAAACACATTTTAAATTTAACTGAATATCGAATTGCAATGTGGCTTATTATTTTAATAAACGAAATAATATGTTATCACCCTCGAATGTCGAATCCTATATACCATCCTGACAGCACTGCGACAGAAGGGGAATAGAACTGTCATACTGATAATTATTCATCAACTTTTTTGACGTCATAAGTCCTCGCATTGTAACACCCTAATTATTCCACAATTGTTGCATTTTTTTTAAAGTCGAACAGTTAATTTTTCCTTTAATAAATACTAGCAGCCCGAGCCGGATCCCCCCGGATATATAATAATAATAATAATAATAATAATAATAATAATAATAATATGATTTATTTTCATGTATCCAAAAAGGTATGAAAGTGTCATTACAAATTAATCTTAAGAGTATTCGTCCCTGCAAACACCCCCTGCACCTTTCATCACAAATCTTTTCCCCTCGCCTAAAAACGGTTCGCGCTCTCCCGACGCTATTTTTAAAGCTAGAGAGTTCTGGTAAACGCCAAATGAAAGACAAAGAATCAGACTACAGATCCTTCAGGCGAATTTTTTGAATAATAAATTCTTGAAAAAACTTACAACCTTTTGAAAAAAATAATAAGTTACGTAATATTTCACACGTAGACGAAACTTTTTTTCAAAAAATTCGCCTGAAGGATCTGTATTCTGATTCTTTGTCTTTCATTTGGCGTTTACCAGAACCCTTTAGCTTTAAAAATAGCGTCGGGAGAGCGCGAACCCTTTTTAGGCGAGGGGAAAAGATTTGTGATGAAAGGTGCAGGGGGTGTTTGCAGGGACGAATACTCTTAATTAAAATATCATAAATTTGATACAAAATATTTCATGTTATATATTCATCTATTGAATAGAAACATTTCTGAATGAGAAATTTTTAATTTTCAGCTATAGAAAAAACAGCAATGATTTCTTTCAAAAAAGCGGGAAGTTATTGTTTTCCTAAAATCCTATTCTGACTATTTTGATAATAGTCATACATAAGAAGGATTTCGCATAATAGGTAGTATAAATATATCACGTAAAGGTTAGTACACCAAATAAATAATATATTTTACAAGAATTTTGAAACAGTCTGTATATAATTTCGTTTTAACTTGAACTAACAATATATTTTTTCCTGTTTTGTTGTATACGAAATGTAGCGCAATCACGGCAAGTAATGAAATATAGATGCTGTAATAAAATGAAAACAAACCTAGTTGAACTCCCAGAATCGGTAGACTGAACGTTTTTCTCGATAATTTCTCCCGCCCTTGTCGTTGATTCATTGTATAATCTACGAGCGCGCAGGATCCCGGAGTCGAGTGCCGGAGTTTGAACTTGTTCACGTCTACAACAACTGCGGCCTGATTTTTTTCTCTCTGCTGTTGAAGCCTCTACGAAATGCTGCAACCGGTTCTCATCAAAGTTTCATTTTTATATTTATTCTTTTTTTTATTTTTAGAACGAATAGCTACTAGACCGCACAATGCATAGGGCTTATATAGTACTACTAGCCTTTACCCGCGGCTTCCTTCGCATTACTCTGCTCACTAAAAAGAGTAGCTCAGAGGGAGTCGTTCAAAGGAGCGACACTAGACAGTACGTACTACACAAGAGTGCAGACTGCAGAAGTGTGAACTGTCATCATGCATTCTCAGGAGTCACTTAGCATTGCACAGCACAATACACACACTCAGCTCTGAGCTCATTTGCATATGATTCTTATGTTATATTATTCGCATTTCGGATAAACTATAAAGTATAACAAAAGCTTAACAATAATAATGTTTTTTATAATGCATATAGCCTCGCTGCTGCGCGTTTACTAAATAAAAAAAAAATGTTTTTTGTTACAATATTATATCTTCGTCAACCACGTCAATGTGAATGGTTTAAGTCACTGTAAACAGTGTGTCAATAAACATTAAACGACTCAGCAAAGATAACTCCGTACGTGCAAAGTTCACAAGGGTTCTGTGCCCTGTGCTGTGTGCGCTCCGCAAATGTGCGAATGCAACAGTACAGAATAGCTCAGCACAGAACAATGGCGCTCGAAGTGAGTCATTCACAAAAAAAAGAGCGACTCGCGCCGCTCCGAGAAAGGAATCGTTCATTATGAACGACTCGCTCAGGAGCGACCCATCACTATTGCTTAGCTTAAGACGTTGGAATACAAATTATCGAACTCATACTGTACCCAATGGCTGGTACAAATAATACTGACTGTAAACATACAAAAATCAATATGAAATATAATTAATGTTATTATTAATCTGTCAGTCATATACAAGGCTAATTAAGTTTAAAATTTCATCCGGACTTACGCGAGAGGATCACAATAGGATTTTGCTAACACAGTTCGCATTATCTCCGGTTTGATTTATTCAATGGCGCTATTGTGTATGGTCAATGTTAAAATTAACAGCGCTGTTAAATTTCTATCTCAGTTTAACTTGTGTTGTGTTAATTTTGTTAGAAAGTGACAAAAGATAAACAGCACTGTAAATTCTTACATTTACCGTAAAGAATAGCATCACTAGTCTCCTAAACTAATGCATAACATAAATCTTTTCCACAAATTTTATTTATTAGAATTTTGCCTTTATCATTTATTTTCTCTGTTGTAAAGCTTTATGAAGCTTTCCACGGAAGTATAACATAAGCTTGGCATTTATTCATGGCTCATCGTATTGCCCGTAGTGATTCGTAGAATTTCGTGTTTAAGCTCTACCCGATTCGTTATTCTCGAATCATAGTTCGTTATTCGCGATTCGTGGTTCTTCGTGTACGCAATAACTCATTCGTTTCGTGTTAGAAATTTTTATACTATTCGGAAAACCTGGTTCATTTTTTACGGACCGCTGTTCGTTACTCGTAAAACCATCCGTTCACTGCAAATTGGAAGTTTGTTAGTTTGACACACCACAGCGTGTTTTTTCTTGTAGTCGTTTTAAACACACAAACAAGCTCGTTAATTCCATAACACACTTACGCGTGTTTCAATCCGTTTGACCTGTATCGTGTTCACAGACAAACAGACGCACAAAGTTTTTTCAAAAATATGTTTTTTGGATTCGGGGAACCTCAAAACGAAAATATATTGTAAAATTTTGAAAAGCGATTTTTGACCTAAACTAGTAGTACCTACTATTCCCCAATTTGTGGGTTGGAAGGTTAAAAGTAGTATTAGTTATTTAATAAATTTTTTTCATCTTAAAAAAAAATGAATTATTTATTTTTTAAATAGTATATTTATGCTGAACACGTGTTACTTCGAGTTTCTCCATTCTAAACCACACTTAAGAGTGTAAAATGATCTTACACGTGTTCTTTCAACACACCTATCTATGCATTTGTGGTAAGTGTGTTATTTTCGTACTGTGTCACCAAATGTTTTTTTGATTCTAACATGCATAACTGTGTTAATATTGCATATTACGCGTGTCGATATAACACGTCGTGTACTAAAATCATATTTTTAACACGGTAAAAAGAATGAACACACTTGCACGAGTTTAAATAACACGGTTTGTAACACGCCTAGATTTGCAGTGTTATTTTTGAATTCCTCCTCTTAGCGTCCCCGATCTAACGAATCACGAAGGAGTAATTTGACAAACAAATACTGTCGTGCATCTATGATCTACAATCTTATTTTTACACGACTACGGCGAAGTAAAAGAGGGTTATGTGTTGAACCGGTGTGTATGTGTGTGTGTATATATTTTTATCTGTTCCATCATAACTTTTAGACTACTTATATTATCATAATTTGACAAATGAGGTATCGTTGGAAACGTTTTGATCGTCCACTGGTTACAGGCTATGTGACTTCACATTAAATTAAATATGGCGCCCTCTAGACTCTTTTATTGATAAATGTATTTTAACTGTACCCTCTATATATGTCTATTTTACTTTGTGCTTTATTAAGCAACGTATTAACAAATACGACACATTTCAGGCTATCCATGGACACGACATAATTCTAATGTGATTTTGCCAAAATCCAAAATGTCTTTATTTAATAATAGTACTGAATATCATGCACGAAAAATGTTCAATATGTTGCCTCTTTATATAAAAAATATGGAACTAAATAAATTTAAAAAAGAAATTAAGGCAACTTTGCTTACTCAATGTTTTTATAATATTGATGATTTTAGATTTTAATTATGAATTTTACCAATTTGTATTTTATTTATTTATTATTATGTATGCTGATTGAGATTTTGTGTTTTGACGTATCCACTCGTAAAGAGTAATTTCGATAATAAATACTATTCTATTCTATTCTAGAGGACATAAAGTCATGAACTATAAAAACAAAATTTTAATGATGTCGTATTGGGTATCAAATGAAAGGGCTTATGTACGTATTGAACGGATTTATCAAAATAACGTTAAATGTCAATTGGCCTATTATATTTTCGATGCATGAAATCACCATTTCAAAAGAATGATTCGTATAGGGAAAAAAGTATAAGAGCAACTCTTGTAGACAATTGCATGATCTACAACTTTTGGTTGGCCTATTTTTAGATAAAATTTACCGTTTACGGGAAAAGTGCAAAAACCGATACGTTTAACGTTTGACTTTGAATAAATTTTTTAGTAGATGTAGGATCGGTGGGGACTTTTGATATTTCATTTGTATAGTGTACTTAAGATATACTAATTTTCAGCTCTATGCCAATTATTGTAAACCTACCACTATTTTTTGTCTATTTTGACCGGGCTAATAAGCTTCAGGGCAAAGTGCGCCACGCTATATATCTAGAGGGCGCCATATGACCATATACAGTATGGTTTTTTAAAAACCGAACACCTGTTTTATTCCTTTAGGTTGCATTCAAAGGAATTTTACCCCCTGTAATAATCTTCATAGTTTCAGGGGGGAAATCGATTGCCGGATTTTTTTATGACCTAGTACATTCCGGTGCAGTGCAATGCACTTGCACTTATTTTTTTTAAATGGGGACCCCGTTTTTTTTGCAGTTTCTGATTTTTTATAAAAATAAAAACTCTCTGTCCCGGATATTTAAATAAAAAACGCGAGTCTGACCGGATAACCGCTCAAAATTATGCCACGCACGAAATCGCGTTTCGACGCCGGGTATTTGACAATCAAAACAAGATGAAAATATCAAGGAAGAATGAGAAATAATCATCAATATTAAACAAATCATATCCTTATTCTATCATAACCTTATTTCTCGTTCCATATTGTTTTGATTGTTTTCCCACAACACAGGCAAGGTAAATACCCGGAAACTTGGATTCGACGCGTCGAAACGCGATTTCGTGCGTGGCATAATTTTGAGCGGTTATCCGGTCAGACTCGCGTTTTTTATTTAAATATCCGGGAATAAATCAGGTGTTCGGTTTTTAAAAAACCATACTGTATATGAGATGGCATACGACCACGGCTATCCTCAAATGAGAATATTTTCTCGTTTCATACTTTTCAGAAGTCGGGTTTTAGTTTTTGAACTAACTTTATTACCATTACGGATAAAGTTTTTTGAAGTTTGTAAAACACTGGTTCATTCTATGATATAATCTCGAAGTGCACAAGTAGCATTACATATGGTGTAATATTTCGTAGATCCGTTTAAAACAAAACGGTCGACATTCATAGATAGTTTACGGTAAGATGTATAATCTGCAGTGGCACAATGCAGTAATCAGAGAAGGATCTTGTGCAGTCCTTTGTCCTTACAATAAGGATAATATAGTGTAGTTTCTCGACTGTCGCACCGTGCTCGTATGTTGTGTTTTAGCCTGTAGTTTTTATAATAATATAAACCCGCATCCACTAAATCTAAATTGCTATGAACACTATTATTGTCTCGGAATCTTGAATAAGTTATATAGACAGATTTTGGACTATAGACGCTTGACAACAAAATTTTTATGACAAGAAAAAAAATAATTATAAATATTTTTTGACCGATTTCCAGCAAGAAATGTTTAAAACTTTTTAATGTTATTGATCCTTAAAAATTAAAAAAAACACTAATATGCCGTTTTTTGACGCTCTAAAATTGTAATAAGGCCTAGCCCACATGAAGAGCGTTCAACGCGCGTTGACCCAACGCGCGTTTACAATAATATAACTGTTGTTTATATGATAACGCGCGTTATCATATAAACAGTTATATACAATTGTATAGAAATTGTAAACGCGCGTTGAGCGCTCTTCATGTGAGCTAGGCCTTAGAAATGTTTTTCTTACAATACATAACCTTTAATAATATCGTCAAACCTTTCATTTTAATTTTTTATATAATATGTACACGTTATTTGTTTATACCATAGAGATATTACAATAAAGTACGCGAGAGAGCAGTGAAAGTGTCTGCAATTAAGAGAGAGAACATGGAGAGAACGCCACAACAGTTTCTTATCTCTAGAATGGTTACTAATGGTGTAAAACAATGCTGTTTTAAGAAAACACATTTATATATTTCGTTTATAAAAGATATTAAATTAGAATACTGTCTTCTTGATATTCGTGCTTAGTACCTACTTCCTTTATGTGGTTAAAGTTGTGTGTATAGTGTTAGGTATTTTCTATGAGGTTATAAAGTTGCGTGTGTTAAGTATTAATGTTAATTTCGCTTAGTTCTTCAATGACACCGTAAATGCAAAATTGGTAAAAAGTTTCACAAGTTTGTTTTAATTCATCTTAAGTACCCATTATGAATGGTAGTATGAAAGAAGATATGATTAGTAATATTTACATGTAAATAGGTTTCCTATAGACCAACAGATCAGATAAAAATGGCTCGATGTCCTTAAATTGATAACTGAAATTAATTTTAAACAGCATATATGTGTCAACCATCAGCCAACGAGCGCTCATGAGAGAGAGAGAGAGAGAGAGAGAATGATCCGGAACACCTGCAGCTTTCTCTCTCTTAACTGAGGACGTATGGCAAGCATACGCACTAGCGTACTCTAGTTACTTATCTATGGTTCATACCCGCACTGTCTTATGCCCATCATGGGTTATGTGCTGTGTATTGTTGATTTTCGGTTACCAGCTCATTCCTTAACTTCCTTTGAGGGAGGTGCACTTTACAACTGTTTAAAATTATACAACACACTTCCAACTAAAATAAAGAACATTGAGTCCCTGCCTCGTTTCAAGGAATTTCTAGGGAATGAACTGGTAAACAAAGAATTTTACAAACTAAATGATTTTATAGTGTAAACAATTGTAAATGACATTTTACAAACTTATTGTCAATGTAACGAAATATATTATTATTATTATGTATCGTAATAATGAATTTATTATTAATTAATAAAATTATCGACCAAATTTTCAGGCAATTATATTGACAAAAAACATAATTATAATTCAATAAATTTATCTGTCGGTTCGGATTTGGACGTTCTTCAGAATTGAGCTAAAATTACTAATTTTTTTTATAGCTCAATTCTAAAGAAGTTCCAAATCTGGACCGAAGCGTAAATTTATAATTATATAATTATATTTTTTGTCAATATAACTGTCTAAAAATTGGTTGATAATTTTATTTATTGAAGAGTAGTAATCAGACGTTAATCAAAGATTTGAATTTATTATTAACTCATGATAAACTTGCAAGTATAAACAAATAGCTTTTCCATATATATACATAAAAAATTAAAAATTGTCAATTAAATTCGAAGTGGCAGCGCCGATTCCACGTGGTCTAAAAATCAAAATCTGTTAATGTCCGAGATCTACATGCTGCTAATGCAAAAACGAAAGACTTCGTATGGTGTGCATTGTATAAAGTGGAGTTTATCAGTGATTTACTGTAGAGCCCAGATATAATGTACCCACAACGGTAGAATCCTTGCTACAGGCTCGCGTCCTTCTTTATCCTGTAAAGGACATGACACAGGATATCTTTTAATTGTCTCACAATCTCCGCATACAGCGTCTATAAATTAAAGAAAAATATATCGTGGATCCAGCTGTGAGGTCTTAATTTATTAGCTGTCTTAGAAACAGGATACATATTTTCATTAGGTTTTTTTAAAGACCAAACGGTATGCGAACTTTATCAGTAGCTAATATTATTTTTTAACGGGTTCAGTTCGATAACTCGATGTGCCCAAACTTTGACTTTTTTTTTAAGTCATAGAAAACGCTGAATTTTGAAGTTTCGAAAAAAAACTTTTGCGGATTATTCACAAATTTTCTCAAAAATACGTAAAAACTTTTCGTCTTTCACCGTCATTTTTTTAATCTAACCAATCAGAACTCACATATACACGTCATAGCAACTGGTGTAGAATTACGATCTCATTTTGTATACACGACCCAGTAATTGTTTTTCAAAGAACTCCCCTCAAACGCCCTACCTTTTTCACTGCGCAAAAAAACGCCATCGCATTGACACGATCCCGTAATTGTTTTTTAAAGAGCTCCTCTCAAACGCCCTCCCCTTTTCACTGCGCAAAAAAACGCCATCGCATCAACACGACCCCGTAATTGTTTTTTAAAGAACTCTTCCCAGACGCCCTCCTCTTTTCACTGCGCAAAAAAAAACGCCATCGCATCGACACGACCCCGTAATTTTTGTTTAAATAACTCCCCCTAAACTCCTTCTCCTTTTCAATGGGCAAAAAAAAAAATTTATAAAAATCAATTTTCTGCACTTATTAACACAATTATATCGATACTAATATATAAAGCTGAAGAGTTTTTTTAGTTGAACGCGCTAATTTCAGGAGCTACTGGCTCGAATTGAAATTTTTTTTGTTGGTTAGCCCATTTATCGCGGAAGGCTATAGGCTATATAATATCATGCTACGACCAATAGGAGCGGAGCATCAATGAAAAATGTTGCAAAATATAACTCAAAATTTGTCCGCCCTATGAAAACTTTTGAACGGTAACTCGGATCATCATGAAATTTGGACACAACATTCATCTCGGTAAACTAAGGTGAATGTGCGTACTCATGTCCCTCCCTCCCATTCGTTCATTTGCACCCGGGTGAAACCGGGCGGGACCGCTAGTGTTATATAAAATAATAATTGTGTATTTCCAATCAATATTTTGCACATCGAGTTATCGTACTCTAACCTTTTTTAATATAACGTTTATAGAGGTCATATCCACAACAAAGCAGCAGTTGATTCTTTTAACGCTTTGAAAACTAAGAAGAGACATCAGAGAGAAGTAATTGAAAATCTGACGACAGGACAATGGCGTGCTATGATCCAGAAGAGACTGCCACATCAGGCTGCACCGCAAGGGAACGGAAGAAGCAGCTAAATTAGAATATAATTTGAACCAGTCAATAATTAAAATCTTTACGCAACGCAGATCTCGAGGATATAGATGACATATTGCTATAAAATTATGGTACCAGTCTCCAGTCAATATTTTCGGTCGGAAATGAATCAGATCTAAATGCAAATGAACTTCAAGAATAATTACGCGATATATCCTGAATTCTATGAAACCTTTGGATGCTGTAAATTATTTATGCAAAAATAACTAAATAACTTTATTTCAAATACTGGTGTAGCTCCCAGGATTTTATTCTCTGTAACTAGTGGGAAAAGGAGTTTTTTTCCAAATTAAATATAATAAGACAGTACATAGTACTATAGAGTTTCACTACGCCAAACAAAACTTAAAAAAGTGTCATTAATTTCTATGAAGTTTATGGCTGCCACTTTAGATTACACACCCCTTTAACGAAATTTCTAAATCTAAAGTTAGAAGAGTAAAACTGTAGGAGATTCTTGTAGTTAATAGTTGATTATATAGCTTTTTTTCTGTCAAAATCGAATGTTATTTGAATTACAAAACATTTTAGAAGCGGCATTTCGGCATCATAATGAGAAAATCTACTGCACGGCCCTGCCTGACGGTCGTGAATTTCGAATAAAATTTCTATAAAATTCGGTTCATTGACCTAACGAAACGTTCTAGCCATTTCCAGATTGTATAGTAACCTAACAAAATTCCAGCCAATTGGATAACAGGACCATTTCAACTTCAAGAATATTTATATTTGACATATTATAATAAAGAACATAACATTTCTACGTGTGGTGAAGCGCATAGCGGCTAGTATTAATTAATATTTGCTATTCGTTTTCAGGGTTATCTGTATCAATCAATAAAAGTCTACAGAACAAAGATTTTTTCTATATTCAAAACATTTCCGAAACTATAAAGTTTAAAAAAAAAAATTTCATGTAAAAATAATTATATCTTAAACCGTTCTGAAAAGTATACCTACCATTATTATATAAAAACAATGTTATAGTATATATTATCTCTTCTGCGCATGTGCCGATTTTTCCCAACAAAACAATATGGCGCTTCATATTTGCAAATTAAACATCCTTCCTAAATTTGGTTTCAATCCGCTCATCCGTTTGAACTGTATCGTATTCACAGGCAAACAGAGACAGACAGACGCACAGACTTTTTTAAAAAATATGTTTTTTGGATTTGGGTGACCTCAAAACAAAAAAAATATTGTAAATTTTTGTAAAGTGAATTTTAATCTAAATTCTTATGATGTTGGAATAAAAAAAATGAAATCTTTACAACGTCTTCTAAATTCAATTGTAATGACAAAGCGATCTTGTTTCGTCGTCATTTCAATTTTACGGTCAATTATAAGCGACATGTTCGTGAGAATAAGTTGAACACAAAACTTCATTGAAAAATAATTACCTTCGTGTGCACTGTTTTAATGTAAGTTTCATTTTAAACAAAAAGTTATCGAAAACTTTGCTTTATATTACCATAAAAATAGTTTATTAATAGAATTTGGTTCTTTGCATCTTTGTTTACTCTTTTGAAAATAATAATAATGTAATATATTGAACCAAGGCCGTAGCCAGGAATTAACTTCGGGGAGGGGGGGGCGTTCGAGCTCTGGACATAGGCTATATAATATCACGCTACGACCAATAGGAGGGGAGCATCAATGAAAAATGTTGCAAAATATAATACAAAATTTGTCCGTTCGACAAAAACTTATAAACGATAACTCCTATCATCATGAAATGGACACAACATTTATCTTGGTTAACTAAGATGAACGTGCGTACTCATGTCTCTCCCTCCATTCGTTCTTTTGCACCCGGGTGAAACCGGGCGGGACCGCTAGTGTATTATAAAACACAATAGTATCAATTTATTGTAACGTATATAACATAATATAGCGGGAAGTTTTAGGGTTGGCTCACAGGTTAACCGGTTACCACATTTTTTATTTCTTGTTTTTGCACTTTTAGCTGACGTATTAACTGTTGAGCAATAAAAATAACACAACAGAAGGGAGAAACTTCGGTCTCCGAGTCTCGGAGGTTTTGTGTAGACGTTGTGAGCGTGTGAATATAATGAGCTCACATATAATAATATACTAACAATAGGAGGACGGGAGGAATAATTACCCCGAACATAACACCACTGAAATACTTAAAATTATATACTGCCGTCGTTGTGCGTCGACCGCGTCTTGCATGTATGCCTCTAGTGTAACAGAAGGCGGTTTCTTGAGGGATGTTTATTTTCAAGCTATTTTGTTTGTGACTAAAGAAAAAACCTAAAGAAGACAAATCACTCTCTGTATTATTCCTAAACGCAAAACATTTGAAAACAGTTGATATTTGTCTATTTAAAATCTTAGTATAGTACAATATTTTTTTCAACTGAAATAAAAAATGTTGATCTTTGTTTAATGTTTAATTTTTTATGTTATACAATAAATAAAATTTTCTACTTATTTTTCAGACAAATTATTATATTTGTCTGAAAAATTGGTCGATAATTTTATTTATTGAAGAATTCTAATCAGACGTTAATCAAAGATTTGAATATATTTTTTAATTAATAAGTATTATTCCGAGGAAGATCCAAATCCGGATTAAAACGTCAATTGATTTATGGATTATTTTTTTTATTAATTTGTCTGAAAAATTAGATGAAAATTTTATTTAGGTATTGTATAAAATAAAAAATTCTAATAACCAATTCATATAATATTATAAATGCGAAAGTAACTTTGTTACCTTTTCACGCCTAAATCGCTGAACAGATGTCGATAAAATTTGGTAAGGAGGTAAATTGCATCTTGAGGAAAGACAAAGTTTTTTTCCTCAAGAAAACCTGAAGGAGATAAACCTAACATTTCTCAAGTTAGTGATATGAAAATTCATACTGAGGCTTTTGAAAATCAATAAAGAATTATGTGTTTCAGCCAATTTACAAAACCATCATTCAAGGGGATAAAATAGGGAATGATTTCAAAATTCACAATGTACATATAATATATATAAATAGTTTTTATACATTTTAATTTTTTATAAACATTTACTGCTGTCGCTGCCGTGTTTCATCTCAATCGCGTGTGGAGCCGCGGGCAGCGACTAGCATTTTAATAAAAATTATAATATTATTTTTCAGAGGATAATAGATCAATAACAAATAAAAATGCTGTTAAGCTATATTTTTTCAATCGCAACGTTTCGTTTTAATTATTAAAACTTCTTCAGGCTTTTTTAATAATTAAAATGAAACGTTGCGATTGAAAAAATATAGCTTAACAGCAATTTTTTTTTGTTATTGATTTATTATCCTCTGAAAAGTAATATTATTTTAATAAAAATTGATAGGTAAGTAAAAATGTCTGTCTGCAACGCAATGAACTAGGAAGCTATTCAGCCTATATTCATGGGATTTTCACCAATAGACGGAGAAAATATTTAGGAACGTTTTAAAACTTATTACGCTGAGAAATAATTAAACAAGTTACTCCGAAAAAACGCAGTTAAAAAAAATTAATATATCATGGATTACAGAATGCATTGTCAGAAAATTTGATTTGACAACGATCTTTGATTGTTTTTGTGTTAGTACAACCTATGCTGGGTTGCACAAAGGACTGTCAAAAAATTTGATTTGACAAATACCTCAGATTGTGATCATATATTTACAGTTTTCATACATCAGCAGCAGTCTAATGTCGTACTCAAACTCCCTGTCATCTAGAAAATTACATGGTTCTCTACAAGAAAACAAATGATTCTTCTACAACAAATAAAGTCGCTTTTCAATCAAAATTTTTATCAAAATGCGCAGAAAAACGTTGTTTCAAAGTGCGAACTAAAAACATGTCTGCACAGTTTAAGAAAAATTTTGTTTCAATCGATCAATTATTTTTCGAATCGGATAGATTTGGAAGTCTACAATCCTTTTCATATGGAGAAATATGCATGTTCACAATCTAAGGTCATTTGTCAAATAAGAGTTTCTGACATTTCTTTCTGCAGTAATGTTCCTGAATCTATAAAAAATTCTATGCTATCATAGTCTAAGGTCACTGTTAAATTAGATTTTCTGACAACGCTTTCTGTTTTTAAGGAGGTTGAGCCGTTTTACGAAGATAATGAAAAAAATATGAAATAAAGTTTTTTTAATAGATTTTTTTATGACAAAATTTTCTGTAAAAAATCCAAAATCATTAGGAGATTTATAAAGTTAAAAATTAAAAAAAAACTTTTACATGTAGTCTTATGGAAAATATGTCAACCTAGCATGCAAACGGTACATTTTGATTTTTTGCAAATAACCAAATAATGTCAGCAGTTCCGAAAACTAACTATGTAAAGCAACGATGTCTTACGCATATTTTAATATTTTTTCCAATTTAATTAGGAGACTTTTAATCAATAAAAAAAATAATTAAACCTTAGCACTTTTCGATTATGGACTTTTATTCTTGACAATTTTAACAATTTTAACTGAATTTTAAACTTTTTAATGATTTAGTTTTAATTTTTATTACTTCTAATTTCTTTTTTTAATTATTTACTGCAAAAAATCTGTAAAATACAGATATTTACATAAATTTATTTTATCTAACCTAATTTTGTACAAAAAATTCAAAAGTTAGTTCATTAAGTAAAATACTGAAATAATTAATTAATATTAAAAAAATGTTTATTTATGCCTTTATGACAATAATTTATTGGTATCATCGACTTATAACCTTTTGTAAAAATTTATTATGGAAAAGTTCCCATTTAGAATTCGACTTACTTTTGCTTGGGACTGTAACGCATCAACCTCCTTAAAGAGAACTAATGAATGGTAAGTTAATGTAACGTATTAATATGAAATCAAACATGAAATAATAACAGAATATAACTCATGAAAATTAAAATACTAGTCGATAATTTGTACTTATCTACAAACAGAATCAGACGTCAATAAATTATTATAATATAATTCTTTTACTCTACGAAAATTATATTCAATTTTTATAATAGCTTTGTCGATAAATTACTTGGATTACGAATGTGTGGCTTGAATGACCGATTGAACAGCGAAACAAAGCATAAAGCAATAATACATGAAACTCGCTTACATGAAACACACACTTAGTGGCTTGAGGCCAAAGCCTACCTTATTATACGGCTAACGCCCGGTCGGTTTAACATGACAGCGCGAAATACTTGATTTCATGAAACTGTGGAGCCATCCTTAAAGCAACGAACTATTTTTTCATAAGCTTTTCTTTAGTTTCAATTGCCTGTCAGAATCTGTCAAGATGTTTTGTGTCGCATTTTTGACCCAATTCACTTTTTCAATTGATTTTACAGCGTTATGTGGTTTGGATGACATGTGGTGGAACTCCCGGTGTTTGGTGGTGGAAGAACGTGTCTACAGTTCTTTTTATGTAACATTTTTGCCGGCGGTATGGGTGTAATCTGAGCAACGGAAGTATGCAAAGCGTGCAATCGGCAGGCGCACAACAGAAGTGTGTAAAGGGAAATCAACTTGCGCAGTCACCAGGCACAGTCGCTTTACAAAATAAAAACTATTTTCTTTTGGCCTCAATTCCTGCTTTTTAAATTTATTGAAGATACTACAATTAAAATAAAATCGTGGGGGGATTTAGTGGAAAACTTTCATTTGTTTGAGATTGGAAATCATAGTTAGCTTTCGATTGACTTTTTCGACCATAATGTAGCTATAAATGCCCCCTACGATTTTATTTTAGTTTAATCAAAGCCCCTTATAGTGACTCATATTTATTTTCTAGTTTTTAGTACATTAACGATTGTACAGAAGAGCGTTTAACTTAAATGTTTTTTACCTATTTTTATTCGCGGATACAATTAATTTTACTTTAATTATGAGGACTAGTTGTCCTGTTCAGTCTGTATACTGTCACGTATGTGTTACACATTTACATGTATTTCTCTATGTGCATCCGATGTCGGTGTGTATAGCTAATGATAAAAGCATCTTTCTAACCAAGTCTAGATGCTTCGGGTAGCTAAAGAGAGCATCTCGAGTATCTAACGGAGAAGTGAGGCCATGTCTGACATCGTTTAAACTTTGTAAACTACATAATCTACACCCGGGCAATACGTATTATATGACGGTATACAGACGCAGTACGCTACACCAGAGGTACGCAAACTGTTATAGAACGAAAGACATTGCAAAAAATCATTCATCTCGTTAACAAACATATGGTTTAACTTAAACCGCATTTAAAAGAAAAAGAGAATGACATTTGTTATTTACAATGATGTAGAGTGACGTATAAGTCGCGTCAATACATAAAACAGGTAAAACCTCGAAGTCCGCAAGTACAGCTCCGATTTGGATGAATTTTTAAAAAATTTTTTTATTATTGAAAATCAGAAACTTTTTGGGGCGGGGAACTAATTATTTATAATTAAGGGGCTACGGGTAGTCAGAGGCATAAAAAGTTTTATAATAATTTTTTCGACAAAATTTAATTCATTTTATAAAGCTAATAATATTTCAACTCGGCTTTATTTAAAAAAAATTTTCAAAAAAAAAAATAATTTTGGACGAAGTTAGCTATTTTTGGGTAATGCTTTACGGTGACCAACATAACTTGGAGCTGGTTCATCCAAAATCGATAAAACAAAGAAAAGTCTTTAGTTTAACAGTAAATCTAAGACTAAATCTAAGATTTTATTTTTTTTGTTTTGAAAATTAATAAAATGGCGGTTTCTAAAAGCTTACATGCGAATTTGCAAGGACAGATTGTTAAAAAAAGCGAAGTTTTCAACAAAAACGAAAATCCTTCGATCTAGTCCTTGTTCTTTATGCTTTCGATAAGCTGTAAAAATTTAATTTAAATCCATTGAGTGGTTCTTGAATTTCAGTGGACTTCGAAAACATAGTTTCGAGAAAAACGTGTTTAAAGTTTTAGTCTTACCTTCACCGAGCCATCTAATCCTGGGCCATATAATAATTATCTCGGAAACTATTCATTCAATTCACTCAAAATTTTCAGGGAATATTTTTTAAACATCATACTACAAGAAAATACAAAAAAGAAATCATTTTTTTTCAAAATCTTGACTATCCCTAGCTCCTTAAGCAATATCTATGCTATTTATGTAAAAAAAATGTTTTCATACGATATTCATTCAAAACTAGTAAAAAAATATGTTTTTATAAGTTTTGAATGAATTTCGTATGAAAGAATTTTTTTTTACATAAATAGCATAGAAAACCTTATCCTTCATCATTACAAACATGATTATACTACATTTTTTGCATGTACATTCCATAAAATAGCTAATTTTCACATTATAATAAGTATATTTGAAATATTTTTGAGACTCCAGTTCGACCATATTAGGGAGGTACATATTAAAGTGGATTGTTTATGATAGCAACGCCTACTATGCTTGTCACTGTTCCTCATATAGATATGAGATATACCACTATTGGATTGGCAAAATCAAATTACTTTTGTTTTACTTTACACACTAGTGCGAAAAAGGGTCATCTTACTACTGGTATGACGAGCAGCAAAAAATAGTTTTAGTGAGGGCCTTTTATAATAGTACATTTTTAAACATGAGTTTAGTATCCAAATCAGAAACGAGAAAACTCGTAAAATTTTGGTGTCGGAATCGAAATGAAATCTCTGAAATACTTTTCAAATTAATCATTCAGAAAAATTTGGTATATAAAGTTTCGCAAAAAAATATAAATCAAAAATACAAAACTGTTCTTTTCTGTATTTTTAACAACAAAATTTCCCGTGTCAACTTCACACTTCGGCAAACTTTTTGATACACGGTTTAGTTGTGACTTTAATATTTCGCTACCGAAGTCAAACCGCGTTGTCTTAGCTGAACCGCGCACAAGTTCTATCTTTGGCAATATAAGTCTACACGCTGTTCTATTAGAACCAGTGACACTTCAAGAGACAGTTGAACTGTTTCACTAAATTATTCACGTCACTAAAGTGCTCTAAAATCGTATTAGTAAATAGAATATTCTAATAATTCCTGATATCCATCCACTTGGTGTTAATTAGTTATGGCGGTCAAACCTTTGCCGTAACACTTCAAACAAGTTTACACTTTGAGGTCAGTCCTCAAAGTTTCAGTTTCACTTTATACTCGCGTATAACACAATAATTAACTATCTATCTATCTTTCATGTCTTTTAATTCATAAAAACACAACCACCTTGTCTGTACCACTCGCACGTTTGTAGCTTCGTTTTCTAAAATAGAGTTTTGTTGATATGGTAGTTATGAAAGTTATTAATGTACTTACTGCCAGAGTCTCCAGAGAAGAGAGACTGTATAGAAGTTCAATCCCAAAGCGCAATTCTCACCTCAATTGTCCAGATGGCGATGCGGCGCACTCAAGCTTCGGAACCGCAACGCCAGGTGGCGATAATTAATAATTTCAGCTTCACACCTTAATCATTGTTATTGTTCATATTTTTTTATTAATTAAAAAAAATCGACAGAAATTTATAAATATCTTATATTTATTTTCTACAGTGTTCGCTCAAAACTTCTAAAGATGAGAGATGGAAATATAAGTCCCCCCCCCCTCTAAACACCGACACTAAACCTCGATCTTTCTGTCATCTAACAGAAACAAGACAAACTAAAATTTCAGGCCACTCTGTTTCACTAGAAATAAATTTCTATACAGTATCTCTTCTCTGTTACTGCACACGAGACTGGTTTTGTCGCTAGATTCCTTGCTAGTTTGGCTACTAGATTTCAAACGTGCTTTGGCTCTGGTTTTGGTGATGTGTTCGCTTCACACAAAGTGTGTATTGAAGCTTGCTTTGTAGACGGATTTGATTTATCATAATATACACTGTATATGATAGGTCATACCTACTTCAATTACTCAACATATTAAAAATAAACCATTTTTTGTACCTGTCTATATTAGACTCATCCCTCATTTTTATTAGGATTGAATTCTCGTTACAAAAAGATAAATAATTACTTTTTTACAATTTCTCGGAAGCAATTTCTACATGAAAACATTAAAAAATGTAGGTATATTTTTATATGGAATTTTATACGTAGAATTATTCTGCTACGGAATACGTCATCGCTAGACAGCTTCAGCTGATTGGCTGCCTGTAGTTAATCACGCCCACTGCTTCGTTACACCTGATTCGTATATAAGGAGACATATAGATTGTAAATCAGCTGTTGTGTTTATTTTTGGTGTCTGTGATTATGATATTATTAAAAAGCTTATAAAAATGTCGAAAGTTCATTAGATTTTCTACTCAATATTGTAAAAACACTAGCATTAAAAATGCCAATAAACGTTTCGTGATCGCAGGCTGTAAAAATCTATGGTTAACTCTGGAGCGCCTATTTGGATATCTGACAGAGACACAACGGTCGGAAGAGATATAGATAACTGGTATATACATCTCTTTCCATAGGCATGCGCGAAAGTGACGTGCTGGTTGAGATAAAACTTTGACAGCATCATTTGTCACTTAAGCTCAGCTGTTTAAAATGAACACATTATTAATACTTGTTTCCAATTAATAAATCATATAAGAACGAAATATTTAGTTTATATTTTTTATTTATGTATAGGGTGATCGGTAATTGTTCGTATTCTTCTCAGGAGAAGAAACTATGACTAATTTGGAACGATTTAACCTTATCACTTGTGGGTCGGAAATGCGTCATTTTTTTATGATATTGACACTTTTGTGAAGAATTTTTATTTTATTTTTTTATTTATTGTATATATTGTATACAACATAAAATGTAACAGTAAATTTCGTTGTTCTTAGCTTTAGTAAGGCTGGCCAATTAAGAAAGCTATCAAATTATAGAAAAATTCAGGCCTAAAAGTGAGAATATTTTTTTTTTAAACTCCCAAAATTTGGATTTTTGTAAAAAGAAAACCGAAGTAGATTTTATTGAAAATGACGCATTTCCAATCCCCAAGTGATAGAGGTTAAGTCATTCCAAATTAGTCACAGTTTCTTCTCCCGAGATGAATATGAGCAATTGCCGGTCACCTGTATAAGGAATGATGTGCACTGTTCAAAATTATCAAATTTTTCAATTTAGAGTTGTACTTATAGAAAAGAAGTATGTTAATTGTAAAAGGTAAACTTTTAAATGCAAAGAAAAACCATTCCAAAATTGTAAAAAAATTTTATTAGATTATAAGCGCTTTCGACCTAAGTCATCATCAGATAAAATTATTTCTCACACAATGAATGTATAATTTGATACATCTTAATGGAATTGTTAGACATTTTTAAAAAAATTATTATGAAAAATGACAAATACTAGCTATTTTTGAAGGGTAAACAAATTATACACTTCTACAATTTATGTCACTAATCTATACTTGACTTTCCCTTACCCTTCAAAAATAGCTAGTATTTGTCATTTTTCATAATAAATTTTTTAAAAATGTCTAACAATTCCATTAAGATGTATCAAATTATACATTCATTGTGTGAGAAATAATTTTATCTGATGATGACTTAGGTCGAAAGCGCTTATAATCTAATAAAAATTTTTTACAATTTTGGAATGGTTTTTCTTTACATTTAAAAGTTTACCTTTTACAATTATCAAATTTTTGATCGGCAAGACGAACCTATTACAACCAAATGAATAGTCCAAAACTGGCAGAATTAGATAAAAATCACTTGTATATTTAGAATATAATGTTGAGTGCCGCTCGTAGAAATACGTATATATATTACAGCTACGAAACATGGTATAATATAAATAAATTTAGCATACTGCAGTAACTGGAGTAATACGTAAAGTAACTACTTGTGTTTTGGGTCCAGGTTTACATTAAACAACAAATACACATCTCAGCTTTATGTTTGCCGTATGTCATAAGTGCATTAACAGTATTAAGTAACCCTAAACACAAACCTCCAAACTGTTATATCTCTGTTTGTCCGTATGAATTATAACGCCATGGACATGTTGCTGGGGACGAGTTATGTATACAGGAAGCTCTTAAACACCCCGGCGCAGTCGAAAAACCGAGAGAACACTTAAGGACGTATGAGGTAATACCCTACTGGACTATGTTCATTACCGCATATTATTGAAATAGTAGCAACAACGTAAAATTGTACTAAAACTTCTATTTCGGTACAGTTTGTTAGACAGCAATACATACATATATACCCTCTACACATGAATTAGTGAAATTTTCACTAATTGCGTAAGTGAGGGTGTATTCACTTGATAATCAGTGATTTTCACAACAAATTAGTGAATTTTCAAGTAAAGTTTACTGTCAAAATACTGAACCCTTTATTTTATACGTATCGCTTATAACGCCTCCATACAGTTACTGTAGGTACTTATTATTATTCATGTAAAATGTAGATCGTTCTATAGCAAATTCCTTGTCAACCGATAAACAAACAAAGAATATAATTAGATTATTTTAATTGTATTTCCATAAGCATTGCGTTTTTTTAAACCATTTAGTAAACAGTTCTGACATTTTAGGTACATATTGCAGATATATTTAGAAATGCGTTGATAACATTTCATTAATTTCTCGGTGATTTGAGATATCATACATCCTTAACAACAAAAAACGGGTCACTGTGCAAAACCCTGCCGACAATATAGTGTATTTGCTTACACTTGCAGTATGGCTTTATTATGTGAACTTAACCCTTTTGTATTTGGACAAAATAAAAATTTTAACCCCTTAATACATCAAATAGAATAATATTTTTTTCTTAATTTCAATATTACTAGCAATTTACCAAATTAAATTCACCCTTCACTAAATAAATAATATCTACAAACTAACGTTTTCATAAATTTTTTAAGTCCGTTCCTGTCGGGCCGATTTTAATAAAATTTTGGTAGCACATTTTAATCATTACTAAAGAGTAAAATTTCAATTTTGAAACGATTCGGAGAAAATTTTCGGTCTTTTAGGCCCAAAAATATTTTCTAACTCTAAAACCCAAAATAGATTTTTCCAAAAATGGTGCCAAAGTGTTTAGGAGGCTATGAAACGTCGAGAAATTTTGGTCCGACCCCTAGGTCCCGCCATCCGACCGATGCCAATAGTGTAAGTGCCGTATGGCAAATACACTAATAAAATTAACAAAAACAGGATGCTTAATGTTTGCGTTGCTAATGTAAAAATGGAACAATCAAATGGCATTTTAATGACGTAATTACGCTAATATAGTCTCCTTGGTTCATTTTTATATTGCACTTAATGACTTGACTACATTAATAATATCGAACGTCCATAATTTACAATATCTATTAGTTATCTACATATGAGCGAAAAGGTACATGTTTATGCTTTTCCAGCCAATAACCTTTAAATTTTCAGTTTTATTAAAAAGTAATTTTTTTTGGACTCAGTGAATTTATTATAAACGCGACTTTTATCAATGACTTTTTTCATATCATTTTATTTTTAATTGTTTATATTTAATCATATTAAAAAGTATTTTTTTAAACAATAAGAAACAATTGAGAAATGTTTTTTTGAGTGTAAAGTCGATAAATAAACAATTTTTTGCAGTGATGAGACCTACCTTGATCGGGGTTTTGCTCCCCAAAATCTATTTCAGTAAATTTCATCCAAATCGTCAGAGCCGTTTTGACAAAAAAGCTCGTTTAATAATATAATAGGATTTTATATTAACGCCATTTCTCGGTATAAAAATTAAAAACCAAACTGCTTTTGAATTACGTTAAATAAGTCTTTTAAGTATAGATCGTTTGTCTGACGAACTCGGCGGTCTACCGATGGCCTTCATAATATATTCCAATTACACTTTCTATAGAAACCATTATTATCTTTCCTTCATTTGCTTGTATTCAATAATACAAATTATTTTTTAATATGTTCTCAAAATGACATAAAGTTAGATAAAAATATTTTTATATGTAAATATATTATTTTTCATATTTTTATTAAGTATGTAACATCAGATTACAGTCATCTTGAGATAATATTGCGTTTTATGCGATACTCCGCTCGCACGAGACGGTGTACAGCGATACGTCACTGGTGTGAAATGCACGGTTGCCAACTGTGTAAGGTTGGGAATATGGGCAACAGAAAACCGCTGAGGTTTACAAGGGTCGAACGTTCCAAATACAATCCCGTCGCGGTTTTTCGTGTTACGCTGAATGATGTTGTTTTTCTCGCTCCGCTTAGAGACTGTTTCATCGGTGATATTATTTTAATGCCTCTGTTATTCGAAAACGAAGTCGAGTTTATTGTGTTTTAATCCGGTAAAATAAAATATTAGTTCAGATGTTCAATAAAAAGAAATCGCCTGATTTTTTTTTTGAATTAAAAGCGAAACTTTATATACTGTCTTAATTAATACATTTCACAAAAGAGAAATAACTCATTTTTTTTCTAAAGTAAATAGCTCATTCTTGTGCTTTATTATTAACTAGTGGTCCGGTCCGGCTTCGCCCGAATTTGTAGATTGCCACCGTTTTTTTTTCGTAGACTTACGTTACAAAATTGTTCTTCACTAAAGGCGCTTTCATTTTAATGCGATAACATATAGCCTACGTGCTTCCTAAAGGTTTATTCTAAAAAGTGGTAAAAACATTTTTCAAATAGGTGTAGTGGTTCCGGAGCTTACCCTCCACATACACATTACCTCTAAAAGTTCGCACTCTCTCTTTATATTATTAGAATAGAATAGATTATTGTACTATACGCTAGGAAAGTATCTTTTGACACGCGATCTTTGCGCCATCTCGTGTTTTTTTTTTTAATTCTGGTTCAGCCAAAACCTTAGTGCCATATGTTATATGTGCATTTTTAAAGATTGATTAATTGTTGAATAAAATGGGTAAAAAGCTATCAAATCGGAAGTGCTGTGTTGTTGATTGCAAAGATACACCAACTAAAAATCCAGAATTACAATTCCACCGTTTTCCTGGATTTTCTTATGAATTAGAGAGGGAAAAAATGGACCGCAGCAGTACGTCGTCAAGGGTAATTAAATTTTATCTTACGTCTTTAATCATTATTAAATACATGAAAAATATCATAATTTATTGTTATTTTGTTAACAAAACTAAGATTTAAAAAATCTTGAAATAAAAGATGTATATCATTTATGTCATTTTTTTTACTGGCATTTTGCGTAAATATTTTTTATGGTTATGAATAAAGCTGGTTTCCATGGGTTTTTAAGCTTTAATTGAACTAGATTTTAAAAAATCAAATATGATATGGCGCAAAGATCGCATGCCAAAGATACTTTCCTAGCGTATAGTGAGTAACGTTTGAAAAAAACAAACTCCATGGGAAATAATGACAATCATTTTTAGTAATAAGTTTTCAATATAGAACTTAAATTATTTAAATATAAATATAATATAAATAATATTTAAGTAATAATAAATATAAGGTATGTATTTTTTCTGATTATTTATTAATCATTAAGTAATATATTCTGATAGTATTATCTATATTAATAAAACAGAAATGACTGATATCCCCAAAAACATTTCCAATGTAAACTTGAAGTTCGTGAGTGCAAACTGAGTAATAAAAATACCTGACATCAAGTTGTCAATCCAAATCGAGAGTGTAGTAAGAATAAAATTAATAGAACGAAGTCATTAATCGAGATCGCAAAACATAAATTATTTATGAAGCAATTATTTTATTTTTCCTTGTCGAGTTCGTTCTATTAATATTTAATTTTATTCTTGCTACACTCTCGATTAGTCTTTGATATCAGTTATTTTTGTCATTCAGTTTGCATTCACAAACTTCAAGTTTGCATTGTAAACGTTATTTTGAGGAAAGGTTTTCTACAGACATTTAGTGGCGGAAATCAGGCATCGGTAACTTCGTTTATATGTTAACATGTTTCTTCACTTCATGTTTGAACGATAATTCGTCACCAATTTCTGATATTCGAAAGACACTGCGTCGAACTGTGATGTGTACTAAATAAATAATTAATACTAGCAGATGGTTAATCATTTACAATGCGTGTTGTATTATTAGCTCCAAAATAGGTACTTTCCACTTGCCGCGTGTCTCTATTGTTCAAATCTATAAACTGAAATCACACTGTGAAATATTAATATCTTAGAGTGCGGTGTGATGTATATAGTATATCTAATTGTAACGGCTGTACACAAGTAATGTAAACACTGGCATGCCCTGTTTAAAGGTATACTGACGCTCGTCATATTGCACATACCGCTAAACTAGCGGTATGTGCTTTATTATCGCTTTGAGCATCAGAGCTGACTTTCGTTCATATAAGAAGTTATATCTAAGTTAATTTCACACAAAAACCATTCAAATTGAAGCTTTTTGAAAAGAGGAGATTCTGATCTATAAAACAGAACCATTTTTAAATCAATTCGAGTTCATAAATACTATTAAAATTGTAATTGAAAATTACAAACAGCAGTTGTCGGTTGGTCTGTACGTATGTACGTCACGACTCTACAGATCGCAATTTTGGTCGGATTGCCTTGGGTTGTATTTTATTCACTTTGTTTAGTATCAGACCAGAACCCTATTTAAATTCACATAAATGTGTTCACTATAGTTTAATTTTTATAAACAGTTTTATTTTATTATTTTTGACAACAAATAGTTAAAATAAAAAAAAACAAAAAATACCTATTACTGTTATTGTAAAAGTAATGTATTACGTAGAATAACTGCTACACTTCTATACCATAATAACAACGCAAGCTGAGATATCAGTATAGCCGAGCGGTTAAAGCGTTGGTCCAGTAATAGCAAGGTGCCGGGTTCGATTCCCTCTGACACAAGTAATATTATTTTTTATTCTATTTTATTTTTAATTTTTTTTTATTTTTTTAATTGTTTTTTTAAATCTATTTTCTCAATTTTTTTCATTATAATATGTACAGTGGAAAACTTGCGGGATATGTGCACTTTTGGTTTTGCCAACTATTTCGCTAGTTTACCACGTTTTTAATAACTCGCTTTCTTGTGAGTCTGTCCGGGTGGAATTTTATAATTGAATGTGAACTAACTTCCGGATGCGATAGAGACTTGAATTTTTTAACATAACTCAGAATTAGATGATAATACGAGAAAAAAAGTAGAAACAATTAAAAGAAATATAAAAACTTTAAAGTATTTAATTCAATTCATAATATAATTCATTCTTACTTGATTGTAAGGCACGTAGCAGTCACTGGTCTGTAGCTCATTTGGCTAGAGCATCGTACTAATAACGCGAAGGTTGTGGGTCGATCCCCCCATGGTTTATATAATATTTTTATTTTTTTTACGATGTATGTTTGTTTTTACCACGGTTTAAAAAGAAGAAAATAAATAAAAAATTTAATATACCACGTTTTTTTATTACTTATTTTATTATTTCCTGAAAATGTTGTTTTCTAAAATAAACCGCAAATATTTTGACTGCCAATGAATCGCATCTGCGTTGTAACTGTGCCGGTGTCGATTCAGTTAACGTTCTTATTTCTAAGAAAGCGTGGTTACACGGGGTATGCCTATAAGTATGGACGTGTACACGAACTGTTATAACAAATGAAAATTGTAAGACGCTCAGATGTCAGAGATCGGATAACAAATATATTACGTGTGCTATATTCGATTATTGTTTTCTGAAGGAATAGTCTGGAATTTTAAAATAAAATAAATAAATACATTTTCAATAACTGTTACCTACTTTTTTTGGAGTGCTATCGTTGAATTTGCCCATCAAATATTTCAAATTACTAAACGTTATGTTGGAGAAAAATAAATTAAAATGATTTATACAAACGCGTATAAAAATCTTAGAAGGATATTTACTTACTTTTAGTTCTTAATTACTCGGTAGCATTTATGAAGGCGGTCAGTAGATCGCCGAGTTCATGAGGCAAACGATCTACTAAAAAGCCTTATTAACAGCAATACAAATGAATTTTGGCTTTTTATTTTTACACAGAGTCGAATTCCGGCAGCGGCAGATGTAGTTGGGACTTTTTTCTACTGTCTCTCGCGGAGAAACTGTATTTCCTGTACCGGCCATCTTGTTTGTTTCCCTCAATAATTCCAGATAAATATCGAGATGGTTCCTTAATCAAGGCCATGTCAGACTCCTCTGCTCAAAATTTGCCTACCTTATCATAATTTCCTAAAAACTCCTTCATTCGCCCATTGCTATTAATTAAGTTGAAGATTAAAAATTGTTATTATTTTCCATTTAATGTCCGTAGTATTTATTTTCAATAATTATTAATAATGGGAATGCGGACTATAGGTATATAATTCTTTCCTTTATTGCTAACGTTTCGTCACAAATTTTTGACTTTTTCAAAGCTCAAGAAAAAACAATTTTTTTTAAATTAGAAAATAAAATTAAACATAAAAAAATAATTTATTTTTCACTTTTTTATGTCAAAAAATTAAAATAATTATTGAAATTAAAAATTGTACAAAATAACGGGAAGTGTGGTAGAAAAAAATAGTAATGGTGCGAATGGCGTCTGTTAATAATAAGTCAAGTACCTATACATTTATTTTTGTACAATTTCTAAAATGATTTTTTTACTTGATCAATGATCAGCTGTGTTTTTGGTATAATATATGTACAATTTTTTATTACGATTTTTTAGGTATATTTTTATACTTCACTTGGTAATTACCTGCTTTTCGATAAACTATCCATATTATTATAAACTAGTGGCCCAGTCAGGCTTCGCCCGGATGAAAGATAGATTATTATATAGAATAACACCCAGATTTGCAGAGAGTTGCCATATATTTCACACGCGATTAAGACATAACACTGCAGTGACAACAGTAGAAAGCTCTACTACTATTACAATCTTGCCTCACGGTGCGTCATGAATTGACAAAGAACTCTCGTTGAGAACGAAAAATAAAATTATTTATAAAGCATTTCTTATTTTGTGTCGTCAATAGACGAGTTCATTCTATTAATTTTATTCTTACTACACTCTCTAAACATTATAGCGGTTATTTTTGTCGAACTTACAAACTTCAAATGTGCATTGTAAATGGTTTTTAGAGGATAATAATTCACAGAAAAATATGCGCTTGACCACTTTGCAAACTTTATACGCATGTAGGTATGTAGAATGTAGATGTAGATGTGTGTTCATAAAACAGGCCGGTCGTTCTGTACTACACCGAAAGGTGACAGTAGTTGAAGTGTAGTATTAACAGGATAGCGTTTAGAGCTTTTGTATGTTATTATGTAACCGGGGCGTCAGCACAAACCTTGCGAAATGATAAGCCCACTTCACTCACTTTAACCCGTTTCAAGTTGTGAACCGCCGGCATTTCGATACCGCCCTACTTATATGAATGGACAGATTATAATTTAAATAGAGACTGTTTCGAAAACAGCGTACCGTACTAACTAACTAAAAATTAAATGCAGAAGAAAATCTCACAAACTTGAAACCAAGGGTTTTTACAATGGCTAATAATATAAGCATTACGATTAAATTCCAGTATACAGCATAATATTACCATTCCAACCCACAAGTGGGGAATGGTACTAGTTTAGGTCAAAAATCACTTTTCAAAAATTTTACAATATCTTTCCGTTTTGAGGTCCCACGAATCCAAAAAACATATTCTTGAAAAAAAAACATCCCCCACGTGTGGGTTGGAATGGTAAAATGTTAGTCAATTGAGCGACAGAACCATTCTAACTTCAAAAATATTGACATTTAGTATTAATAATTATCATATTTATGATTCGTTTGCATGGTTACCTACATAATACGTTTCATGTCATGTAAAAATTAACCAAAGCATGCTAACTAATTTGTTTTCGGCAGATTTACAAAACAAAAGAACAGCTGATTTTTTTTAGTTTCAAAATATTTCCGAAACTGAAAAGTAAATTCTTGCCATCCTTTCAGATCTCAATTCTTTTCTGTACCGAGCGCATGGCCAATTTTTTCACCTTTATTTTTAATGCTGTATCTCTGCGAGACTTGGCTACATCTTGTACTTGAAATATTTTTAATATCAGTTTTATTTTCCTATTAAATTCTTGTACGAGCATTGCTATGCAGTAGATATTCTAACTAACGATATCTATGTTATAATATTATAATGAAGTAAATCTTGTAAGTTTGGATGTAGAAGGTAATCTCCCAAACTACTCATCCGATTTCAAAAAAACATTTCATGAATATCTAGATTGAACCTTCAACCTTCAGGATGAATATAGGCTATATATTGCTATATATTATCGCAATTTACAACGTAAGTTAACAAAAAAAACGGTGGCAATCTACAAATTCGGGAAAAGCCGGACCGGGCCGCTATTTCCAATATTTTTTACTGTAGATTCTCATTAATTCTAAATCACTTTCAAGAATTCATTTTTTTTTCAGACTTTATGCAGATGCTCACATTCTTTTTACTATTTCACAACAAAATGAAACACCCTGTATATAGCATATTTGCGTGTTTTAGACACACTGTATACAAAACGGTACTTCAAAAGGACACGAACTACTCACATATTACAGTGGGGCCGCTGTAGAACTATAGATCCCAGCAATAGCGTTTGGGTATATTCGG
Source organism: Xanthostigma xanthostigma (assembly GCA_963575645.1). Lineage (NCBI taxonomy): Eukaryota > Metazoa > Arthropoda > Insecta > Raphidioptera > Raphidiidae > Xanthostigma > Xanthostigma xanthostigma. Next base: position 24,916,977 of record OY754473.1, on the reverse strand, counting down.
GTAGAGAAGTCGGGTGACAACAAACTTATTATATGATGTGAAAAGAGCTATTGTACGGGTTGGAGCTCTATATACGTATATAGCTCCAGCTCTGTCAGTCTATTGGCAGTTTGCACCGTTCGCATTATCGATAATATTATATAGAAGTACTGCATTCTAGAAAAGCTTGGGACACTGGTGACTCGTAAACCGGAAAACGGTCCCGAGAGCTTACTTAATTGGAAATGTTGTACACGTTAGCGCCGTTGGGCCTGTTTACCGACAATATTAAAAAGTTGCTATATAAATGTAGCAGCCATCTGAGTATATAAGTAGACTTTTCATGAAATGAACATTTTCCGAAATGACCATCTCATGCAACCAAACATAATATATCAGTGTCTTAAAAATGTTATATTTTGATTTCGACCCTTCATTAGTAAAGAAGTTTGATTTTATTATTGATTATAATCAACTTAAAAAAGGTGTTAATTTTTTTAAATGTTTGTACAGCCATGAATTTTCAAAAGGTTAAGCAATTTGAAAAATTTTAAAGCCATTTTGTCAAGAATGTTTACGAAATGGTACCATATACTTTTTTATATCTGTACAGTCGTTTTTAACTGACTTCAAAAAGAGAATCTCTTTTGTTGGTTCTATGACTCTATATCCTCGGACAAAATATCCTGGACAAAATATCCCGGACAAAATATCCTCAGACAAAATATCCTCAAGACAAAAAATCCTTCGGACATAATATCCTCGGACGGAAAATCCTCGGACATAATATCCTCGGACGGAATTGTTTTTTTAAAAACTCCACATTTGCCCCTTCCCGTTTCACTGCGAGACAATTCGCATACCCCTTTATCGTTCACCCCGGAATTACAATTCGCATACCCGTTTATCGTTCACCCCGGAATTGTTTTTTTAAAAACTCCACATTTGCCCCTTCCCGTTTCACTGCGAGACAATTCGCATACCCCTTTATCGTTCACTCCGGAATTACAATTCGCATACCCGTTTATCGTTCACCCCGGAATTGTTTTTTTAAAAACTCCACATTTGCCCCTTCCCGTTTCACTGCGAGACAATTCGCATACCCCTTTATCGTTCACCCCGGAATTACAATTCGCATACCCGTTTATCGTTCACCCCGGAATTGTTTTTTTAAAAACTCCACATTTGCCCCTTCCCGTTTCACTGCGAGACAATTCGCATACCCCTTTATCGTTCACCCCGGAATTACAATTCGCATACCCGTTTATCGTTCACCCCGGAATTGTTTTTTTAAAAACTCCACATTTGCCCCTTCCCGTTTCACTGCGAGACAATTCGCATACCCCTTTATCGTTCACTCCGGAATTACAATTCGCATACCCGTTTATCGTTCACCCCGGAATTGTTTTTTTAAAAACTCCACATTTGCCCCTTCCCGTTTCACTGCGAGACAATTCGCATACCCCTTTATCGTTCACCCCGGAATTACAATTCGCATACCCGTTTATCGTTCACCCCGGAATTGTTTTTTTAAAAACTCCACATTTGCCCCTTCCCGTTTCACTGCGAGACAATTCGCATACCCTTTTATCGTTCACCCCGGAATTACAATTCGCATACCCGTTTATCGTTCACCCCGGAATTGTTTTTTTAAAAACTCCACATTTGCCCCTTCCCGTTTCACTGCGAGACAATTCGCATACCCCTTTATCGTTCACTCCGGAATTACAATTCGCATACCCGTTTATCGTTCACCCCGGAATTGTTTTTTTAAAAACTCCACATTTGCCCCTTCCCGTTTCACTGCGAGACAATTCGCATACCCCTTTATCGTTCACCCCGGAATTACAATTCGCATACCCGTTTATCGTTCACCCCGGAATTGTTTTTTTAAAAACTCCACATTTGCCCCTTCCCGTTTCACTGCGAGACAATTCGCATACCCCTTTATCGTTCACCCCGGAATTACAATTCGCATACCCCTTTATCGTTCACCCCGGAATTACAATTCGCATACCCGTTTATCGTTCACCCCGGAATTGTTTTTTTAAAAACACCACATTTGCCCCTTCCCGTTTCACTGCGAGACAATTCGCATACCCCTTTATCGTTCACCCCGGAATTACAATTCGCATACCCGTTTATCGTTCACCCCGGAATTGTTTTTTTTAAAACTCCACATTTGCCCCTTCCCGTTTCACTGCGAGACAATTCGCATACCCCTTTATCGTTCACTCCGGAATTACAATTAGCATACCCGTTTATCGTTCACCCCGGAATTGTTTTTTTAAAAACTCCACATTTGCCCCTTCCCGTTTCACTGCGAGACAATTCGCATACCCCTTTATCGTTCACCCCGGAATTACAATTCGCATACCCGTTTATCGTTCACCCCGGAATTGTTTTTTTAAAAACTCCACATTTGCCCCTTCCCGTTTCACTGCGAGACAATTCGCATACCCCTTTATCGTTCACCCCGGAATTACAATTCGCATACCCGTTTATCGTTCACCCCGGAATTGTTTTTTTAAAAACTCCACATTTGCCCCTTCCCGTTTCACTGCGAGACAATTCGCATACCCCTTTATCGTTCACTCCGGAATTACAATTCGCATACCCGTTTATCGTTCACCCCGGAATTGTTTTTTTAAAAACTCCACATTTGCCCCTTCCCGTTTCACTGCGAGACAATTCGCATACCCCTTTATCGTTCACCCCGGAATTACAATTCGCATACCCGTTTATCGTTCACCCCGGAATTGTTTTTTTAAAAACTCCACATTTGCCCCTTCCCGTTTCACTGCGAGACAATTCGCATACCCCTTTATCGTTCACCCCGGAATTATAATTCGCATACCCGTTTATCGTTCACCCCGGAATTGTTTTTTTAAAAACTCCACATTTGCCCCTTCCCGTTTCACTGCGAGACAATTCGCATACCCCTTTATCGTTCACCCCGGAATTACAATTCGCATACCCGTTTATCGTTCACCCCGGAATTGTTTTTTTAAAAACTCCACATTTGCCCCTTCCCGTTTCACTGCGAGACAATTCGCATACGCCTTTATCGTTCACTCCGGAATTACAATTCGCATACCCGTTTATCGTTCACCCCGGAATTGACGTCAGAAACAGTTATAAAGAATTATATGTAGAAAGTCAATTTTTTTTTGGATTTTTTGTCCACGGATATTCTGACAAAGGACATTTTGTCTCATGGATATTTTGTCTCAAGGATATTTTGTCCAAGGATATTTTAACAAGGATATTTTGTCGGGGATATTTTGTCCGCGGATATGGAGTCCGGTTACCCTTTTGTTACCTCATATAATCAGTATCCAGTATTTTTCTATACCTAATAGGGAATAACTTCAGGGCAGTATCACATAAATTTTACTTAAATCGGTTCAACTGTTTAGTAGTATAACATTAAGAAAGAAGGCGGCTAACTAAATATTACAAAAAAAAATAAAAAAAGTTTTAAAAAATTCAACTTCCTTAAAAAAACACTAAATAATGTAGTTTTACTATAAACCTAATTTTGTTTGAAATAAATGTTCCTATAGGTTATGCAACTAGTATAGTTGCGTAAACTGAATGGGCAAGATTTTCAGGCGACTAACAAGAGAATGAATTTTTGATTTTTAATTATTAAACGTCAACGAAATTGTACGAATTAAATTGTCTTGTATAAAAACGATTATTAGAGTTTTAAATCATTTTTTTTTTGTTGAATAAAATGTATTTAAGTTACAATATTAAAATTTTAAGGTCAGCGTCAATTTCATGAAGTACATAAAAATTTATAGTTTTAAACTTAAAGTTTTATTATTTTACGCTTTTCAGTGACCTTTCTGAAAGAAGGCTCAATTTTTCCCATGAAAGTTGATTTTAAATATTAAAATAACTCGTCTATTTTCACAGTTTCCTTTGAATTTCGGATTAATTATTCCAACAAAAAACGAAAAAGAAATTGCGGTGGGAACGTGAATAAGTGGTGGACGTGACGGGTAGAGAATGATCAGCAGTTTTGTAGCGGTTAAAAAAAAATAGAAGTGTATGGACGCAATCTGACAGGATGTCGTATCACACTTGACGAAACACCCCTGTGAAGTGAAGCCGTGTATTCTATCTAAAAGGGGTTGAGCATTCCGCCTCGGTGTTCACTTCGATCATTTATCAAACGGTGATCCGCTAATCATCGGATATTTACAGTTATATAATTGCCGTTTGACAGCCTTCGTTAACGGCCTACTCGATCTGATCTCATAATAACGTCAGGTCAACAGTAATGGATGTATGGAGAATGCTAATGATGAGACTTTACACCTTGATATTTTCATTGCTTCTGATTGGCTACGTTATATTATATATCATACATAGGATATAATTAACGGACACAACACATATTTATTAAATACTATCGACCCGGTTCGACTTCGTCCGAACTTGTAGATTGCCACCGTTTTTTCGTCGACTAACGCTGCAAAATTGGTATCCACGAAAAACGCTTTTATTTTAACGCGATAATATAAAACCTATGTCCATCCTGAAGGTCCATTCTAAATACTGTTGAAAATTTTTGAAATCGGATGAGTATTTTCTGAGATTACTACCTATATCCAAACTTTACCTTGTTATAATATTAGTATAGACTAGTGTATCCGTGCAAAACTGTTTGCATGTATCCTTCATATTGTCTTAAAAAATAGATATTTTGACACAAACCTACGACAATAATTTTATTCCATTTCCATTTAAAATTATTTTTCTTTTGATTTAGCTTGATCCATCAAGCTGTCTATATATTTAATTGGTTATAAATTCAAAAAAAAATGTATGTGAGATATAATATTAGATATCGTGTCCATCGAGATAATAATAATTAATAAGAAAAATCGCAGGATTGTGGACAAAAAATTAGATTTATTTAGTGTACAACGTTTCGTCTATATCAGGGGCGGGCAAATCTTTTGATCGACGGGCCACATAGCTGATGAAAATTTGACCGCGAGCCAAAAATTTGCAGAGCAAAAAAAAAAAGTCCTCACATTCTATTTCCGCATTTGGAGAGCAAAAAAAGGTCCTCAAAAAAAAAAAGATTTTCGTCTGTTCTGGCCGTTGCTATTTCTTTACAATTTTTCTAAAATTTATAAAATGCTCCGCGGGCCGCCATTTGCCCAGGCCTGGTCTATGTAGTATATAAAAAAAAATTATCAATTATAGAACAGACACTCAAAGTTTAAGTAGTCAATACATGAAATTGAGCTAACTTTCGAATTTTTATTTATTTTTTATTGTTAAAAAAATTTATTTATTTTATTTATTTATAGTCAATATAAATTTGTTATTCCAAATCTTCATGGTTTCCGGGATTCCAGGCCGTGGTCCATTGGTATTTCTGCCTGACGTTTCGTCTACAACTGCGGTAGAAATTATGAAACACTTACCTGTGAGCCGCAAAGACACTTTTCCCGCTACCACATCGCCTTTAAAATAGTCTACCGCAGTTGTAAACGAAACTGCAGGTAGAAATACCAATGTACCACGGCCTACAAGCCTGGAAACCAAAAATATTTGGGACTATTAAAACTTAATATTATAACAATTCTTTGGCACACCAACGCGGCACCATCAGGCAAATGTTTTGATGTGACGAAGCTTATATTAGAAAAAATTGTTCTGAGAATTCGTTCAAACTACGCTTAGTCGAATGGCGAGTAACTTAGAAACCAAATGTGTCTGAAGAGCGAAATTTAGGCAAGTGTTTTAATAAATAATTAAGTCTATTTTTTTCCTTTCTTGATCGAGTTTACTAAATTGATCGGGAAGCAAGTGTGAACCTGTGTTTTAGTTACTATAATTTTACTTAAATGTATGTTTCACATCTTCCAGGGGTCCCATGACGGCTTTTTTGCACATAAGAAAGAAATGTATATTTCATTACAAATATTGTTGTGTTATTAAACAAGTATGCAATAAATCAATTTTATTGCAGTTGCCTTTCTAACAAAAAAGCCATGTTGAAATAAAATATACCGTAATTACTTTAAATACAGTAATATAGTACCTTATCTAATCTTGACTGAAACTACAATCAATTTTATGTCTACCTATTCCATATTATACAGTACTGTGTAAAGAATTATACGTTTTTTAGACATTTCACATTCATTATTATTAGATACTTAAATACCTATATTACCTTTGACGTTTTCAGTAGTTTTCTTAAGCTTCGAATCACGTATAATACGCACCACGAATCTAAAAGACTCTAAAAGATTAGCGATTGCGGGCTTGCGCTTGTACAATTTGTTGAAAAACTACAAACTCGCAACTCAACAAAACTAAAATAACAATAACAATTCGACAATAGCGTACTCGACTGTACTTTAAAGCAGAAAAGCGACAAGTGACAAAAGCAACGAGCGATCACGACCAATCACCGACGAGCGCACGTTCCGTGCAGGTAACTGGAAGGTGATGGGAGTCTGAATGGCTCTAAAATGTGCCTTTTCGACGCTGTTTGTGACTAACTTTCGAACCTTTTAGAGCCGTGGCGTGTATTATATATCTGTATGGATGAATACCAAATTTAGTTATTGAAATTTGACCCCCTCTTCGTTAGCCGATTGAGTTGCAGTTTTGTTCAGGTATGTATTTCCGAAGGTTTTACATAAATCAATCGTTTTTAGAATAATTAATAAATGATGAATATTTTTTCAATTTAATTATGGAGCGTGAACCTGGTATATATGAATACGGTGGAGCATGACACTCATGATGGCATGATCCTGAGTTCAAACCCAGCGTTGGGCAGTTTTTTATTTGTAAATGGTCTTCTAATTAAATTAACAAAAAATTGATGTATTTTTTCAATTGTATATGTAAATTTGTATATACATTCACGATATTACAATTGCGCTTCACGTGTGTGTTTACAACCCTTTGCAATTACACATCTCGGTTTCGACTGTGTGCGAACTGACAGGTTCCTTTTGCACATTACCGTAACTAGAAATATGTTTATGTAAAACTATTCATGTGATTTGTTGTAATTTATTCTCAAACTAGGTGTGCATTTCACCTGAATTAATTTAAAGTTTTGTGCACGTGAAAACAACCCCGTAGTAATTCCGAGACCACGGTGTAAAGTGGATTATGTCGAATTTTTAATGACTTGTTTTTTATATTTTCTCCACGCAAACGTTGTAAGTGCCAGACAAAATCATATTTTACACCACTCCATTTTTGCACCAAAATCTTTCCCCCATTGAATGATCAGGTTAAAAAAATCACCCGGTATATTAAATAAAAATCTAGCATATTGGCCATTCAAGTATTACGTAAGCACCAAAACGGGGAGGGGTTCTTTGCTTAGCTTATTTTTTATGACATGGGGCCGAGGGTATCTAGATGGTGATTACTTCAGCAATATTTATATATTTACTTTTTCTGATTTTTCTGCAAAATTTAATGGTTTATGATACGGCAACCCTACTTGTCTATGCTCGAAAGCGAAAAGTATGTTCAGGGATTCCCTAAAAAACTTGTTTTTAACAAAAATATAACCTCCTTCAAAAAAGGGTCACTAAAAAGGGTAAAATAACGAAATTTTGAGATCGGCACCAATTTAATTACTATCACGTTTTATATACCTACTTAAGTATATCAAATTGGTGCCAACCTGAAACTTTGTTATTTTACCCTTCTTAAGTGACCCCTTTTGAAGGAGATTACATTTTTTTAAAGTTTTTAGTGTCTAATGAAACCGAAGAGCAACGTTCACGCAGACAACAATTACTTGAAAATTTGAAATGATTTAAAAAAATATAAAATTAGAAGGGGGGTAAGATACTTGCTTTCTTTTGCTGACAAGGGGGAGGGAGGGGGGTTCACAAATTACTAAAATTCTGCTTACGTAATACTTCAATGGCCCCTAAGTCCCTTTTCTTTATGCCCTTAAAATTATAGTATCTACCTCTATATTATGTAAATTATTAACTAATAAACTATTAATAAATTCGGTATAAAATTACACACCGTTGGTAAATTTGGAAATTTGAAGCATTTTAAATGTTTTCTACTGTTTAGTATAAATACTATACGCTTGTAAACCAACAAAATATGCTATTTATTATCATTAATTGTCATAATATTCAATATGCTGCACGGTTGTCATTTACTTATTCAGAATTTATGTAAAACTCACTATTGAGTTTTATTTTAATTATTCAATAAATAAAATTATCGACCAATTTTTCAGACAATATATTAACAAAAAAATATATAATTAATACATTAACGTTTCAATCCGGATTTGGAACTTCTTCAGAACTGATCTAAAAAATATAAAAACAATTAATATTTAAAATCTAATTAGCTTTTTATAAAATCTTTCAAAATTATTAATGATTATCAAAATAATGAAAAAATAATATTTATTGAAGAGTTCTAATCAGACGATAATCAAAGATTTGTTTATTTTAATTAGTTTCTCATTATTAGCACCGGGAAAAGTTCAAGTTTTTTTTTTTAATTTAACTTTGAAAATGCATATTTCATAGCATAGTTATTTTAGAAATTAATCCTATCATGACTTATGAGTTTTGAAATATGGGGGATAGAAAAAATGATTAAGAAAACTGTCTCTGTGGGGACAAAACTGTATAAAAAGTTTCTAAGGGTAGGAAGGGTAGGAAAAAATGTAGCCAACAGCGCAATGTATATAGAAATAGGAAGGTTACCTACATCGGCACAAATAAGCAAATACTAGATTACTATACAGATGTTATGAGAGATGAAAAGAGATTGTTACGAACAGAATGTGCCAAAATAAAGAGTGGTGATAAAAAAAGAAGTAACATGGGGCGATAGGATAAGAGAAAAAATTACAGAACTGAATATACAAGAAAGAGGACCTGAAAACATAAAAGAGAAAATTACCGAGAAAGTTAAAGAGGAAACATACAAAAAGTTATTTTGTGAGATGGAAAATAAGAAATCGTTAGAATTATAATATATAAGAATCTAGCACACTATTAATAAAAAGGTGCTAAATATATTGAGAAAGTAGAAGCGAAATACAGAAAAATATTAGCTGGTTTTAGATTAGGATATAGGCAAAAAAGACAAGTATGGAGGAAGGATATGCATATTATGAAATGAATAAGAAAGTGCAGAACATTTAATTAAAATATGCAAGGGAATTGACAAAGTAAGAAATACATATCTAAAAAACATTCAGAATAAGTCAGTAAACGAAATAATAGACAGTGGGGATATAAGTGTAGTAAGGTTCATTGAAAGCACGATGAAAATAAGAAAAGAAAAATTGGGATAAGGGAAAAGAAATTCGATTAAAAATTATAGATGAAGAAAAACTAATGTTCAGCCTCTGCCTTAAACAAAAGAAGGGGGTTGTTATAAATAAAAGCAAACGGAAAGAATATGCAAAAGATAGACGTATATTAGTCATATCAGTTATTTTTAAAATGGACATTTAGATATGTAAGATTGTGAAATGTCGATTTGACGAATCAATCAATTAAAGAGTTATTACTACTTATGAGTTTTCTGTTGTTTAATGTCACTATTTCATTGACTGCCATTTGATTGTATGTATTAAAAATATATTTTGAATTTTATTTTTTAAACAATGAGACTGTCCATATTGTTAAAATGTGCGATATTATGATGTATATCACTGAAAAGACCATCTCTGTGAAGTTTTAACAAATTTTAATCATTTTGAATTTTTGACCCAACCTCCTTAAGGGAGATGTTACTTAAGCTGTCGTAAGGAGAGCTTTCACTGTATTTAGTTGGTAAATATATTTATACTGATAAAATTACAGTGTTGATACTGCTATTACTACTTTTATATTATTCATGGCGAAGTGAATTTTAAAAACAACGGTATTGATGATTGGCTTATATATTATTTACATAACACATTACATGGTGGAATTTTTCTACAATAAATACCGACATATACCTATACATTTTTTTTAATAATTGATCAGCCGAATTTAAATTTATCAGCAATTTCAATAACAACCGAATATACTAATCAAATTAAAGGTAGCATTAAATAATGATAATTTATCAAATAAATAAAAAGGAATCATGTGGACCCTACTTTAAAGATTTTGGCATATTAACATTACCGCGTCTTATATTAGAAACAATTTTATTTGTTAAAAAAATGAAAAATTATATTTTAATAATGTAAACAGTTCATTTGATACGCGTAGACCACACGATAATTATATATAAATAAACATCGCTTAGAAATAACCGCTAAATCTCCTTCAATCCGTGGCCCTAAACTATTTAACGCTTTACCACCTGAATTAAAGGAAACAAAATTATTAACCAAATTCAAAAATAATTTAAAGATCTTCCTAAAAAATAAAAACTTTTATTCAGGTAATGAACTGTTTACGCTCTAATTTAATTATGCTCGTTTTTTTATATTTATGACGTTTTTTGTAAAACTTTTTTACAAAATAAATTTGAATTTGAATTTAATGCGTTTAACGTCCGTTCTCGACTTGATGTCATAATAGACGCCATTCGCACCATTACTATTTTCCATCTATCACCGTTATTTTCTACATTTTTTCTACTTCGACTTAATCAATAGCAATGAGCGAATGAATAATTTTTAGGATTTTGAGCATAGGAGTTTGAAAGGTAATTGGCCATGGCCTTGAATAAAGAACCATCTGGATATTTATCTGGAACTATTGAGATAAACCATGGAAATCCTCAACAAGATGGCTGGTACAGGAGCTACCGATTTTTTGCGAAAGACAGCTGAAAAAAGTCCCAGCCACATCTGCCCCCGCCGGGATTCAAATCCGGTACCTCCCGAATGCGAGTCTAGTGCTCTCACTAGCATATAAGATTGCGAGTAGTGTGGTAATATTTTTTTAAAAAATCTGCTTTTTTAAGAGTAATAATTATTCTACCAAAAACATATATGTAAAAACGGTCCAAGTTCGATATAAAAAACAGGTGAGTTTTTCGATCTTGCCGAAAAAAACTGAGATAAAAAAAGATGCCATGTTTACATATCTACACGAAATATTTATTTATAATATTAAACATAAAAACTTGCCAAATGAAAACCTTTTTAAATCTCACTTTTTTCGGCAAAGCCACTTGTTCCTTGTATCGATCGTGAGATAGTCGAGGGGAAGAGGAGTTGAAAACACCTCGAAAAGGTTCGTGTAAATATAAGGTATGTTCCAAGCAGCCAGAGAACTGACATAGAACCGTCACTATTTTGCGCAGTAGCTCAAAACCCGATACAAGCAGTTTTGTTTTAGCTACTGCGCAAGACGGAGACGGTTCTGTGTCCGTTCTCTGGCTGCTTGGGACGTAGCTATCACGCACAGTGCTTTGCGAGAACTCGGTCGGCACATTCCATGCAATATTATTTATTTATGACCATATTCACCGAACGTAAGTAGTTATTTTCGGTTTATTTGTTCTTCAGGTGGCTATTCCTCCAAACAAATAGCGATAATTCAATTCACCAAACATATTTATGTTTACTGCAGGTATAAATCTATTCTGTCTTACTTTGATGGTATAAATATATATTCGCCTGATAAAATAATAATGACCGCCACAAAGACCATAAGACCTAACCTATAAACGTGGAGGATTATATCTACAGTTTGCTCTTGTGAATTTATTTGTGTTTTTTATTAACCTTTTGTGAAGTGTATAGTTGTAAAACATTAAACTTAGTGGAAGTTTAATACGCAATTGGGTTGGGATAAAACACTATTATTTTGTAAAACTTTTTTTGGCGTTTACACTAACGTCATCGGTCGGATTTTTGGGTGAACATTAAAATATTTAACAAAAAGAGCAAAGAGTCTAGTGCAGTGTATATTTATTATTTAACTATAATGTTTCTACCCTATATTTTGCTTGGTGAATTATTCTAGCGAATAAATTTGTTCCTAGATTAGTAACTTCTATCTATTGTGTTCGGTGAATATGGGCATTAGTAATAAATGAAGAAGACCCAACGATAGCGAGCTTTACGTATTTAACTTTCAGGTGGAAGAAGTTCTGTTTTAGAGATTTGGAAACGTCGAGGTGGCATCGTATACGAATGCGATCTAATAAACTCCTGACTAATCGTTTGAAATATTATATCGTAAATCCCTTTTAAAAAAATTCAGTTTGCAAACTTAGTATTATCAATTGCCAGCAAAGACCTTTACTGCGTATTTTTAACCATTTATTGCTGAGGGAGAAGTGCGTTATTTTAAATTTTAGGAGTTTTTTTTAAGTAAAACCAATTGAGATGCGACTTGAGAGTAACTCAAACAATTTTTCGGACGGAAGTAACATTCAGTAAAGTCTATAGCAGACCTGGGCAAATGGCGGCCCGCTAACATTTAATAAATTTTAGAAAAATAGTAAAGAAATAGCAAGGGCCAGAACAGACGAAAAAAGGACCTAAGGAGCTTTTTTTTTTGCTCTCCAAATGCGGAAAGGTGAGGACCTTTAAGATTTGCCCGCCCCTGGTCTATAGTCTCCGCTATTATAATATTATTATTATAATAAAGATATCTCACAGATAGCAGCATCAAAACACATCTGTAGAAAGCATCTTGAACGAAAGGTGAATAATAGCTATGGATGGAAACCGATTTTTTGATCGGCTGAAGCGCTAGCGGAAGTCAACGAAACACATAAGTACATACTTACAAAAATTAATATTTATTATGTACAAATATATTAAATATTTAATACAAATAAATTTATTATAATAAGTAAGAAATTATTATAAATCAAAAATACTAAATAAATAATAATAAAAATCAATATTAATATAGTTTTACTTCAACCGCGCATAAAGATTACACGCTCTCATGTTTTTTTGTCATACTTTATATTTTAAGTAGATTACAATAATAATTCTTTATTATCAATGACAAAATATTGTGTGGAATTGTACATCATAATAAAATAAGAGTTGAAATTCAAATCTTTGATTAACGTCTGATATGATAGATAGATAGATAGATAGATTATTTATTTGAGAATCACAATACGTGGGTACAAAAACGTCAAGTAGTCAATTATAAAGAAAAATTAAAAAAGTCGTTAATACTGTAAAAACAGTTTTGCTTAAAAATTGTATTTAATTTACTCTTAAAATTTTTTAAAGGTAAAACTTGTATGTCTCTTGGCAGCATGTTATAAAGCTTTTTGGCCATGTAATCTGGGGCAGCCTGGGACAGATTTAGCCTTCTTTGAGGTAAGCATATTTCATTTTTTGATCTAGTGTTGTAACTATGGAAGTCAGAATGGCTTTCAAAACGGTTGATGTTGACTTTTGCATATATAAGACATTGATAAATATATAGTGACGGTAACGACATTATTCCATGTTTTATAAATAAGGGATAGCAATGTTCATTGTATTTGACCTTACTTATAATTCTCACAACTTTTTTTTGAAGTGTTAGGATCTTATATGCGTGGGGGGAATTACCCCATAATATAATCCCATACGCCATGACGCTATGGAACATACCGTAGTATGCCGAGATGGCAGCCTCAGTAGACGCCACCTCTGCGATCTTTCGTATAGCAAATATCGTGCGTGATAACTTATCACAGACCCATTGAACGTGAAACGACCAGTTGAGTGAGCTGTTGAGGTATATACCTAAAAATTTTATATTTTTTGCATCACTTATCGTTCTTTTATCTAATGAAAATTTGATCTGCTCTGTTTTATCTTTATTTAGTTTTAGGTTATTTGCATTGAACCAATTTTCCGCCTTCGACAGTGCATCGCACGTCGTGGTGGAGCTCTTCAGAATTGTCGTATCATCCGCATAAAGAACCATGTTAATAGTTTTGTCATTAATACTGACTGGCAGGTCATTTGTATAAATTATGAATAGTATGGGACCCAGGACTGACCCTTGGGGTACTCCGTGTTGTACTATTTTTAATTTAGATTGTGCATTATTAAAAGTAACTTGCTGTTTTCTATTAGTTAAATATGATTGAAATAGTTTAAGAGCAGTACCCCTTATGCCATAATACGACAATTTTGACAGCAAAATAGAATAGAACTCTTCAAATAAATTACGAGAATTGGACAGAAAGGGCAAGTTTCAAGACCGGTGTTGATAGGATGTACAACCTGGCGATTGAAAAGAGAAATACTAATGAAAAAGAAAATGTTGAAAAATTGTAATATAGTAATCAAAGAAGATTTTCCAAAAGAAATAAGAGAAGATAGGAAAGAAATCGGAAGCACGTTAATGCAACTATGGGAAGCAGGTAAAAGGGCGACGATGAGGGGAAATAAATTATTATATAACGGAAGGTACTATTTAAAAGAGGACTTACACTTATTAAATGAAGAAATTGAAAATACGCAGTCGAACAGTAACTTCAGAGAAAAAAGACAAAGGAGTGAGGAAGAACAAGAAAATAGTCAAGGTAAAAGAGAAAAATATGAAAATATAAACATGCGAGGACAGGTTGGAAACATAAAAGAGGCGAAAGAAAGCGAGAAGATAACAGCTTTTTTTGGAAAAAATCGAAGGAAGCAAAGTTATTAGCAAGAAATTCAGAGCACAGGGACGATATCCGATGGAAGGCAACGGCAAACCACCATCGTAATCTGCCCAGGAAGACCACGGCTAGGAATAAGGACGAGGAATTATTGAATATTACACATAATAAAAATATAATAAAACGCGAAGAAGAAGTTCTGAAAACGAATTTACGTGCAAAAAGAAATAAGAATATTTTGAGGGTTGGAACTTGGAATGTTCGTAGTTTATATCAAGCCGGTAAGCTGGAAAATTTATTGATAGAAATGGAAGAACTTAAATTAGACATTTTAGGAATAGCAGAAGTAAGATGGACTGGGACAGGAATGATATTCAAGAAAAACTATACCATGCTATATTCAGGTGGGAAGAATCATGTAAATGGAGTAGCTGTCATAATAAAAAATAGATTAAAATCAAAAATTATAGGCACGGTGTACGAGTCGGAGAGAATAATAATGATAAAATTAGACACTTATCCAGTACGCACAAACGTAATTCAAGTATACGCCCCTACATCCAATAGCACAGAGGAAGAATGTAACGATTTTTACAGCCGATTAGAAAATATCCTCTTGATAACAAAAAATCATGAATGCACAATTCTGATAGGAGATTTTAATGCCAAGTTGGGTAAAAAGGAAGATAAGCCTGCAATTGGACCTTTCGGTTTAGGATGTAGGAATGCAAGAGGCGATGTAATAGCAGAATTTGCTATAAGCAAAGAATTAATTGTAGCTAATACTTGGTATAATCAGCACCCAAGAAGATTGTATACATGGAAAGCACCCGGGGATACGCATACTAACAGAGTAAGAAATCAAATAGACTACATACTTATTAATGAACGTTTTAAAAATTCTATCAAAAGTGTCAAAACATATCCCGGAGCTGATATAAACTCGGATCATATTGTATTAATTGCAAATATACAACTTAAACTTAAAAAGATTGAAAAAAAGTACAATAAAGCTGATAATCTCGATATAGAAAAGCTGAATAATGATTCAATAAAGAAAGAATTTCAGGAAAAAATTGAAGAAACCTTTCAAACGGTGGGGGAAGTAATGACAGAAAGTCTGGAAAAGAAAACAGAAATATTTATAAATAATGTTAGAACGGCAGCACTTGAGACACTAAAAAGTGACAATTTAAATCGGGATAGTAAAGAGTGGATGACGGAAAAAATATTATCATTAATGAAAGAAAGAAAATTGGTTAAGAACGATCATGACAGGTACAAAGGAATAGATAGACAAATAAAACAAGAAATTAAGCTAGCGAAACAAAAATGGATGGACCTAAAATGTAAAAACGTCGAAAAATATGAAAGGCTAAATAACCCACAGAGGTTGCATCAGGAAATAAAAAATATGTGCGGTATTTATAGGAAAAGGAGCAAAGGAAACATAAAAGACAAAGACGGTAAGGTGTTGGTGGAGAATTCAGAAATCCTAGAAAGGTGGCAGAATTACATCGAAGAATTATTCAGTGACACCAAACGTAAACCGGCTGAGTTAGTCGGGAGTCAATTGTATAGTAACGATATTTTATTAAGTGAGGAAGTTTTCCTCAGAATTATACTAAAAAGAATAGAAAAACCAATGCTAGCTGAAATAGGAACAACACAAATGGGTTTTAAAAAAGGAGTTGGTACAAGAGAAGCTATCTTTTGCTTAAACACACTTGTGGAGAGATCAATTGAAAATAATTTAAGAATGTACACCTGTTTTATTGACTATGAAAAGGCTTTCGATAATGTACTCCATGACAAGCTTTTCAACATTATTGAGCGTTTAGATGTCGATAAAAAAATAATCAATATTTTGAAAGACTTATACTGGAATCAAACAGTAAAAGTGACTACTAGTTACGGAAGTACTAGGAGCATTAATATACAAAAAGGCGTCAGGCAAGGCTGTGTTCTGTCACCAATTATGTTTAACATTTACGCCGAAAATATTATGCAAGAAGCTCTAGAAAATACGAATGTTGGAATGAAAGTTAATGGAGTGCTAATCAATTGTTTAAAATATGCCGATGATACAATTTTAATAGCTTCAAGTGAACAAGACCTCCAATATTTAATTGACAAAGTTGTATCCGTGAGTGAGCAATATGGCTTAAAAATTAATTCTCGGAAAACTGTATGTATGGTCTTTAGTAAAGAGCCCATTCAGCCAACAATTAATATAAAATGTAAAAATCAAAATTTAAACCAGGTGAACAAAGTAAAGTATCTCGGGAAAATATTTACACCCAATAATGACCAATTAATCGAAATTAATAAGCGCATTGCAATCGCAAAAAATAATTTTCATAAATTAAAAAAATATTTAACAAATCGCAATTTAAATTTTAATAGCCGGCTGAGAATGTTAAAATCGTATGTTTGGTCTACGTTACTGTATTCGTGCGAAACGTGGGTTTTAAAAAGTGCGAGCATCACGAAACTATTAGCATTCGAATCGTGATGTGTAAGAAGGATGCAAAAGATAAAATGGACTGATCGTCTGACTAACAACGAAGTGTTTCGGCGAGTGAATTATCAAACTCAGTTAATAAATAATATAAAAAAGCGATGCGTCGGATATTTTGGACACATAATGCGAGGCGATAAATACGAACTGTTAAAACTTATTATATGTGGTAAATTGGAAGGATGGGTCTCAAGAGGCAGGAAAAGAACAACTTGGATATCCAACATAAAAAAATGGACGGGTTTTAATACGTTTGCTTCAATGAAGAACGCAATTGTGATCAGAGATCATTGGAAAAATGTGGTCGCCAACATCCTGTAAAGGATACGGCACGTCATCATCATCATCAAATAAATAAAATTGTCGACCAATTTTTCTCAGACCATATATTGTGTTATATTGATATGTATTTTTATTATTTTTTGTCAATATATGGTTTGAGAAAAATTGGTCGACAATTTTATTTATTTGGAAAAATAAGAGTTGAATTAATATAATTTTTTAATCTCTAAATTTCAACATATCAGTATTGTATTAGTTTTTTATATCTTGCATTAACCAAATTGATCAGTAATTTATAAAAAATGTGTAGGTACTGAATATATATTAATTAACGATAAAAGTTCTCTGCCGTAAATAAAAAAGGCATGTATAGCGGGATACACACAACTGAAGTAAAACTTCTTTTGTATGAAAAATATAATAAAGGAGGATGTCTAATCAGCGCAAACACCTCATTCAAAATAATTTTTACGGTCGCTATAATTATAAAGACAAAATTAATATATTACTTATATTTGTTACATTATTTATAAACTACTAGCTTTTACCCGCGACCTCGTCCGCGTGGAATCGGTGTGCACAATGAATTTTGTTGATTAAAAAAATCATAAATTCAATCAAGACTAATTTAAAATGGCCTTATAAACAGTATTTTTTGTTTCACATTTAGTTTTTATTTCAGAATTGGCTCTGCTGCGCATATAGCGTTTCAATGGCACTCATTAATTGTGTCTTTGACAGTACAATTTTGTTATTTATCAGTATAAAGTAGTGTTGATTCAATAGAATATTAAGATGAAGGAAGGTTTTGGTTGAGGATCATAAAATAAGCTTTACCAGTGTTTCGCTAGTGGCCAACGTTTCGAAAAATTTATTTTCATCTTCAGGGCCTATGAATTTGTATATATTATGTAAATAATTGAGAACATATTGTATCACAATTTTAATGTAAAAAGAAACCATGCTCAAAAGATAAGTTTTTGTTAAAGCTACTATATCATATTAAAAATCTTATTACATACCTCAAGCTGGTCAAGTGGTGGTAAATTGTTCTAACACTAGCGAAACACTGATAAAGCTTATTTTATGATCCTCAACCAAAACCTTCCTTCATTTTTGTTGGTCATATTCCGTTTCCATGGTTTCGTAGCCTCTCATTTGCGAACTCTTTTTCGTTTCAGTCATTTCCCCCCCCCCCCTTCCCTTCTCAAATCGGTGAGTTTCCGCATGAGAAGTTTTACTTTAAAAATATGAAGCATCACTCATTAAAAAACAAAGAGCAATTAATTTAATGATCGTTTTTATTCATTATTATAGCTGTTTTTTATATCAATTTGAAATAATCGAGGGTAAAACTTTAATCACTTTAAATGTTTCAAGGTATTTTATACGTGTTATAAAATTATAGACTATTACAATCAAGAAACCAATTAATTTAAAATAAAAGTACATAAGGAGTCATTTTAATATCGCGAACAATACATCTCTGGGCGAGGAAAATTGTAGAAAAACGCCGACTGACGTTATAACAACTCACAACACATATTTGATGACGGTGATTTCGCAGTCTATTATTTGAATAATAATCAAGTAAGCTTTGCCGTTTTGCCAAGGCTGGGTTAATCTTATATCAACATAAGCAGAATGATTTTAACCTCCTTGCTACGAATTTATTTTTGTTCAGTTTTTATCTGCATTTTGATTTGAGGCTTTTATAGTCGCAAGATTTAAATAAATCATACTCCGATTTATGTAGCTTCCATAGAAATACAATGTAAACTCGACACTCAAGGGACTGTGCACTTTGTGGCGTTATTGAGAGTTGTCGTTAAACGGGAAAAGAAATTATCCATCAATATTGTTTCACTATAATACGTATTTATTCATAATATATAAAATTTACAACTGACCAACAAGCATTCATACTATCCAAATTACTGGCCATGTTCACAGTTTGCAAGTTTTGGACAGCTGAGAATATGATAACTTATTGATAAGCAGCTGAGCTAAACATATAGAAGATAATCCCAACAAACAAAAGAACGAATTTCCTAGAATCTTCGGTACGCATGATGCCGACCACAAAGGAACAAAATAACAAACAAGTACTGTTTATTGCTTAATGATGACGTATTGTTGTCGTTATTTAAAGTGGGTGTGTCGTTATTTAGAGTGTATCAAACTAGGTAAACCAACTGATAAGTAATTTCGATTTTCGATGTTTCAAGGAGTCTGTCGATATATTGGGTGACGTTAAATGGAGTTTACACTGTACTTTACTTATTTAAATAATTGATAATTTTTTAAATAAAATTCCATATAGACTCTGTGCAGAAATTGGACTGCCAGCGATCGCAGTAATAAGTCAGTTGTAATCGACCGAAAGCTACTGAACTTTTTGGAACCTATTTTAGGAATGGAAGTAACATACTTTATAATGTAGTTCAATTAGTACAAACAACGAAAATTACATTTTGCGTCATGTCCAGTCGTTTTTAATAAGGGTAATCAACCGCCCTATATGCACTAATAGGGTTAAAAACGACACCTTATTTTGGCAAGGATTTTAAATACACCTTTTATAAACTGTATTTAAAAATGCAGAACAAAAATCCGCTCGGAACACTCCTTAGACCGTATTGAATGGGTGAGATAAAGGATGTTCAAAGCAGTTCCGAACGCAATTCTGTGCTGCCTATTTTAATACAGTTTAGAAAAGGTGTATTTGAAATATTGTTAAAATCTCAGCCTTGACGTTTTCAACCCTACTAGTGGATATTTAGAAGTTGACTACCCCTAAAATGACTTGACATGGTGATGCAAAATATTATTTTGCACTGATTAAACTACATTATAAATTATGTCACTTATATGCCTAAATCAGCTTCCAAAAAGTTCAGTAGCTCTTGGACCATAATATTTACAAGTCCAGATGATTATATTTATTTTAATTTGTGCGCTGTGCCATAACCTCAAAATGTTAAATGAGTAAATCATTTAACGGTAATATTTGCTGTGTCGTGAACTACGGGAACGAGTCGAGAAAAACGAAAGACGTTAAATATTACTCGTTTTCCGTAAAACCTCATAAATTTTATCAGAGAGAAAAGTGGATTCAAGTAGTTGAAAGAATAAATTAACTAGTGAACATGAATCATAATATGAGTAATAAAAATTTTGTCGTAAAACTGAAAAGTTCTGTTGACGTTGCTTTTACTCGCGTCAAATTTTTGGAATATATTAATTTGGATCGCTTTACGTTTTGGCGACAACCGAAAATTGTTCTCAAAAATTGTTTTTGAAGAGCTAATTTCTAATATTACATTCAAAATATAGCAAGCATAATATCATATATAAAAAGTTTATTCCTATTTTCTGACTCTAAAAAGATTTCACAGCAACTAATCAAAGATTTCATGTCAATCTACAACACCTAAATGTTAATAAACGTCAATTTTATAAAAGATACACATGTGTTTGAAATAATCGTAACAATAAAGATATACATAAGTCAGTATTTAGGGGAGAAATTAAAGTGTGAAAACAATTTTCAGCATGTGAACAGAAATCCGGGCATTTTATTTTTTAATTCTAAAGTTGTTTCATTCCTGTTTTCTATCGCACAAGTGTATTTTATAAACACGCTAGTAAAGTCGTAAGAAAAACACGCAAAACGCAGTCCAGCGCATGCTTCTGTCGAGGTTTTAAAATATATGTTTGTTTTTTGCTTACACGGCTTTGATATTCCCATTATAAGAATTCTTAACCCTTCACACTGCTTTGAGATTTTTTAAACACATTACAGATAACAAAACAGAGAATGATTTTTTTCGGGGTGTGTTCCGAAATATAACCCAGTATACTGGCCAGTACTAATGATGTCATGAATTGATTCGTTCCGAAATATCCTGGCCAGCGCGTTGACCTATTATTACTTCCCTCGTCCACCAAAAATAATTGTTTACTTTGCTGAGCAGACATTAATGCAAATAACAGATAATAAAGTGAAAAAAATCCAGCCAACTGGGCGACGGGAGGACCATTCCAACTTCAAAAATGTTGACATTTGATTATAATAAAGAAAATAAAATATCTGATATCGCGTGACGGGACGCGGGTAATGGCCAGTATTTAATATGATATTTGCAACTCGTTACCATGATTCCCTACATAATATGTTCCACGTCATAAAAAATTAATCAAAGCATGCCGAACTAGTTCATTTCTGACGAAATCCATAAAACAAAAGAGCGGCTGATTTTTTTTATTTTCAAAATATTTCCGAAACTATAAAGTTTAGAACAAAAAATTTTTTAACAAAACTTTCTTGAAAAAATAAATAGAATAATAATCCGTTATGAAAAGTATACCATTATTATATATATAAAAAAAACACCGTTACTATAGCATATCTCTTCTGCGCATCCGCCGATTTTCCCCAAAAACAGTAGGGGTTTTCATATTTGCATACCAAACATCCTCCCAAAATTTGGTTTCAACCCGCTCATCCGTTTGACCTGTATCGTGTTCACAGACTAACAGACGCACAGTTTTTTCAAAAATATTTTTTTTGGATTCGTGGAACCTAAAAACGGAAATATATTGTAAGATTTTTGAAAAGTGATTTCTGACCTAAACTAGTACCATTCCCCACTTGTGGATTGGAATGGTAATTCACAGTCTGATGCACACACGTCCGGTATTTATGCTACGTCACATCTGTCTCACCAGTACAATATGGTGGCACACCAGTACAATTATGGCGTCAGATTCATGACGTCATTAATACTGGCCAGTATACTGGGTTTTATTTCGGAACATATTCACGGTGTGGCGTAGCCATAGAGATAATAGACTAGAGTACGCGAGTGAGCGTGAAAGTGTCTGCAATTCAGACAGAGAACAGTTCCTTATCTCTATAGTAACTAATGATACAAAACAGTGCTAATTTGAATAAACAAATATCTGGTTTTCTGGGTTTTCTGCAGCGTTCTCTCTCTCAACTGAGGACACTTTTACTTATGGCAAGTATACGAACTAGCATACTCTAGTTACTTATATCTCTATGTTCGTAGCACAGACGCACGACAAATAGTTGTTCCAGTGTTCGAATCTCAGGTCGTTCAAAACACATTTTTTTTTTGTTCTTAAAATCCACGTTCACAAATATCCTTTCAAAATACATTTTAGTTCATTTTTACAAGAGGCACATGTCCTTTATAACGTGCTTGGGACATAATTTTGTCTAACTTAGCAGGAGGAAAAAGCCCAACTTGCTTGAAGTTTTTTCTGAGCTATATTTTTCGAGATACAGTAATTAAAAGAAATGTTTTTTGATAGATATAAAAAATATTATGTTACATTAACTTCTATTGTATTATATGACATGTGTTTTGTTCCTCAATTCTAAGGTTCTACTGTCGTGTTTCTAGCAGAGAAGAGAGACTGTATAGAAGTTCAATCTTGTGTTATATTTGGCGATCATCCCAAAGCGCAATTCCCACCTCAATTGTCAGATGACAATAAATAATTAATAATTTCAGCTTCACACCTTAATCATTGTATTTTTCATAATATTGTATTAATTTGAAAATGTGAAACATACTTTTAAGCAAAATTCTGGTAACTAAATTTCGCTCATTCAACTAACGAAATTCTAGTGACTAAATATAGCCGTGTAACTAAATTTCACCTTGTAATTAATATAAAGTGTCTATACAAGCGGCGAACGTGTCAAGCATAACGTGACGGCATAAGAGATCATGTCGTTTGAGTGGCAAGGCGATGTTTCACGTAAAAAAACAACATTATAGCATATCTATATAATCTTCTGCACATGCGCCTATAACACAGAATAATAGAGCTTTTCATATCTGCATATATCCTTCCAAAATTTGATTTCAATTCGTTCATCCGTTTGACTTGTATCCTGATCACTGACAAACAAACAGGCGCACATACTTTTTCCAAAAATATGTTTGTTGAACTCGGGAGACTTTAAAACGAAAAAATTTTGTAAATTTTTGAAAAGTGAATTTTGACCTTAATTAGTACCTACCATTCCCCATTCGTGGAGTTAGAATGATAAACAATATTGAAGTCCTGATGGATGACTTTTTTGCAAAATATTAATTATCTGTAAATATTGTGGGATCATCCACCTAGCTCTTCCGAGTGTTTCGTTCAGTCAACTCTGAAGAGGTTAATGACTCCAATGAGGAATAGTATATTTGTTGTTGAAAGGGTTAAATTTGTAGTCTCGTTACCCTTCGCAATGTGTACGTTCGGTGTTCACAAATGCCCTGTTTTTATTAAGGTACTTACATGTCTGTGGTATTTCCATTATACAAGCATTTAAATAAAAAAATATGTTCCTACATATCACGTATGTTGGTACCTACTGGTAAGTACCACGCCTGACGCATGTCCGTTCTGTTTGTTTAACCTCTAAATAAAACAAATTAACTTTGGACGATCATGCATTCGCAGCGAAAGCGCAGTTTTTTTTTTTTTTTGTAAATTTTTTTTAAGTAACGTATATTTTTTAATTAATGTATTAGGTATTTGATAATGACGTGTGTAAATAACGATTAAACTTTTGTTATGTGGAATAATATCTATTATTATTAAAATCGTCGAGAATTTTCTGAAAAGAAAAATTAAATTAGAAAAACATATACTTTTATTATACAATATACAGGATGAGTCAGACCACCAGTATCAGTCGTTTTTTTCGAAAACGGTTAGTCGTCGAGAGCTGTGTCAAAAATCCGTATTATAAAAGCCCTAATGAAGAATCGAATGGTGATATTTTTTTCCCCCGGAAAGGTTGGCTTCCTTATTAGTTTGCTCCAAAATGTTCAGAACTCCGGAATTTTAAATGGTACGATAGGTCAAAAGTGGTATTGTTGAAAAGATCTTTAAAAAATAAGCAAGTTTTGTAAGACATTTTTTTTTATTACTGCCATCCCTGTTAAGTAATATTCGTTTTAAATTATTAAACTAACATGTCATAATAACAAACTTAAATTTTTAAGTCGGCATTTAAAAGCTAGTTACCTAATTAAACAAATTTGTTTTTATTTCTGTTTTTCTATGTATAAAAAAACTATTTGCGCGAATTCTGTTATATGAAATCTATGTAAAATTGTCTCCTCTTTCGTTTAAGATAAGTTTCGAACTGATCTGATTTAAATTGAGCGAATTATAAGAGAAAAACTTTTTTGTATTCAATTTCCTCCCCTCTGGGACCAAAATAAAAAAAATCTGCTCCGTTAGGATCTGTCCCATGTCCTATATTATAAGTATTCCAAATTTAAACTTTCTATGTCGACGGACATACACTAGATAATTATATAATATGTAGATTTTCGTTACAGATTTTCTTACACTTTAAGTTTACGATTTTTTCTTACGTTTTTTTCTAGCCCTCTCCATTTATATCTATAACGTTTCATAAGGAACTTCGTTCCAATAAGCTTAATTACCCGGGAAAAGTAGCAAGACGTCAAGACTGAATGTTCAAGTAGATATAAACGAAACAATTTTTAACAATTATAAAAAGTGAAAACCGTTCAATGAATAACTTTTGGTTTTGTCTAACTTGTTTTTACTTTCATAACTTGTCTATCAATAATACAAAACAGGATTTAAATATCTGCGAAATTAAAATGTTACCCCAAATAATAATTATTATCAACTTGAGGGTAAAATAATTGAATAACTTTTACGGATCAAATATTATTCTCTGGAGATTAAAAAATTAATAAACAAGTTTGTTTTCTACTGGCAAGCATGACTATCTGCTTTAATTACTGAGAACTTGGTTATTAGAAAGTGGTGTAATTATGACTCGCGGTGAAATGAACACATTAACCTCGTGTAGAAAGGGGCAAAAAGAGAGACGAGAGTAGAAGAGAAACATTACAGGTCAATACAGAAAGTACTAAATCAGACCCGGTACTTATGTAATATGGTCTGTGCACAGAGCCGAATTCGATTAAATCCATCGAATTTAGCCGCAATAAATTTCAAGTGTTTTTTTTTTATAAAATAAATTCTATTATCAAAAGTACAGTGGATTTCGGTTATAGCGACGATGAAGGAACTACATAATTCCGTCGTTATATCCGGAGGTCGCTACTTAAATATTTCAATTTAATTGGATAGTTGTTAAAACTAAGCGGTAGTTATGATACTTCATGAATACGCTGTTGTCAAGTGTGAATATGCATTTAACAAAATTGTTCTAGTTCGCGGTGGAAAATATTTATTTTCAATAGTGAAACGTTAACAAAACAAATAAACAAACAAACGAAAAGTAATTCTTTATAACGTAACAGAAACGATACAACAATTCTAACTCATAAAATAAAAGAATACAAAGTCATTATTTATGTACACAAAATATTTACAACACAGGAACACACCAACATTTATTTAGCACACTGTTTATTTATTACCTATACACACACGATTATTTACACAGCTCATTTATTTATCTCAACATTTACCTCAGTACTGTTCACGGTACTAACTGTCAATTTATGTCGATTGTCGATGAAACACTATGTATGATTGCCTCTCTACTGAGCTATCGCCGTGGTATTTATATGCGCTGGATAGTTCCTTCTTTTCTTGCATTCATTGCTGTCTGGAATTTTGCAACAAACTCCTTTTTACCTACGCATATTGTAAGAACAACAAGCCGATTGTTGTTCCACAACAATCTGAGTGTCATTGTTGGAATAACGAACTGATTGTTGTCTCACAAAATCTTTTGTCGTCGCAACGGGGAGCGTGTAACAATACTCTGTATGTCTAATACTTTTCAGAAAAAATAATATATTTTTCTTTATTATGATTTCCAAAGGTGACAAAATTTCATTCATTCCTCGGTGATTTGAGATATAGTCCAGTGCACTTAGAAATATTTTATAGGTGTGACCCAAAAATTTCAGATACATTTTTTCTTTTGTTGCTTATTCGAAAGGGTCTTCTATGGAGACCTTAACCCTGAATTTGCGCATTCCCCAAATTGCCCCGTCCACCGCCATCTTGGATTCTGTTTTTTATTTTTAATTGCTCATATCTCGCGTTCTAATTATCCCACAGCCATCGTTCTAGGGTCGTTGGACTCGTCAAGATTTACTCATTAATTGAATGTCTATCAAGTAAAACTCTCCAATGTACTGGAAAAAAGTTATTAGCGTCCAAAGTTAAAGTTTTTTGTTAAAAGTTCTTGTGCCCGGTTTTTCCGCGCGCAGCTCTTTCCAGTGCATCTGAGACCCCCACCGACAGTTTACTATTTAAACTAGACTCAATTTCCAGTATTTCAAAAAAAAAAATTATCCCGATCGGTTGATTCCTCGCCCGCCAATCCACGCTCGAAGTAGCGCTGTTCATTATCGTGCTATTTTGAAGTCTCTAATACTCGCGTTTCGCGCTGCATTTCTCACTTTTGTAACTAATATAACGCAAATTAATTAAGATCAACGACATATTCGTTAATTTTTTATTTAAATTTATAACTCAGAGATCAATAGTGACGTGTAGGAGTCGGACGAACATGTAAATATTTTGAGCCGGAACGAAATTACCTACCCCCCCCCCATTTTCGAGGATGCGGCATACGGTGGAAATATTAAAATTTCGTTTTGGGGTTACGCAACCCCCCAAAACGGCCAAAAACCACACCCCCAAACGGGGTTAAACGCGCATTACGTTATTCCTTTTCCGAAAAAATGTTTTTTCCCTGTTTTTGAAGATGCTGAGCACGTTGATGGTATTAAATTGCCGTCGACTCTCACCAAATCTCAACCCCGAAACGGGTGAATTTTTTTCATATCTCCAGCAAAATTGGGCTATCTCTCCGTTTCAGGATTCCGAGATTTGGGCGGTGGAGGGATTGGTGAGAGTCGGTGGCAATTTTCAACACCACCATCGTGCTCAGCATCCTCAAACTCAGGAAAAATTTTTTTTCTGAAAGGGAATAAGTAATGCGCGTTTAACCCCGTTTGGGGGTGTGGTTTTTGGCCGTTTTGGGGGGTTTCCACCGTATGCCGCATCCTCGAAAATGGGGGGGGGTAGGTAATTTCGTTCCGGCTCAAAATATTTACATGTTCGTCCGACTCCTACACGTCACTATTGATCTCTGAGTTATAAATTTAAATAAAAAATTAACGAATATGTCGTTGATCTTAATTAATTTGCGTTATATTAGTTACAAAAGTGAGAAATGCAGCGCGAAACGCGAGTATTAGAGACTTCAAAATAGCACGATAATGAACAGCGCTACTTCGAGCGTGGATTGGCGGGCGAGGAATCAACCGATCGGGATAATTTTTTTTTTTGAAATACTGGAAATTGAGTCTAGTTTAAATAGTAAACTGTCGGTGGGGGTCTCAGATGCACTGGAAAGAGCTGCGCGCGGAAAAACCGGGCACAAGAACTTTTAACAAAAAACTTTAACTTTGGACGCTAATAACTTTTTTCCAGTACATTGGAGAGTTTTACTTGATAGACATTCAATTAAAGAGTAAATCTTGACGAGTCCAACGACCCTAGAACGATGGCTGTGGGATAATTAGAACGCGAGATATGAGCAATTGAAAATAAAAAACAGAATCCAAGATGGCAGCGGACGGGGCAATTTGGGGAATGCGCAAATTCAGGGTTAAGGTCTCCATCGAAGACCCTTTCGAATAAGCAACAAAAGAAAAAATGTATCTGAAATTTTTGGGTCAATTCCTAAATGCACCGGACTATAATACATTAATATAATTATATATATTATATAATAAATTAAAATTGTTGTTTTGTTTCTGTTGCGTTATAAAGAAGTACTTTTCGTTTGTTTGTTTATTATTACTGTAAATAAGTATTTTCCACCACGAAGTAGAACAGTTTTGTTACATTTCTTATCTATTGATATTATAAAAACGAAAAAATACGTCATTCGCCAGTAGATTTCACAATTAAGACGAAGTTTATAATCGTACTGATTTTGGCCTACTTTGTTAAGAATTTACGAGAGAGAGAATTGTACCGGTCTTTTACTAAGCTTATTAAACCTTTAACTCGCTTATACTATGAAGGCGAGTTTTGTAGTCGCTAGTGACGAGTAATCGCAATCCCCGTAACACATTATGTCCGTTTCCTTCATGCGAAATGGAATGAAGCCACGAGCCTGTTATACGGTACACTTGCATCTAGGTTTGATTTGTTTATAATGACAGGTTTGTAATAAATAAAACGCTCACCCTTTTTGCCTGTCCGCTGTGATAAATCTAACGCTTCGATGTGCATGTATACACATTCCGTTTAATAAATATAGAAGCATGACTGCTCCACCAAATTGGCTGATTGCAAGCACGCGTGCGTGTACAATCAGTACATTTTACCATTCCAACCCATAAGTGGGGAATGGTACTAGTTTAGGTCAAAATTAACTTTTAAAAATTTTACAATATCCTTTTTGTAAATAAAATAAAATAGAATAGATCAAAATGCAAAAAAATTAATTTAATTTATTACGATCGTTTCGACCTAGATCAGGTCATCTTCAGATACTGTAAATATGAAGAATTGTCGTTTAAATATAAATACAGTAAAAATTACAAAGAGATTTTATAATATGAGCCATTTAAAATGTCTGACACCTCGAATATGTCGAACATATTCGAGGTGTCAGACATTTTAAATGGTTCATGTTATTTGTCAGAGAACATTATTTTAGTGTTTTAGTTAAAGTTCTTAAGCTATCCAATTAAAAAAACAAACAGTATCTATAAATTTTTACATGTCGTCAAAACGACATCTGTCGGAAAATTTAGAGGGAAAACGCCTCAAAATCAAGAAAAGTCATAGAGGAAATAGGTGTCAGATTAGGCCTAATGAAGCCATATACAAAGTTTGGGCAGAGTATGTGTCAATAAAATTTTTGCCGATGGGCACTCTGGCTATAACTATTTACTTATTTTTAAAAAAAAGTCATGTTTCTATATAAAGTAAACAGATCTAAAACGCATGTCCTATGTTTAACACATACTGGAATTTTGTGGGGGTAAAAAAAATGGATAAATATTCGTAGAGATAAAATCGACAATTCAATTTAAATTTTATTTTCAAATAACTGTTCATGATATGCGTATGTGCAAAACAAATCTTTGTTTGATTTGATTAAAGCTACCATTATCAATATTATTTTGTTTAATCAAACTAAATTTGTATCTGTATATTAGTGTGATTAAAAAAAAAATATTTTTTTCAATGTTTCTATTTAGGTATAGGTACCTATAAAGTAAAAAAAATCCTCACCAAAGATGGGCGCTCTAGCTCAACTCTAAGAGAAGTTACTTGTAATTAACTCAATTATACAAGTATTAATTATTTTTTATATTTTTTAGATCAGTTCTGAAGAAGGTCCAAATCCGGATTGAAACGTTAATGTATTAATTATATATTTTTTTGTTAATATATTGTCTGAAAAATTGGTCGATAATTTTATTTATTGAATAACTCAATTATATATTATTGAAGCTGACTCTTTAAGCTTTCAAAAACTCTATAAAAGAAACTTTCAAAAAACCATGTAAATACATAAAAAAATATTATATATGTTACGGTCAATACCCGAATTCGGTCAATGACCGAATTAAATGCGCAAAACTAGTTTTTATCAACGAATATTTACCAAACCCGAAATTTTACATTTAAACAGGTATTGACTGTTATAAAATGAGCAAAACTAGTTTTGCGTAATTTCAATTGGACAAAACTACTCCTGTCAATTTTTGAACGGACAATACTATGGCATCGGAATCTTCTTTGCGTTTTTTAATTAACTTTTCCACATCAATGATACTTATTATATGAAAGCGATTTATTCTTCTGTTTTGTTTAGCAGACAGAAGTTTTAATTCAGCTTTCTTAACCTCACTTGTGTAGTAAGGTAATTATGTTTCGTCATAAAATTGTTTCAGAAGCCTCCAATAGGCGAACTAGTTGAGACTCGAATTAACCTTGCATTTTTACTTAATTATTACACTGAATATCCCACAATTATATTAATTATAACATTCAGGAGAACAATTCAATAGATAGGTACCTACATAAACAAGAACATAGCCCTACTTTTGGTTGGGTTCGAACGTTGATTGAATGAAACAAGCGGAACTAGTACTGTCCGTTCAAAAATGAACAGAACTAGTTTTGATCAATTGAAAATGCGCAAATCTAGTTTTTCTCATTTTATAACACTCAATACCCGTTTAAATGTAAGATTTCGGGTTTGAATAAAATTCGTTGGTCAAAACTAGTTTTGCGCATTTATTAAGGTTATTGTCCGAATTCGGGTATAGACCGTAACATATACAATTCATCCGTAGTCAGAAATTCAGTAATTTTCAGATGGCTGTAGCTGGTATTCTAATTATGATAATCATACGTTATTATAGAGTTTTTGAAAGCTTAAAGAATCAGCTTCATTAAAAAAAAATTATTAATGTTAATTAAATGGGAAACTAAAATTAAAATAGCGACCACTTAGAATTGAGCTACAGCGTCCATCTTTAATGAAGATTTTTTTACATTAAATAGAAACATTTGAAAAGGTATAAGAGCAAAAAAATAAAATCTTTGTAATAGTAAGTTTTACTTAAATATACATACATAAAATATTATTTTAATATGTAAATTTTTATTCCTTCTTCTGCAAATAAACTTAAAAGCATTTTAATAAATTTGAAAAATATGAAACCTTTTTATGATCTCTAATGAATAAACACGTTTCAGACAAAATAACATGTTTATTGTTTTCAATACAAGTTTATTTGATAGCTCCAATTGGCGTACGAAATCTTTCCCTGAATCTGAAACTTTCTGTAATATAATTCCGTAGTCTACAGTCTGGACCAATTGACAGGTCTTATGAAAATAGTAAACAAAAAAATAAAACTTTGTGAACATTCAAGAGTTTTTATAGGAACAGAAAACTTGTTATAAAAAACTGAATCTCTATGCTAGCTTTGCGGTCAAATAATGTAGTGTTACATCAAAATTAAAGCCACACTTCTCTGGTCTTTAATATAGGATGACCGGCAATTGCTTGTAATTCTCTCGGTAGAAGAAACTATGACTAATTTAGAATGAATACCTGGATGACCGAGCTTTGCTCGGAAAGTTAAATAAAATTAAAGATTAACTGTCATAATATTTTAAAAACAATTGTTTCATTGTTTTGTTTGTATGAAATTCCAAAACCTACTTACAATATTTAAGTATTTTCATACGTCAAAAAATTGATTTTTATAATGATAAAATTTGTAAGAAAACGATTTTTTAGAGATGAGACCTAGCTGAAACGATTTTTTGCCCCCCAAAATCCCTTTTCAGTAAATTTCATTCAAATCGTTAGGGCCGTTTTCGAGAAAATATTTAGGGACATAGGTACATAGGTAGATACAAGATTAGCTCGTTTAATAATATAGGGGATTTAACCTCTATCACTTGGAGGTCGGAAATGCGTCATTTTCAAGTAAAATCTACTTCGGTTTTCTTTTTACAAAAATCAGAATTTTGGAAGTTAAAAATAAAAAAAAAAAGTATTCTCAATGTTCTCTTCTCTTGATTACCTGCAATTTTTTCCAAATTTTTACTTTTTTTAAGTCATAGAAAACGCTAAATTTTGACGGTCCAAAAAAAAAATTTTGCGGATTATTCACAAATTTCCTCAAAAATACGTATAAATTGTTTGTTTTTAACTGACATTTTTTGAGTCTAACAAATTAGTAATCAAATGTGAATTTTAAAATGTTCCCCAATTTTATCCTCTTGAGGGATGATTTTTCAGAAACGTTGAAATACGTAATCCTTTATTTCTTACCAAAAGCCTAAATATGAATTTTCATATCAATAACTTGAGAAATGATGGGTTCCCCATACAAACTGTCATCCCCTATTTCACTTCCTTCAGATTTTTTTTTTCTCGGGATGCAATCTATCTCCTTGCCAAATTTTATCGAAATCTGTTCAGCGTAACAAACAAACATTTTCATTTATGATAAGTATTAGTTAGAATATCCGACGTATTGATATGAGTTGTGTTCTCTTAAAACTCGCTAACTTCGTTGTAACATCATATTCTTGTATGTATACTAGTGATGTATCGCTCCTGAGAGAGTCGTTCATGATGAAGGACTCTTTTCTCGCAGCGGAGGGATTCGCTCTTTTTTTGTGAATGACTCACTCCGAGCGCCACTCCTCTGAACTGAGCTGTTCTGTACTGTTGCATTCGCACATTTACAGAGCGCACACAGCACATGCCACAGAGGCACTAGTGAATTTTGCACGTACGGAGTTATCTTCGCTGAGTCATTTAATGTTGAATGACACACTGTAAGTGTAATAGTACTAAGCTTACAGTGACTTAAACCATTCACATTGACGTCGTTGACAAAGATATAATATTGTAACAATTAACATTATTATTGTTAAGCTTTTTTATACTTTATATTTTATCCGAAATGCGAATAATATAAGATCAGAATCATATTAAAATGAGCTCAGAGCTGAGTGTGTGCTGTGCAATGCTTCGTGACTCCTGAGCATGCATGATGGCAGTTCACACCTCTGCAGTCTGCACTCTTGTGTAGTGCGTACTGTCTAGTGTTGCTCCTTTGAACGTCTCCCTCTGAGCGACTTTTTTTAGTGAGCGGAGCGCATGGAGCCAGCTCCCAATAAAGAGTCATGTGGCCACATCACTAATGTATACATCGTTCCTAAAATATTTCATAAACAATAATGAATCTATTTTGTTTAAATAACGACACTAGAAGTTAGTTGAATTGTGAATAAGCAGCTCTCATATTATAGAACAATGTAGAGCGTTTATTTATAATGCGGCGAAAGGGGATTTCTGCTACAACACGTCCAGGACATTGGCTTTAGGAATGTTCTCTGTGAAATGGGCATTTGCACTAAGAATTGCTCAGTACAGATGTAGTTAGCAATATAAATCATTTCCCAGCGGAAAATAAAAACGTCCGAAGCACCATTAAGCTTTATTCCGAGTGCTCTAATATGTTTGTTTAACTGGGCATAAAAATTGCACTATTAATATGTAGTTACCTCTAGCCCGTTCTTGTTAATGTGGTAAATACCGTTGATTACTTTTACAGTGGATACCCACCGTCACAAATGAACGTTGACCAAAGTTTACTGGAAATATAGGATCGTCCCACCTCATATAAAGTTGTTTTATGTGTATATACTATCTTTTGTCGTTATTAAGGTTCCGACTCACTGCCAAAGGATGTTATTTTTTCTTCAGTTTTCCCCATAAAAATAAAATAAACGCTAAAAATACTTTCAAAGCTTTTTGAAAAAATAAGCTTACATTAAGTTTCCTGATTGGAAAATGGAAATTGGTACCAACACTAAAAGAAATTATGTAAATAACTGCAAATATAGTAGCAATAAACTTTTTATCTTTATATAGGGTCGTTCCGCATATCAAAATTTGATAACTTTGAAAAGTGCACACTATTTCTTATACAAGATGTTTTCTTGAAAACTTTGGACGTTTTTCTTTAAAAAACAACGGGTTGAATAAAAAAAAAAGTTCGAACGAAAGCTATTGGGTTTCAAGGGGGGAAACGTTTGGACACAATAACCACCTCACCCCTTAGCAGGGTGAGGGGGTGACTTTTGTTATTTTTATTCAATCCGTTGTTTATTAAAGAAAAAACACCCGGTACATAAACAAATAACGTAAACCAAATATAGTTGGCAAAACCAAAAGTGCACATCCCGCAAGTTTTCCACTGTATGATAAAAAAATAACAATTAAAAAATATTTTTAATAAATTTAAAAAGATTTAAAAATTTAAAGAAATATATAATTAAAAATTGAAAAAATATTTTTTTTAAGTTTGCAAAAATAAAAAAAATTAAGAACTATACATAATATAATATATAATTAATATCAAGTGGAATAAAATAAAACAAAATAAAAAGAAAAAAAAAGAAAAAATCAATGATCTCGTAAGGAATCGAACCCAGGACCTTGCCCTTGGGGATCCAACGGCATAACCATTACGCCACGGCGCCCTACTACATGAAGTGGTGTTATCACGGTATAGAAGTGTAGCACTTGTTTTATGGATTACACTATATTTACACAGCAATTATTATATTGTTTTTTTAAACTATTAGCTGTCAAAAATAATAAAATAAAACTGTTTATAAAAATTAAACTACTGAACACATTTTAGTGAATTTAAATAGGGTTCTGGTCTGATAGTAAACAAAGTGAATAAAATATAACCCAAGGCAATCCGACCAAAATTGCGATCTGTAGAGTCGTGACGTACGTACATACGTACATACGTACAGACCAACCGACAACTGCTGTTTGTGATTTTCAATTACAATTTTAATAGTATTTATGAACTCGAATTGATTTAAAAATGGTTCTGTTTTATAGATTAGAATCTCCTCTTTTCAAAAAGCTTCAATTTGAATGGATTTCGTGTGAAATTAACTTAGATATAACTTCTTATATGAACGAAAGTCAGCTCTGACGCACAAAGCGATAATAAAGCACATACCGCTAGTTTAGCGGTATGTGCAATTTAGTTCTTACATCCTTCTTCTTAATTGCAAACAAGAATTTAAAAAATGTAATCACTTAAACGGCTGAGCTTAGGCGAGGGTAAAATTTCGCGATTAGATAAAGATAGATAATGAGATGTATGTCTCTGGAAAGAGATGTATAAACTAGATATCTACCGGCCGTTACGCCTAGCAGTTAGATATTATAGTAAACGCTCCAAAGTTATTCGCAGATTACGAAAACAAGGAATTTACAGGTATTCCATTCTGTGACAACAAAATTTGTTTGCATAGATTACAAAACCCTTTTAAGCAAACTGAAGATATAGGTACACTATACAGGTTTTCTGAGATGAGCCTGAGGTTGATGGAAAGCTATATAGACAGCAAATAGCTGTACTAGACCGTAAATATGGAGTTTCTCTAAAGTCCAAAGCATCAAACAAAAGCAATTTTCTATCAAAATCAGTCGTTTTCACGTATGTGTGGTTAGTCTCCCAACCAAATAATATCGTTTCTTTAATTTGTAATGTGAATACTTTAATTTGTAACTATTTGTAACCAAGTGTTGTTAATTTGTAACCAAACCATTCCCAATCGGTTTATAGATGAAAGGCTAGCTTCACGATAGCACTCCAGGTCACTAATAATAGTTACAATTAATTGAAATATTAAGGTTACCTATTGTTTCGGATAAATTTTGTGACTTGAGGCAGGGAGGTTACCGTGAAGTTAATCCCCCATTGAGAAACCGGTCATATTACGGAAACGCGAACGGTTTGGTTACAAATTAAAAAAGTCGGTTACAAATTAAAATCCAAATATTTAACTAACATCTGATTACTCTTCAATAAATAAAATTATCGACCAATTTTTCAGATAATATATTAATTATAATCGTATAATTTTTGTCAATATACTATAAAAAAATGGTCGATAATTTTATTTATTTACAAATTAAAATATTAAGGTTACAAATTGTTTGGAAGCAATATTGTCAGTTGGGGGCTAACTTGTTTTCTTTATTTTCACTCTAAGATAATTTTGAGGACTTATTGCCGCATTAAACTGAACAGACAACTTGACTTGAAGTAGACAGTGCAGTAAGTGAGTGTATTATGTAACACTATACACTTGAAGTCTGCAAATACAAATTTAACACAACATTGTTGTATAAAATATACATAAGAGATATACGAGGTGGTAGCCATAATGTGTAGGTACAAGAAAGATAGGAAGTCGATGCGTATATATACCGTACACGTGTGAGTGAGAGAAATGGAACGTATCCAGGTTGGTTACGGATGTGTTTACTGTTTGTTTCATCGAAGATTGCTCGAAATAAAAAAAAGAAGAAATATTCCCTTAAAGTTTGATTGAGTGAAAATTATAAATGCTCAAAAGCTAAGGTCATCCAGATCTATTACTTACATCAAGGGCTATGTAGGCCTGGGCCCACAGCGGAAAATTTTTAGGGGCGGCAAAACGGCAAAAAGAAACTAATTTGGGAAATAATATTACAGTACTATGTTTTATCTGGAACAAAACTAAAACTCCATTCCAGTTTTACAACAGATGCATATGAGCGTGTGAACGAGCTAATACCAAGTTATTCGTTTGACTCAAACTAAATGTACGCCTGTCCACTGAACTGCAGCAGAAAGATTCTCGCCGACGTATTTGTAAGTGTGTGTATGTGAGACACAGAGAGAGGCGATCGCCGCTTCGTGCAGTCTCGGGTACATTCGGGGGCTGTGTCAGCTGATTGCGTACAAAGGGGGGGGGGGGTCGACACGCCGCCCGCTGCTTCATGCATCCTCGGTTCCGTTTGGTGGTAAAAAATATTGCAAATCCAATGTAAACTATAGAAAATTTTGATTGGGGTATAGAGTGCTTTTAATTGTGGGGGGCGAGGAAATTTGCAATTGAAAGGTACACGGGAAGAAGGCGATTTGTCAGTAAAAATTCGAAATTATTTTTTGTATGCCATCTTGTAGCCAAAAGTCGTACCTTTCTGTTGGTGTATTCATTTTAGACAAGAATACGCTAGGTCAAAAGTTATAAGCGTTGAAAGAAATGCATCAGCAAGTAAAAGGCACAATCTTAAACCCTTCAAAATGCTCTCCTGCACAATTTACTTTTTTTGACAAATCGCCTTCTTCCCGTGTACCCTTCTATTAGAATGGGATTTTACGAGGATTTCAAACAATTCGTTCCACAATTTCAAATAATATGATTTCCCGAATTTTTTGAAGCCACGATTTCAAATCATGTATAAACTGATTGCACAAGCGATTGTTTGTGACTTCAGAAATTGATTCTATATAGGAACAACACAAAAATTTTAATGATTAATGTAAGTCAAAATTGTCTTATCATCTTGCTACAACCAATGTTACTTTCAAATACGATTTTGGATTATTTCTGAAGCTATTTTTCAGGTTCTGTTAGTTACCTGTGTAGTAGCGTTACTATAAAATGATTTAATTGTAATGCCAAAAAAGGAACGTCATTTTTGGGCATAAGCGCGAAATATCTAGATTCGGCCCTGCTTACATCTAACATTTAAAAAACTATTGAAAATTGTAATAGTACGGGGAGAAAACTCTACACTAAAAGAAGAGACTGCGTATTTCGTATTACACATTGCAGAAGTAAAGCTGACATATATATCTATAAGAAAAAAAAAACAATAATGGCTCCGACCTTTAGACTACGAGACAGTCACCAATAATTATACTTTGACTCACTATAGAACAACGTTGTACGACCGGTTTTTATAGTATGCGGTTCATTGCAACGTTTCGTTACACTTTCGATCTCATAAATCTATTTTACTCTACCGTACCAAAAGAAGTTTTACGTCAAAACAATTTTTAACTTTTCCTGCCTGCATTAATCCGGTTAATTTGAAAAGAAAAAAAATTGAGTTTATATCAAATACCGGACCCGGCGCGAAAAAGAAAATACATTGCTTAAAAAGTCAATCAGGTGAATATCAAAAATTTATCCTTGAAATAATCGACTCAATCTTACTAATACAGCAGCTAACGACAACTATGTTCTTTTGTTTGCTGTTTGATAAATTCCCGACTGTTCGGTTACCTTAAAAAATAATTCTTTCAAAAGTTTACTATAAAACAACATTTCTACGCTCGTACTGAAATTTGAAATGAGATAAATTGTTTCTTAAACTTAGTTTATAATATTCTTGGTGTATGCTTTAAAATGAAACAAAAGTATGCGGCGTCGGTAGCCACGTAAGCGAAGACAGACAGCGCCGTGTGTGAGCCGTAAATGGAACTACTCACACTCACACATCCACTCACACACGCAGGGCACACACGTTGTTTTGATTCAGTTACATAACTCACTTTAAACTTTGCATCACAGTTACCGCAGTATACACCGCGTTCTGGTTAAAGCTCTCTCGCTTTTGGTCCGCAATCTCCTCCTTTACATTGCATATACCGGCTGCTTTCGAGAAAACTTCTCTCTTTCTCTTTCCCTCTCTCGATCCTTGCGTTCGCCGCCCGTTGTCTGTCAGGAATGGACTTAACGGACGGTACGGCTTTAATGCTGCATTTTAGTGTGATTATACTGTAGGTATATAATATAAGGGTACGGTTACGTCGAGCCAGTTGATTGATGTGATTGAGCGTAGCGGTTGACCGCTGCGTCAGATATGGACTTAAAAGGCTGCACACAACTTTATTGCAACGAGAGACCGAACGTTTTCTGCCAACTCGGCCACAGGCTCGACCCGTCGTCCTATGTTGGAAAAATATGGCCGTTCGTCGCGGCTACAGCTTTGTCAGTATAATACGCGCCACGGATCTAAAAGGTTCGGGAGTTAGTCACAAACAGCGTCGCAAAGGCACATTTTAAAGCCGTCGTGACTCTTACCACCTCCCAGCTACCTGCACGGAATGTGCGCTCGTCGGTGATTGCCCGTGATCGCTCGTTGCCTTTGTCACTTGTCGCTTTCCTGCTTTAAAGTACAGTCGAGTACGCTATTGTCAAGTTGTTATTGTTATTTTAGTTTTGTTGAGTTGCGAGTTTGTAGTTTTTCAACAGTCTGTACAAGCGCAAGCCCGCATTCGCATCTAACTTCCGAACCTTTTAGATTCGTGGCGCGTATTATACAAGGATGAGAGCGATGGCAACAGAAATGGTCAAGAAAAACTGAGTAGAAGAAACGCTCTCTTTCGTGTAATCTGAGCCCATCTATATAAATCCGCTTGGTGGAGTCTAGCGCGATGCGGTACGCCGCTGAGACGCTTAAAAAAACGGCAAAATTCCTCTATAAAATGGCAGAAAATGATTGAAGAGCATCTGGGAGGCCGGGAAAAATACAGGAAAAATATTTTCTGCCAATTTACCTTCTGCAAAGACTTTCAAAATCCTTATAAAAAATTAAAAAAATAAATTTGAAATTGAAACTTGAAATGGTTGATTCGGTGGACCGGAATACGAGAACAAATTTTCGTGGCTACAAATGACTTCGCTTCCTTTCCTTCAAAATGTGCACAGACAAAATTTCGCAAAGTGCTCGCGCAGTGGCAGAAACTCTTACCAGGCTTTTTATTAGTACCCAAAAAGTTTGTAAAAAATATTATCTGCCAATTTTGTCACTGCTAGATCACAACCTGCTAATTTAATGTACTCCAAGACTAATGCTTTACCTGAATACCATGTTAAACATGATGGCGTACTTTCCGCGAACATGGCAGTGAAGATGGCAGCTCTGGATTGGCTGCTGCAGTTATATAAAGAGAATTCCTCGCTTATAAACAGCACTAGATTATTGTTTTTTTATTGGAAGGGAAAGACTCAAAAGGACATATTCCAGTTTTGTGTACATGTAGCCTCTGTGAACGAGAGTTTAATTTTACAATACAATACAATTTAATGGCTTGGAAAATTTCCGGAAAATTTTCTATTTCAAAATTTTCCGGAAAACCCACAACTTTATGTATGACTACTAAGAGGTATAATGAAAACTTAATTTTTAATTTTCTTTAAAAAAAATAAATTTTAATAGAGCATTAAAAAATAAAAATGTTTTACGTTAAACCACAAAAAAAGCTTTTATGCTCGTTTTAATAAATTATTATGAAACGCATTTTCGGATTATTTTTAATTTTTACAAATTCTAAATTTCTTCTATATAAAGCATGAGCTTATGATATACAATGAAATACGAAGCTTTTACGGAGATTAAATCAGACATTCCATTAGGTCCGGCGCTGCCTTCCGAATCGTCCGAGCGTAATGGCATGTCGCTGTACAAGTTTTAACTTCGATGTGAAGCTATGAGACTCTCTCCACTTTCTCTGCGGAGCTTTGTGTTCGATAGAATATCGACATAATATCAACTATCAAATTATTACATAATTCTCTTGCAAACTATTTCGATAAAAATATTTTTAACTTAATTACCACCCTTTCTCTCTCTCTCTCTCTCTCTCTCTCTCTCTCTCTCTCTCTCTCTCTCTCTCTCTGTTCGTCTAAACGCTTATCATTCAATATAGTAAACAGTGTTTCCATAATTTATACGTGCGTGCAGTTATAATTTTTGACGCAGTAATAAAGCGCTTTGTAAATTTGATGTTTAGAAAACCACTCGTATATGTTTTACTTAATTTTTCTTCTTTAAAACAAGTAACTATAGCGGCGTACTGATACTATAAAAAAATATTTCTGAAAAACATATACAATATAACCTCTGTAAGTCGAACTTCAAGGGAGACGTCAAAAAATTCAAGTTATAGAGTTTTAGACTTATGAAGGATTTTGTAAGGAAATGTTCAATTTGTAAAGGTTAAGATTCATTCTAACTATTTTTTTTGTAAAGGTTGTAAAATCAAACATTGCTATGTTCGAGATACAGAGGTCAAATTTATTTTTTTGAGTTATGAAGGGAAAATGTGTATCGAAATGACTTACTGACTATTTTGGCCTATAGAGGGTTGAGATTTCGAGTAATGGAGGTTTGGGGCTTGAAAAAAAGGAAACAAAACAGTTTTTCGAGTTTTGGAGGGTTTCGACTTATCGAGGTTTGACTTAAAGAGGCTGTACGGTATTATGTTTCTGAATTTAATAAAATTTTAAAAATGACACTAATAAAATATGGTTGGCGTTATTTGTTACTTTTCTTTAAAAAAATGTTGACAATTTTTCATATTTGATCCAAAATTTAAAAAAATGCCAAACTGAAGTGAATTTTAGTTTTGATTTATTGTTAGTTTTTGACGACACACCGTATGTTATGTAGGCATGTAGAAATAATACTCATATGTATAGATACTATATAATATGTACAATGCACAGTGGCGCAGCCGGAAGTCCGACTATAATTTTGTTCTCTTCAATAACTTTAGTTCCGTTTTCACCACTGGAGTATGAAGGGTAGAGGTAAGGAGGACTATCTTATATGGGAGATAAGTTGAAGAAGTGTCCATCTAAATGCTGTAAATAACAGTTTAAAAACCGTCCGGAATGGCGCTAGCGCTGCATCCGAGTATAAAATGAATTTAGCAGTTGTTTACCCCCCATAGCAGTTATAAACGAATTGAAGTGCGCTGAGTTGGAAAATTTAGTATTTTTAATAATTAAAGTCGTTAATAACACTGCACTATATAAAATCTAAACTGTTTACGTAGTCCAAAATAATTTAAAATAATAACCTAAAAACATACTGTGAGAGAGTGTTGAGAGTGATTTAATTTTTGTTAGCTTTTACTAATATTTTTTAGTCATTTTATAGTTTGTTCATATCAGTATATAATCGTTTATTTACTACTTAATGCATAATAGCAAGTTTAAAAATTACATTTAAATCAAAAATTATTTTATATCGTATTGATTTTTTTATTTTTTATGTTTTACTTTCAAAAAGTGCGCCATAACAAATCAGAAATTCTTTTTTCGTTTACTTTTCTATCCCACTCTAATAATTTTTGCCCTCCATACGCTTGCTTTAAAATTTATCCTTTTGCAACAGTGGCGGTCTCCTAATTTAACGCTTTTTGACGGACATTTTTTCATACACAGAGATGGTTCTCCTTAACCTCTACCCTCCATACACTAGAGTAATCAAGGCACTTAAATCTTTAAACCAACGCTTGGTTTCTGGTACGACTTCCAACGCCAAATCTACTTTAAATTTACTTTCAACACTGAATTGTCATGGGAATTGTCACGTGCTAAAATTTACTGCTAGAAATATTTTTTTATTATAAACATACTTTCAGAGCCGTATCTGAAATCGAGATTAGTATTCAATTTCACATAAAAATTACTTTTTTTTTTAATCTTTAATAATAATCATTTAGTGTGTAAAAATTTTTGTTTTATATTTTATGTGACATCATTGATATTACTTTTTTTACCGGAATTACATACCTATGAAAAATTTCAACTCAATCGGATAACGGGAAGTAGTTGAAAAAGCAGTCACAAGATTTTAAACACAGAAACAAAGAAATATACAGAGTCAAGCTAAATAAAAGCGTTTAAAAAGCATGATTGTCAGCTGCATAACTAGTATTTTTTAAGAACAAAAGAAAAGCTGATTTATTTATTTTTTTTTAATATTTTATTGCAAAAAAAAAATTTTACACTTTCTTGTAAAAATAATTAGAATAATAAATTGTTACGAAAAGTGTACCATTATTATATAAGAAAACAACGTTATAGCATATATCTCTCCTGCGTATTCTCTGATTTGTTCACAAAACAGGGCTCTTCCTTGAACCTGTATCGGGTTCACAAACAAAGAGACGCACAAAATATGATTTTTGAACTCGAGGGACTGTAAAACGAAAAAATGTAAAGTTTAGAAAAGTGAATTTTGGCCTAAATTAGTATACCATTTCCCACTTGTGGAGTGGGAATAGTAAAAGATTGATTTTTAGGCAAAATTTTGATCAATATACTTAACAAAAAATGTTGTTTCGAAGTGAAAAGAGTATAAAATATAAATAAAAAATCGCAGGATTGTGGACAAATATTAAATCTAATATTTGTCCACAATCCTGCGATTTTTTATTTATAATTATCTCGATGGACACGATATCTAATAAGTATAAAATATATGCATACACAGTTTAAAAAAAATATCGTGCAATCGATCAATAATTTTTCGAATAGAATCGATTTAAAATTCTGATCGCAATACAAAAGGTCATTATCAAATCAGATTTTCGGACAACGCTATCTGCAACCCAGCAAAACTGAGGCAGAAATTTAACAGCGCTGTTAATTTTGACAGAATAGCCCCATAATGTATTATTTATTTACCTTAAAAAATATTCTTCAAGGATGGTTTCTCCGCAACTGTGTAAAAACGATATCCTTATCTCAAGGACTATTTATATATTTGAATGCTATTCCGGCTTATAAAAGTTAACGTTTAAACCGTCGTTTATCCTCTTGAAAGTGGCCCCACATTTTTTAACAAGCAAATAAAAATATCAACTGTAAAAAAACGGTTGCATATTATCGTACGGACGTACGTAATTCAATGAAATCGTCGTCTTTGAAATAAGTCACGGTGAAAAAAAGTTTTTCGCTTTTATTAGTTTCCATTTTCATACATAATTAACTATAATTGAACAAATAATGATTTTGTGTGTACAATTACAATGTATTTACAACACAAAAATCATTTGTTTGTGAAAGTTTACCTTTATTTGACGAATATTAAAACACACTTATAAACTTGATTTTCATTTTCTTTTTTTTGTTAAGCTTTTAAGTTAATATGAGTCTGTATATAATAAGAAATAAGTGTAAAAGGTTTAGTAAAACTGAAGTGATCTATAGAAAGCATAGCGCACCGGAGTACGCCGGCCAAGTTCTCGCGAAGCTCTATACTCTATAGGCACTATATTTACACGAATCATTTCGAGCCCCCTCTATCTCTGAGGCTAGTTACGTTACAGGGCTTTTTTTCAAGGGGATAAGGTTACTATAAAGAAACCGTATTCCCATTTTCATACGTCTAGTGGCCATATTCACCGAAAGTAAATGATTATTTATTCGGTGCATTTATTCTTCAGGCAGCTATTCGTCCAAATGAATAGCGATAATTCAATTCACCAACCATAATTATGTTTATTGCAGGTATAAATCTATTCTGTCTTATTTCCAGGGTATAAATATTTACTCGCCTGATAAAATAATAATGGCCACCATCTATAAACGCGGGCTATAATATCTACAGTTGCGCTTGTGAATTTATTTATTTGTTGTTTATTAACATTTTGTGAAGTGTTACAGTTGTAAAACATTAAAGTTAGTAGAAGTTTTATATGCAATTGGGTTAGAAGAAAACATTATTATTTTGTGAAACTTTTTTTTATGTTTACACTAAGGATTTTTGGATTTTTGGGTGAACGTCAAAATATTCAACAAAATGAGCAAGGAGTATAGTGCAGTGTATATTTATTCTTTAACTAACTTTTCTACGTGATAATTTGCTTGCTGAATTGAAAGTAAATTTTATTCTAACGAATAAATTTGTTTCAAGATTAGTAAGTTCTATCTTTAATAGTGTTCGATGAAAATGGACATATAGGTGGAATAATTTCTAAGATACGAGTGTTCAAAAAATACGAATTTTGGCATTCACTGATTGACTTGACTGATTCATTAATAGTTCGCCATGATTTA
This sequence comes from Xanthostigma xanthostigma, assembly GCA_963575645.1. Lineage (NCBI taxonomy): Eukaryota > Metazoa > Arthropoda > Insecta > Raphidioptera > Raphidiidae > Xanthostigma > Xanthostigma xanthostigma. The sequence goes on along the minus strand of OY754473.1, from coordinate 24,872,336 downwards.
CAAGCGTCTAGCCGGTACTGAGAACATCGGCCCGAATGCATCAACAGGTCGTTCGAAGACTACTCGTGTGTAGTCGTGTGATATAATGAAGTGTAGTATCTTACTACGATTATGAAGTACGTATATAACTATAATAATATATCTCTGGATAATAACAATTAATCTATGTAAATTAAGTAAGAATATGGCTTCATAAAATGTACTAAACATAAATGTGAAAAAGAGCCAAGATCGATTCAAAGAATAAGTGGGTTTACTGGCTATGCTGAAAAAAAGAAGTGAGATCTAAAAAGGTCCCAAGTTTGCACTTGGCAAGATTTTATGTTTTATATTATTAATAAATGACTCACGTGTAATGTAGCGCACGCCCAGTTTGTTACGCCACTGCTTTGAATAGAAACATTGAGAAAAGCCCAGAACCGGTACCCTACGCATATAAATACAACCGCGCGGCAGTGTAGAACAGTCAGTCTGTGTAATGCGTAAGCGTAGTGCAGTTCTAACACCACTAGACATAAATCATTGATAAATTTCTAGAGCGCTTACATAAATATTTTATTGTAAATAGCTCTGTTCTCTGTGTATAGTATTTTGTGTATTTTTATTACTTAGAAGTTGTTCTCTGTTACATTATTTTTTTTTATTTTTATTATAGACAAGAAGTAATTTTTAGTTTATTTGTTTACCACCACAACAAAAAACAGTTTTGTTACAATAATATATACTTGCCAAGTGAAAATTTGGCACCTTCTTAGATGCCACTTCTTTTTTTTTTCGGCAAATCCACTTGTTCCTTGTATCGAACTTGGCCCTGTTTTCACAATTATGTTTTTGGTGGAATAGATATAATGGCGAATAAGTAAGTTCGTAGTTTATTGACTTATTATTTGTATCTATATGGCGTGTAGACAAAATTACAAAAACATTTCGAAGCAGTAATACATAAATTAAACTCATTAATATTGTAAAGGCACGCTTCAATGAGAAATATTTTCATTTTCTTAAAAAAAAAGTTTCTTGTAAATCGTCATTTGATTGGGGTAGATTATTATTATACATTTTTTTTTTTTTGATAAGTAGTGAAAATTGTTCTGAGTAGTTACTATACACAAAATAGATGAAAAAATATATAGTTGATCGTTATTTAAGATGGCAAACATATATATATATCTCTCTCAGAAGCACTTAAGGACCAATAAATTTATAAAAATTAAAAGCTCTATCTCTATGGGACTATAGGTAGTAACTACAACCGGATGTGGTGTTCCTTCGGTCTCGGATCAAGTTCTCGAAGAGCTGCCTAGATGCCCTAGACAAGAAAATGAAATTACTATTATGTACTGTCTTTTCTGAAAGTGTCATCTTTCATAAAATCGGAACTATTTTTATGGTCGTCGCTTCTACTACATATTTAGCTTAGAAAACATTAACAGAAGACGGTTGAGTCACTATTTTTAAATTTCGGAAGAGTGGTTTGCAGTACTCACGAAGTGCGGCCCGATCTAAAATGCGAATTGCCATTTTTTATCCAGAACGGACCGGAGAAGGTATATGCGTTTAGGGTGAGAGATTGTTTGTTTGTGTGTGCATTCGAATGTTTATCTCGAAAACGATTCGACTGATTCAGATGCGGTTTTCTGTAAAAGGTTTGCAATTCATCTGCAATGGTTCTTAGATAGATATTTACGATGGTAACTCGCCAGGGGGCGCTGCACTGCCAAAAAAAAGAAACGAAAGTTTCCATGTATCTTGAAAACAGTCCGACCGATTTAGATGCGGTTTTCTGTAATAGGTTTCTAATTTATCAGCGATGTTTCTGAGATAGATGTTACTGTGGTAACTACCATTATATATATTGTATGAAATCTCTAAAAAGTTTAAAATAAAAAACAAACTTAAACATTTTGAAAAAACCCACGACGGATATAAATACGTTGTATTTTGAAAAAGGGTTAAAAAAAATTTTAAAACCCCCCGACTAAAAGGCGGTAAGTAACCAAAAAAAATCCGTCGGGGACTGCCATTCGCTTTTACATGACGTAGAACATATTATAATATGTGATAACCATGCTAATAAATAGCAAATATCATGATATTTAATACTAGCCGTTACCCACGTCTTTGCATGCGATTTTTATACTATATCAAATGTTAATATTTTTGAAGTTGGAATGGTTCAATTGGCTGATTTTTTTCATATCAGCGTAACGTTTTTCAAATTTTAACATCTTGAAAGCATAGAATAGCATATTGTCATTTGTCAGGTTGGATTGTGTGAAGAGCAGCATCCGATGTATGTCTTTCGTTCTCCCAGCAGGCTATGTCGTATGTAAAGACTTTAATTCTAAAACGATTTATGTCACACCCCGTAGAAAAGATGAAACATAAAAAAATCATTAAAACTTTTGTTTAAGAAATAATAAACATCGTCTAAATTGTAGGTGCTTTACAAGCTCATCAAAAAGTTTTCTTGAAGAATTATTTAACTTTAAACGATTTGAATAAGTTGCAAATGTTGAATATAAAACAAATTGGCGATGTTACGTTTGTACTGTTATAATAGTCTCATTAAAAATTACTACATTGTTAAAAAAAAGTTACACTGCAGCAGAAGTAATAATAACCTTTCACTTTTTTTATAAAAGCGTGCACTACAATTGTTTTTTTATAGACAATTTGCTGCAAATAAAAAAAGAAAACATTAAGTCCCCGATACTCTCCAGAGACGTGTAAACATTCAAGTTCAAATACGATGACAGCTGCACATAACCTAAAAAAATTGACTGCTGACCAACGAAACTTCCGCGATACTTTTCTTTAACATTTCATCAAATCACTTTAGAAAATTTTTAGGCGCGTTTTGCGAACTTCTCGAAGGAACAAATCAGTGATTTGCCGTTGCGAACAAATGTGACATTTTTGCGCGGTTTATATACATATAACAAATTAGAATTGCCCTGTATTTGTACGTTTAGCAATGGATTGCAAAGTCCACATACTGCGATAGGTTTTTTAATGAATTACAATCGAACTTGGTCTGTAATTATACAGTTTTAAAGATACCTCAAGGAAATTTTTAGTTTTCATCATTTTTGCCCGTTTATTTAATAAAGAACGATAAACTTTGCATGTTTGTATATTGAAAATATATTTTGCAAAAAATAAATTGGTGGGATGAATTGTTTACATGTTTTACGTCAACCAAGCGTTTTTTTTTTCACTGAGATAACGACCCTTTTGATAGCTGATTTTTTTTTCAACACAATAATTTAGTTTGAGGCCATGGACGAATATTTTGTAAAAAGGTCTCGCATCAGAGCATTTATTTTTTCGTACAAGAATTTTTAAAGGTTGTACGATAACTCAATGTGCAAATATTCATTGAAAATACACAATTTTTATTATTTTGTATATAGTGTTATTAGCCGTTTTAAGCGCGAAATGTTTTTTTTATAAATATTTTTTGTTGCGCAGTGAAAAGAGGAAAGCTTTTGGAGGGTGTTCTTTAAAAAACAATTACTGGGCCGTGTCGATGCGATTGCGTTTTTTATGCGCAGTGAAAAGGGGAAGGAGTCTGGCGGGAGTTCTTTAAAAAATAATTACGGGGTCGTGTTGATGCGATGGCGTTTTTTTTTGCGCAGTGAAAAGGGGAGGGCGTTTGGGGGGAGTGCTTTAAAAGACAATTACGGGGTCGTGTATACAAAGGGAGATAGTAATACAGTAATTCTACACCAGTTGCTATGACGTGTATATGTGATTTCTGATTGGTTAGGTTCAAAAAATGACAGTGAAAAACGAAAAGTTTTTACGTATTTTTGAGGAAATTTGTGAATTATCCGCAAAGTTTTTTTTCGGAACGTCAAAATTTAGCGTTTTCTTTGAATAAAAATAAAAAATATCGAACTGGACCCATTTGTAAATAGTTCTTTGTTAGTGGCATTTATATAATATATACAAACTTTAACCACAAAATATATTAATATACGCTTACAAAAATAAAACGAAATTTAATGACTGAAGAATCGCAAATGTGCTTTAAAAATAATATTAAACGTGATGAGTGCATTGCGCAAATATTTTGTCGCTTTAGTTAAATAAACTGATTCCAAAATTTTGTTCGTATATGCATAAAAATTATCGACCACATTGCTATTTGAATATTTTAAACCAACAATTTGTGGTAAAATCAGTTAATGTTATGTAAACATTGAATAATGGCCTTGGCACTATAATTTGTGTGTTTCAATGCAATGAATCAGTCAGTTCTAGTAAAGTCTTTATTACAATATACAACTCACTGACAATATGGAAATTTATTCAGGAACGAAAACTTAACATTCCTTTGTAACATTTTTAATTCATTAAAGCTCCAGCATAAAAATTTTACTACATTTCGTTTTTGTTTTATTTATAATACTTAAATACCGCGCACACTAGACCACCACAAACAAGCAATTTTAGTGTAGGTTTCGCAACGTGCCGTAGACATTTTGCAGTTTTCAAGTATAGTCCAGTCAAAATAAACACTTCAATTTACTATAATTCGCATAGAGCTGAAAATTGGTACATGTCTTAAGTACACTATTACAAATAAAATATCTGTCACCACCGATCCTACATCTGCTTCACAATTTATTCAAGGTCGAAGCTCAAAAGTGTCGGTTTTTTGCACTTTTCTCGTTAACAGTAAATGTTATCTAAAAATAGATCAGACAAAAGTTGTAGACCATTCAATTGTCTACAAAAACTGTTCTTATATTTTTTTTCCTACGAATCACTATTCCTGAGATAAGGAACCAAAATGTCTATGCACGTACTGAACGTATTTATCAAAAATAACGTTAAATATTAGTGTGCATATTTTCGATGTATGAAATCGTCATTTCAAAAGAATGGTGATTCGTAGGAAAAAAAGTATAAGAACAATTCTTGTAGACAATTGCATGATCAACAATTTTAGTCTGACTTATTTTTAGATAACATTTACCGTTTACGAAAAAAGTGCAAAAAAGCGATACTTTTGACCTTTGACCTTGAATAAATTTTGAAGCAGATGTAGGATCGGTGGGGACTTTTGATATTTCATTTGTAATAGTGTAGCTAAGACCTGTACCAATTTTCAGCTCAATGCGAATTATTGTAAACCTACCACTATTTTCTTGTCTATTTTGAGTGGACTATTCAATGCTAATTAATTAATGAAAACGACACAACACCAGTACACTAGATCGGTTCAGTATGGCTAGACAGAAATAATTGCAGACGTTAGTTTCTGATTGGTGGTGCTAGTATTATTCGCGAACAGACTTTATTACTCCATGCTGTGCAGATCATGCAGCTTTTTATGATTGACAACTATGCACGATCATTAAATGTTACTTTCGATTAGTAAAATACATAAAATGAAGGAAACTAAAAGAAAAATATATCTTTAAGTCAGTTCCGTATAATAGCAAATATTTCTAATGATTATACCGATGAATATTTTAATTAGAATAGGCTATCGTAGTTTCTCGTTAAATAAAATAAAATATTATTATGCAAACTAGAGTAGCAAATATTGTTACATTAACTCTCGTTCGCTGTCTGTTATGTAATATTGTTAAAATTACTTTTCCTTAGCTACGCAGGAAAATTGAACTTTGATATTGTGACGCACGCCATCGACACTGTGCGCGCATTGGTAGAAGCAGGTAGAAGAAAAATCCCGAACGTTTGAGAAATTGCGGCATAGGATATATTATATAGACCGGGCCTGCAGTTCACAGGTTAAAACACAGCTAAACAGTCAGTCAGACACAATAACGTGCAAGCGACATAAATCATTGAGTTCGAACATAAATAAGTTTTGCAATATTAAATAAATTCGGAGTGTGTCTGTGTTGTAAATATTTCTGTGTATGTATGACTTTTTATTTTTATTATTAGCTGAAAAGTTTGTCGTTTTGTTTCGTTATTATATTTATTTCATTTTTAATTATAACAAAGAAGTACATTTTACTTTATTTGCTTTGTTAACATTTTTATTGTTGTAAATAAATATTTACCACCGCAACAAAGAGCAGTTTCATTATAATATTAATTAATAAAATATACTTATGATTACATCCAGAGAAAACTGCAATTTATTACTAATGGTTTATAATTTAATTTTAAAGAGTTTTATTTATTTAAATTTTAAAGTAAGAACTTATTTTAGTGCTTACACTGGTGTCCCCGCCACTGTACTAAAAGCACAATGCCGGGGGGGGGAGGTGTTCCGTCTACGTACAGACACAAAGGTACGGGCTTCAAAACCGACCGCAGCCACTGATGTAACCCCAAAGTGTCATAAAGTGTCAAAGCTTGTAATTTTGCAACAACAAGCCGTAAGTTCGACTGTTCAGTTCCAACATGGTTCCAGCTCTTTATTAGTATATGCTGTTGCCGCTAGGTGTATGCACTCAGATATATTCATATATTATGTTCCATTAATATGGCATTATTTTATCTCTACAGTCTCTACCTGCGACTTTACTCGCGTTAATGTCGGTTTTTTGACAGGAACATTGTTCTAACCTGAACATGGCTGAATCAAAATTGCACCCTGTACTTTTGTGCATTAGCAGATTGATGTGCCGGATATCCGTATCCGTATCTGCGTATATCCAAAGGAGAAGAAAGATCCGTATCCGTATCTGTTAGTTTAATGGCGGATCTTTTACAGATCTTTTACCTTATTAATTTTCAATTCATAGATGAAATTTTATATAGGTATATAGGTGATTAGGTAATAATGAAAAAACTGTTAAATTCCATTCAGATTATTTTTTATTTTTTAAAATCGTATTTGGCACCTTTATATTGCAAACATTTATCGTAGTGAGTACCATACCAATAGTACATATTAATTAACTCAAAGGTACTAAAAACTATCTTTATAATGAGTTATTGCACATCGATCTTTGGAAAGAGACAATCTGTTATGAGAGTTAACTCTTAAAGAGGTCAATAACTTTTTCCCATAACAGATAGTCTCTTTCCAAAGGCCGATGTGCAATATTTAACGTTGCGTACTCTAAGAAAGTTAATATCCGTATCCGTATCCGCGGATCTTGAAACCAAATATCCGTATTCAGATCCGTATCCGCGGATATACATTTTTAACGATCCGGCACATCACTAGTACCTAGCAAATTCTATCAAAATCGACAGTCCATGTATGAAACATAAAAACTTAGAATAGGAGAAATCATTTCATATTACGTAGATATATTCTCAATAGAGGTGAGAACCAAAGCCCAAAGAGTTCTCAACTGGTCGGTATCCGCAAGTTGCTTTTTTTGTTGCAAAAAAACATTTCCAACTCGTGCATTGTACTAGTTTTCCTCATTTTTATCGTAAGGCGTTGTTCAAACGCGAAAACTTTACAGAAACAAAAATTTTATTCACTAATTTATATACAAAAAGCGTTCTATTAATATTTTAGCTAATCACAACTGAATTCTGGAAAACAACATTCAAAGGACCCCGCACGGAACATATGGGAATCGGCCCTCGGTTAAAATCTTCCATACTCGGGGATATTATCCAAAAATCGACGCTGATCAAAAGTCTCCATGGGCACGAAGTCCGGAAGTGCGATCCCTGGGAGTTATTATTATTTTGATTGCAATAAAAGTATACTTTTATTGCAATCAAAATAGGGAAAATGAGCAAATGCACCCGTCTCCTTGTGATATTCTATTATAGACATATCTACATCACATAGATATATCATATACAGTATATATGTCGCCGGGATATTGTCAAACCCGTGATATTATAATTTCACTTAGTGAAATTATAATATCACGAATCTTTGTCAATCGTGATATTGTAATTTCACTTGTGAAATTACAAAATCACGGATTTGACAATATCCCGGCGACATATATACTGTATATGATATATCTATGTGATGTAGATATGTCTATAATAGAATATCACAAGGAGACGGGTGCATTTGCTCATTTTCCCTATTTTGATTGCAATAAAAGTATACTTTTATTGCAATCAAAATAATAATAACTCCCAGGGATCGCACTTCCGGACTTCGTGCCCATGGAGACTTTTGATCAGCGTCGATTTTTGGATAATATCCCCGAGTATGGAAGATTTTAACCGAGGGCCGATTCCCATATGTTCCGTGCGGGGTCCTTTAAGGATAGATTTTAGTGCGCTGTTAAAATATGTACATTGTGGTTTTAAGTTCAGCGATTTTACGAACTTATGTAGTCTTCACGTTATAAAACACTGACAATAAGTAAATATACTTATTCGCTTTGGCCAATAGGACTGTCCAGTTCGACGTTCGATATAAATACCTAAGTAAAAAGAATGAGAAGACCTAATAAGACCGACGACCTTAGCTCCATCTAGGTATGCTGTGAAAACATGCATTTTCTTGATTATTGAAAGCGCTTTTAAAGTAACTTTAAGCGCAGTTTGATACTGGATATTAGCCCAAAGTGCCTTTTTTATCGAAAATTAATTATTAACATTTTATGTCCTATACGCTTTGTGATTCTGAACAATGCTTTACAAAAAAAAAAAATGAAAAAACCGCAACCTAAACACGCTGAGGGTGAATTTTCGCGACAAATGAAATATGACGGATGCGTGTTAGTTGAACTTTACTGGCCTACAATACCTCTATTGGAAATAATAATATATTATCTACGCAACAAACATATAATTTCTTCTAAAAATTCCAGACAATTGGGCGACAGGATCATAAAATATGTGCATTTGATACGGTATATAAAATAAAATATAATTTCTGTTATCGTTTGTGGTGACGCGGGTAACGGCTACTATTAAATATTATGATATTTGCTATTTGTTTGCATATTGGTTACCTACATAATATTATGTTTCACGACATGTAAAAATTAACTAATTTCATTCTGACAGATCTAAAGAACAAAAACAGCCGATTTTTTTATTTTAAAAATATTTCCGTAACTGTGAAGCTTAGAAAAAATGTTGTTCATAAAATCTTGTTATAAAATTAAATAGAATCATAAGCAGTTATGAAAAGTATAGCATTATTATATTATAAAACACAACGTTATAACATCCTCTCTTTAGCGCATGTGTCGATTTTCCCCCAAAAACAATAGGGCTCTTCATATTTGCATATCCTCCCAAAATTCCGCTCATCTGCCTGACCTGTATCGTGTATATAGACAAAGAGACGCACAGATTTTTTCCAAAAATATGTTTTTTTGGAGTCGGGTGGAAAAAATATTGTAAAATTTTGAAATGCTGATTTTGACCAAAATTTGCACCATTCCCCACTTATGTTGGAATGGTAAAAGTATTATTTGCATGATAAATCATAGATCACTTAATTTATGTACATGCTATAATTAACAGCATAAAATGCGTCAAATGTAGTACTAACTGTCGACCAAATACCTAAAAATCTTGAACAGCTTGTACGGAAATCACAGAGGCTCAACTATATTAGACAAGTGACCCCGTCTGGTTTCAGCCGGGTGCAAGAGAACGAATGGGGAAGGGAGGGATATGAGTACGCAATGTGTGTCCAAATTTCATGATGGTCGAAGTTACCGTTCAAAAGTTTTTGTCGGACGGACAAATTTTGAGTTAAATTTTGCAATATTTTTCATTGATGCTCCGCTCCTATTGGTCGTAGCGTGATATTATACACCTTATAGCCTTCCTCGATAAATAGGCTATCCAACAAAAAAAAATTCAATTCGAACCAGTATAGTTCCTGAGATTAGCGCGTTCAACCAAACAAAAAAACAAACAAACAAACTCTTCAGCTTTATACGAGTATATTAGTAAAGATTGATAATGATAATAATATTACAGGCTGATTAAAAATAGAAATCGCACCTTTTACAGAAATTTTAGAATTAAATTTATTTGATTATAATATCTTCGTGATATGCATCCCATATCAGAATAAAAATGTTTGTTAATGAAACTCAGTCTCAAAAGTATTAAACTCAAAATCATAGTTCAAAAATAAATTTCCAAAATACTAATTTTTCAGAATAGATATTTTTTTTTTGGAATGTAGTTTTCACATGAAATATTTTGCGAACGCACTATATTATAATATGTAACCGTTCGGTATTTTATAGATCGAACGTTACCAAACTGGATAGTAACATTACCCCGTTATAAATATGAATAATTAATAAATTAATCTACAGTGACATCATTTTAACTGAATTAGTTTGTTTAATTAAATTTCGCTACCGACGATCGGTTTTATGATTATTAAAGTGTTTTATTCAAATTGCTTTATGAATTATTAATAGGAGCGTTAAAAGTGTTATTTTATGTAGGAATAAAAATAATATTTCATCAAGAGCTAGGTGTTTTAATGTATGTAAAAGTGCGATAAATGATTGTCAATTTAATTTATTGCTTTGTATTTAATGATGCTCGACAGTCAATTTTGTTTTATAGTTTTAAATACAAGTAGATGGCTGGAAAGTTATTCATGTAATGCCCATATTCAACGAACACTATTAAAGATAGAATTTACTAATCTTGGAACAAAATTCGCTAGACTAAAATTTATTTGTAACTCACCAAGCAAAATACCAGGTGTAAAAGTTATTTAAGGAATAAATATACACGGCACTATACTCCTTGCTCTTTTTGTTAAGTATATTGACGTTCACCCAAAAATCCGACTGATGACGTTAGTTCAAAAAAAGTTTTACATAATAATACAGTTTTATCCTAGCCCAATTGCACATAAACTTCCACTAACTTTAATGTTTTGCAACTATACACACAAAAGGTTAATAAACAACACATAAATAAATTCACAACAGCAATCTGTAGATATAATACTCGACGTTTCTTGGTTAGGTGTTATGATCTATGTGGCGGTCATTATTATTTTATCAGGCGAATAAATATTAATACCCTCGAAGTAAGACACCTGCAGTAAACATAATTATGGTTGGTGAATTGAATTATCGCTATTTATTCGGAGGAATAGCTACCTAAAGAACAAACAAACCGAATAAATAACTACTTACGTTTGGTGAATATGGCTATTACAGAAATGTGAATATTTTTAGATGTGGGCGAAACAAATTTCCACTCCCCCTTACAAACTACAAAGATGTAAACCGAAAAATGCAATGGGGCAAAACAAACCTAAATATACATTAACGTAAAAATATAATTAATATAAAAAAATAAAAACATTGTTTTTTTTTTTAAACAATGTTTTATTAACAGAACTATCCAAGTGGCATGACTATATTTCTGGCAAGTTATTTATGTATTAAGTATTATATTTTAGAACAGATACAAACAATATTGTAGACGTATATCATCTTCGTCTACAATGCATTATGTTTTTTTCATTACATTCTAATGACGACAGAACAATAACATTTTATTTATTTTTTTTTTTATTATTTTCGTAAAAATATTAGATAAGTTATAAATAGTTACGTTTAATTTTTAACAACAACGAAAACAAGAACGTTTTTTTAATTTAATTTTCGATTCTTTGTCACACGCTACAAACAATTAGTACAGCTCAGTAAGCTTAGCAATGATTGGCAGGTGACTGTTTTGTATTCTTGACACGTCGGTTTCGAGTTTCGAATTTTTATTATTGAAAAGTTGTGTAGCGTACAAATTTACATTATCGGCCCATGTTGAGTTAGGTTTGACATGTTTTCGTACGCCACTGTCGACTCGTCTCGATATGACGAACACTAAAGCAAATAAACTAGAGCACGGATATTGGATATTGTCGGATATTCGATTTAGAAAAAGAATAATTTCTCTTTTTGACAATCTGAAAAATTAAATACAATATACTTCAAACACAAGCAATATTTGATTATATTTGCTTTATAAGAGATGGTTTTAAAAAAATTACGTATTTATTTTTAAATGTAATTATAGTTTCAAATGAAATCATTAACAAATAATTTGGAGCATTTCAACAGTATATTAAATAAATACCGATAACGATTTTTTATTTTCAAGTTTCGGCCATGATTATTATTTATACTTTTCGAACAGAAAGAGGCGTGTCGATAGAGTTTCCTTCTCAGGCAACAATTAAAAAAAATACTGACATCTGACATATAAATAAAATAAAATTTCGGTTAACGCGTACGGCTAGTAATAAATATTATGATGTTTGTTTTTCGTTTGTAAAAATAAACCAAAGCATGCTGATCAGCTACTTAACTAATTTCTTTTGGACAGATCTTTAGTGCAAAAGAACAGGTGATTTTTTTATATTCATGATATTCTCGAAATTGTACGTCTATAGTTTAAAAAAAAAATTTACGAAACTTCTTTGGAAAAATAAATAAAATAATAAAGTATACCCTTAGGTATAACAGAAAAAACAACGTTATAGCACATATGCTCCGATTTTTCCCAAAAACCATAGGGCTTTTCAAATTTACATGTTAAACATCATACGAAAATTAGATTTTGGAATTTTTTTTCAAAAATACGTTTTTAAGACTTCAAAACGTCTGTTTCTTTTTTTTTTTTTGTAAAATTTTGCAAAGTGAATTTCCAAATTCTTGTGGAGTTGGAATTATAAATTTAATCCAGTCGTTTCAGACTGGTGCAACCAAAAAAATTCTAGCCAATTTGGCCACGGGACCATTCCAACCAATATTGGCATTTGATATAGTATAAAATATAAAACAAAATTTCTGATATCGCGTAAGGTGACGCGGGTAATGGCTAGTATTCAATATGATATTTGTTTTTCGTTGACATGGTTACCTACATATGTTCCACGTCATGTAAAAGTTAATCAAAGCATGCTCAACTAGTTTATTTCTGACAGATATACAAACAAAAGAACAACTGATTTTTTTGTTTTCAAAATATTTCTGAAAATATAATGTTTAAGAAAAAGCTTTTTAACGAAACTTTCTTGAAAAAATAAATAGAGTAATAAGTCGTTATGAAAAGTATACCGTTGTTTGCTAAAAAACACCGGTATAGCATAGGTACCTATATCTCTTCTGCGCAAGCGCCGATTTTCCTCAAAAAACAATAAGACTCCTCATATTTGCATACCAAACATCCTCCCAAAATTTTGTTTCAATCCGTTTATCTTTTTGACCTGTATCGTGCTCATAGACTAACAGAATGACAAACAGACACACAGAGTTTTTCCAAAAATATGTTATTTGAATTCAGGGACCTCAAAACGATAAAAATATTGTAAAATTTTGAAACGTGAATTTTGACCTAAACTAGTACCATTACAACTTGTGGGTTGGAATGGTAATTCCCAAAAACTCGCAAGAATGCGAAACTTTATGTATTGATAATATTATATAATATTTTTAAACGCTACCAACAGTGTTCGACATTCTATATAAAAATGTTTGTGAGCCCTGACAAGTCAATTTAATTTCGTCGTCCCTTTTGAAAGAGTCGGCTATGTTATCAACAAAGCTGGGGTGTTGTATTTTTCTCGTTTCTCTCACAGCGACCTGCATTTGAAATAACCGTTTTTCCATCACCCATTCATCCTTTCATTTCCCATTTATCGATCCGTCAATCTTGAGTGTGAACCACAGCGTCGACACTTGCAGTTTTTGCATTTTCCCATCAACGCGTCAACAGAGACGGGGTCAGACAAAAATAAAACGAAATCACTCGCAGATTTATCAAGTTGATATATAAAACTACAGTATAATATAATAATAATAAATAAATAAAATTAGCGATAATTTTATTCATTTGAAGAGTTCTATTCAGACGTTAATCTCAAATTTGAATAATAATAATAACTTTTATTCAACACGCGTGAGTAATATATAATTTCGGGGCCCTGCTAAATTCGGGAGAAATAATAAATTACTTCATGTTGACGCGTGCTAATAATGAGCCGAAACTGTACGATAATGTATTACTGCATAGTTTCTGGACCAATAGGAACGCGGTAGCGAGCCGAAACTGTACAGTAATGAATTATTACTGCATAGTTTCTGGACCAATAGAATAGAATAGAATAGAAGAATAGAATAGAAATATATCTTTATTTAAAATTCCAATGGAATGTTATAGCGTCAAGTAGGTACATTAAAATTACACAAAGAAAATTTGAATAAAAAGTATTATATTAATATTTAAAATCGTTAACTGAGTATAAACAACATGATTGCAATCTTTTCTTTAATTCAGACTTAAATTTAGAATATGGCATTGTAGTTAAATGTGCCGGTAGTGCGTTGTGTATTCGTAGCGCCGCACACTCAGGACTATTGAAAAGTAGTGATAAGTTACACTTAGGTAAAATGATTTTCTTATTGTGACGTGTTTGATAATTATGTTTAGTACAAGAAAGAGAAAATCTGTTTTTATGTTTTTGTATATAGCACAAAGAAAAATATATGTACATTGAAGGAACAGTTAAGATGTGATGTTTCACAAAATACTCCTTACAACTATCTCGAAACCCAAGATTAAAAATAGTTCTAATGGCTTTTTTCTGCAGCAAAAAAATTCTATTGATCGCGGAGGTGCTACAGCCCCAAAACATGATTCCATATTTGACGTGTTGGAAGAAATATGCGTAATAAGTAGTCAGGTCTAAATTAAGATCATAACAACTATGATGTATTTTTCGTAGCGCAAATAAAGATCTTGCTAGCTTAGAACTTAAATTGGAAATGTGTTCAGTCCAGTTTAGGGTATCAGAAATAGTCACACCTAAGAAGTTGAAGGAATGTGTTTTTTCTAGCGGAATGTTATTAGATACTACGGTCAGATTAATATCCCTATTTCCCTGAGGAGTATGGAAAACCATATACTGAGTTTTACTCAGATTTAAGCATAAAGAGTTATCGTGGCACCAATAAGAAAATTCATCAATAGAAGATTGAACCTTATTTTGAAGTTCGAGTGGATTGTTAGCAACCGATATGAAGCAGGTATCGTCAGCATACATCACTAAACGATCACAAGTTACGCAAGAGGACAGGTCGTTAATATATAAGATAAAAAGTATTGGGCCCAAAACGGACCCTTGAGGAACGCCAGTTGTAATAGGAACGCGGTAGCGATTTGTATATATGAAAACAGCATCGCAATTCAGAGAAAGTCAGGGTCATCTTGTGTGCATCGAGGGCGGTGGGTACGTCATTCAATGAAGTGATTTATTATTTTTCCCTCTTTTATCAGGGCCCCGATTACATATTACTCGTGCTAGTTGAATAAAGTATTGTGTGCGACCATTGATCGAAGGAGAATAATCCATTCGCTCATGGAATCTTCTCCTTTTCTCACTAGTCGCACAATATAATATTATTTGAAGAGTTCTATTTGGACGTTAATCTAAGATTTGAATAATAATAATGATAACTTTTATTCCTCTTTAATATATACAATACATAATATGTCCACAATATTTTAATAAATTATTGAGGATTTCCTGTCCAACCTGGTCATTGGAGATGAATGTCCTATTATATCACAGAAAACATTATAACGCTTATCTCTTCTGCGCATGCGCCGATTTTCCCGAAAGACATATTTCCATGTCAAACATTTTACCATTTAGTTTCGATCTGCTCAGCCATTTGACCTGTATTATGCTCACAGACTAACAGACTTTTCCAAAAATATGTTTTTTGGACTAGAGGGACCTTAAAATGGGAAAAAATTGTAACTTTTTGAAAAGTGTCTTTTAACCTAAATTGCTACCATCCTCCACTTGTGGAGAATAATAAGAGAAAGATTGTAATATATTGCATAATATTGTATTGATTGTGTCTCGATTTCCGAGACTACACTATACACCTACTTCCCCGCGAGTCCTGACAAATACTCAATTCGCTGTAGGTACTAGTATATTATTCCTGGGTCACCACTTTTCTCCTGTTTTCCATACTGATCTGATTCCCATACATCATTCACTTTATGAAAGTGTATTAGTTAGTTGGACATTTGTACTTTCCAGATCAACGGTGGTTTTATGCGCTATCGTAGCACTGGGAATCTAGAATTGCGCTGATGTCTCTCGGGGTGATGGGTGGCTAATGTACAACTCATCGACTATAACTTTATTACTTTGCAGAGTTCACATCAGGGCTTGACAGTCTATTTTTTCATTTTAGGTACATTAACAGCCATTTTATATTAGCATAGATGGTGAAATCTCCGGTTCTCGTAGACAGCAATAGTTGGCAAACCAAAAGTTCACATCCCGGAAGTTTTTCACTGTATGAAGAAAATAAAAAAAAAAACAACTGAAAAATATTTTAAAGAAATTTAAAGAAATAAATAATTGAAATTGAAAAAACAACTAAAAACTTGAAAAAAAAAATTAGCGGTATGTGCAAAATATATTATAAGAAATATTTTCGAACTGTTAGCTGTCAAAAAATATTAAAATAAAAACTGTTTATAAAAATTAAACTACTGAACGTATTTCATTGAATTTAAATTTAAATTCTTGAAAATAAGTAAGTACATTTCACCTATAAATTGCAATCTTTAGACTGGTATGGCAGTTAGTTTTCAACAAACAAACGATATGTCAATTTTTGTTTCGTTAATAGGATAGTGGTACAAATATTTGAGCTTTGTATAATTGAGTAAAATTTTGCGTTTTTTCTCCAATTTTTAAAAATAATGGAGCTTACCCCACCGACGTCGTTTCGACAGAACGGCTATTCCTTCCTTGGGAAAATCTACACTAACATTTTTGCGTATTTGCAATCTCAAGACCACTAGCTCTTAAACTATATCCCACATCATTTAGACTGGAAAAAACTCATTTTAATCCCGATTATTCTTGCTTGATATTGTAACAAAACTGTTCTTTCTGTGGTGGAGAATATTTATTTACACAAATAAAAACGTTCACGAGACACAAATAAGAAACAGATAAATAAACAAACTAAAAGTACTTCTCTTATGAAGTAAAATAAAACAAAACAATACCATAACAGAAAAACCACTAAGTAATAAAATAAGAATTCAAAGTTTCTACTAATAGCCAGTTATGTACACAAAAACACTTCACTGCTATACACCAGATTTATATACACAAAACACGTCACTAATGAAAGTCCATGTACGCTAAACACGACTGAATAATATTGTGACACTGAATTTCTATATAAAGTCCATATATACACAACACTAAAACAATCCATATATACACAAAATTTATCTCACGACGCTCTAATTTATATTTAAACCGCACTCAATGTAAATTTATATTTAAACTGCACTGATCTAATAACCACACAGCTACATTTATTTATTTCGTAATAGTCCACGTCCCCACGGCACCGCATCCAAATCGTGACCACCTACTCACTGTAGGCCATTCTAGCTATTTATATCTTCTCGTCGCCGCGTGGGTCAAACATCGGCCGTGACACGCAATTCCGCCGGCACTTTTGTATTTTTTCCTTCTACGTAATACAAAGCAGTTTGGCTTCCTAACTTGTACACAAAGCCGCATGCCGCCGTTCTGTGTACTATTGTTCGACCGACACCGATGCTTTAGGAAGCTAAGGCCGAGAAGCGTATACGTTACAATATATTTTCGATAACATTGCGACAAAACTAGCTTTCATTTGTCTTCCAGGCTCGCGCAGTAGGTACACAGGAGAACCAAACCTTGCTTTTGCTAATTGAGTTCATACCTAACCCTCGGTCGAGTTTTTCGTGCGCATTGCGTTGCCGGTCGAGTGGATAGTTGAGTGACATTAATTATCGCTCGACGACATCGGAGCGCCCGTGGGACCGGCACGTGGTGGTGGTGCTCTGTGACAAACCTCTGGATCGATCTTGCCGACGGCCGATCGAATAAAAAAAAACGACCGGTGTTGAAACACTATCGCACTAATGGAAGCTTATTAATCCGTTATACGGACCTAGTCTTTCATTACTCCCTCTCTCTTTCTTCATCTATTTCTAAATGAACCAGTGCTCCTTTTTGTATTAGATTTTAGATGACGACGGTTCTTCAAGTACTCAAGTGAAATCAGGTATTTGAAAAGTCGACTCTGAAATTTATAAACATCTCTGTTTGATAATGACACTATCTACACAGATAAATAAAATTGAAGTGTCTGTAATGTCAAAATAACAGGTTTTTGCTAAATGCATATGAACTTATAACTTATTCATAGAACATAAAACATAAAATAATGACCTTACCAAATATCTACATATACCATTGTTTAATAATATTAAACAATGGTATATGTATATATTTGTTAAGGTCATTATTTTGACATTACAGACACTTCAATTTTATTTATCTGTGTAGATAGTGTCATTATCAAACAGAGATGTTTATAAATTTCAGAGTCGACTTTTCAAATATAATATATTATATGCCAAGAAAAACTACAATAGTCTAGAAACTAATTCCACTTTTCACACTTACAACACTAGTAATAAAGATTGCCTAGCCTTGCCGCTGCACAGATTAAATTCGGTACAACATAGCTATAATTATTTATTATTAGTAGAATTTTTGTTCCAAAATATGTATTGAAGGAGATTTATTTGGTTGAGGAACAATTTAAAATAAGCTTTACCAATGTATCGCTTGTGGCCACAAGCGATACATTGGTAAAGCTTATTTTAAATTGTTCCTCAACCAAATAAATCTCCTTCAATCTATAATTATTTAGCAATAAAATTTTTTAATAAGCTTCCTAATCATATGCAAAGCTTGCCTATGGAAAAATTTAAAAAAAAACTGAAAATGTTTTTAACCTGTACCTAATTGTTTTTATGCCACTGATGAATTCCTAAAATTTGTTTTTTAAATCTATTTTTAACATAATATATATGACGTCACTATTCATAATTATTTGTATTAGTGCAAAATAAATCTTATCTTATGACAAAAAACAATCTTTTGTCTGTCTGTTTGTTCCGGCTAATCTCCTAAACGGCTGGATCGATTTTGACGGGACTTTCACTGCAGATAGATAATGTTATAAGGAGTAACTTATGCTATTAAAAACTGTAGCTCGTCAAAATACATTCGTATTGAAAAAAAATTGATGTTAATAATATTATTAGATTTCACGTTGTTACAGTTACAATACTATATAAGAAAAATTTACTTTCCAACAATGTCACTATCGGGACTTTAACCCGAAACTTCCGCTCACCGCTACCCCTTTCAACGACTTAATATCAAAAGGCTATGCCTGTCGCGCAGGCTCAGAACGCACGAGTGGGCTATTGCGTTGTGTCACAACGCGCGCTTTTAAAAAATTGTTTTCTAGTGCAGTTAAATCATACTTTTTTGTTGCTTAGGTATTTTTTATTTGTTCCTTTATATCTATACTAATATATAAAGCTGAAGAGTTTGTTTGTTTGTTTGGTTTAACGCGCTAATCTCAGGAACTCCTGGCTCGAATTGATTTTTTTTTTTTTTGTTGGATAACCCATTTATCGAAGAAGGCTATATTATATCGCGCTACAACCGATAGGAGCGGAGCATCATTGAAAAATAAACAAAATATAACTCAAAATTTGTTCGTCCGACAAAAACTTTTGAACGGTAACTCCGATCATCATGAAATTCGGACACAACATTCATCTCTCTTCTAAGATGAACGGGCGTACCGATGTCCCTCCCTCCCATTCGTTCTTTTGCACCCGGATGAAACCGGGTGGGACCGCTAATATAATATATTATACAGGGTGAGTCAGACCACCCGTATCAGTCGTTTTTTTCGAAAACGGTTAGTCGTAGAGAGTTGTGTCAAAAATCTGTATTATAAAAGCCTTAATGAAGAATCGAATGGTGATATTTTTTCCCCCCGGAAAGGTCGGCTTCCCTGTTAGTTTGCTCCGGAATGTTCAGAACTCCGGAATGTTAAATGGCACGATAGGTCGAAAGTGGTATTGTTAAAAAGATCTTTAAAAAATAAGCAAGTTTTGTAGGACATTTTTTTTTGTTACTGCCACCCCTGTTAAGTAATATTCGTTTGAAATTATTAAATTAACATGTAAGAAAAACAAACTTAATTTTAAAAGTTGGCATTTAAAATCTAGTTACCTAATTAAACAATGTCACAAATGTTCAAACTGTCTTCAATTTACTTCTAAACACTGCAGAGCTCTTCTAGATATGTTATGAGTACCTGGAAGTATTTTCCGACAAAAAAAAAAACAATTGCAATTATTGAAAACTGATTGTGACATTGTTTAATTAGGTAACTAGATTTTAAATGCCGACTTTTTGTTCTTCTGATATGTTAATTTCATAATTTCAAACTAATATTACTTAACAGGGGTGGCAGTAACAAAAAAAAATGCCCTACAAAACTTGCTTATTTTTTAAAGATCTTTTCAACCACTTTCGACCTATCGTGCCATTTAACATTCCGGAGTTCTGAACATTCCGGAGCAAACTAACAGGGAAGCAGACCTTTCCGGGGGGAAAAAATATAACCATTCGATTCTTCATTAGGGCTTTTATAATACAGATTTTTGAGACAAATCTCTACGACTAACCGTTTTCGAAAAAAACGACTGATACGGGTGGTCTGACTCACCCTGTATAGCCAAAAGCTCCACTACTTTTGTTGCTACCGTGTTTCATCACAATCGCATGCGGAGCCGCCAGTTTACAATAATAATCGACCAGCATAAATCTATCCTTTTACTAACGATTACTCTAATTTAATAACAAATGTTTTCCTGACTTATCACACATGTAAATGTTAAAAGAACCGTGTCAAAAAAAATGAGTTCAGATAATTTATATACGTTATCTATCAGTCATGAAACAATATAACGAATATTTAGTAGAACATTGTTATTATGATAAATTAATAGTCAACGATAAATTGGTATATTTAATCATTTAAGAACCACAATTTGGTATACTGTACAGAAATTACGATTATTTCTCATACTATGACATGTGCATTTACAAATGCATCAACTATAAAAAACTTCACCCTTTGTAAGATAATTCCTCAATAAACTATTGAATTTGTGACATTTCTACATTGTGAACTGAGCAAGGTAGTATATTGATCAATTTTATTCATAACCAGTTAGACCTACTAGTGACTTTTTACACCTACGTTATGGGAAACAATTACATCCTGACAACTAGTATCTACAATAAATAATTAAATATTAGTACAAACTATATGTAATAATTATCGTTAAAAATCTGTAATTCGAGTCAAGTATCTGATTCGAAAATTTTTTTAACAATAGATTCTCGTTTTTAACTTTAAAAATTCGGATGAGAGCTTTTATAAAAAAAATCTTAGGATTAATAAACTAAAGACTTTTATATTTATTGATTTTGGATAAACCATCACAAAGTTATGATGGTCATCGCAAAGCACTATTTGTGAGAGTGGTCTTGCAAAGATGATTAGCTTCGTCCAAAAAATTTTGAAAATTTGATGAAGTCAAGTTGAAACATTATATAATAACTCTGTATTATCAACTTTATAAAATAAATTAAAAGACTGTCGATAAAATAAATCAAAATACTGTTTTTAAAAAATACTCGTTTTTTCATACCTCTGACTACCCCTAACCCCTTATCTACGACGTGACTTTAAATTATTATAAAATAAATCGAATTTGTTTGTTCAAAATTTATACAAAAAGCCTTAAATATCTGGAAGCGTCAAAAACACTTCAAACACACAGAAACAAATTTTCATATGAATAAAAAAATAAAGAAGTACTTTTTTTTCGTTGAAAAGAAAATTTATTTATTTAGTATATGCGAAATAACGTGGCGAAAGCTTAAAATTTTTACGAATTTTATAATGTAATAAATTGTAAGCTATTGAATTTTCGAGACGTAAATTTCTCGATCCTATTTACTTGTATATAGTATTCGATAACAGGGTGTTGTTGATTTGGCTGCCATCCTCGTCAACCGATATTCCCTGGTAGCTACCTACAGCAATGTCGCGCAACGTTTGAAGACTAGGGCTGGGATAGGCATATTAGCTCAAACAATTATTTTAAGGAGCTAACAGTCTGAACTCCACCTAAAAATTGAATACTGTTAAGACCAGATTGATAACAATGACAATCTGCGCAAGAACCCTTAGATTTGGTGTAGTTAAACATTCTAAATACTCAAAAAAACAGAAAAGTTACGTTTTTTTAGTAATGAAAATGCCATTCCATCTATTAATCTATTTGGTTTAACTATCGACAGTAAATTTTTATGGAGAAACCATATAGAAAATCTACACAATAAACTCTCTTACCTGATGAAAAAACTGTCTACGAATAAAGATCAGAACGTCTTAAAAATAGCTTATTTTGCGCTTTTTCATTCAAAATTTCTATATGGTCTGAAAATTTGAGGCAATATCTACACACAAGCTATTTATTTTACAAAAAAGGAAATGAGAATTATTTGCAACGCAAATCCGAACGATAGTTGTAAGTCATTGTTTATTAAAATGTAATTAATATTTTAAATTCTACGGGAAAGAGCTTTCATTAATAAATTAAAATTAGAAATAAGTTTTCTGGATGCATATTATTCATTACTAGTGACTCGGTACAGGTTCGCGTGGATTTCTAGATTGCCTCTAAAAGATAGATTATTATGGATGTTATTAAGACTATCATGAACATTCATGGTCTGCATGTACGAATAAATATCTTATCGTATCTTATCTTTTACAAAAAATTTCGAGTTCTTCAATTTTTCGACTGTTTCTTTGGAATTTTTTTAAACACCCCTGTATTCAGGCGAACAAAACAAAAACAAATATTCAAAGCGGTCGAGCCATTTTCGAGTTTTTGCCAGTCTAACGCTTTATATATATAGATATATAGTGATAGTGGTTTTTGACATAGTTCAGCCATATTTAATACAAAATATATACAAATCTTCCTCGTTTATCGCTCTTTCTGTTAGTGAAAACCGTTTCAAAATCCGTTGCGTGGCTTAGAAGAAGTAAGCGGACAAACAGACAAAGGCAGACGTCGATTTTTTTCTATATTATGTAGTGATAGTGCTTTTTGAAAAAATATCCTCATAGTTCAGCCATATTTTGTACAAAATATTTACAAATTATATATACAAACCGTTCTGGTTTATCGCTGTTTTTATTGGAAATCCGTTGTTATAACGCGGAGAAACAGACATAGGGAATCAGAGACTTTATATTTTTATACTATGTAATGATGATTAAATACTACTTAGAAAAGAGCTGAATTACTGTATTTTTCCAACCCTAATACCGAATTTGTACTAACCCACGCCAATGTCATATTATATTTGTAAATAAATTGATTCTCGTGTATCGTACTATGTTCGGCTAAATTAGAAAGAATATTAACTTGCGTCGCTGTAACCATATTATTGTAACATATGAACTTTTTCGTTCCCGTTCTAGATTGATACAGTACCTAGCTCTAATCGACACTGTTTTAAAATCTTTTCAATTAATAAGTTAAAATATTGTTTACAAACGTAGGGTCTCCACTATTACTAAAAAACAGGTATGAGTGATGCGGTACTCATGGAAGTTGATGTGTAAAACATAAACCCGTGTTGGTTTCAATCGGAAAAATTATGGACCTATAATCTGGCTTTAATGATCAAGGCACAATGGGTAGAAGAAACGCTCTCTTTCGTGTAGTCTGAGCCCCTCTCTACAAATCCGCTTGTTAGAGTAGGGGTCTAGCGCGATGTGGTACACACTGAGGCGCTTAAAAAAACGACAAGTTTTGAAAGTCCTCTACGTAATGGCAGAAAATGACTGAACAGCAGGAAAAATATTTTCTGCCAATTTACTCCCTGCAGAGACTTTCAAAATCCTTTGAAAAATCTAAAAAAAAGTACCAAAAAAAGTCTCTGAGTAGATTGTCAGAAAATATTTTTCCTGCAACTAGGAGGTCCCCCAGATGCTGTTCAGTCATTTTCTGCTATTTCGTAGAGGACTTTTGAATTTTGTAGTTTTTTTAAGCGCCTCAGTGGCGTACCGCATCGCGCTTGATCCCCACTTCATCGATCGGATTTAGAGAGAGTGGCTCAGAATACACGAAAGACAGCGTTTCTTCCACCCAGCGTTCTTTGACCATTTCTGTCGCCATCCTCTACCTATGATGTTAGATTACAGAAAGGATTGTAAAAAAATCTGAGTTGAAAATGACCTTAGATTGTGAACATACATTTTTCTCCATATGAAAAGTATAGTAGAGTTTTAGATCGATCCTGCTCGAAAAATAATTGATTGATTGAAACGATATTTTTCTTAATTTGCATGTACATGTATCATTTTTTGTACAGTTTGTACTTGGAAACAACGTTTTTGTACACGTTTTTATCAAAATTTAACTTGAATATTGTTATTTTTCTATCATTTGTTTTTGTGTGAATACAATCTAATGTTCTAGACGACAAGTAGTTTGAATACAGCATTAGATCGCGCCTGATGCATGGAAACCGTAATTACATGATTACAATCTAAGGTTAATGCCAAATCAATTTTTCTGACAAGCCTTTCTGCAATCCAGCATTACTAAGAGTAAAGTCCCTAGATTTGACCAGGTACCGCAATCACTCAATGTAAGTGGTCAAATTTTTTACTTAAGTAACTCAAACTATAACCTTCTGTTGAGATTCTTAAGAACTGCAAGATTTCCGTGTACTCAGATTGTTGTTATCACGTTCTTCGGTTGATAACATAAACGACATCGGTGGTCTCCTCCCGGGAACTGCAGCTGGCAATAATCGCAAGCCGTTGTTTCAGGAACCCCCACCCAATAGATAATCGGGAAAAGCGTATAAAAAGGATCTCCCGAGTGAAATCGTAGTTGTGGTTGGTTAGTAGAAATTGTGAGTGAAGTGTTGGGAATTGGTTTTCAATAAGTTGAAAGGTCGGTTCATTTTTGATAACGGATCTTCAATCCATCTAAATTATTCGTTGAATTTTTATGTTTGTTTTCTTTTCTTTATTCATACAATGTAAGTCGTTATATTTTTAATTTCCAAACACCTCACGAATTTTCTATAGATACACTCAGACAGAAAAAGAATCCACATAGGAAGGGCTGAGGAAATAAATAATCTAGGCTTCAATTCTAGCACCAGCATTTTGAGACATACAATTCAATTAAACTATGTCAAAGTTTTCGTAAATAAGAAAAAAATAATAAGTTCAAAAATAAATATCAATTACAGATGATATTTTCATATTCAAAAATACATAAATTACCCAAATGATACAAAAGCATAGTGAAAATAATTTGGTAATGTTAAACTGCGATTTTTTATTTGCAACCTAAACTAAAAATTACTGAAAACTTAAACTTAAAATTATTTTCAGTCAGTCAGCCATCTTGGGTCGATTTCATTTTAGTATTTCTCTATCTCTCTCTCTAGCACGTAACTACAATGGGTTGCGGTACTTGGTACTAATAATAATCGTTTTTAGCTTTTTTCGAATATTTAAACAACTTCCAATCTGCCAAATCATTATAGAACAAGAAAATCACTAAACGTATAAAAAAATAGTCAATTAAATTTTAATGTATAATTTAGTTTAGTCATTGTGAAATTCCATTTCCGACAACTTGTTTTATTACCAGTTACATCTTTCAAAATAAGTCTTCAGAATTTTCATATTATTATCGACAAAATATAATTTGACACGTAGATAAATTGGATTGTCTTCAAATATTGTGTAATTATTTTTGAACCACAAGATTTAATAATTTATATTCCTCAGCTTCATAAATATATTATACTTGACAAATTTCTCTACACTACACCTGTTGCCATTCGTGGAATCTGAATATTTGGTTTTATTATTATGTAATTATTATCTCAAATTTTCATTTAACAAATTTTACCTGTTTTTCTTTTATTTTTACAAGATTTCGATCAAAATTTCGATTAGTTCTTAGTGCATTGGAATGTTTACATGCGTGCATATAAGTCCGCCGACAAGCAATATAGTTTAAATTCAATTTGGTAGGCGCCCCAAGATGGCGGATTATCTTTTCTTTTATTATTAGGCATAGGTGAAGACGTAAGTAATTAAAAATTTGAAACCAAATTATTAAAAAAACTTTTTTAAAACAAGCTTCTATTGAAATGAACGAGAAAGTAAAATATTTTTTTGCTCTTTAGTATACATGTCAATAAAATTTTGCCTTTGAAAAGCGTTTTTTATCTTTTATTATTACTTTTGTTTCATAACAATACAACAAATTATTTGTATCGATATTAGACGAGCAAATGAATTTTTGGAATGTTTGAAATAATGATAGCATTAAAATTGAGTGAACAAAAATTCATCCTGTAAATTCTTAATTACCCTGATGTGAGTAATTAAAAGAGCAATTGGAATTATATTATTATATAATCTTCTTAATGGCATTAAAAGTAACAACGGTATTATGGTAACGAGTTTTTGAACTTCTTTTCGTTGATTTTATTTAAATTGTTAAGAGAAATTATAGACTAAGTTAATTTTATAAATTGTTATATTTTCTTTAAAATTGTAGATGCATCTCAAAGTCATGCAATATAGGTATATTTAAAGAAAATGTATGAAATATCTGCGAGGTTTTTACAATCAATAAATAAAAAACAAAACATAAATCATCGATAAAAATAACGCATTATTTTTCTCAAAGCTGTCGTCTGGTATTGAATAAGGTAATTAAAATGCCGGGAACAATATCACTTCCATGAAATATAGTATTTTGGCGGCATTTCTTAACTGTTGAAATCGAGCTGCTGGGACATTTGCCAAGAAACTTGTGGAAAATAAAATGAAAAAGAAAAATCGCAACGCGCAGCGGATACGCTTAAGAAATATGTAGATCGCTTTCGATGGTGGGAGCGCCGTGTCATTTATGGTGGAAGTAAATAGTTTGTTTAATTCAGTGCGGTCTTTTATATGCGATGCTATACGTTATCCAGCAGCCCGCATGCTCTCTGCACCTAAAACAGGGAGAGAGAGCAAAATAAAACAAATGGCAGCACATCTTTTGTTAAAACAAAAGAAACCGACCGGAATATGGTTGTATAAATGTCACTGTCTCTAATGTCGGCCCGTATTACATTACTTCCGTTTACATATGAACTGCTTTTTAATATTGGATAATGGCCAGTTTTCAGTTTTTCAGACTGCACGTTTCTGCACCATGTGTTCTTCTTCTGCTTTTTCTTTGACCTTTTCTGTTTTGTTTTTATATATTCGCCGGTACACTGATTTAAAATTGTGACAAAGAAAATAAAATATGGTACGTGATTTATTTCTCCTTTTATGTTTTAAATAGGCCGCGCATTTTATATTTCATTTTGTGTGAAAGTGCGTGTTTACCATTCCAACCCACAAGTGGGGAATGGTACAAGTTTAAGTCAAAATCACTATTCACCATCTTTTCGTTTTGAAGTCCCCCGAATCCAAAAAACATATTTTTGGAAAAACTCTATGCGTCTTTTAGTCTGTTTGTCTGTGAGCACAATACAGGTCAAAAGGATGAGCAGATTGAAACCAAATTTTGGGAGGATATTTGGTATGCAAATATGAATAGTCCTGTTATTTTTGGGCAAAACCGGCGCATGCGCAGAAGAGATATATGCTATAACGGTGTTTTTTATATAATAACTTTTCTTAAAGGTTAATACTCTATTTTTACAAGAAAGTTTTGTGAAAAAGATTTTTTCATAAGTTTCATAGTTTCAGATATATTTTGAAAATAAAAAAAGTCATCTGTTCTTTTGTTCTGAATATAGGTATCTGTAAAAAGGAAATTTAATTAAGTAGCATATTATTAAGTTAATATTTATATGTGAGCCCATGTTATGTAACCATGAAGCCGGCTAGCAAATATCATAACCAAATTTTGGGAGGATGTTTGGTATGCAAATATGAAGAGCCTTATTGCTTTTGGAAAAAATCGGCGCATGCGTAGAAGATATATATGCTATACTTTTATATGGTATACTTTTCTTAACGAATTATTATTCTATTTATTTTTTCAAAAAAGTTTTAAAACAAAATTTCTAAACTTTTTAGTTTAGGAAATATTATCTGTCAGAAATAAACTAGATACTTTGGTTAATTTTTACATGACGTGGAACATATTATGTAGGTAACCATGGCAACGAATAGCAAATATATTGAATACATTACCTGCGTCACCTCACGCGGTATCAGAAATTTGATTGATACTATACCAAATGTCAACATTTTGAAGTTGGAATGGTCCCGTCGTTCAATTGGCTGGAATGTGGTTGATGAAAGTGTTAAGCAAATTAATTAATTAGTCCTTGTAAACTACAGCCAATCTCAGGTTTCTTTGATCTGCGTTCACATCAACTGTTTGCAATGTCACAGCTTCGACTTGATTGCATAATCGCTGAGACACGCAGCATAAAAGATGAGTGATATCTGAACTTAACTCTTTTCCAGACATTATTTTATTAGTTTTATTGACCAATTAGAGCATTTCTTTGTTCAAGAAAGTAATAATAACGATAATAACGGTCACGCCACGTAACAAATGGCAATCATTACTTTTAATGTCACAGCCATCGTGGATATTCAAGTATATGCTTCAAACAGACTCATTACGAGTGACGCGGGTGAATTATTTGGTGCGATTTAAACAAAGGCGCTCCATTGCAATTACATTATTTTTTGTACATTCACTGCCATTTTTTAAAATAATAATCTAATTGCGATGTAACCAAAGAAGGGTACTTATTTTTATTACTATTTAAAATTATTCGCATTGTTGTACAAAAACAAGTGGTCGGTTTTCGAGCGATTTAAAATTTTTGTAATAAACATTTTTCTCCAAATCTTCTTGGTTTTTGGGTTTGTAAGCTGTGCTTTATTGATACTTCTTGCCTGCTGTTGCGTCTACAACTGCGGTAGACATCAAAAGCGATGTGCTCTTCTAGGCGGCTCACAGGTAAGTGGTCCAAAATTGGTCTGATCGAATGCGGTTCCTCAATGCTAGTCGTGGTGAACATATGTCGGAAATAGTTTTTAAAACTTAAATGTCGTAAAATTGTCTTTCAAATAAAAAAAAATTGGCTTCAATCTTAATTTAATTAAATGTTTATTTCAATTTAAAGTTCTATCACTCTAAAAAAACACGATAAGTTTCAAAGTAACGTATGGTTTTTCAATGTCACCGCAATCAAGACGGTCGCTCCAAACGAGTAGTCGACGTAGCGTTCGACCGAATGTTTGCTCGGTCGGGATCGATTTGACAAAGTCACGATGATTTTTCACTATGCTTTTTGTTTAACTGGAATAACAGTCACTGTGGTCACATAGTAACGACTTTTCCCATGTCTACCGCCGTTCTCTTCCTTTTTATGCTCAGCGTGCTAGTGTTCTCTGCTCGGTCGTAGTTTGCTCTTCTGTGTTTGATTTTCAATAGCTGACCACATATTGACACTAGACAACCACAAGATCCTCTTTGAAGAAACTTAAGTTATAGACAAAACATCAAATTACTATCGGCGCATATACAGGAAGGCAATAGAAATACACAAACAGTAAACACAAACATAATTTGAGAGAAGAGAGAAGAAAGGCTTGAATGTAAAGCCTGAATTCCACAACTGAGCCATATGAACCCAATGAGTGGAACGACCAATCACAGAATAGCAAACCACGACCGAGCAGAGAACACTAGCATTGTTGAACAATAAAGAAAAGGGAATAGCAGTCGTCGACACTCTTACATGAGCCGCCTAAAAAGCCACTTCCCCCACCATCAATGAACCACGGATACAAGCCCGGAAACCATGAAAATTTTGAACAGCACCGGCCATGAAAGCCTACACACGTCTTGGATAAAGATTTTTATTTAAGACAATCGTAAACCGTACAAAATAAAATTCTTCGTCTCTACAGAGAAAATTATTGATTAATTTTTTTTTATAATTTTTAATTAATTCAAAATATGATTATATTCTTTAAATTGTTTCCGTCGTCATATTTTAACAATTTTTATTCATACGCCGATCGAAAGTACATACTTTCGGCATCAATTTTAAGGCATTTACGCATTGGTGGTGATTACACGCACTGATGCGGGAAGAACGTACGTTCAGGCTGCAGTAAAGAAAAAACAACCATTCAACTGTTGTTTAGATGTCGTTTCTATAGCAACCCTATTACATTTTAGCTAATAGTCGCGAACAGCTGTGTTTTTACGTATAACCTCAAAGCGCTTGCTTGGAATTTATCTATGTTTCCATGTAGTTAATAAGTAATTAGTTAATTAATGTATTTAATAAGCGTACTTACGACCGAGGTATGAAGAAAAATAGTATACACAATACTGGCCGAAAGTCTTATATCCTTGACCTTTATGGTGTAATGTAATGTTTGTTAAAGGAAATTGCATTTATTTATCTTATTTTTTTCGTAGTTCTTTTGTTTTCAATGTATATTTTGCATTCCTCAACACTGAATTTTCTGTCTGTAATAGATGTCATGTTTGTTGAATGTAAAAAAAATAGGCCGGAATGTTTGTTCTAATTTTGAAATAATAACGCAGTTATGACTTGACATTAATTGTAATAAGAATAGTTCTGAAGACAAAAAAAAAAAAACAACTGTATGCAAATTCTTTAGGACATAATTTTGTACAAAACAGTATTTTATAGTTACTTGTTTTTAGTTCGTTTTTCAACAATATTTCGTTATCAGTAATCGTACCACGCAACTATATTTCAGGAAGGCAAGAAAAACAAAAAGCTTTTTCGTTATATACCTATTACATAATAGAGATAACAGAGACCATGTTGTAAGCAGTTATTTAAATCTACCTGTTATTTATGTTTCTCTATTTTATTTTTATTTCCCTTAAATTAAAAAGTCACGGCCAACTTTAAAAAGTTTATTCTGAAAAAGTTTAGAAGTTGATTAAAAGTTGTGGTTGGTTTTTTATAGTTAATTGAATATGTTTTCGTTTTGTGCTCCACATTTCTGAGTGATTTTTGAAAAACTTTTATTTGTTCATTGCTTCTCAAAGTACTAAGTGACGTCAGGAAATGTTTATTTAAGTTTAAAAATAATAATATATAGCTTTAGTTTGCTATTGCAATGGCAAACTAAAACTATAAATATATATATTATTATTTTTAATATTTGTAATAAAATGTAAAGTTTTTGTATAAGAACAAAACATATAACTTTAGTTTGCTATTGTAACAACAATAACAAACAAAAGCTAGGTAAATATTTGTAGAACGTCCGTATCTCAGAAACTATTAATTTTTTTTTATAAAATTTACAAATATTAGTAATTGGGAGACCTTAATAGGTAAACAAAACTATAAGTGTATAGGTCAAAAAGATTTTGACTTATAGAGGGGTCGAAAGTAATTCGAAATATACACTTATTAATATTATTAATATTATTATTATTATTATTATTATCATTATTATCATTATTATTATTATCATTATTATTATTAATATTATTATTATTAATATTATTAATATTATTATTATTATTATTATTATTATTATTATTATTGTCTTAACAATGCAAGGAACCTGTCATTTGTCAGAATTTGTCATGACTGGCTTTGATATAGAACAGGGGGGCAAAACTTTCTACATCTACGTGCCATTTTTTTTCAAAAATTTTTAATGTAACCGTGACGTGCCAACAAGCAGCCAAAGAAATTTAGTTGTCAAAAAATGAATCAAACATAGATGAAAAGAAAAATTTTGATAAAACACTGAGCGTCATGAAACTTTTTCGTATTTCTTATTTGGTGATAGTCATTTTTTTCGACATCTAGCATATTTTTAATTATTTTGATTCTGCACCGCCATCAATGCCGTGCTAACAATAATCTGTTGCGTGCCACCTGTGGCACGCGTGCCGTAGGTTCGCCACCCCTGGTATAGAAGAAATAAATAGCATTTTATTTAAAATATTGTTGCGTGCCCCCTGTTGGAACGACTATGGGTTCTGTAGAATCTTCTAGCAACTACAACAATGGAAAGCAGGTAGCCAAGTAAACCCGACCTTCTTAGAATTGCCTGGAGATGACAATGCATGTAAGGAATAAAAAAAGGGAGATGCTTCTAGAACATTCAACAGGCGGTGGACGAAGCTATAAAATGCGAGCGGAGTGGTTGGCAAGTCAGTCAGTCAGTTGTTCGTGAGTTGTGTTTATACAAGTCTGGCGTTGCGACATAAATCATTCAATTGTACTTTGGTGTGTGTAAACAATTGAGTGCAATTATATAAATCTGGTTTTACATAAATGACTTTTTGCAAATAATAGTGCGAATAAGTGTACTAGATAAACTTTGTTGTGTTTGTGTGTTGTAAATATTTTGTGTGCATAATTTAGGGACTCTATGTTCTCTGTTACTTAGTCTTTTATTTTATCTTTTGGAACTGTCGTTATTTTATTTCTGTTGACGTTATTATTACTGTTTCTTAAAGAAGTACGCTTTCGTTTGTGTGTTTAACTGTTTTGTTAAACGTTTATTATTGTAAAAAAATAATTTCCACCACGGACTACAACAGTTTTGTTACAATATGAATATAAAAAGTGCTATTCTTACTCGGGTTTTAAACAATGTTAATTTTTCTTTAACTTTCTTCAGAAATTCCATTTCCTTGTTCAAAGGGAAAAACGTTTTGAAAATAAAACAATTAATTTAAAATTCATTCGGCGGGACTGCAAGTTTTGTATAAGTGATATGTACCCTTAAGGCTTTTCGTAAATAAGAGATTAATGAACATGAGCACAGGATATTGTAAAACTAATTTCGGCAGCGACCTTCGAAGCTGCTGTTTACGGACGCCTGTAGGCTACATTTCGGGAGGACAATAGTGTCGTAAATTGCAAAACTTGATGAAAATTGCTTTCGTCCCGAGGGCTCGTTACTTTCGACTAGCGTTTGTCTGTCTGATGTCACTGTTATCGCTTCTAGCTATTCACGAACTATGCTAAGGTGCGATGCACGCAACCGTCGCCGCTCCCGACCGACCGACCGTTCGGCTGAAGCACCGTTCACAATAACTCGTGCAGTTCGGGTGTTATGTTGACGCACCGCACGTTATCGTCTTCATTTGTACATTAAACGTACGTAACCCAGTCACTATACAAAAAGAAGATTGAACATCTAAAAAATTCCAGCCAATTGGGCGACGGAACCAGTGCAACTTCCAAAATAATGACATTTGATAATATAGTATACTTAAGTACGACGTCTACCCCGATGTAGGCTGACTGTCTCACAAACGGCCCAAGATTACCTGGCACTTAAAATGTATAATGCCTTACCAAGAGATATAAGAGAGCTACCGGGAAATGTTTTTAAAAATCGCATTGAAAGAAACTGGAGAATCCTTTGTACGATAAACGTGAATTTTATCAATAGTATGTTTAAACATTTTATATATTTGTATTTTACTGACATA
Source organism: Xanthostigma xanthostigma (assembly GCA_963575645.1). NCBI lineage: Eukaryota > Metazoa > Arthropoda > Insecta > Raphidioptera > Raphidiidae > Xanthostigma > Xanthostigma xanthostigma. Next base: position 24,838,892 of record OY754473.1, on the reverse strand, counting down.
AGCGTTTATAGTAATTGTTGGTAGAAGTTTTGTTCCAAAATATGTATTGAAGGAGATTTATTTGGTTGAGGAACAATTGAAAATAAGCTTTACCAGTGTATCGCTTGTGGCCAACGTTTCGAAAAATATATTTTCATCATCAGGGCCTCAATGCAAGTTAAGATGGTAAATTGTAAAAATAATTATAATATACATGATCATTTATTATGAATCTCGACAATTTTTTTAAATTTAAAATTATCATAAAACAGTTTTCTTATAAAATTGTTCTGTCAATTGTGCAAATAATATTGTTTATAGTAATGTTATTTAGCTGTTAATAAATATCTATTTATCTATCTATAGCCAGGAGACCTAGCTCGAGAGTAGCAATGGACCGATATCTGTCGCATAAACCAATATGGCGTCAGCTAACTGGGTAACGCACACACGTTCATCTTACATGTGTGTAGTGTCTGTGAAGTTAAACAACTTTGGTAACTATGGCGAAAACAGGTGGAAAGAACCGAAATTTTCCCACGTAGTGATAAGATTTTTCCAAAAATGTTTTTTGGATTCGGGTGACTTCAGAACTAAAAAATTTTGTAAAATTTTGAAAAGCATTTTTTGACATAAATTAGTACCATTCCCGACTTGTGGTAATGGAATGGTAAAATTAAAGTGAAGATGATCCAGTAGGAATTTTTTTAATTTTTGAGATCTTTGTGTTTTATTTAAATTAGTTTCTCATTACTAGTACCTACATTAACTTTGAAAATGTATATTACAAAGCATATTTATTTTTGAAAGTAATCCTATCAAGACATATTTGACTAGCGGTCCCGCCCGGTTTCACCCGGGTGCAAAAGAACGAATGGGGGGGGGAGAGATATGAGTAAGCACATTCATCTTAGTTTACCGAGAAAAATGTTGTGTCCAAATTTCATGATGATCGGAGTCACCGTTCAAAAGTTTTTGTCAGACGAACAAATTTTGAGTTACATTTTGTGACATTTTTCATTGATGCTCCGCTCCTATTGGGCGTAGCGTGATATTATATAGCCTATAGCCTTCCTTAATAAATGGGCTATCCGACAAAAAATGTTTTTTTTTTCAATTCGAACCAGTAGTTCCTGAGATTAGCGCGTTCAACCAAACAAACAAACAAACTCTTCAGCTTTATATAATATTAGTATAGATTTTATGAGTTTTCTGTTGTTTTATGTCATTAGTTCATTGACTGCCATTTGATTGCATGTATTAAAAATATATTTTGAATTTTATTTTTTCAACAATGAGCCTGTCCATATTCCATAATGTTCAATATTTGAGATATGATGTAGGTATATCACTGAGAAGAACAGCTCTTCCAAATTTTCATAATTTTGATTTTTGACTCAATATAGTTTTCGTGGATATCTTTTGCAAAGAATTTTATCGAATTATATTGAGAGTAAAATGAAACTTGTGAACACTGCGTTGTTAAAAATAATAATAAGAACGGAAACGTTACCTAAGTTATTGTGACAGGCGAGATTTGACGGCCTTTTGTATATTACGCCGCGTGGACTTTAAAACCGTCAACTCGTCTCTCCCTTTCCACCGTTTTAACAATGACTTGTTTGAAATATGAAACTCTGCAGATAAAAGTTTTTACATTTTACATAATAGTGAAGTTGTGATATTATTTAAAAGATTCTGGAGTGATGTAATTACAAAAAGGATTGAATAAATTTTATGTAACAATATAGCCATTAAGATAAATTTGATCAGGGGAAGTGCTATCAAGTTTCTATCACTCAAAAGTTGTAAATTGATATAAAACTTATATAAATATTGCATAACTCATTTTGTGAAAGCTATAGGAGACGCAGTTAAAAATAAAAAAATTGGTTGTCTGTAAAGTCGGTTTACGGACGATAGTTTTACGTGATAACGTATTCCGTAATACATAACCTAAATTTATATAATAATTATAATAATTCGAATCTATGATATTGCATCTTTTGCTTCAAATTTAGGTTAATTTTATTTATTAAAATTACTCACCACCTATAATATAATTGTTTTTTTTTTAACTTTCTTTATTTCGTATTTATTTTAAGACTCAAAGATTAACTGTCATAATATTTTGAAAACAATTGTTTCATTGTTTATATAAAATTCCAAAACCTACTTACAATATTTAAGTATTTTCATACGTCAAAAAATTGATTTTTATAATGATAAAATTTGTAAGAAAACGATTTTTTCGAGAGATGAGACCTAGCTAAAACGATTTTTTGCCCCCCAAAATCCCTTTTCAGTAAATTTCATCCAAATCGTTAGGGCCGTTTTCGAGAAAAGCACGCACAGGGTCAGGCGGAACGTTAGGAACGTTAAGAACGTTACACTTTTTCGTGCATGCAGCCGGTGTTTTATCAATTTATAAGACTGGTGATTCATCAATTTATAAGACGTTATCACGTCAAAAACTCGGGTCGCAGTGCCAAACCCTGCCGACAATATAGTGTATTTGCTAATACAGGCTTTATGTGAACTTAACTCTTTTTTTTTAAAAAATAAAAAATTTAATCCCTTAATACGTCCCTTAAAATATGTCTTTTTTAATTTCAATATAACTATCAATTAGTGAATTATAATTATAAACGTTACCCACCAATTAAAATTCAGAATATATGAAATTAGGCAATTATAAAACATCATCCTACACTATTCTGAGTTTAGTTTTGATAAATATGAACTCAATATTATGTAAAGTACCTACACAATATAAATCCAGCCAAAAAAGTTAATAACAAAGAATATTTTAAAAACGGAACAAAAAGTAAATCCTTTTCAGTGTGAAATTGAATTCCCTTTAACATTAACAAACGAGTTTAATGTTACAAAACATAATAATAACAGTTTATTACGTCAAATGAGTTCATAGAATTCAAATTTTTTTCTCTTTGAAAGGTCAATATCTGCTCTTTTAATGAACAGTAATTCTTTTTTATTACTATTCTTTTAGTTTTCATTTAATGTGTCTGAAATAAAATTTTTCTGTACAAATTGCGTCCCTATGAATAATAAAATCAAATATTTGTCTGCCTGGAATCAATAAACTTCGATATTATTCAAGTGATTTTCATGCGGGTTTCTCGAATAGGTAAAGAAAATATTTGGGACAGTTGTAGGCTCTGTCACGAATAATGCAGCGCCGAGTAAATTTTTATCACTAATTATTTAATTCTTATTTCGGTATGTGTTCTGGACTGCACAAAGCATTGTCAAAAAAAATTGATTTGACAATGAGCTTAAATAGTGATCATATCCTTACAATTTTATATATGTGTTACGCTCAAAGATCGAAAACGCTCAGTGAGCGAAAAAATAGCTCACAACGCGTTGTGGTCACAGTAAAACATCCACATTGCGAAATTCGTGTTATGGCTCTAATGAAAACGCGCACGACGCGTTGTGGCAATCACAGAAAGACCAAATAGCGAAAATCGTGTCGTGGCTGACATGCTATTCGATCTCAACGCGTTGTGGCAACTTGACATCTAGAATTCATGCAGTCGGATAGAATAGGTTTCACTACTAAATGTGATATGGTTAAAACAATGAATGCTCAGAACGCGTCATGGCTTTTCTTCATTACCACAACGCGTTGAGATCGAATAGCATATCAGCCACGACACGAATTTTGCTATTTGGTCTTTCTGTGATTGCCACAACGCGTCGTGCGCGTCTTCATTACAGCCATAACACGAATTTCGCAATGTGGATGTTTTACTGTGACCACAACGCGTTGTGAGCTATTTTTCCGCTCACTGAGCGTTTTCGATCTTTGAGCGTAACATATGCAAGAGCAGTGTGATGGCGTTGTCAAATCCCCATGTTATGTAGAACATTAGATTGTACTCACACACGCATTAAAAACAAATTATTATTAATCTACATAGGGAAAATCTCTTTTTAAACAAAATTTTAAACAATTTGTGTTGAAAAACGTTAATTCGACGTTGAAATTGTACTATGTTAAGTACACAGCTTAAAAACCGTTTCAATCGATCAATTGTTTTTCGGCAATGTTTTTGGTATGGAGAGATGTGTTACAAGCTAAAGTCATAATAACATCAGATTTTCTGACAACTCTTTCTGCAACCCAGCATCAGTATACATTAACGATGCTAATAAAAATCCAGCACTAAAAAAAGTAGTATTAGTTGCGCCTTATTTTTTTTTTTTTTTGATTGCATGGTCAAGTACGTGGGATGAGGGCTAGGAGCGCTTTTGTCGAATAGTTTGGGCTATATTTGCTCATGTAAATGTTTAGCAAGTATTATGTAATATTATTCACAAGTAAATAAATTGTCAGAAAATATTTTTTCTGCAATTAGGAGGTTCCCCCAAATGCCTTTCAGTCATTTTCTGCCATTTAGTCGAGAAATTTTAAATTCTGCCGTTTTTCTTTCTAAAGTTCCCCAGCGTCGTATCGCAACGCGCTAGAACCCTACTCCACTAAGCGGATTTGTAGAGTGGGACTCAGACTACACGAAAGAGAGCATTTCTGCCACCAAGGGCTCCTTGACCATTTCTGTCACCGTCTCTTTAACTATAGTAGCAAAATTTTAATTTTAAATTTTTAAAAAATTAGACTCAATATATTTTGTATATCAGACTGTTCTGTGTATAATATAAATCAAAAATATTGCCGACAGTAATATTTTGTATCTCGTAAATCTAACAACATTTTAATTGAATCAAAATTTGCTTAAAATATAAAAAAAATGCATGTTGTAGATATATACTTACAGAAGAAAAATAGCGTTCAGTCTTTTATTAATTTTTCTCGAAGTCGTTGATAGGTACAGAGAAAATACATTTTCCTTTTTCACATAATATCAGAGTATATGCATAATTTACAACTTTCTCCACCCTGAAGCGTATTTCAGTATTCCTGCCCGTATTTTTTTATTAGTAAAAATGTTTCTTTTTTTAAAATAAAATTTAATTGGTCACCTTATAAATCTACACTGTTTTACAGGTAGATTATTCAATGCCTCAGTTAAAATGTTAATGTTACATAATGTTCAAAATTTTGTAAAAAATTCCAATCTTAAAATTTAAAATGAAACATTTTTTTAAAATCAGTTAGTTTTTGGACGGCTTGGCGTTTCTTTCCCTATAACTTTACCTTATCCACATTCTGTTTAAATTATTGAGGTGAAATAAAATAATTTTGTCAAGCGATAATTTTTTTGTATTATATTATAGTGCATGTATTTTTATAGTGATAATTTGTATCGGTTAATATTTATAATTTTGTTCTATTTCTAAATATACTTATCCTGTTTTTTTTAACTATATTTAGTTTTTTTTTTAACAACTTAATCGCGTCATTTTTCCTGATTTCATTAAGTACAATAATAAGTATTAATGGGCCCAGCAAACTAACTTACATTTAATTAAAATCGCACTTAACGAAATCTAGTTTTTTTTTTATCATTAAAAAAAATAATAAACTAATCACTATCGATCAAAAACGTCACAAATGGTAACAGAGCGTAGTCGTACTTCGGTAATTATTCGTTTTTGATTGTTAGCTCTAAAGTCGTGTCTTTCAGCTAAGTTCCGTCCAGCTTTTTAATATTTTCTGGGGAAAGAAAATTTATCTTCCTTTTCTTCCGGTATTATCATTTTTAAGATTCTTCCAATTATTTCCATCTTTTAATTTCCCGTCGTTTTGCTCACTCGCCAAGTCGTTTGTTGTTTTTTAAAGTTTAAAAGTTATCATGCCAATAACACGAAGCCAAGAGCAAGATGAATTCCATTCACCTGAGAACAACAGTAGCGCCAGCGGGTCTTCGCGTCGAAATGTTCAGCAGGATCAGTCTTCATCGTTGCAAAGTGGAGCTCCGTCTCCTTTGGCGAGAGCTACTGCCGCGCATATGCAGCTCACAACTGGTCTCTACGACGAAGTTAACCAATTACGGCTACTTTCAGAAAGTCTTGCTCAAGCAATTATCAGAAAGGAAACGCAAGTGCAGTACGACATCAAGAGTTTTATAGAAAAAGTTCCTAGATGTTCCGGAGAAGATCCAGATGTTTTATTAGAATTTATCCAAGAAGTTCAGTTAATCGTAGATCTCAAAATTATTCAGGATAATAATTTGCTCAAACAATTAATTCAATCAATTGACGGACAGTTACGCTCATGGTGGGCTGCAGCAATTTCGGCTTATCCAACCTGGACTAATTTGAAACCAAAACTTATAGAAGAGTTCATATCACCCGCAAGGAAGGCTATTTTGGTGGATAACCATGTGAGAAGATTTCAGGGAAGTAACGAACCATTCTCGTTGTTTATTGAAGATGTAGTGAAGAAAGCAACAGCCCTGAATACCGGTTTGTCTCATCAGGACATTATTTTGACTATTTGGACTCACGTCAACTCAGCAACGTTGCTCCGACTTAGAGATCTCCCAATACCGGATACCTTGGATAACATCCGGAAGCTCGCCAGACGCATCAACGATACTGAAGTCTTGTTGCAAATTACCAGAGAACGTGAAGCCAACGCTACGAGTGCCCGCGCTCAGATTTCAAGAACAGACGCAGAAATAAGTGCGCCTGTTTGTAATTACTGTAAAGCACCGGGACACTTCATCCGTGATTGCCAGAGACGTCTGAAAAATAATCAGAGACAATCAGCGCCAAAAAACTAGCTGCGTCCCGATCTAAAATAGATCGGTTAACCTTATTAGACAAAAATAGAGGCGAAATACCAAGCATTTTACCGATAGTTCAACTGAAGATCAAGCATTTATCGTTTAATGTTCTGCTCGACAGCGGCGCTAGTACTAATTTTTGTAACGAAACCATCGCTCAAGAAATTTGTCAATGCAATTTAGGGACCATCAAGAAAGTTTCTTCAGTGGTTCGTCTTCCTAATACCGATACCCTGTCCATAACGGAAGAACTCCACACCATTATTAAAATCGCCAATTTTACCTGGAAACAAAACTTTTTTATTATTCCTAATTTATCATTTCCTTTTATCTTGGGATACGCTTCCTTGAAAAAAATGCATTCTATTTTGGATTTTGTAAATAATCAACTCCGCTTCGAATATGATTCGTCATGTAAAATTCCTTTTCTTAAAGTTTCTCAGCTTCCTAACCCTTCCGTATTTTCTATTATCGAATGCCCGCTACCATTAAACAACGATCAGCGTAGTCGCCTAGAAGATTTACTTTTCAAGTATAACAACACTGTTACTACAAGGTTGGGAAAAGTTGAAAATTATACTTACCGGATTCTACTAACTGATCCTACGCCGATTCATCAGTCGCCATATCCGCTTACTCCTCCAAAGGCCGCCATTATGAGATCGCACATACAGAAGCTTTTAGATCTTCGAGTTATTGAGCCGAGCTTGTCGCCGTACTCTAGCCCGTGCTTTCTGATTCCAAAGAAAGACGGAGGCCAACGGTTGGTAGTGGATTATCGTCGGGTGAATCAACGTGTCCGATACGACGCCTTCCCGGTTCCTAGACCAGATTCGATGTTTCAGTGTCTTAAACAAGCTACAATTTTCACTAAGCTAGATTTGAATATGGCTTATCACCAGCTGCCACTCACCGAAGATTCTAAACTGATCACTGCGTTTGCTACAAGTTTTGGCTCCTATCAATACAGGTTTCTGCCTTTTGGGTTGGCAGTTTCGGCGGCTGCATTGAATAGAATAATTAACTCGATTTTTGGAGATCTTCATTTCAAATTTGTCGCTAATTACTTTGATGATTTATTGATTTATTCGAGGAATTTTGAAGAACATCTTGATCATTTACAGCAGGTCTTTGAGCGACTTCGACAATTTGGCTTTACCGTCAATCCCGAGAAAACGCATTTATGTATGACGAGAGTTAAGTGTCTGGGATACGTTATCGATGCTAATGGATGTCACATGGATCCTGAGAAAGTAGAAGCAATACAGAGGCTACCCATTCCGACGAATCTCAGGCAACTGAAATCTTTTTTGGGGATGACTGCCTATTTTGCTCGCTTCATCGAACGTTTTAGTGAGCTTGCGGCTCCACTTAATCAACTGAAACGCAAGGGAATACGTTTTAACATGGGTGCTGAGCAGATTGAAGCCATAGACAAATTGAAGAACGCTTTATCCGTAGCCCCGGTTCTAAAATTCCCCGATTTTGACCGTACGTTCATCGTACGTTGTGATTCATCCGATATAGCCTTGGGAGCGGTCCTTCTTCAGGAGTTTGCAGATGGAATTCATCCGGTGGCATACGCATCTCGGAAGCTAAGCGATACCGAAAAGAGGTACCAAATTTTGGAACGCGAAGCCTTGGGTGTTATATTCGCCTTGGACAAATTTCATGATTACTTGCAGACCAATAGATTTATTCTACAGGTAGATAACGAGGCCTTATCTTGGATGATCCGCCACCCAAAGCAGCTCGGGAAAGTAGGACGCTGGGTTCTGAAATTATCACACTACAATTTCGAAGTACAGCATATCAAAGGACAATTGAATTCAGTGGCCGACGTCCTCAGTCGTATGTACGATGAAGCACCTGAAAAGAAAAATGATATTCAGTCATCAAATAATTCACTCAATTTTTTACACGAAGTACCAGAGAGTTTTCTTAACATCAAGAATCACCAGGAGTCCGATCCAGAAACTAACCTCATCTTACAGCGTATTCGCAATGGTGAAGATGTCAAAGGGTTTGTTCAGCGCGACGGTATTCTGATGAAACTTGTTGGTAGAAATCGCTGGAAGCGAGTTGTAGTTCCCTCTAAAGTTCGGAGAATGATACTCTACTATTTTCACGACCTCGACGCTGGACATCCAGGAATAACAAAGACGTATCGAGCCATTAGTCGTCGCTTTTGGTGGACTGATCTTTTTAAAGAGGTGAAAAGCTACGTCAGATCGTGTGAGGCCTGTCAACAAGTCAAGCCATTTAATAAGAGAATCGGAGCTCCTATGGTGTCCACTGTGCCGGTGAGTCCTTTTGATAAAATTTATGTCGATTATTGCGGACCAATTATTTCGTCTTCATCTGGTAATCGTTACGTTCTTGTGCTGTTGGATGCGTACACGAAATGGATTGAAGTTATCCCCTGCCGACGAGCCACGGCTTCCGTTACATGTAAAAACCTTATTAAAACATGGTGTTCTTACGGTCCTCCTCGAGTGCTGGTGTCCGATAACGCCACTGTCTTCAGGAGTAAGCTTATGAAGAGGATGTCCTTGGCATGGGGAATTCAGCAAGTATTTACGTCTCCTTACCAACCTTCTTCAAATATGGTTGAACGGTCCATGCGAGATCTAAAGGCTTCATTGTCGATCATGCTTCGAGTCCAGGCGAAGAATAACCACAAAGACTGGGATAAGTTTCTTCCTTTTTTTGCCTTATCTCACAACACTAACGAGTCCGAAGTCACTCACCAGAGCCCGGCAAGATTGTTCTTGGGTAGAGAAATAAAAAATGCTCTTGATCGTCAATGGGGACTTGACAAACTGGTGGATGAAGTTCGTAGCGCCAATCCCGACGAGGTCCAACACAGTATCCAGGTCGCTCACCAAAAGGTCAAACGACTTTATGATCTTCGTCATCCAATCCGACATGATTTCAGCGTGGGTCAGCTAGTCCTCCAACGTCAACACGTCCTCGCGAATCCAAGTCGGCAAGAAAGTCAGAAGTTTATGCCACTTTGGTCAGCACCTCGACGCATCGTTCGTTTCACGACGCCTGTATCCTGTATCTTGGTGGACCCAAATGATCCGGAGTTGGAGTACAGGACACATATTGCTCAGCTTAAACCATACCACGCTCGAACAGAAGTCGCATAAAGCGCTTCTTTTTTTGAAGAGGGGGATATTGAAGCGTATTTCAGTATTCCTGCCCGTATTTTTTTATTAGTAAAAATGTTTCTTTTTTTAAAATAAAATTTAATTGGTCACCTTATAAATCTACACTGTTTTACAGGTAGATTATTCAATGCCTCAGTTAAAATGTTAATGTTACATAATGTTCAAAATTTTGTAAAAAATTCCAATCTTAAAATTTAAAATGAAACATTTTTTTAAAATCAGTTAGTTTTTGGACGGCTTGGCGTTTCTTTCCCTATAACTTTACCTTATCCACATTCTGTTTAAATTATTGAGGTGAAATAAAATAATTTTGTCAAGCGATAATTTTTTTGTATTATATTATAGTGCATGTATTTTTATAGTGATAATTTGTATCGGTTAATATTTATAATTTTGTTCTATTTCTAAATATACTTATCCTGTTTTTTTTAACTATATTTAGTTTTTTTTTTAACAACTTAATCGCGTCATTTTTCCTGATTTCATTAAGTACAATAATAAGTATTAATGGGCCCAGCAAACTAACTTACATTTAATTAAAATCGCACTTAACGAAATCTAGTTTTTTTTTTATCATTAAAAAAAATAATAAACTAATCACTATCGATCAAAAACGTCACAACCCCAGGCCTACTTAGGAACAGTTTAATTTATGTATTAAGCATTCATATCACGTCGTTGTTAATGTAAAGGAAATACGGGTAAAAAATATCGATACACTAAAAACACATTAGGGTAATTTACAACAAGAATGCCAGTAAACATTATACTGAACGTCGATAAAATATCGGACGAAATACTCGACGCTTCCACTCATGATAGACGCTTGTTGGTTTAGTTGTCGAACGTCAATAATTGTACACAATAATATTAAATCTTAAATGTCCCAAAGACCAGAAAGCAGTGGAAACGTGTCTAGCTAAAATTTATATAGCTCCCTCCAAAATTTGTTTTTCTGGTTGTTGTTACTGGTTGCAACTCTTATTTTAGGGAAATGAGTAACTTTGTTTAGAGTTTGACGGTTTTTCAAACCTGGTTTCAAAAAACCGGTTTTTAAAATAAATTTGTCACATATCAAAACCAGTTTAAACGAATTCAAATTATTAACTTCAAAACCCATAGTTAAATTACCTATCTGGAAAGATATTGTTTAGAATATTTCCAAATTCTCATGTCGAAACCGATTACAATGAAGAGCAAATCGAAGAAACTCCTCATCAGAGTAATGCTTTTTAAAGGTAGCCATGGAAAAATCAATTCTTAAGAAAAACTTACAAATCCAAAGACACTGAAAACTGAATTTTCAGTATTTGAGACAACAAAAAAAAGAACTTATATTTGCTATTTGATGCCCTAAAAACTATAAAACCAAGCTCAGTAGCAAGTGAACGAGAATTTTCAATTTCAGGCAATATTGTGTCCAAAATAAGAAAGACTTAGCCACCGTTCAATAGATATTTTATGTTTTTTTTAAAATCCTATTTTCTTAGAAGAAATTAAAATTAGTGAAATAAATACAAATATTATTTGAAATTTTTTATTGAATTTTCGTTATTTTGTGTAAGTAACGTGTAATCATTATTTTTTTATATTTTGACTTTGATATTGATTTCGTTTTTGTTATTTTATATAAATTAAATAAAATATTGTTCCCTATTCTATATTTTTTGACAAAAATTTGAAAACCGGCTAAAACTGTGTTTTTTTTTTTTTTTTTGGAAATCTGGAATTCGAAAACCGGTTTTCCAAATAGTCGGTAGCTTTGTTTAATGAGCCTTTTTCCTGAGAATAGTGCAGGGAAAGTGTCACGAGAGGCAGCACTAGTAGTAGGGACAAACATAAAATATTTACATGCCAACCAATGTTATTTACGTGATATTATTTTATTATTTAAAAATATAAATCTGAAATAAAAAAAAATTTGAACTGATAAACTTATCACTGAGAGTCATCATTTACATATGTTATCGAAATTATTTTTAAAATTAATTAAATGAATAAAAAATGAATAGTAAATTTTTCACAGTTTATTACCATTGATTAGAATGAGATATAACCTCAATCTTTTATTAAATTATATTCATTTATTATATTTAATTAAATTTATTTTATTACCATATATTTTTGATTCATATTTCATTTGGAAATAAATCTGAAATTCATAATTATTTTCAATTTCTCTTATTACAATTTGAATTTATCGCTAATATTTTACTAGAGTCTGCATACTAACCTGTCTATTAATTCATTTTTTTTTCAGATACTTTTAAATTACGACACGCAAGCCAACGTTTTAATGTTACTACATTGTTATCTTTTACACTTGCAAATTTTAGTTTTGCTCCAGGAACATCATCTTCTGTTAAAAACATTTTTTTTCAAGTACACTTTAATGTGTGTTTATATGGGGATTTGACAGTGTTTGTCCCTACCGAACTACTAGCGCTACTAGTGAGTGATTTTTCGTACTTCAGGAAAAAGGCTCAATGTACAGAAGGGCCTAATGAGGATTTACCTAAGGCAGTGGTGGAGCACCTACGGCACGCGTGCCACAGGTGGCACGCAACAGATTATTATGGGCACGGCATTGTTTGAGTTGCAAAATCGAAATAATTAAAAATATGCTAGATGCCGAAAACAACTATCACCAAATAGCAAATACGACAAAGTTTCATAGCGCTCAATGTATTATCAAAATTATTATTTTCATCTCTGTGTCATTCATTTTTTTGACAACATAAATTTCTTTGGCTGCTTGTCGGCACGACATAATTAGATTAAAAATTTTTGAGAATAATTGGCACTTAGATGTAGAAAAGTTCGCCGCCCTGGCTTAGGGCCCCAAAAAAGCTAGTTCCGGACCTGGTAAAATGTACTCAACTTCGACGTGTTTAAGTGAAATTCTGACAACGCTAATAAATAACTTCCGATAACAAAATTTAGTGACGTGTTTTCTTGAACATTCGGTAAACTGGCGTGTCATTATATGTAACTTATAACAAGACATCACAACATCACAGATATAAACCAGTTACATGTTGGAAGTCGACTGAAAGCGATTAGCGATAATAGGTTTTCATTGTTGCTATCAGAGGGACAGTTTTTATGGCCGCCGTGAAAGTACAACGGTCAAGCAAAGCTTTTTATTGCTTCCTATTTTTATCTCAAGGCAAAGAAAGAACACTCGTGTTTAATTTTGACACGAAACAACAACAAGCACAATCTCAAGTCAGTTTTAAATATAGTTTTGCTTATCGATGTTACTCCAGTATTTGAATAATTAATTATACTCGAAATATCGAAAATCGATAATATAAAATTTGCATTTTCTGTAACAATACTGATTAGACTAGAGACACACGTGCATAGATAAATAGATAGATTGTTTTTTTTTTTTTGAGAACTTAAACAGATATAAATAGATAGATAGATTTAGACAGGTTTATTAATATTTCTCAAGCCGTAACATTTACAAATGAGAGTTGTCTTCATTAAAATACAAAATTGCGATACAAAAACTCATTCACAGTATAAAAGTATTTTATATATTTAAAAACTATTTCAGGTTTTACCTAAACATTTTAAACGTTATTTCCTCTCTCAAACTTATCTATACTGGTAGTATGTCAAAAAAAAGCCGGTCAAGTGCAAATCGGACCGAGGGTTTCGTACAAACTTGTAGGTATGTAAATAGTTCTTCCATCACGGGAATCGAGTCACGAATATTTTTCTTAAAAACAATAGGGTCTTTATATTTGCATACCAAATATCCTCCCAAAATTTGGTTTCAATCCGCTCATCCATTTGACCTGTATCGTGCAGACTGACAAACAGACGTACAGAGTTTATCCAAAAATATGTTTTTTGGATTTGAGGGACCTCAAAACGAAAAGATATTTAGAAAAGTCTTTTTTGACCTAAACTAGTACCTACCATTCCCCTAGGCTGGGCTGGAATGGTAATTGTTCCAAATTAGAATATGTCCTTAAGGAAAGTACGTCATTAAGAAACGCATATGCATCGTCGTGTATCCTATGTATGAAAAATGAGCTATACATCTTCGCGGCACATGCACGCGCGTGCATCTCTCTCACCGTATTTCACTGTTCCTTTTTCAAAAAATTCTTGCGAGACCTCAAAAAAATTGTTATTATTTTTACAGTTCGTCTAAAAAGGTGCAATGAAACACAGGTCGCCCGAAGGTTTATGAACGAAAAGGGAATACCCGCATTTATAATTATAATTATCAAAACAGTTTAACAGAAAACGGACATTATTGTTTTAAACGTTTTGTTTCCATTAAAAGGCTATATAATATGAAAAAAAACTTCCTTAGCGGTTTGCGTGTACAGGAATATTAAAAACAATTTTTATATTTGCAGACTTTTTATTATAGGAATATTATATCCCGCACACTTATCAGAATAAAATAATTATAGGTCTGTTTTTCCACACTGTATAGTTATAAGTTTAAGTACCGGATGTTTTACGATAAGCGGATTACAAGCACTTAAATCAGAAATGAAAATATAAAACTTTAAAAAAACGTGTCGCTTAACAGTCGTGGAAATTTACATAAAACTTTTAGTACAAAGAAAATCCTTAAAATGCGTTCACACTAAAATCTAAATTCAAATTTATTGTTGTTTTTCAAGTAAAAATTATCAACAGGTTAATTACTCTAATTACTCTAAATTAACACATACTAAATTATAATCTTTATTTATTTAGTTTAAATCAATTTTCATATAAAGGTAATAAAAAGGATAAATTATCTTGAGCTCGAGGATCCAACAATGTAAAAAATGCCATTGAATGCCTTCTATAAAATCCTCACTGGATAGATTCTGGTCGCGGGCCGTATTGAGATGGCTTGAGGGCCGGGTGCGGCCCACGGGTCGTATCTTTGACATCACTGATTTATAGAGAAATATGTATGTTCACAATCTAAAGCTGTATCCTGACTATGCTGATCGGCAAAGCTATTACAATCGGCAACGAATTTGCCTGATAACGAAGTTGATAGTCACGTCCACACTAGTGCAGCTTTGCGGATCGACATAGTCAGGACACAGCTTAGGGTCATTGCCAAATCAGATTTTCTGACAATCTTTTCTGCAACTATGAGCATAAGTGAAATAAATAATAGATTATTCAAATATAAATGTTCGGCAGTAGCGAAGTGTAGTGATTAGCAAGATCAAAAGTAGTAATGAGATTATAACCGACGAGTTCTGTTTGGTTAAACTATCAAAGAAAGGAAGTCCGCCTCGGTACTACAATCCATTGTAATGCAGTTCAGTTTCGAGAATGGGGTTGTAGTGGAGCCGACACAATACACCGCCGTGCCAATGGTAGATAGCAGATAGGACATTTGTCGCCTGGCCAATTATCTAAAAACCCTTCAATTAAATCTCCTAATATTCTCACATTCGTAACAGGCTCAGAGAGACAGAACTGTAGGGAGATCATCATCCCCTATTGATTCACGATTATGTATAGAGTGATTATTAAGCACGTTTGGGGTAGGATATTATTTCTAGAATTTAGAATGATAAATCTCTGTTTCAGATTGTACAACATAATATATAGAGTGATCCTTAAAATTCCTTCGAAAAATTCGGAGACCATTTTAAAACTATAGATTCGATTAAGCGCGTTTTCATCCCCCGACAAAATATCCTTGACATAATATCCTCGAAAAAATATCCTATCAGCAAAACGGGTGTAGAATTACTTTATTACTATCTCACTTTGTATACACGACCTCGTAATTGTTTTTTATAGATCTTTTGACAAAGTTTCATGTGATAGGGAATGACTGAATTCATATATGATTTCGTCAAGTTCGTATGATCAGCTGACGTAACATCTACCATCGTACATCCACCTGACGTTTTTTTTTTTATAAAGGATCATTAATAACTATCGTTTGACAAATTTTCAATCGATACGTAATAATTAAAAATATTATCTTACAGTGTGTCATTCAACATTAAATGACTCAGCAGAGATAACTCCGTACGTGCAAAATTCACTAGTGCCTCTGTGGCCTGTGCTGTGTGCGCTCTGTAAATGTGCGAATGCAACAGTACAGAACAGCTCAGCACAGAGCAATGGCGCTCGGAGTGAGTCATTCACAAAAAAGAGCGACTCGCTCTGCACCGAGTAAGGAGTCGTTCATTATGAACAACTCGCTCAGGAGCGTCAAAAGGTCGCATACTTTTGAATCACATGTATGCATGCGCCATACCCCCGTGTTCCCGAACAGTCAGGCCGACAGACAGACAGACAGAGAATATGTCGTTGTGGATCCACCCTAGTGATTATTACCATAATATAGCAGTCGCGCATATGTACCTAGCTACTGTGTGTACTTATTATATAACTATACATGCTCTGTGAGTCGGTGGCAATCGAAATGTTACTCTAACTTTATATAAAGTACTTATCTAACTGTTCACTGTTTCAGAACGATTGTGTACGGTTTCAGGTACCGTTTAATCTAAGAAGCTGAAATGAACGACGTATTCAGTCTTCAGAATAGTAGGTAATAACGTAGTATTATTGCAGCACTAGCTTTACCGGCGGATTTATCCTGTACTTCAAGTTGAGTCAATTTATAGTGTACCAAGTTTCATCAAAATTGGTCTAGCCGTTCTTGAAAAATACTGGTTCAAACAAATAACAAATCTAGAAATACGTTTACCTGCATCTAAGTAGAACGAAATTATCAAAAAACTTGCGAGAAAATGAAATTACAGAGATCCCATTTGCTATTTGATATAGTTATGTAGGTTTATATGTTTTTTTACTTATTTATTTATACAGGCTGACCGGTAATTGCTCGTATTCCTCTCGGGAAAATATTATACTGTGATGAATTTGGAATGACTTAACTTAGGGGTCGGAAATGCGTCATTTCCGAGAAAATCTACTCCGGTTTTCTTTTTACAAAAATCCAAATTTTGGGATTTAAAAAATAAGAAAAAAAATATTGTCACTATTTGGATCTAATAGCTTACTAATTGGCCAACCTTCCTAAAGCTATAAAAACCACGAAATTTATACTGTTAGATTTTATGTTGTGTGTTAAAACTTACAATAAATAAAAAAAATAAAATAAAAATTGTTCACAGAAGTGTCATGATCATAAAAAAAACGCATTTCCGATCCCCAAGTGATAAGGTTAAATCATTCTAATTTAGTCATAGTTTCTTCTTCCGAGAGAAATATGTGCAATTACCGATCACCCTTACAAGCCTACAAATACATGACAAAGTTTCAGAATTTGAAATATAAAACTTCCTTTTATCTCTATATGGCAAAATGAATATCAAATTGTTGATTTTTTGCAAGTTCGATTTGCTCTTGGCCGTTTTTTTTAGATAATTAATTATTATTTATCATTTATAAAGCAGTATTTCTCTTAAATGTTTTACTTTAAACAGTGCAAATAGCGTATTCTCGAATGAACTAATTTCTTATGGTTTTATTTTATGCTTGAATAGATTTAGGACTTACCAGAAAATTGAAAATCTACCTACTCTATAAAAACGTGACTGCACTTTATTTTAATCTACTCACGTCATGGAAACTCCGTTACTTTTTGCAAGTTTTTCTTATTAAAAATAACTAGAATGCATTAAAATTATATTGAAAATGGCAGAAAAACCAACAGAAATAAATCATGAAAAATTCATACTTCGACTCAACTTGGTGAATATTTTATTATTGAATGGCGGTCGTATTCTAATATACTTTTCAAATTTACTAGACATTAGTTTTGTAATTTTTATTAGTAGTTCTCAAAGAACACCCCGACGAAGATTTTATATAAAAATTAGGTTAGAGCAAATAGAGATAATTTTTTTCACTTGAGATTATTTCTTGTAGAACAATTCTATATATATATATATATTTTTTTTTTTTGAATAAGCTATTCTCGTTCTAAATTTATTCAAAAAATGAAATTATATCGAGTTGGGGAACTTTCTAACGTTGTTGAACAAAGTCTTTATATTTAAAATATAATTTAAATCTTAGGAAGTTAGGCAGTATTAGTAAAAATGAATTAAATTAAATCAATTGAACGTATCGTCATGTATTGTAACTTATTCAGCAACATATTTTTATTATTTGTCTATCTTAATTATAAAAATAAATTGGTGAAGACGCCAGAATAAATGACGAAACGTTCAAATTATTAAATTTAATTCATTTTTAGGGTTCCGTATCTCAAAAGAAAAAAGGAATCCTTATAGGATCACTTCGTTGTCCGTCTGTCTGTTAAGACCCTTTTTCTTAGGAACGCGTGAAGGTATCAAGTTGAAATTAATATCAAATACTCACGTCTGCAATCACTTAGAGCTGTGAAAAAATCAACCTTCTAAGTCAACGCAATCAAAAGATACGGCCGTTTATGCCGCATATTTTGATACTCGCAAAGGGAATCAAAGTACCTACTTCCCGTTGACCTAGAATCATGAAATTTGGCAAGAAGCAATGTCTTATAGCACAAGTAAAGGGAAAAATACGAAAACCGTAAATTTGTAGTTGTTTCATTAAAAAAACTTTTTTTTGTGATTATAAACTTATTTACAGTTGATAAACTCACGGCCACGTATGGTCGATGTATGGGAACAAAAGTTTTCCAACGGCAAAGTTAAAAATCGATTCCCGTGATGGACGAACTCGGTGCGCGAGTCCGGCTCGCACTTAACCGTTTTTTACTAATACTTTACAACTTTCTAAGATTTTAATTATACTACTATAGGTACTATAGAATTGAATAATAAGACATTATATTTAAAAAAATATGTTTTACTTTTCAGTGCACATCGCTTTAAAAGTGTGTTTTTTTGATTTATTTATTTACTTAAGTGTAGTAAGTGAGTGTGAGTAAGAGAGTTTTACTTCTATTGCTCTTAAGCACACACTATTTTTTTTTGTACCGGTGTAGCTGCAAGCGTTATAACATGTTGAGCGACACTGGTTTATAGCGCACATATCAAGTTTCAGCCGATCATAGATCCCTCTTATTATTGTCACACTTGTTTTTAATGGCAATTCATATCATTCAACGGCATTAGCTACATCAGTCACACGCAGGACGTTTCGATCCCTCATTCCCCTATTGTGTTTGCACAATACACACACGCAGCCAAACACACACGCACGGTGACGAGGCCAGGGCTGTAGCCGACTGGAATCTAGGAAGCTACTGAAAACATTGATCACTTTTCAAAAAAATGGCCAAGTGCGAGTCACCGAACTTGTAGGAATGTAAATAGTTCGTCTATCACGGGAATCGAGTGACGAGTCTCGAAGATTTTTCCCGCTTAGCCTCTGGAGAACTGTTGTCTCCATGCATCGACAAAGATCGCGGCTATTTTGCCAACTAAGCCTGTAATTGCAATGAGTTCAGATAGAACTGAACTGTATTGTACCTCGTGTTTATATCTGATAGTCTAGTTGTCGTACCGTGTTGTATGCGAGAGTTCTCATATTGTACTTGTATAAACGCATAAAATATAATTAATACATTAACGTTTCAATCCGGATTTGGACCTTCTTCAGAACTGATCTAAAAAATATGAAAGATCAGTTCTGAAAAAGGTTCAAATCCGGATTAAAACGTTAATGTATTAATTATATTTTTTGTTAATATATTGTCTGAAAAATTGGTCGATAATTTTATTTATTGAAGAGTTCTAATCAGACGTTAATCAAAGATTTGTTTAGCCAATCTTCTTACCAACATTTAACAAGTTGTGCTACAGACTTGTTTGATGGCTCATTTTAATTCGTTTGAAAAACGTTTTCATTCTTAAAGTTTGCAATATAGCCTCCCTGCGTCTGTCCTATTTTTAACTTTCCAGTATATTGAAAATGTTATTGTATTGGGTCATCATAATCAACATTATTAACAAGTTTTCATGTTTCAAGGTCATTACACTATTTTTACAAAATATGTCTGTGTACGTCGAACTTATTCGAAAGAAGTTTATTAAAATCGATTCAGTCGTTTTTATTCAATCAAACAGAAGACTGAAAAAAAGTGTATTTTAGGATTTTTTGAAAATTATTTTTCGGGTCTAATTTGTTAAATACCTACATATTTAATATTCAGTATTGATCATACTGGAAAGCTGGTTCTGTGCAGGGTCGGTCTGGGACCTAAAAAATTACCGGGAAAAATGCCAAACACCTCTACGACACCGTGTAACTAAGAAGAAAAAAAAAATCCGGATCGGACTGCACCGACCCACGGAGGATCGGCGGCCCACCGGGAAAAATCCCGGTATTCCCTGAGCCCGACACTGGTCGTGTGGACTTAAAGATTCGTACTGTACAGACCCAATAAACGTTTATTAAGGCCCCCATACACCTCGTTCATTTTTGGCAGTTTTCATCGTCACGATAAAACACGTCGGTCAAAACCGAAGTGTATGGGCAAAAACTGTCGATGAAACACGGCAGTTTTTATATCTGCCGAATCTTGATTTTAAACACGACGTGTTTGCTGGTTGTCGTTTCAAATCGTAATGTGTGGCGCTTTCCGATAAGAATCGACGTGTTTATTCAGTGGTGCGACGTACAGCAAATCAGTCATATTAATTAAATTATTGTAATGAGTTTGAGTATTGATTTATATTTTAATAATAACTCAAAATAAGTATGTTCGTCCATTCTCAGGTAATTGAACCAATCCCCAGGTTCAAGTTTCAGCTCGTTCAATTCATACAATTGTGCCATTCGTGCCGTTGGAAAATAAAATCTAGTGAGTATTCTGATAGGGATAAAAAAAATAAAGCTTACGAAGACATGATTATAAAATTAAGAGAAGTAACAAGTAACAAAGGAATGTGTAAAAAAGAAAATAGATTCTCTACGTGGTTGCTTCCGAAAGGAATTAAAAAAAGGAATCCAATCCAAGAAATCTGGATCGGGGACTGATGATTAGAAGATTTACGTGTGAAAATTGCCTGCGTTTAAGTAACCATTCTTTAGTCCATTTTGAACGTTTTCTTTTTGAAAATTTTAATTTTATAGCCACTGCGGCTGCAACTGCTAACGTTGTCGTAGGATCCATCAAAGCAGATCGTATTAATGATGCCACGACTTCAGAAAAACTGAACGAAACAACGCCTCTGTGTGGATATGGCCGTTGTTCGTGTTTAATTAACCGTACAGTTTTACCCGTGCGGTTAAAACTGCCATAAAAGAACGAGGTGTATGGGGATGGCCGTTGTTCGTGTTTAACCGTACAGTTTTACCCGGCGGTTAAAACTGCCAAAAAAGAACGAGGTGTATGGGGGCCTTTATGGCTTTTATCAATTATTCTTTGCAAATGACTTTAGTTAACTTATTAGCGTAAAGAGTGATTTTTTTTTAATTTCTTTTTATGACGTTATAGGTAAAAACTACAGATTAGTTTTTTGCATCAGCAGCGTTCTCAAACTGATATTCCGTAATGTCAAAAAATTATAAAAGCAACTGAAATGCGCTCATTGCAGCCCTGAAATAAATCCACTTTTTCCAACACGTTATATAATGCACGTATTGTGTATACAATAGCATCCGCGCGGGATATGATCAAACTTTTTTGAAAGCCATCAATTTTACTTTTTAACTAATAAATAATGCTGGATTGAGCTAGTGAGCTGCTAGAAAATTTTTATAATGCATGCATATTCCAGATTCGTTATTTTAATTGCGTAGTTAAATATTTATTTTTTAATTTCTTGTATTTAATAATGCAACTAGATGGACCTGTTCAAAACTTTTTTGAAGGTGACTTAACACAGTCTTCTAAGATCAATTTTTGGCACAGGCTGTCGCCAAAAAATTTTTTGCCACAGGCTGTTGCCCAAAATTTTTTTGCCAACACAAAACTTTTTAACACGTGCTTTTGGGTTAGTTTTCAAATATTCAAGTGTTTTGGTACAGGCTCGCGGCGCAACTAACCGTTATTTATTTACACAAAACATTTTTGCATTTGATTTTGGAATAGTTTTAAAAGCTTGGTGTGTTTTGATGCACGCCTGCCAAATTACCATAACAGGTGTACACGAAACATTTTTGAATGTGTTTTTAGAATAGTTCTCCAAAATCGATGTGTTTTAAATCTGCTGTCGATAGGAACAGTACTCGGCTCTTCGAGCCTCGTAACAATAATTCAAGTACAAAATTCAGGCCTGCGGCCTTCATAATTGTAGTTTTTCTGAAACAAAACATGTTTGCATGTATTTTTAGCGTAACTTTAAAAGGTTTGTGTGCTTTAATATACCCCTGCACAATTGCAATAACTGCTTTTTTTAGGAATTTCCCCTTCCCCCCTTCTCGTTTCACTGCGAAAAAATTAGCATACCCCTTTATCGTTCACCCGGAATTACAATTCGCATACTCCTATATCGTTCAACCCGGAATTGTTTTTTTTAAAACTCCCCCTTTAACCCTTGCCGTTTCACTGCGAAACAATTCGCATACCCCTTTATCCTTCACCCCGGTATTACAATTCGCATACCCCTTTATTTTTCACTCCGGTATTACAATTCGCATACCCTTTTATCTTTCACCCCGGTATTACAAATCACACCCCTTTTCCGTTTACTCTAGTATTGCAATTCGCATACCCCTTTTTCGTTCACCCCGGAATTGTTTTTTAAAAACTTCCCCTTTAATCCTTCACGTTTCACTGCGAAACAATTCGCATACCCCTTTATCCTACACCCTGGTATTACAACTCGCATACCCCTTTATCCTACATCCTGGTATTACAACTCGCATACCCCTTTATCCCTTGCCCCGGTATTACAATTCGCATACCCCTTTACCTTTCACCCCGTTATTACAATTAGCATACCCCTTTATCGTTCACCCCGGTATTACAATTCGCATACCCCTTTATCGTTCACCCCGGTATTACAATTCGCATACCCCTTTATCGTTCACCCCGGTATTACAATTCGCATACCCCTTTATCGTTCACCCCGGAATTGTTTTTTTAAAAACTCCCCTTTAACACTTCCCGATTCACTGCGAAACAATTCGATGCATGTCAAAGTAACATTATTCAATCATTGTTTAGATTTATAAAAAAATCAACACACTAATTTTTATACAGTGTATTTAAGCAATAACCGATCATTACATTATTTACAATTTTAAATCTTAGATTAACGTCTGAACTCTTCAAAGAAATAAAATAATCGACCAATTTTTTCAGACTGTATATTGACAAAAAATTATAAAATTATATTTCAATAGATGACGTTTCGGTCCGGATTTGGATCTTCTTCAGAAATAATCTACTTATTTTCTAATTGAATAAAGATTGATTTTTTATTATTTTTGAAATGTTATTGAAAAATTTTATTTATTTACAGTTTCATTTATGTATATATTTACTGGCATTTAAATAATAATTCTAAAATAAATGTATGTAAGTGAATACACTTGTCACAATCTATTCGAGCTAGGTGTGATTTCTCTTCCGGTGGTTGTTGCATTCATGGTGACTGAAATTTTCACTGCTATTTGCGGCTGCTCCTTAACCTTTTTCTTGATCCAGAAACCCATGTTTGGAATCAAAGAAACCTGGAACAATAAAACAAAAGCAAGCAGACATATCCTTCTAATTTTATTAAATGTTTTTACTTTTAACTTTTTAAGCGTGCTTTAATTTGTAAAATTTTTTAAATTAAAATTCTATGACAATTTTCCACACCACCTATTGAGGTATTGTCGGGGCGCGTTACTCCTTTTTTTTACATGGTAGAGTTCCCCAGGAGGCCTATACAACCATGAGAGTTAAAAAGCGATTTTTAACTCACCTATTACGTGCTTCCGAGAACAGCTGACGAACGTCGAGGACTCTATGCGCGTGCTGTGAACCTGTAAAAAACAAAAATAAATTATTTTTTTGGTACTATTATTTTGTATTATACTTCATCACGTTTTTTTAATGCACGTTACAATTCTTGTAGTTTGCAACGTGCCATATGCATCCTGTCGCTACTACACATTTCGATAAATCGACTATGGAGCAAACAGGGCATATGATTTTTTTTTAATTTTTCACTATCACGTATTTTTAATGACGATACCTCACTGATCACCGTAGCGACTGCGAGGCATAGGGGACGCATGATTCTTTATTAATTTTCTAACACTTATTTATAGACGACATTCTCGGTATAAAACGTAGTACTTCCCTCGATGAGTTTCCCTTGTTTTGTCGCTTCTAAAATTTGAACGCGTACGGCGTGCATTGCGCGCGCTCTCGAAAACGCGACGTAGAGTTGACCGTGCGCGAATACCGGCTTCGAAAGATATATGCCCACTTTTTCGAGGGTCGATCCCTGGGCTTTATTTATTGTCATCGCGTAGGCAGGACGAATGGGAAACTGACGCCTTTTCAATTTAAAAGGCAAGTCGCTATCGGCCGACGTCAGATCCAATCTCGGAATAAAAACTCTGTTGCCTTCAAACCGTCCCGTTATTATCTCTGCATCTATGCAGTTTTCCATCAAGTTTTTAACAATCAGTCTGGTACCGTTACACAGACCTTGTTTCACTTGCAGATTCCTCAGCAGCATTATTATTGCGCCGGTTTTCAATGTCAATTTGTGAGGCGGCAGTCCGGATGGCGTTATTGAATTGAGAAATTCGACGCTAAAATTGCTCTGTTCTTCCTCATCGTCGGTCACTATCGAATCCACGCTGTTGTAGGATTTTGCCAGACCGTCGAGCGAATCTATAATTCTGTCGTTCAGTAACGTGCAGTCGTCATTTCGCGGACACAATATGGCGCTCTTATGGATCGATCCGTCGGTCGCCAATGCATTTACGCCGAATATCTCCGATACTACGTCGTCTACCACGCACACGTCCGGTATAGCAATGGTATCGTTCGGTAAATTGACGTGGTTTTCGAGTTTTCCTTCTCCGAGTTCCCGAAGCCAATTCGTAAATTCCGTTTCGTCCGCGTTCGCTCGCATATTCCTCGTAAGCGAGAACGTTCTGAATTTCGTCCATAAGTGACAGTTCTTGACGCAATTTTCCACTACCTTTGTCCTGTTGGCGTTGCGCACGACAGGCAAACATTGGCGAAAATCACCACCGAGAAGGACGACTTTTCCGCCGAATGGTCTTTCTACGCGCGTTATGTCTCTTAGCACTCTGTCGACGGCTATCAGAGACGTGGCCGGTGCCATGGTAATTTCGTCCCAGATGATTATCTTTGCCGCGTTGATTGCCTGTGCTTGCGCTGTGCCGGGCTTTATGCCGGAAGTCGACGTGTCCAATAGCGGTACCGGCAGTTTAAACTGTGAGTGGACCGTTCGTCCTCCCTTCAACAGTAGCGACGCAATTCCTGTCCACGCAACCGCGATTACGGAAATGTTCATTCCTCTCAAGGCGCTGATGAGTGCGTTGTACAAAAAAGTTTTTCCAGCGCCGCCTACACCGTCTAAATAAAAGTATCGCGCGCGTATTTCGGTGTTTTCGACGCTTCTCATTACTTCCGTGAAGATTTCCAGCTGATCTGCGTTCAGCATTTCTCTCATTCGATCGGCTTCCGTACGCTCGATCTCCGCATTAAAATCGTCTTCGGGACGTTGTACGACGTGCACCCGCGGTTGTTCAAATCCGAAATCCGTTAATCTATGTCCGTGCAAGGCGAGGTTGTTCTGGATATCGCTCAGAGCTAGATCTTCCGCGATCCGTCTTTCGTGAATTCGCGCGAAATCGTCGATTAGGTCGTCTTTGAACTGCTCCCACAGCCTTAGGGGCTCGTCGAGTTCGCAAAAAATCATGATGGTCGCGATCAGAGATCTTAACTGTCGAGGCATTTTGAACGTTGCCGCTTCTCGCATGCATCTCGTCCATTCGCTATCGTCGGCCAACAGATTTCTTTGTCTCGCAGCATCTTTAAAAGTCGGACACACCTCGCCGTTTACTGTTCGCACGTCTTCGAACGACGTAGCTCCTCTAACGTGCAACAAAAGCAGTCTGAGATAGTATCTCTCCTCATCTCTGGGATTGACTGTGTACATTCGCGAAATTACGTCGACGTGTTTTTTCATGTCGGTCCATATTTTTTTGTTAAAAACGTAATGCGTTGGAATCTCCGAATATAAATATTGTCTTGCAGCATGATTTCTTATGTTCAATTTGAACCAAGCCGTTAGCGTCGTGTCTCCCGCGGCTGCCCTTTCTACGGCATGCTGTTCGTTTCCCTCCTGGAAGTAAACGGCTTGTTGAAACGGCAGATGTACCGCCAATCGTTTGATCGTATGGCTCCTGTCATGCATCTTGAACTCGTTAATTCTCCACAACGCTTCCGGTGCGCTGACGTAGCGCGCGTCTACAAACGTTTCTAGTTCGTCCCAATTCAAAACAGCGTCCTCGTTACCGATCTGTAAGCAAGCGCAATCGTGTCCTTTGTACACGTACTTGCATATGTACTTGACACTCTTTATCGAAGAGCAAATTTCAACATTTATGTGCGCGTTATACTTCCTCAACAGCCATTTATTATACGGCACGACGTATCTGTTGTCGAGTTCGTGTCCTCTGACATGAACAGTGCGTCCCGTGTCGCGTCGTTTATATTTGGGGTATCCGTTTTCGTTAACCGCGGTCTCATTCCTAAATTCTTTGGGGAATTCCTTGCTACATTTACCATCACTCATACACGGAGAGTTGGGAGCAAGTGTGCCGCAAGGTCCGTGTATCATCGCGTTGCTGACGATCGCGTAAAGTTCGGGTTCGGTGACCTGATCAGGAATCTCGGCACAAACGATTCTATCTACTTGGTCCTGTTCTCGCGGTTTGTCCTCGGCGCGTAGAATTATTAAAATATGGCAATGTGGTAACCCGCGCTTCTGAAATTCGATGACGTGTAGATACGCGACCGGTACACCCAAAACGTGCTTGACTCGAATGTCATGCAAAAATTCGCGAAGTTTCAGGTGAAATACTCTGGCTGTCAAATCCGGTCTATGTTCAGCCTTTTGCCACGGTTCTAAATTTTCTGTAATCTCTCGCCATTTTGGATTACACGTAAACGTAATGAACAAATCTGGTCGACCGTACTTCGTCACGATTGTCATTGCATCTTGGAAATTTTGGTGCATATTCCTAGGGCTTCCTTCGAACGTCGGCGGTAATATCACCATTCTACCGACTCTTGCCTGATTTTCCACCGCGACATCGTGCAAGTAGTCCATCAGTCCTTGATACATTTCGACGCGAAATTTCTGCTGATTTTCTCTAAAAAATTGAAGTCGCGAACCCTCGATTTTGACGTACCAGTCCACCGCGAGCTGTTGCGTAAGTTTCCCGCCGTTTAATATTGCATTAAAATATCCTACTCTAATCGCGAAGTTATAACTGAAATATTGGAGCATCGAAACGTTTTCTCTTCGCGCCGTTCTCTGCCTGTACGGCATATTCGGTTGCCAGCCGGGTTCTCCTCTCGGAAATAGCAACGGATAGCTCATCGGGTCGCAGTTCGGACTCAGTATTGATATTTTCCGAAACATGCCTCTTCGTGAATATATTCTAATGTCGCGTTCCAAAGGCGGAGCTCCGTCCTCGCTTCGAAATACCACGGCGACTTCGTTTGCTGTCGGTAAATTGTACCTACGTCGGTCGTGTCGACGATCCTCGCGAATGCTCATGAATATTTCAGACGCATCTCTTCCTTCGACTTCGGCTCGTCGATTTTCTTCGATTTCGACCTCTCTCAAGAATTTATAGCCCTCGGCGAACGGGTTTATTTCCCGAAAAAGTCTATCTAGCGCTTCTAACAATTCCGGAATGCACTGTTGATTTTCTTGCCGTTCCATCCTATGGTTTAGTGCATCCGCTGAATCTAGAAAATATAGTTGACCGTAACTTACATTACCCACGGGTCGTTCGATGTGGGCTATTTGATGATAGATCTGTCCGTGAATTCTGAAACAATAGGGTCCGCGTCCTGTAGGGGCAGCGATGTCGACACCAGTCGACGCAAACGCCAACGCACTATTGTACATCCTTATATTCTGCATAAAGTTAACCGAGTGTTCATGACGTCCGCACAACAGATCCTCCAGTAATTGTGGGTAATCTCTCGGCTCGAAAGCTATCTTCCCTTTTCGACAACAGTTTGTAAATTTCCTGTCGCTTGGCCGTTCGCTAGAAAAATGCTTCGCCTGACATTCGGCACATACGGCGTCCATAGCACCTAAATATAATTCTTCGGCTACGTGTTCTAACGCGATGAGATAGGTTGCCACTTGCCCTTCTCTTCTACGCTGTTCCCAATCATCTCGCTGAACTTCCTCAATTGCGCGAATCACTGCGTCGTTCTCTTCGACTACCATCGGTTCGTCGATTGCTCGCGGTTGTGTCAACGTAGGCTCGTCTTGAATAGACATCGACTCGTCGCTTGACACTTCTCGCTGTATCGGAAACGGTTGCAGTACGTTCTGCATAGGTTCGTCCGGTCGATGAGAGGGCCCCGCAACTGGAGATTCAGGCCGCGCGATAATATGCTCCAGTTGATCAACGACCGGTGTTGTGTCAACATGGCTGGAAATAGAAAGATTGTTATTAATTAACGTCGATGGTTGCACGACGATCTGAGCTGGCTCTCCGGCAACTGGAATTGGTTCTGGCTCAGCTACAACGATCGGATCGGCTTCCTGTTCGGCTGGCAGGTTTCCGGGGACTCTTCGGCTTCCTTTACGGACAGGAGTGAGACGTGTCCTTTTCTTTGGCGGCATAGTATTGCTGAAATCCTGCAACAATAAAACAAACCCAAACACACACACACTCAGCGTCTTTCACACAGATTCAAACTGTCATTCACACCAAACAATCAAACGATTAGTGGTTGATTAATAAATTTATCTATTATGTAATATTTTCCAATTATTTCCGAAACCAAAAAGTTTATCAAAAAAAATGTTTTCTACAAAACTTCCTAGTAAAATTAAGTTAAATTATGAAAAACATGCCATTATTATATTAAAATAAAAATAAAGTTATAGCAGATACAGGGTGTCTCAGACGACGATGGCCAACATGAATAATCCTCTGTTATTAGTGGAGATAGAAAATCGGTTAAAGATTTGTATAACATTTTTAGATTCAAAGATCTTTGCCTAAATTTAAAATATGTTATAGAATTAGACCTCCTGCATCGATTAAAACCAAAAAATAGATGCCTTCCCGACCTTTTTTATGAAATAATTCATTTTAAATTCACAATTCACTCAATGTTATTTCTACCGGAAGTGTTAAAATTTTAGAGAAGATTAAAAAATTAGTAATTTTATTTCAAAGGTTTATGATTCAAAAACTTATTATCAGTTTCTTTATACAATTTGCGATTTTCAAGCCCAAAAAAAAGTGGGGTTGCCGGCAATTCCATGGAAATATTTTACTTTGAAATAAATGAAATCAATCCTCCGAATCAGCTGATCGCCATTTACAATAAAAAATGATGCAACGTCGATAATAAAGATCGCATTTATTAAGTTTGTTCCAAGCAGCCAGCAAACGGTAAAGATACTGAAAGGTACGATTCTGATCCACGCGGCAGACGGCAGTGGCAGACGGCGAAGGCATGTGCCGCGACGGCAAACGGCATTACTTTGTAGTATTTATTTGTATGAGGCCGATTCCGACATACGACTGCAACTGCCTCGCGACATGTTTTGACGCGTAGCGGCAGACTGCACTTCCACACAAAACACAGTACTGCCGTTGAAGTTGACATTATGGACGTGTTGACAGACGAAGAAAGCGAAAATTTTATTAATTTAGTGTCTAAACAACCGTGTTTATTTGATTGCAAAAATCCTAATTATAAATATACACGTATTAAAGAAAATATTTAGAAAGAGATCGCTCAAGAACTCAATAAAAACTTCTTCACTATCATTCAAGTGTCTTTTTATCAAAGTTTCATAAGAGCCTTCTTCCAGTCTATACAATGGCAGTATAGGTTTTCTGCTTAATAAGTAATAGTATAGTAAAAAATTCGTTCCAAGCAGCCAGCAAACGGTTTCGAAACCGTCACCCGCATGCGCAGTAGGTAAAACGTGTTCTGAAATCGCCACTAACAGCTTCGTTTTACCTAATGCGCATGCGGGTGGCGGTTTCGGAAGCGTTTGCTGGCTGCTTGGAACGAACTTAATAAATCGTCGTCGTCGTCTTCTTCTTGCAATAAAACTTGTAGCATTTGAATATTCATAACTATATAGAAGACCCTTCGCAAATTAGTAATGCTGCGACGCAACTGCAGTGCCTGCTGCCGGATTCGGAATCTATACGACGGCAACTGAAGCCCGACAGCAATTGCTGTCGGTCATCTGCCGCTATTGTCTGCCGCGTGGATCGGTAATGTAACCGTCACTCGCATGCGCAGTAGCTCAGACGAAGCTGTTTGGGTCGGTTTTGGAACACGTTTTAGCTACTGCGCATGCGAGTGACGGTTCCGTTACCGTTTGCTGGCTGCATGGACAAACTTATGAAATGTCATATGACGTGAATACTTAACACATAAAATAAAAAAATTACATAAAATAAATAACTATTGTGTAATTATGGGTTATGTTATAAACAATAATTTAGATACGAATTGGTTCTTCTTATTTCTACAAAAAAGAAAAATTAACACTTTTAGTAGTATTCATAACTGTCAATCTTTTGAGGTTAGAACTTCAAACTCCACGTGTTTCGGAGCGTTAGAAGTCCACGCGGAGTTGCTAAATTGCCTTTTGACTGAAGTCACGGTAGCCAAATTGAATGTTAAATATTTATCCATAATATTTAATTATAGAAAATTTTTTAGAAAATCTATCATAAAAAATCATTAAAATAAGCAAAAAGTGTTCGCATATGAAATGTTTTATATATTTATGACTCTGAAATTTAATTAGATTTACTACACATCCTTAAATGGGCAAGGTAGTGCAGAAAGGATTGTTAAAAAATTTAATTTGAGAGTGACCTAACATACATATTTCTCTATATGAAAAGCATTGTAGAGTTTTAAATCGATCCTGCTCAAAAAATATTTTATTGATTGAACCGTTATTTTTTTTAAACTGTGTATAAATGTTTTTAGCATCGTGTTTTGTACAATTTCCACTTCGAAACAACGTTTTTGTTCGGATTTCGATCAAAATTTAGCTTAAAAAGCGATCTTTTTAATGTTGAACAATCATTTGTTTTTGTGAGTACAATCTTAAGGTACGTCCAAGATGCAAGCTGGTAGTCAGATTCAGATTTTCGGCGTCTGACTGTCTGACTCCGAGCGGCGTTGGGTGTGGCCAATATGAAAGCTGGTTATCGGCGCAGACAGAGCATTAATATTAAATATTTATAGAGCTAACAGTACAGATTGATAATAATAATAATATTTCACCTAGCTATAC
This sequence comes from Xanthostigma xanthostigma, assembly GCA_963575645.1. Lineage (NCBI taxonomy): Eukaryota > Metazoa > Arthropoda > Insecta > Raphidioptera > Raphidiidae > Xanthostigma > Xanthostigma xanthostigma. The sequence goes on along the minus strand of OY754473.1, from coordinate 24,807,578 downwards.
TAAGTATACATGTGAATAGTTAAATTAAAATCAAATTAAAAGCTAAGAATTTAAATATTCTTTAAATATTGCAGCTTTGTTGCTGCTTGGTGACAATGTTACATCTAAATTAAAACCTTTTAAAAGTGAAATACATCCAATTAATAAATTAAGGTCGATTTACGGGGAGTACAAACACCTTTTTCCGCAATTACTTGCCGACGAAAACCGATTTTTTTAATATTTCCGAATGAGTCCGGATACTTTTTACTTTATTTTGTCAAAAATTGAACACAGGCTTACGAAGAACTGGGCCAACTTCCACAAAACCCCTTTTTGAAATAAAATCCTCGATATCCATATTTTATATCACCTAAAAACAACACTGTCAGACGCAGGTTGTCTGAAACCAGAATGTACAATTCATACCGGTAAATATCTGAGTCAGAGAGCCGGTGCGCCGGAAAACTGCGCGCTGGTGCATTATGGCCAGTTCGATTTAGCAATAAAGGATTTTATGCACGCCGACTGTCTGACTCAGAAAACCAGCGTCTGACTACCTGACTACCAGCTTGCATCTTGGACGTACCTTAAGGTAAATATACACTTTCGCGGTCACCTGGTTTTTTGGCTCTAGAAAATTGAAAAATCATCCGATTTCGATGAATTTTTTTTTTAAATCTTCGTTTTTATGGCGGATTTATGGAAAAAAATACGAAAATTGAAAAAATCAATATTTCTCTCAGTTTCATGACTTTAAATGCAAAAAAAAATTGACTTTCTACATATAATCCTTTATAACTGTTTCTGACGTCGTGGAATCAAGTTCGTATATTTTTTTTCGCAATCTATATAAAAAAAAGAATCTTTTGAAAAAAAAAAATTTTCAAAAAAGTTAATAAAATCACATTTACACGAATGTTCCAATTTATGCATTTTGATAACGATAAATTAGGACTGTCAATGTGGATTTCAATGATCTCGGTCTCAAAAAGTTCCATTTTACGGCGGATTTATGAAAAAAATTAGTTCACCCCGGAATTACAATTCGCATACCCGTTTATCGTTCACCCCGGAATTGTTTTTTTAAAAACTCCACATTTGCCCCTTCCCGTTTCACTGCGAGACAATTCGCATACCCCTTTATCGTTCACCCCGGAATTACAATTCGCATACCCTTTTATCGTTCACCCCGGAATTACAATTCGCATACCCGTGTAACGTTCACCCCGGAATTGTTTTTTTAAAAACTCCACATTTGCCCCTTCCCGTTTCACTGCGAGACAATTCGCATACCCCTTTATCGTTCACCCCGGAATAACAATTCGCATACCCCTTTATCGTTCACCCCGGAATTACAATTCGCATACCCGTTTATCGTTCACCCCGGAATTGTTTTTTAAAAACTCCACATTTGCCCCTTCCCGTTTCACTGCGAGACAATTCGCATACCCTTTATCGTTCACCCCGGAATTACAATTCGCATACCCCTTTATCGTTCACCCCGGAATTACAATTCGCATACCCGTGTAACGTTCATCCCGGAATTGTTTTTTTTTAAAAACTCCACATTTGCCCCTTGCCGTTTCACTGCGAGACAATTCGCATACCCCTTTATTGTTCACCCCGGAATTACAATTGGCATACCCCTTTATCGTTCACCCCGGAATTACAATTCGCATACCCGTTTATCGTTCACCCCGGAATTGATACTACTTTGATGAAATATTCGTAACATTGACAGTCGATAATGTGTGTAACAATTATCGACATAACCTAATTTATCGTTATCAAAATGCATAAATTGGAACATTCATGTAAATGTGATTTTATTAACTTTTTTGAAAAATTTTTTTTAGAATATTCATTTTTTTATATAGATTGCGAAAAAAAATATACGAACTTGATTCCACGACGTCAGAAAGAGTTATAAAGGATTATATGTAGAAAGTCAATTTTTTTTTGCATTTAAAGTCATGAAACTGTGAGAAATATTGATTTTTTCAATTTTCGTATTTTTTTCCATAAATCCGCCATAAAAACGAAGATTTAAAAAAAAAATCATTGAAATCCATCTATTTTTCGATTTTCTAGAGCCAAAAAACCAGGTGACCGTGAAAGTGTATAATTACACAATCTAATGTTCTAGATGACAGGGAGTTTGAATACGATATTAGACTGCTCCTGATATATGGAAACTGTAATTATAGGATCACAATCTAAGGTTATTGTCAAATCAACTTTTAAACAATCCTTTTTGCAACCCAGCATAAGTCGCATTTTCTTTAATTTAGACTCTAAAATGGCTCAAGCATTTTCAAATTTGGAAAAATACTTATTTTTTACGCATAGATTCAACGTAGCAAAACTATCATTTTAGAGTGTAAATGAAATAAAATTAATTAGCAAAACCGTAACGATCGCTTGTCAGATTGTTAAACTGTCGGTATTTATTTGTTTCATCAAATTTTGTTTTACACAGCACACTGATCAGTATATTATGTGTTACGGTTAATACTAGAAAGTAGTTTATTCGCGAATTAACCGGCTAATACCCGAATTAATTAACATCAAGGATTGGTTAATTCGGGTAATTAGCCGATTAATTCGCGAATTAACTACTTTCTTGTATTAACCGTAACATATGCATAACGTCAAAAAGTTATTTTGATCCGTTTTGTAGCTTTATTTTTGTTCAGAAATAAAATACAGAATTCGAATATATTAATATCCAAAATTACGTCCACATGAAAAACTAATGTACATGTCAATATCTCATTATGCAATGGATATATAAAAATGAAACCTACGCCACTGGAGAGACCGTAAATTTATCACTTATCACAAAATGGTCGAAGAAATTTTCAGATGTCTTCGTAAATAAAAAAGTTATGGCCAGTTTTCAAAAACGGCAATTTTCACTATTTTCTAAATAAATTTATAGGGTGCCAAAATACAGTTGTTTTTCTCGATGGGACGTTAATAAGCACAATTTTCTGCACTACTTTGTCCATTTAACCGACTTTCTATCCTCACTAATAACAAAGTTACCCATGTTATCCAACGTCGCCTGAGACATCCCATAGGTACATTATATTTCAAAGTTCAAATATTATTTAAATTCTTATTATGAACACAGACTTTTTCCAAAGATATGTTTTGTGTTCGGGGGACTACAAATATTATTTTTCTCAACAATGGACAATATGCAAATGAAAATAACGGTTTACCTATATTTGTATTACTGTCATTAACCGTACTTATAAATTATTGTATAATCTTTTAACAATTTAATATTTTCTCAGAGCAGTATGTTCGCTGAAATATAGCTCAGTATTGGATAATAAGCGAATTCTCATAATAATTAATTGACGAAAGTTCACACCTAAACATTTCAACAAATGGATATTTCCGTGTATTAATTATTATAACACATTGTAATTAAAGCGTAATATATTCCTGAATGACATGTGAAGATGAAATTTTTATTAATTTTACGAAAAACTGACAAAGTGACAAACCATTTAAGTATACACGGACAACAATAAAACACAAAAAATATTCTTTATCAATTATGTAAACAATGGTCAAATAGCATTTTTTATTTTTTTTTCAGGACAAAATTAAATTCAATGTTTTTAGTATTAAATATAGGTATTATAAATTTACCATACATTTTCTTTAGATAGAATGCAGATATTAAAAATTACAGTTGACCCTATTTTCATTGTTGAAATTAATTGTCTTTATTTATAAATGTATTATTTTATTGTTTTTACGATAAAAAATTCCTCTGAACTTATTCTGTACATGTATGTATAGTGAAATATTGATTTTACAGTAGAAATAACACTTTTCTGCGAAAAATGTACCAGCTTTTTTTGACAAAGGAACAAATTAGGTATATATAAATATCTGAAAAAAATGTACTTACCTACCGTTCGTCACAAATCACAATCACACACAAATTAAATTCAGCTAATAAATATAGTTAAACGGTTTGAACAAATTCACAAATCACAGTATATTACTTCGAATAAAAACTGCACACTTCTGACTAAATTAGTCAATACACATGAATTAGCTTTAAATACGAACAGATCTGATATTAGCTAGGTATTGAGAATTGCCAACTTTGGCAAACATCACTGAACAGAACCCAAAAGGAAAAAGATATTATTATATTATTTTGCTATTTTCTTCAATTTACTGGAATTCATAACTGTCACCTTCGCCGTGTATATTATGACAGAATACTCAATTAACATATTACGATGAAAAAAAGAATATTTTAAAATAGGTACAATTTCAATGTAGCGCTATCTCTGAATACCGTGACGAATTAAAATTTTCTTGGAGAAAAAAGAAATCTTTTTGTCTTTTGATTTTTATACCGAACACGCCGCTATACACCTGAGTTTAGCGCCGATATAAAGATTGTATTAATTGCTTAATTTTAAATATTGCACCGTAGACTAATTAATATTTTACCATCTCTCGTTTGAACTTTTCAGAATCCTATAAAATGCATCAAATTTAGGTTTCTAAGAGTCAATTTTTTACCAAACAAAAAATTACTCATACTACACACAACTATGGCAATTCCTGTCAGAAAACATTCACATGTAGGTAATATATTCTGTGATTTCTGTTCTGATTTACCTGATACGACCATACGACGTCTGGTTACCTTAACGATGTTGAATGTCCATTGAATAAATTAATCACGTATTATTATTTTTTAAGAGAAGTCAAACCCTCCGTCCGCCTAATAAATTTTTATTCTCTTATTAAAGCCACTGCCCACTGAGGCTGAGCAAACTTTTCATTGTCTTTCGTACAAATAGTATCTAATAAATACCTCATAACATCGTCCGTAAAAGCATCAATACAATAATATACAATAATGTATAGAGTTTTATTTTTACAATAATGCAATCAATAGATGAAATATTTAAAATGAATTATTTGTCTATAATTAAATTCCACAACCTTACAATAATCGGATTTCAAACTTCAAAAAGTTTACCTTCAAATATATAGAATAATTAATCCATAAATAGTGTTCTGATATCTGAAAATTGAGAATAAATTATTTCATAATTAATATCTGAATGTATCGGTGCTATCACAACCACAAATCGTACCTATGTCTATCAGCTGTCAGAATAGGTACATTATGTAATGAAATGCGCAAAATGTCACTTTTTTGAAGAAAAATGTATTCAACAGTAGACAACAACGCTAAATTATATCCATTTCGATTATTTTTGTAGAATATTATTTTGTCGTTGCAAGATCAGCCATTTTTATTTTTGATGACATTCGACTTTCGCAAAAGGAGTATAGTAAATTTTTTGTGAGTTTATTTTTGGAATATATTCGGTCAAAAACCGTATTGAAACTATGAATCGATATTCAATAAGCATTTAATTACAACACAGTCATCCTGTAGCTGGCAATTATCTCTTAATTTTCAAAATAAAATATAAATTTAACATACCTCGAATATTTGAATTTTCGCGGCAATTTTACTTCAGTTTTTGTTCATTGCTTTGGCCGGGTGTATTTTTAAAGTTTGCGAGCTAAATTCTAAGTGTCGACTACGCGCGACCATTATTAGACAATCTAAAATTGCCATTTCATTCATATTTGTTAAAATATGTACGCTCAACAATTACGTTGCTGAAAATTACCAATTTCTTTACGTCAACTGACAGCTCATCAAAGGGAAATAATTTCATTATCTATTGTTTTCAATTCAAATGTCAAATTCTAGCTATTGAAAACAGAAGCGAAATACTTTCTATTGCATCTCTCTTGTACGCGTTACGTATACGCGTGCCCCTTGGCGGTTTTAAGATTTGAATATTTATCATTAAAATTCGGTTAATCGGGCGTGGGGTGTCTCTCAAAAGATTCTACATTTCTCAATTTACATAATGTTGACAAAAAGTTTCGATCCAAATTCCATAATCATGCTTAATTATGCGATTCAAAGGCAAAGTGACAGCTAAAAATTTTTCAATTTTTAGACAGTCAGTTATTTTTAATTTCGATATTCAAACAAAAATTGTCTCATTTCGCCGAACGAATACGCGACAAACTATAATTTTTCTGTCTCACTCGTACTTGAGGATAGTTTAGCGACGTGAGTCATACAATAGTCTCGATTCGTCGTCGCATGTTAAATTTCCGTAAAGGTTAGGCGGTGACCTTTTTGAAATTTTGACATGGTCCTAGCGAAACCCACCGCTTCACAGTCATAGTAACGCCGAAAAAAATCAATCACGCCGACTTTTGTCGGCGAATAAATCGCTATAAAAAAGTCGTTTTCAACGCTTCTTTTGCACATTCCAGTTACACTTTTTCATTGTGCATCGTTTAAAACGCGTCTCGACGTTGTCCGATAAATATCGAGCGAGATATGAGCGATTTCCCGCGCCGGGTTAATCTTATGGAAAATTTTATTTCGACAAAAATCGACCGAATTTCAGCCGAAAACCGTCCAGACTCGCAATCAATCGAAAGAGCGCAAAAATGTCTTCAATTTAAGACAAAATTCAACCTCGAGCGATTTTTTTCCGATTTTAGCCGAGCTTTCAAACATCGCCGCAATGCTTTTCTTATGGACGACATGGTCCACTTTGAAAAATCACAGGGGCTACGCCCCTCAAATGCTAGAGTCGGCAATGTCGCCACGCATCAAGTTAAATAGTCGTCTATCTGGCATTTTTTGCGCGAATTTTTTCCTTCAAAAATGTAAATTTGTATAGCTGCAAAAGTTTTTTTTTTTCAAATTTTTGCCTTTTAATACTACAGACTAGATGGACCTGGTGCAAAACTTTTTTGCTGGCGACTTAACACAGTCTTCAAAGATCAATGTTTTTGGCACAGGCTGTCGCCAAAAATTTTTTTGCCAACACAAAACTTTTTTACATGTGCTTTCGGGTTAGTTTTCAAAAATTCATTTTATATAGGCTCGCAACTTACCGCTATTTATTTACAAAAAACATTTTTGCATTTGTTTTTGACATAGTTTTCAAAGGTTGGCTTGTTTTGATACTCACCTGCCAAATTACCATAACAGGTGTACGCGAAACATTTTTCAATGTGTTTTCAGAATAGTTTTCCAAAATTGATGTGTTTTGATATTGTAATGTAGGACTACTCGGCTCTTCGAGCCTCGTTATATTAATTCAAGTACAAAATTCGGGCCTGCGGCCCTCATAATTATCGTTTTTCTGAAACAAAACTTTTTTGGCGTAATTTTCAAAGGTTGGTGAACATTGACATACGCCTGCCCAATTGCCATAACTGTCGTAAGCAAAACTTTTTTGAATGTGTCTGAAGAATAGTTTCCCAAGATAGATGTGTTTTGAAACGGATTAAAGAAATCTCCCAAAAGGCCCTCCTCTTTTCACTGCGCAAAAAAAACGCCTTCGCATCGGCAGGAACCCGTAATTGTTTTTAAAAAAATTGGTTGTATGTAAAGTCGGTTTACGGACGATGGTTTTACGTGATAACGTATTCCGCTCGAATATCATATTTAATAATACATTACTGCGCTCTCGCTTGCTCGCACAGGGTCAGGCGGAACGTTACACTTTTTCGTGCGTGCAGCTGGTGTTTCATCAATTTATAAGACGTTATCCCGTCAAAAACTTAGTCCGCCATTTTTAGAAGTCCGCCATATTGGATTTAGAGTGACGTCACTTTTTTTTCGAGTTATTCTCAGCAAGCACTTTCATTTGATACCCATATTGTAGGAAAGCATAATAAAATTAGTCCGCCGTCTTTAGAAGTCCGCCATATTGGATTTAGAGTGACGTCACTTTATTTTTCAAGTTATTCTCAGCAAGCCCTTTCATTTGATACCCATATTGTAGGAAAGCATAATAAAATTAGTCCGCCATCTTTAGAAGTCTGCCATATTGGATTTAGAGTGACGTAATTTAGTTTTCGAGTTATTCTCAGCAAGCCCTTTCATTTGATACCCATATTGTAGGAAAGCATAATAAAATTAGTCCGCCGTCTTTAGAAGTCTGCCATATTGGATTTAGAGTGACGTCACTTTATTTTTCGAGTTATTTTCAGCAAGCCCTTTCATTTGATACCCATATTGTAGGAAACCATAAAAAACTTAGTCCGCCATCTTTAGAAGTCCGCCATATTGGTTTTAGACTGACGTCACTTTATTTTTCGAGTTATTCTCAGCAAGCCCTTTCATTTGATACCCATATTGTAGGAAAGCATAATAAACTTAGTCCGCCATCTTTAGAAGTCCGCCATATTGGATTAAGAGTGACGTCACTTTATTTTTCGAGTTATTCTCAGCAAGCCCTTTCATTTGATACCCATATTGTAGGAAAGCATAATAAAATTAGTCCGCCATCTTTAGAAGTCCGCCATATTGGATTAAGAGTGACGTCACTTTTTTTTTCGAGTTATTCTCAGAAAGCCCTTTCATTTGATACCCATATTGTAGGAAAGCATAATAAAATTAGTCCGCCATCTTTAGAAGTCCGCCATATTGGATTTAGAGTGACGTCACACAGCTAACCATGCATTGTCATTCAAACTAAACGTGTATACAAATTTTCAACTCAATCGGTTGATGATGTCTGCTTCAAAATTACCGAAGGCATTTCCGCCATCTTTAGAAGTCTGCCATATTGGATTTAGAGTGACGTCACACAGCTAACCATGCATTGACATTCAAACTAAACGTGTATACAAATTTTCATCTCAATCGGTTGATGATATCTGCTTCAAAATTACCGAAGGCATTCTAGTCGCTCACTTAGTAACGTTAGGAACGTTACACTTTTTCGTGCATGCAGCCGGTGTTTCATCTTTTTATTTTGACGTGATTCATCAATTTATAAGACGTTATCACGTCAAAATATGCCCCAAAAGGCCCTCACCTTTTCAATATGCAAAAAATTAACGCCATCGAATCGACACGACCCCGCTATTGCTTTTTAAAGAAATCCCTCAAAAGGTCCTCCCCCTTTCACTGCACAAAAAGAACGCAATCGCATCAACACGACCCCGTAATTGCTTTTTAAACGTGTTTTTTTGACGTGTTGGCAAGGATTTTAACATACAGTATTAATTTGTACCCGAAATACTGGTACAGATTGCAGTCGACATTTTTGCGATCACTGTTTTTTCTTTGACGTAATGAAAAGAAACAGATATTTTGGAGAGCGTATCCACAATCCATCTCGATAGAGATCAATGCTTTTATATAGTCAATGACTTATATTCTTATAAAACCTCTTAGAATCTAACCTTCAAAGAAATGTCAAATTTTGTTAAAAAATTGAATATAATTTTATTATACAATCTGCATATTATTATGTATTTTAAACCGGTAAAATTTTACTTATTCCTCGCTTTCGATTTTTGAACGCACCTTAAATACCTTAACTATTACTTTGGTAATAGTTCAGTGCGTTCTAAATTTGCCATAATCAAAAGCGACGAATAAGTAAAATTTTACCTTTAAACCTTCTTCCAGGGTTTGCTCAATGAACAGATTTTCTATTTTATTGGTTTTAAATTAGTTTTTATAATGAATTTATGTATCCACTTACACAAACTGTGTTCCATGCTGAATTTTATGTCATAGACAATTTATAATGCTCTACTTTACTATTTTTTATATTTTGGATAAGATTCTTAGTCAATAATGCGAAATTAAGTGTGTTTGCATGTATTTATAAAAGCAATCAATACGTACCTAAACTCGGTATTAAATTTACAAAAGCTTCAAAAATGTAATTTTAAAGTTATTTATTTATATTATACGATGTTAATATTTATTAAGTATTCTTTTAGCACAACCCGCAACTAATTATAAGGTTCTCCTGTTGTATTTATTTCGCTAATCCATTGTACATAGTTTGTACATAGGTGGGCGTTTTTCATAAAAACTTGTATGGTGTTAATATAAGTAGTGTTACACAATTTAGAATAAATAAGATTTGTCTAGATAAGTTTTTTACTTGAAACTTTTACTGATTATAAATATTGCACGTATAATCCTTTTTTTGTGCCAGGGAAACTCTTAAGATTTCGCAGCATCTCCCCTAAATTAGAATGTTATATTTAAAGAATCATTTATTCGGAATTTCGTTTCATTCAAGTTTGACACATTTTAGGTACTTGTTATTTCAGCTAAAAACCAATATTCACTGTGTATAATAGTATGAACAAAAATTTATATTTCAAACGGTCACTATTTCAATTCAATTTCCTAAAAATAATAATGTATCCATTACTTATCTCCAGTAGGTATTGTCAAGAAAAGGCGACAGCTTATTTGCATATCTGAGTTCTATTCAGACGTTAATTAAAGATTTGTATTCATTATTAGACATTATATTTTGATAACCTGAAACTAACCTTACAAATGTCAGATTCCATTTTATGAAAAGATTTAAATATCAGCTTTGATTGTTTAAACTGAAAATATGTATCAATTGTATAGTTTTAATAACATAACACAGAAAAATATTTGACAGATTCATTGTTGAATTTTACATTCATTATTTGAACACTGACATTTCAAAATTCAAAAACTTGACATTCAAATACTTTCTGCATATATTATGTTTAATCCATAAATATTGATATCTGGAAAAAGAGGACAAAATATTTTATATAATTTCTGGATTGACATCGAACCATAGTGCTATAAGCCTATAACACTGTCAGTGAAAGCAACAATCAATTGTATAATTTTATTAGCATAACACAGAAAAATATTTGACACAATCATTGTTGAATTTTACATTCATTATTTGAACACTGATATTTCAAAATTCAAAAACTTGACATTCGAATACTTGCATATAATATGTTTAATCCATAAATATTGATATCTGAAAAAAGAGGACAAAAAAATTTTATAATTTAATTTCTGAATTGACAATGACATCGAATAACCACAAAACCTTTTAGTTTATCCACTGTCAGAATATAATATATTGAAATGACCAAAATGTTACTTATTTGAAGAAAAATCTTGTATTAAACAACCTGCACGCTAATATTTATCCCGCTAAGTTATAACCATTTAACCTATTTCGTTTATTTTTGTAGAATATATTTTTGTCAGCCATTTTGATTTCTACAGATGACATAATATTTTGTATGGACAAAAAGGAGTATAGTGTATATTTTGTGTGTTTATTTTTGGAATATATTCGGTCAAAAACCGTATTGAAACTATGCATCGATATTCAATAAGCATTTAATTACAACTCAGTCATCCTGTAGCTGGCAATTATCTCTTAATTTTCAAAATAAAATATAAATTTAACATATCTCGAATCATTTGAATTTTCGCGGCAATTTTACTTCAGTTTTTGTTCATTGCTTTGGCCGGGTGTATTTTTAAAGTTTGCGAGCTAAATTCTAAGTGTCGACTACGCGCGACCATTATTAGACAATCTAAAATTGCCATTTCATTCATATTTGTTAAAATATGTACGCTCAACAATTACGTTGCTGAAAATTACCAATTTCTTTACGTCAACTGACAGCTCATCAAAGGGAAATAATTTCATTATCTATTGTTTTCAATTCAAATGTCAAATTCTAGCTATTGAAAACAGAAGCGAAATACTTTCTCATGCATCTCTCTTGCACTCATTACGTATATGCTTGCCCCTTGGTGGTTTTAAGATTTGAATATTTATCATTAAAAATCGATTAATCGGGCGTCGGGTGTCTCTCAAAAGATTCTACATTTCTCAATTTACATAATGTTGACAAAAAGTTTCGATCCAAATTCCACAATAATGCTTTTTTATGCGATTCAAAGGCAAAGTGACAGCTAAAAATTTTTCAATTTTTAGACAGTCAGTTATTTTTAATTTCGAATTTCAAACAAAAATTGACTCATTTCACCGAACTAATACGCGACAAACTGTAATTTTTCTGTCTCACTCGAACTTATGAACTGTTTCGCGACGTGAATCATATTATACTCTCGATTCGTCGTCGCATGTTAAATTTCCGTAAAGGTTAGGCGGTGACCTTTTTGAAATTTTGACGTGCTCCTAGCGAAACCCTCCGCTTCACAGTCATAGGTACGCCGAAAAAAATCAATCACGCCGACTTTTGTCGGCGAATAAATCGCTATAAAAAAGTCGTTTTCAACGCATATTTTGCACTTTCCAGTTACAGTTTTTCATTTTGCATCGTTTAAAACGCGTCTCGACGTTGTCCGACAACTATCGACCGAGATATGAGCGATTTCCCGCGCCGGGTTAATCTTATGGAAAATTTTATTTCGACAAAAATCGACCGAATTTCAGCCGAAAACCGTCCAGACTCGCATCTCATCGAAAGAGCGCAAAAATGTCGTCAGTTTCCGATAAAATTCAACCGCGAGCGATTTTTTCTCGATTTTAGCCGAGCGTTTGAAAAGTCGTCCCCGTGTTATCCTTACCTACGCGAGGGTCCACTTTGAAAAATCACAGGGGCTACGCCCCTCAAATGCAAGACACGCCAAAAGCCTATTCGAAATTTCAAATAGTCCTCTCTGACCAATTTTTTGGATGAATTTTTTCCTCCAACCACTTCCAATTCCATAAACTTGCAAAATTTTTTTTTTCAAAATTAAGCGTTTTAATTAATAGAGATTTAATTAATGACTGCAAAAATGTACATTCATTTAAGAATAAAATGTGTGTGTGTGTCAGCTCCAACGCACGACTGGAGTTTACTCCTTAGATACGCTGTGTAATGTATTCGCACGTTAAATCTTACAGTTTAATGTTTGTCTCTTTTGTATTCCATATCATTCTTTCGCACGTTAAATCCTACAGATATATATTATGTTTGTCTCTTTTGAAGCGGACGAGCGTAACGCTACACTTAAAGCGGTGAAGCGTAACGCCTCACTTATTGATTTTATTAAATTTCCGTACCGGGCCTTATAAATCCAAATCGTAAACTCAAAAAAAAAAAAATTACAGAGAAAAATCTCGCGACAAGCTTTTATATCATATAAATTGTATAATGTAATGATTGGTTGAGTTTGATTTAATTTAAAGTTTATTTTTTTCTTTTTAGAGCATTTAGATTAGATTTAGTTTAGATTTATTTGGGTGATAAGACAATTGTATATCTCACAAACACTGCGACCTAGAAGATCTTTTGTGCATCCCCTAATAGTATTATTCCCAGTCTGGTAGAATGCTTTTTATGAACCTTATTACCTTACTGAGGGCTGCTCTCCATATGACCTCAGGCTTTGGAAAGGGCCTGTTAAGATATAGCAGCCTTTTGGAGAACACTGCTTCACATTCTTTTTCTTTTGCTTCTTTACAGAAGCGACAGTTATCATCTTGGGCTTTACCCATTTTTGAGAGATGGTATCTCAGAGGGCAGTGGTCTGTAAGGAGTCCTGTCATTATTCTCAGTTCTAATTTTCTGAGCATAAGGAGTTCTTTAGTCCTTTTGGTATTGTGCGAGATAAATCTCTTTGATTGTCTCAGTCCTAGAGTAGACTTCCAACGAGAGGCCTTCTTTTCGTCCTCCCATTTGCGAACCGCTAACTTGACATGGCTCTTTTAGAGCATTTAAATAAAATCTTGTTTTTAAAAATGTTTTTTACTATTAATTTTATTTTATTAACAGGTTTTTCGGATACATGTCGTCATTTAAAACATTATAATAGCGTTTAAACATTTAATAACAGGAAGGACAATGTGTAATTGCAACAATAGAACATGCATGTATTCTGTAGTATTATGTAACACGTACATTATCTAGTCAATGCCGGAGTAGGTACTTTGGACACTGAACATGTGTCCGTCATCCGTAACAGAATCGGCACTCTGTCGAGTGCCGCGTCCCCGTATGTATGATAAACACGGGGACACGGTTTGCACGAGCGGGTGCAGGATCAGTAATAAACTGTTTGACGTGATGCAACAAAGGGACGCGGTCGCTATTGCCGTACGGTTGCTATGTCACAGCCACGCGACTGCGGATGTCCTCGCTGTGACGACTCAATAATGAATTGACTGCGCTGCATCATTTATATAAAGCGGTTGCTACTATCGCACGGTTGCTATGTTCTCGATTGGTGTACGCCAAAGACGTAATCTAATTCTGGTCTTCACAGCTACAATATGTTGAGTCCTGCCCTAGCACTGACATTGCCAAGTTGGGCAGGATGATATATTAATACGCTAAGGTTAAAGATGTTTGCCTCCCTTTTTAGAAAAAACCTCACAATTTCTCCACATAAAGTATATATCATATTACAGATAATTGCTTGCTCTACTGACATCGACAACTTAAAAATTTATTATTGCTTTTGTTTTTGTAAATTATTTAAAATACAGCAACGCTGAACAACGTCACAGCAATGCTGCATGATGCCATCTGACGGCTTAGCTCAACGCTTTTGCTACTTGCGCTTCTATATGACAATTTTAGTAAAATATTTCTTCGATCTGTCATCTGAGCTTCATATTGTAATACAACAAAAAACAGAACGTTATAAGCAGTGTGCAAAATTAGAAACGAATTGAATACCTGCAATCATATTTAAAAAATAATTTTGTAAAGTGATAATTATTATACTTATTTAGTGCGAATAATTCGCACAGGTCACACTAGTTATATTGTATTATGTTAAGCTATTACGAAAAATTTGTATATTTTGTATTTGTATATTTAATTAATTAATGATTAATAAAACTAATAAAAAAATATACCTATATAATATAAAAGAAAATCGTGACTGATTGACTGACTGACTGACAACTAATCTATCAACGCACAGCTCAAACCACTAGACGGATTGGGCTGAAATTTGGCACACAGTTATTATGACGTAGTCATCCGCTAAGAACAAATTTTTGAAAATTCAACCCCTAGACGGGTGTAACGGGGGTTCAAAATTTGCATGGAGAAATTATAATTGATAGATGTTTCAATACGGAAATGCGCAGGATTACTCCTGTCAAAAAATAAATAACTCGCGTTTTATGCTTTTTCAAAAACAACCCCTTCAGAGGTTGAAAGAGGTAAATAGTTCAAAAATCAACATGGGTGTCGTTTTCAAGGTGTGTCAGGACGGTGACCACGTGAATGTCACCAATTTTTAAATTTATTAGAAGGATCTACGTCGAAAAAAAGAGTAACTATGCCAAATAATGAGAGTGCATCCGTGTAGTATATAAATGGACCTAGCCTATAGTTAATACAATGTAGTAAGGACAACATGCAATATGAGAAAGAAGCGCTCGTCTTTTTCTAAATACCTATAACATATAAGTGGGCACGTTTGAAGGATGTAAAAACGACAATTAATGAGGTTCAAAAATCATATATTGTTGTTAAAAGATATTTTAAATATGAATAGAATAGAAGAATAGAATAGAATAGCATATTTATTCTGTGAGCTGCAATAACAACATAAATAGAACATGTAACATTGTTTAATCAAATGTTCCAGATAAAAACTATATTCTACATCTAAGTAAAAAGTCGTATTTGAAAATGAAATGACAAGTTGAGATATTTATTTCGTGAAGTGTTTTTGGTGTTTATTATATTTAACCACAAAACTACTTTTTGAAGGCGATTGCCGAAAGTAGGCCGAAACGTTGAGTTAAAAATGTATGTAATACCTAACTTAACAAGCTAAATAAACCGTAAGTTTTATTTAGGAATAATAAAAATACGTTTTCAAGAGTACCTTATTTAAAAAAAGTATTTAGAAGATACGTATTTTGTATCTAGTATTTCAAATATCATTTCCAGAAGTATCTTATATCTGATATCTAAAATACTTTACTTAGAAATATCTTGTAACTTGTATTTCAGATACTTTTTATGAGGTACCTTGTACATCTCTGATCGTAATAGGTTTATTGAATGAATAAAATAGTCGCTACAGCCATGATTTTCATCGTCAGTGTAAAATATACCTACACTATTATTCTCATACCGTTGATAAATTGGAAGAAACGGTTGCTATTCTCGCATTTTATGAGTTATGACAAACACCTGTGCATAGCATATGATCACTTAGTATATAATATATACTTTATGATTTATATTGATTTTATACAGTATCGGCATTATTTATCAGAAAGATAGTTTTGGTGGTAAGTGGTAACTATAAATATAGGTATACAATTAATATTAAGAGTACTGTGGTTGAAACAAAAATAAATAATAAAGAATAGTTACTTCTTACCACAACAGTTTTATTAGCGAATGTACATTTCGGGAGCTATGCTCCCATTTTCAGCAAATACTAAAGTTTAGTGTTTGCTGAAGATGAGAGCATAGCTCCCGAAATGTACATCCGCTAATAAAACTGTTGTAGTAAGAAGTAACTAATCTTTATTTTTTATAAATAGGCATGTTCCAAGCAGCCAGCAAACGGACACGAAACCGTCACCCGCATGCGCAGTAGCTGAAACGAAACGATTTAGATTTTTGAAACACGTTTTAGCTACCTGCGCATGACGGTGACTGTTAAACAGCTGGTTTCATAGTCAAACGCGTGTAGGAAATAAATGCTACTGCAGTGTGGTTAATAGTCCATTGATTTCAATTATATAAATCTGGATTAACATAAATAATCTCTTGTATATAGTCATATAGTGTTTTGTGTACCTACAGAAATAGTGACTTTGTATTCTTTATTACTTATTCTTTTAATTTATTAGTTAGAATTTGTTGTTTTGTTTCTGTTACGTTATAGAGAAGTACTTTTAGTTTGTTTATTTGTTTTGTTAACATTTTATTATTGTAAATAAATATTTTCCACCACGCACAAGAACAGTTTTGTTACAATAGCAAGGAATCTAGCGGCAAAACCCGCTTCGTGCGGAGCGTCCTTTGCATTGATTTTATACAGTATCGGTATTATTTTACCAGAAAGATCGTTTTGGTGGTAAGTGAAAAATTATAGGACAGCTGCTATATTCGTCTAATAAATATTGTACTGGAAATAGTCAGCACTAGCCATGCCTTAATTAAGTTATTAACATGTTTACTTATGGAATAGCTTAATGGATATAAATAAACAATAATAATTGTGTACTTTTGTTGTAACTTTTAAAATTGGTTGCTATTATCGCTTGGTAACTATGTTCGTGTTTTATACTTATGTATGTCATCAATAAAAAGCTGACGTGTTGTGTATATGTTACGGTCAATGATCGAAATAAATGCGCAAAACTAGTTTTGACCAACGAATATTTACCAAACCCGAAATCTTACATTTACACGGGTATTGACTGTTATAAAATGAGCAAAACTAGTTTTGCGCATTTTCACTTGGACAAAACTAGTTCTGTCCATTTTTGAACGGACAGTACTAGTATGGCATCGAAATCTTATTTGCGTTTTTTAATTCAATGATACTTATTATAGCAAAGCGATTTATTCTTCTGTGTTGTTTAGCAGCCAGAGGTTTTAATTCAGCTTTCAATAAATTTGCTTTCTTAACCTCACTTAGCGTACTAAGGTAATTATGTTTCGGCATAAAATTATGTTTCAGAAGCCTCCAATAGGCGAACTAGTTGAGACTCGAAATCATCTTGCATTTTTACTTAATTATTACACTGAATATCCCACAATTATATTAATTATAATATTCAGGACAACAATTCAATAGATAGGTACATAAACAAAAACATAACCCTACTTTTGTTCGGGTTCGGACAATGATTGAATGAAACAAGCAGAACTAGCACTGTCCATTCAAAAATAGACAGAACTAGTTTTGACCAATTGAAAATGCGCAAAACTAGTTTTGCTCATTTTATAACACTCAATACCCGTTTAAATGTAAGATTTCGGGTTTGGGCAATATTCGTTGGTCAAAACTAGTTTTGCGCATTTATTTCGGTCATTGGCCGAATTCGGGTATAGACCGTAACATATATATATAATATACGAGTATACGCTTTTATATATTTCAAAGTTGCTATTGTCGTATTCAACATCCAATATCGTAAGAGTATTGCTAACCCAAGTTGTGACTTTTATTATTACGTGCTGTTTAGATTCGTGGAATAATTTTAGTATCTTTGAAAAACATTGACAATTTCACGCTCGGTTCAGAAACCATTGTAAAAAATCTGATTTGTGATTGTGACCACACACATTTCTTCATAAGAAAGCATAATAGTATTTTTAATCGATTCTTCTCGAAAAATAATCATGCTATTGACACGATATTTGTTTAACATACTTTATTGTACAAGTTCCTGATTTGTTCCCTTTTCGATCATGAAGTTGCTTGCGATATCTTGACGATTCGATCGATGTATATTACAAGGATATCTCACGCAATTCGATCAATATTCTGGCAGTATATTTTAGAAGGATATAGGTACTATAGATAGATAGATAGATATTTATTTGGTCAGTTGAGACATACATCTATTTGACACGTCAACGAAATACAAAATAAAATTATAAAGCTATCAGCAACATAAAAATTCATTAATATACTATAAAAGGTCCGTTCTACTAAAAATGTTTAATATTTTTCTTAAAAAGTGAAAAGGTACTGTTTTTCAGCCTTTCAGGTAATTTATTACAAATATAGGCTGAATAATTTTCTGGACAATACTTATAAATGTCTTCTGTTGTCAATGATATAGTTTTATTGCTTTTTTACCTCGCGTATTATGACCATGTCCATCCTCCACCAAGGCATATCTTGCCATATTTTTATACAAGTTATACTAATATTTTTAAAATTGATTTTATAGTGAAACCAATTTTTGCTAATCCTCTATATTTCATCCAATGTAACCTCATGAAATAATAGGAATCCATTTCATGCGTTTATCAAGTGATTGACCGTTTCCAAGGCATTAACTTTCAGTCTTGACGGAAACACAAGTTAATATATCAAACAATGCGTTTCGCCGAACTATCCATGCTACAATGTACTATTTACAGGGATGTTTGAAAAGAGATAGTTAAGGAGAAGCCAGCAGATTGAAAACTGTTAATTGTTTCACGAGAAAAAGTAACCACTGCAGAAAAACTCCGTGTCGCATTTAGAGTCTGGGCTACCGACAGCAAAAATCCCGTTGTCTGTTAAAAACATCGCAGCTCGTTTTACAAAGAAAAAAATAATATAAAAATAAAAAAAAATTATCGGTATACCACGTTTTTAAAACGAACTAATAAGTACAAAATAATTTCTTGAAGCCATATGAGTAGGATTTGATACGAAAAACGTGGGGCCATTATTCATTTTATCTTATTCATTGATAGCTATACTCTCTACGCTCAACTGTCGCATGCGCCCTACATTTTTCGCTTCATAAAGCTTAAGGAAATTATTTTACACTTTTTAATTCGTTTTAAAAACGTGGTATGTTAAAAAAAATTCTTTCTTTTATTATTTTTGTACTTCATAGTTTAAAAACATGGTACTTATATAAAAAAAAAGATTTTATTTCTTTTATTATGTCCACATTTTTTTTGTATTTTCATCTAATTCTGAGTTAAGTTAAAAATTTCAATCAGGAAGTTAGTTTAAAATCAATTACAAATTTCCACCCAGACAGACATACAAGAATCCACCCGGACAGCCATACAAGAATCCCCACCCGTACAGACATACAAGAAAGCAAGTTAATAAAAACGTGGTAAAAAGTGATGTCCACACTTGCGATGACTTAAGGTAAATAAAGATAGAAAATGAGTGCTGTAGGTATGTTGTATTAATTAAATGACAAATGGGGACACACTGCATATGAAATACTTCGCATCGATCAAATGCAGCGATGTGCAATGGACGTACGATACGTCAATATAAATTACGTGGAGAGAGACTGTGCTATGTGCAATATTGTAGTCACGATTTACCGACTACACTCCGCTGTTTTGAGCGTCCCTGTCAATGCATTCGAGGTGTGAGGACATATTTGGTTTCATTGAAATTATCACATATTATAATCCATTCACTATATCAGAGTTCGCACAAAACAGGGAAGCTAAAACTACATCAACATGAAATTATCTATATTAATAATTTGGTCGAAGGTATGGTAGACTTGACTAAAATACATAAAAAATTCCAGTCAATTGGGCGACGGGACCATTCCAACTTCAAAATGTTGACATTTGATATTGTATTTTAATTACGGCATCTAGCATTGAAGAACTCAAATTGAAAACTACCTCAGCGTTACAAGAAATAAGAGAATGGTGCATTAATTATTTTAAATTGAAATAAAACCAAATAAATGCATTTCAGGACTGTTCAATCCAGGATCAACTATACTATCGATACTGATATTAGCAATTAAAAAAATAGTGAGACTGGGGTGAATAAATTTCTGGGCATCGACATACAAAATGATTTAAAATGGGACCATCATATTTCTAAGGTATGCAAAAATTTATCTAAATTTCTTTATGTCACAAAAAGGGCTCATGCTTTATCCAGTATGGATGCTTTAAAGCGATTTATTATGGCCATGTCTATCCTATACTAAGGTATTGTGGCCTGGGGTCATAGTGTCTCGTTTGATAGCGTTTTCATCAAGCAAAAGGCTATAGTGCGTGCCATGTTCAATTTAAATAGTAGATAATCATGTAGGGACATCTTTCCGCGAGAAACTACTATGTACACAAAATATTTATATCTCACAGATGTCTATTTATCTTGTAACGGTTATTTATATCACTATATATATTTATTTATGTCGCGCAATGTTCATTGTCGACTTCTAACTGACTGCTTGTCTTCCACGCTAACGCGTTGTCGAACATCTTCGGCATTCTAGAAGCTTTGGTTCCAATGACAATGAGTGTAAAAATAGGCGCATTGTTGTTTATGCGGTTCCGGTAACAATGCAAGTATTGTTGTCTACGCGGCTCTCTAGTGGTGTGTCGTTACAATAATATAAATTTTATATAATACATAATAAAATATGTTGTTACTCTAAACGAGTAATGCTTTAATTAATTACAAATATAGTATTATATACGGTGTGTCAAACTGGGCTTGACTAAAAATGTATAATACTCTGGAGGCAGCTCGACTTATGTTTTCATTAGAGAGACTGTAGAAAGTGAAGCTCTCTCCAAGAACCGAAAGTTCTCCATGTTATAACTTAGTTTAAAGTATAAATAAGGTTTAAATAGTATATTACATTAGCAAAATTAAATTGCCGCGAAAAAAAAATCATATCACATTGTTTCATCTCAGTCGCGTGCGAAAATTAGATCAAAATTAACTTTTCAAAATTTTACGATATTTTTTCGTTTTGAGGTGCCCCGAATCCAAAACATATTTGTGGAAAAACTCTGCAGTGCGCCTGTTAGTCTGTGAGCACGATACAGGTCAGAAGGATGAACGGATTGAAACCAATTTTTGAGAGGATGTTTGATATAAATAGCCCTGTTGTTTTTGGGGAAAATCAGCGCATGCGCAGAAGATATATATACTATAACGGTGTTTTTTATATAATAATGGTACACTTTTCATAACGACTTATTATTCTATTTACTTTTTCACGAAAGTTTCGTTAAAACATTTTTTATAATCTATAGTTTCGGAAATATTTTGAAAATTAAAAAAAAAGTCAGCTGTTCTTTTGTTTTGGAGATCTGCCAGAAATAAACTAGTTAAGCATGCTTTGACTAATTTTTACGTGGAACATATTAAGTATGTAGGTGACCATGGCAACGAATAGCAAATGTATTGAATACTAGCCATTACCCGCGTCACCTCACGCAATATCAGAATTTGTCTTTTCTTCATTATACTATATCAAATGTCAATATTTTTAAAGTTGGAATGGTCCTGTCACCCAATTGGCTGGAATTTTTTTTAGGAGGCTGTATATTATAAGAAAAATATTCAAATGCCACTGCCGGAACTCGAACTCAAAACTCCCAGCTAAGCGCTGGAGAAGTTTCGTTACTCTATAGACTAGAATCCATCAATCTCGCCTAATTTTACTTTCATTAAACTACTTTTTATTTTTTTACACCACCAGCAAGTAGTTCTTGGCAACATCATAATTATATATTTTTTGTAAATATTTTTGTTGTACAAATCAAAACAATTTCTTAAAATAATAAATTTGTAATACTTTTTAAGAGAAAATGAAATGTTATTTAATATTATTTTGATATAATATAGTACTTTCCATAACAGCTTTTGAATAGCCTAAAAGCCTGCAGATGTTTTCATTGGCTTTATTGTGTAGACCAGAGGTGGCGAACCTATGGCGCGCGTGCCACAGCTAGCACGCGGCAAACTATGGTTGGAATGGCATAGCTTGAGGCGCAAAATCGAAATCATTAAAAAAAAAATAAAATAGCAAATACCAAATGTACCTATATAAAAATTATTCCTTCCATCTGTTTGATTCAAGAAAAAAAGTAACTCTTATAGGATCACTTTGTTGTCTGTCTGTCTGTTTGTCTGTCAAGACTCTTGGGAATCAAAACCTATAGGGTACTTCCCGTTGACCTAGGCTCATGAAATTTGTCAAGAAGCAATGCCTTATAGCACAAATAAAGGAAGAAATCCGAAAACCGTAAATTTGTAGTTACATTACAAAAAAAAATGTTTTTTAAACCGCAATAACATGTTACGCACGTACACAGTAACAGTTCTAATACAAAAAAAGCGTCAGCTACCGGTGCGTTTATACAGCACAATATGAGAACTCTCGCATACAACACGGTACGACAACTAGGCTATCAGATATAGTCACGAGGTACAATACATTTCAGTAGTCCATCTAAACTCATTGCAATTACACGATTAGTTGGCAAACTGACCGCGACGTTTGTCGATGTATGGGGAGTCGGAGACAACTGTTTTCGAACGGCTAAGTGGGGAAAATCTTCGAGACTCGATTCCCGTACAGAACTCTCGGTGCGCGAGTCCAACTAGCACTTGGCCGTTTTTTTTTTTGACAGCTAAATTTCTTTAGCTGCTTGTTGGCACGTTGTGGCTACATTAAATATTTTTTAAATAAAATGGCACGTAGATGTAGAAAAGTTCGCCATTCCTGGTGTAGAGGAACGCGTTTCATTGAGTATTTATAAATTCGCGCAAAATCCTCCAGTCATGAATAATAATAATGTTACAATATAGAAATGTTGTCATTGGAGCAGGTATATGCGTTTTCTTAGCGTACTGTTCTGGCCAAGAAATTTATTAATTTCAAGATTAAATCGGAAAACATCTGAGTTTTTAATATTTCAATCACATCTTTTATATTTAGGTATATTTTAAAATCGCCATTTTTAGATATTTTTCAATGTTACCATGCTTATTAAAATTTTTAATTAAACGCAACATTATTAATGAAACCATCCCTGAACTGTTATTACTAGAAATTGGACCCGTTGTATTTTTTTTTTATCTACGCTATTTCAGTTGGGGATATTTTACGTACCCTAATTGACACACGAAACGAGGGAAGGCCAATTTGTTTATGTTTGCTGTAATGTTTAGCGCACGTTTAACAAAATATCAGTAGGTGGTTTGTGAGTTTAATCCAATTAGAAAAAGAAATATTTACTTTAATTTAATTGCGCTCTATTAAAACTTCTCTATTTTACAAACATTTTTCTAAATATCATAATATTTACATATTATGTGTAGTTTCTCCATATTCATTTTTCAAAAATATTATATTATTAATTCTTTCGTTTCAAGGCCAACGGTAGATCGCCGAGCTCGTAAGACAAACAATCTACCAAAAGCCATATTCAAAGGCAGTTTCGCTTCTCATTTTTATACCGAGATATGGCGTTAATATAAAATCATATACTATATTAAAAGAGTTTTTTTCCCGAAAACGACTTTATAGTGCAGGGAATGAAGATAAAAAATAAGTCAAACTTCAGAAAAATTAGGGGAAAGCTGGATTTGTGCATGAACCTTCCTTTTGTGGTTCTAAAAAATATCCCAAAAGTTATCATCGATACATGTGCCGCTAAAAATCTTACGCATGTCAAAGGTCACAAAAAACGGTTTTTCGCGAAAATCTCGTTAACGGCGACTGTTATAGAAAAAATAGTGGTTATCAAATTTGTAGCCTAGTTAACCATTCCAGTTCGAGCATCCGAATGATGTATGTCGTATAATGCATTCTATTCATTCGTATAACCATATCAAACGAATCGAAATGACATAAGAAACAGAAACGCTAAAACTTTTTTAATGAAATTTAATTGAAAACCGTTAGTTTTACGAAAAAAATTAATACTATGTTTTTTGTAGATAATTTTCTAAGCTACAAATTTGATAACTACTATTTTTTCTATAACAGTCACCGTTGACGAGATTTTCGCAAAAACCAGTTTTTTGTGACCTCTCATTCCGCGTAACATTTTTAGCCACACAATATGTATCCGTGGGGACTTTTGGTGTATTTTTTCTCTGTATTACAACGATTTGGATGAAATTTACTGAAAATGGGTTTCGAAGAGCAAAAAAAAAAGATTTCTGTTCTAGAACCAAAAATTTCTACCATGTATCATGTTTTCTCCTCGATATTGATTCGAAATTCTATAAACTTGTTTTTTTTTTTCTGCGCGGAAAAAATTGACGCTCAAAATTGACTCTCAAAAAATTGACGCTCAAAATTGACTCTCAAAAGACGCTCAAAATTGACTCTCAAATGACGCTCAAAATTGACTCTCAAAAAATTGACGCTCAAAATTGACTCTCAAAAAAATTTAGTACCCCAGGGCTAAAACATGATACATGTTAACAAAATGTTGGGTAGTCATAACGGAAGCCCTACCTCCGGGGTGGCGAACCTATGGCACGTGTGCCACAGATGACACGCGGCAGATTATTATGGGCACGGGTGCAAAATCTAAATAATTAAAAATATGCTAGATGTCGAAAAAAATGGCTTTCACCAATTAAGAAATACGAAAAAGTTTCATGGCGCTTAATGTATTATCAAAATCATTCTTTTCATCTATGTTTGATTAATTTTTTTGACAACTAAATTTCTTTAGCTGCTTGTCGGCATTTTATGGCTACATTAAAAATGTTTGAAAAAAATTGGCACGTTGATGTAGAAAGGTTCGCCACCCCTGTCATAGCTGAAAGATTTTAAACATAAATATCTGATTTCAGACCAAGAAATTATTCTGACTGGAAACCGTCGACAATGATATAATCAACATATATCTAGCACAAGTATTTATAGTTCGCACACTTGCCCAGCATATTATGGACTTTGGGGACATGCATGAACTGCGCACTTTTTTCACCTTTTAATGAGGGTTTGTTTTATTACCTGTAATACTTAACATGAATTCGCACTGGTCCAATTGCTGGTATTTACAAAAATAGTTATTAACCCTTTTCTTAATTGATTTATCTTCGTATTGTCAGGGAGATGTGCATTTGCTTTTGATGGAAATGTTCATTTTTCAATTGTTCTTCAGATTTGTTTTGTGGAGGTGCTTGTAGTGAAGTCTTGCTAATGTTACTCTAGCGTCTGATATTCATTATGAATCCCGTTTTTGAGTATAGTAAAAGAGGAAACGAAGATTTGGTTTTGGAAGGTGTAAAGTTTTCCTTTTCGAAGGATTTAAAAAATGGCGAGTCGTTTTGGCGATGTGCCTTTAAAACTTGCAGAGCTGTTTATTTTTCTTTCCTTTGATCATATATAATTATTCTTATAATTGCCTGGTGCGCAGTTTGTGTACTGTGAATTTTTATGGTTTTTGGTACAGTGCGCATTTCATGTAATAAAGATTAGGAGCCAGGTATACATGGCGTAGTTCGAGGCCGTCGCATATATTATAAGTATAAAAATCTAGGTGTTAGAAAACATTATTCTTCGTGCCTAGTATATTTCCCTGCTACTAAAGTCGCAATGCCTTGAGACTAGAAGATTAACTCTACTTTTTTACTGTTGCACTTAGGATTAAATATTTATATAAAATATCATGTTTTCTTCACAAGAAACATCAATTTATGTCCAAATATAAAAATCCCAGGTGATACATTAGACATCTGGAGCAAATGTGTTGGTGCTTTTTTTTGTGATATACAGAATGTTCGATACAATTTCCTGACAAAATATGTGACTCACGAACCTTAATTGATAATATCAAGTATATTTTATTGTGTTATTTTTTCGAAAGTGGCATTTATTTTGCGATTTCGCTGTAAATAAATAAATGTTTTTTTTTATTTCGAACTGTTCATGATTTTTATGAATATTTAAAGATGCATGGTTAAGTATTGCTATGTATGTAAGAAAATACTTTATCCCAACCTGTCATTTCACCGGGAAGAAAATACGACATTTTCCTTAGGTGTATAATATGTTTTTGACAAACTTTTTATCGGTTACATTTGATTAAACAAATCTAATATATATTTTTATCAACAATATAAGATTTAATTGTCGGTTTTATATCCTTCAAAACGACACACCTATATATTACGTAATCTGTGTTTAGAAAAAAACCGGTTTTCTCTCATATTGTATGTTGTCATCACTACATTGCATTAACTAACACATAGGAAATGCTAGGTCCATTTATATATTTTACGTCTTTGGTTTAAAGTCTTTAAATAAATAAAGTTATCGACCAATTTTTTGTCAATATACAGTCTGAAAAAATTGTTAAATTACTAATTGAGAAGGAAAGTTGGATACTGCATAAAAAGTTGTTTTTATTTTTTTAAGGACAATCAAAATGATATGTAATGTCGATATAAATCACTTGATGGCACCACCTTTATTAATGGCCGTTACATAATTACATAAATATAGAGAACACTTTGTAGGCTGTTAACTATAATACATAAGGTATTTAGATAAGCGCAGCTTAAGGTTTACGATCACACATACAAGCTTGCGTGTGAGTGACAGAAAGGGACATACGTGCACCTATATGTACACAGGGTGTTACAAAAGTACCGCCGATGACTTTTGAAACCATATTCCTCGCGAAATTATCAAACGAAAAGCTCTTTACCGTTTCGGTTAAAGTATTAAAACCCTGTGTAGAGCAAGAAAGATTATAAATTACAGACGCTTGGCAACTGACATCATTAGTGATCTCTATATGCAAGTATTACAAAACATTCTAATTTATTCAGTTCAGTTATTGTAGAAACATCAAAACTTCTGAGAACTAGATTTGAAATTCCACAAGGAATAAGCTATCTACATATATCCTGAGACACCCTACATATTATATATAGATATACGTAGATTGTTCTGCACCAGTTACCTACGTATAGAGTGTTACTGTCACACTGACGCCGTGACGTATGGAGCGTCACACGTTGCGGTAATGACGTCAGAACAGGATCGGATTACGTTCCGTTACTTAAGTAACTACGCGATTGGTGGGAATAAAAAAATTAACTGTACTGTAAGGTACATAAATCTTGGTTTCCGAGCTTGAAGGCTGTGATACATTAGTATTTCTACCTGGCGTTTCGTCTACAACTGCAATGACAGCAGCGGACGAAGCTTCCTGATTGGTTCTTGCTCATACCTAGCAGCGAACCTAGCAAGAAAAATAACCCCTATTCTTATTTTTAAGCCTATTGTGAAAAATAACTCTAATAATGTAGAGTGATGATGATCCTGTTTAAATGTTGTAAGATTAAAGGATGAATCCTGGTGGCATAGGATCGATGAACTAAGCAAATACTGAAGGTTTATTTATTGCATTTTATTGTCTGACATTTCGGAAATTTTTATGCCATCTTCGGAGAAGATGTGAACAGCGGGAGAGCCCGCAGTGACGTCATTTCTAGCTTCGTACCCAGCCTACGGTCCAGCAAAAGTTCAAACAGTGTTTCTAGCTTCGTGTGCAGCGGCCTTTAGATAATTTTAAAGTCATTCATTGTAAGATATAAAGCCATCTAAATAAATTACTAAAATTATTATATTTTTTTTTAAATATAAAACGCTCAGCAACTAGGGCTATATGCGTAAACATAAGATCAATTAAAGGTAAGTATGATAACGTAAGTATGATATGAATATGAAGAACACTAAGGTTTGCACCAATTATGAGACGTGAGAAATTATTATATTGTTAGAAAGAAAACACCGGTAATACCGATATACTAAAAATATATAATCTTTAATGTCTCTAAAACGCGGGAGCCGAATCGCGTTTGTAATGTTTTTTTTTAAATTGAAAACATGAAAAATGACAACGTGGAAAACTGCCTGCGTACAAATGGACTAATCGGAAAATCAATTAATTTGTAATACAATTACAAGCGAGGCAGAACGCGACAATTTTTCAGATTATTCATCACTGTGAAACGTAATAAAGTCGTAATGCGTTCGTACAAAACATTGTTTTGATGTACGTATCTGTTTTGATATAAAAGCGATCCGAAAATAATATTTTACCCTGTTCTCTGCTTTGCATGCAAAAATACAGCTTAAAAGTAAAACAAAACTAGTCGCGCTAAATCAATTTCATCACCGAGCGGGGTGACGTAGCAGTGAGAGCATTAGACTCGCATTCGGGAGGTACCGGGTTCGAATCCCGACGGGGGCAGATGTGACTAGGACTTTTTTCTACTGCCTCTGGCCGAGAAACGGTAATTCTTGTACCGGCCATCTTGTTGAGATTTTCCATGGTTTTCTTTAACAATTCCAGATAAATATCGAGATGGTTCCTTATACACGGCCTGTCAACCAAAATTTGCCTATATTAACCTTAATTTCCTAAAAAAAATTTCATTCGCCCATTGCTATTAATTAAATTGAAGTTTAAAAATTGTAGAAAATAACGGGAAGTGTGGTAGAAAAAAAATAGTATTTTGCGAATGGCGTCTGTTATGACACAAAGTCGAGAAACGGACGTTAAACGCATTATTATTGTTATATTTACTAAATATTAAATCAATTTCATGGATAATCTAAATGAAAAGAAAAATAACTGTAAATGGAAACTAATGCAAGAGCAATAATATTATTGTCATAGATCTTTTGACACAGACCTATGACAACAATATTATTGCTCTTGCATTAGTTCGATTTTTTAAAACAATACGAAGAAACATTCAAAAAGTTTTGCACGGGTACACTAGTAAATTTTAAAAGACATCAAGTATATGATATGCGTGATTTTTTTTAAATTTCTGAATGTAAATGTAAAAAAAATATATTGCAATTTAGTAGTATTTTTTAATTTAATAATCTCTTCTTTGTTTATAGCTTAAACAGATAGATATTTATGAATTTTATTTCGGGAAAGCTTCGAAAAGAATAAAATAAATCAGATAAAACAAAAAATGCATTCTTCAGCGATAAATCATACGTCAACTTTGCGTCTAAAGAATGCAATTATTTGTTTGTTTTTGCTTACAAACGTCAGATATCCTATAATCCGCACTAAATCCGGCTCTGCGTCGTTCAGTTCCGCTAACTAGCAGTGTGACATTGACAGGCTGCTCTCTCATAGTGAAAGACCGACGTGAGGAAGGCGGCGGTGACGACGGCCCGGCTGCTTTCTCGTGAGCGCGATAGGTAACCTCTCTGCACGCCTAGAAAACGGACGACGAGTGACTCGGTGATCGTTAACAGAGTTTAATTTTTCGAAGCAAATGACCGAAAAATACCAGCGGCAGAAATTTCTGACCAATTACACCTTCCCCAAGCCAGATTTATGAACTTAAATCCACTTTCTTAGGAGTATCTTGGGGAGAGTGCAATTGGTAAAAAATTTCTACTGTTGGTATTTCCCGGTCATTTGGCTCTAGCAGAACCTAAAAACAAAGCGGCAGGCATTTTTTAAATTTTAACCATTTTTTAACCATCTTTGACATTTTTAACCCCCTTGTCTTAAAATGGACTCCACGCGTTTTCATCCCCCGATAAAACACCTTCCGACAAAATATCCTATGGACAAAATATCCTACGGACAAAATATCCCTCGACAAATTATCCTATCAGCAAAACTGGTATAGAATTACTGTATTACTATCTCACTTTGTATACACGACCCGGTAATTGTTTTTTAAAGAACTCGCTCCAAACGCCTCCCCCTTTTGACTGCGTCAAAAGAACGCCATCGCATCGACACGATCCCGTAATCGTTTTTTATGTCGGGGGATATTATGTCGGAGGATATTTAGTCGGGGATATTTTGTCAGGGGATCAAGACGCGCAATACCCTTAAAATGGGTCCAGATTCCGCCTATATATCATATAAGAAAAAATGCTCTAACTTACTTAAATAGCTTATGTAGCAGGTGGCAGAAAGTTGGAACAATGTGGTTTTTTTGCGCGTCATGTCCCTAACAATAATATTGAATATTAGATTTCGTACAAGTTATTGAATATTGATACTTTTGCTTGTAATAATAGAAGCCATGGAAACGCCTCATAAAACGAAAGAATAAATGACGAAATGAAACGATCATTATCCAGTACAAAATTGAACGGTATAATAGTCATTCCTAAACCTCACCACATAGCTTCAACGAGAGAGCGGAGAAGTGTTTAGTAGTATTGGTGGTGGAGGTGGTGGGTAGAGACGGTGGAAGTAGTGGTAGTGTGTTCAGCGGGTGCCAAGGCTCAATCACTGATTTACAGATGATATTAATGGTCCACAGTATGGCAGATTTACACTGTGTAATTACAGAGGACCAGAGATACGGATCCTCCCGCTCACTGCGATTGTCGCCGCCGTTAGACTGTGACGTCACCGTGACGATAGCGCCGCGGCGTCACAGTCTGAACGACGGCGACGGTCGTGATGTGTTCGAGGATACGTCGATTCGAAGCGATACACGCATAGAACGCAGTGTTCGAATCTGTCACGTCGGAAAAGATGAATTATATGTCGCTCTGCGTGTGTCGCTGAACGCAAACAGCACGACTAAAAACCAGATAACTGCAGAGGAACGACCTCCCGGCGGAGTGGGATGATGTCGGTTCGCGAATATCGATGGACTCAAAATAAAGTTTTCTTTTTAGAATATAATAATAATAATCCTCGTTATTTACAGAAACCTATTTTATTATATCTGGAGCTATATTAAAAGTTAAATATTTGGCTGCGGTATTGGCCGGTATTAGGTCGCTGTATATATAACTATATGAGGAGTTAAAACTTCTATACATATCCTGCTGTACTAATTTATTGTGAAAAGTGTGTAAAACATTATGTTTTTCTTTTTTTATAGATGTATGGTTTTGTTCGATCCATAAATGTTCAAATAATGTAGATCATATAATATATTTTTTAGCTGTGTAGCCCAATTATATTTCGCATTGTTATTGCTATTTTTGTCTAAGAGGACCATAAAGGTTAAATACAGTATTTTATCTATCTATCTATCTATCTATCTATATCTGGAGCTAATGGCCTTGCTGCCGAAGTCCTAAACTCAAACAAAAAAAATTCCAGCCAATTGGGCGACGGGACCATTCCAACTACAAAATGTTGACATTTGAAATAGTATAATAAAGATAAATAAAATAAAATTTATGATATCGCGTGACGTAACGCGGGTAATTGCCAGTATTCAATATGATATTTGCTATTCGTTGCCATGGTTAGCCAGATAATATGTTCCACCTCATGTAAAACTTAATCAAATCATGCTTAACTAGTTTATTCCTGACAGATCTATAAAACAAAAGAGCAGCTGATTTTTTTTTATTTTCAAAATATTTCCGGAACTTTAAAGTTTATAAAAATAAATTTAACAAAACTTTCTTGAAATAATAAATAGAATAATAGGCCGTTATGAAAGGTACACCATTATTATATAAAAAATACCGTTATAGCATATAACTCTTCTGCGCATGCGCCAATTTTCTCCAAAAACAATAGAGCTCTTCATATTTGCATATCAAATATCATCCCAAAATTTGGTTTCAATTCCCTCATTTATTTGATCTATATCATGTTCACAGACAGACTCACGCACAGACTTTTTCAAAAATATTTTTCCTGGATTTTGGGAATCTCAATACGACAAATATTGTGAAATTTGAAAAGTGAATTTTGACCAAAACTAGCACTTGTGGTGTTGGAATGGTGAAACAATAAATTGAAAATATATACCTATTTATGATAAACTCACAAAACCTCGCTAGTGTATTTTAGTACACAAAAG
The DNA here is from genome assembly GCA_963575645.1 of Xanthostigma xanthostigma. NCBI lineage: Eukaryota > Metazoa > Arthropoda > Insecta > Raphidioptera > Raphidiidae > Xanthostigma > Xanthostigma xanthostigma. The sequence goes on along the minus strand of OY754473.1, from coordinate 24,775,468 downwards.
TCTGTATTTTATTCATTTATCTCGTTGGAGTCGGACTGTGCAGCATTATTATGTATAAGAAGGCATTGTAAGATATATAATAATAATTTGTATTTGTATATAAAACAGCAATTATATTTAGTACATAAAAGCAATATCAAATATCACGTACACAGTACTAGAAGTACAGTGGACTGTGCAACATTGTTCGGAATCATTTGGGGCCGGTGAATGAGACCCAATATAACTGTTACGGTATACAGATGTGTTGTTATGCTATTCGATATCCGTTTACAGATTGTCCTCCAAACAATATGTCGTCAACGCCGGATTTAACTTTTTGGCACCCAAGGTTTTTATAGTGAACGGTTCCCTAGTTTTTTTTTTCTTATTCATAGCGCAAGGTCTCGACTTTTATTAATAGCATCTTCTTTTAATATGTTTGTTTCACTTCATAAAGTTTCATTATTTTTCATATTTGATCCAGAAGAAGCATCATCTATAATCTAAATGTTGATTATTAGACTATTTACCTCTTTTTACCCTTTGGAGGGGTTGCTTTTGAAAAAACATGAAACACGTGTTTATTTATTTGCTGACTGGAATAAACCTGCGTATTTTCGAATTGACACATCTATCTTATATGATTTCTCCATTCAAATTTTGAATCCCCGTTACACTCTTTTAGGGGTTGAATTTCCAAAAATCTGTTCTTAGCGGATGTCTACGTCATAATAACTATTTGGTTGCCAAACAGTCCAATACGTCCATTGGTTTAAGCTGTGCGTTGATAGATCAGTCAGTCAATAAGTCACAGTATCCTTTTATGTATTAGATTAGATACTGACCAATCTGCTTGTACAAATTCAATGGTAAGTGATAGATATAAATAAATGGAAGCTACCCTAAAACATGATTCCGTATTTAACATACTGATAGAAATAGGCATAATAAATTGTGAGGCTAAAGTTTGTCATAACAACTATATTGAATTTTCCTAAGACGTGCAAATAAAGATCGAGCATGTTTAGGACATAAGTTTGAAACATGGTTAGTTCACTTTAGAGTATCGAAATAGATTATACCGATAAATTGTAATAGCTTTTTAATGTGGACAAGGCTTTATGTCGAAATGTAGTGAATTTGAAGCTTAATTACAAGCTCGCCAACAATTCCAAACAATCTCTGAATTAAACTTATTGACATAATATAGACTCAGCGATATTGGTTTAACTTTGAACAATAATAATTGAAGCTTTGTATTCTTAGTGGAATATTGAATCGACTGATATTCGTCCAATACTAAACAGAATCGACAATGCTTAAACAGCGAATGGTTTTGTCAAACAAATTTGAATGCGAGGACAGCTTGTATTCGCGGTTTGTTACATGAGACTCTTGAGGACTGGATTTTCATTAAAAGAGCTAAAATAAAAACTGCGTTACGTACACGTGCCATTCCCGGACGATTCTACCCTACCTCCTGTCCCCTCCCTTACAATACATTGCTATAAATGAAAACTTTTTTGTCGATTCCTATAGTATGATTATTATCAAACAGTTTGTCAATTTATTAAAAAAATTCCTGCCAATTGGGCGACGGGACCATTCCAGCTTCAAAATGTTGACATTTGATACAGTATAATTAAGAAAATAAAATTTCTGATATCGTCTGAGGTGACGTGGATAATGGCTAGTATTCAATATTATGATATTTGCTATTCGTTATCATGGTTACCTACTTAATAAGTTCCACGCTATCTAAAAATTAATCAAAGCATACTTAACTGAAAAAGTGGTCGATAATCTTATTTATTGAAGAATTTTTAATCAGACGTTAATCAAAGATTTGCATACTTAGCTAGCTTATTTCTGACAGATCTACAAAGCAAAAGAACAGCTGTTTTTTTTCAAAATAATTTCCGATACTATTAAGTACCGATAACGCCGGCACAGACCCAAGTGTACTATGGCGCAGTGGTAAAGCCTTCGGCTAGTAGTGGCAGGGTCCCGAGTTCGATTCCTGCTTACATCTTTGAATTCCAAAGTATTCCACTTGATATTTATATATCATATACAGTGTAACCTCTTTATAACGTCCTTCGTTATAACGAAAAACTCCCTATAACGTAGAAAATTTTACAGTTTGGTTGGTTTACCAAACCCATACATTAATACCCTCTTTATAGCGTAACAACCATTCTCTATTACGATGAAATATGTTCATATTTAGGCGTATTTAACAGTGTAATTGTTTTTATACAACAAAATGAAGATGAAGAAGATGATAAAGAGGATGGTTTTTAACCATCATCAACTATTCAACAAGCACTTGATGCCGCTAAACTTATAGAAACATTCCTATTGTTTAATGAAGGTGATTCCACCACATCCCAAGAGTCAAGACATGCATAATACTTAATAAAATACAAAACAAATATTGGCATAGCAAAAACGCCAAGCAAAGTTAACAGACTACATGGAATAAATTAATTAGGTGAAATTTGGTTATTTTTCTTTCTTCCCTCCATATAACGAAAACTCTTTATAACGAAAAAAAATGCTCGGTCCCTTGAGATTTGTTATAAAGAGGTTACACTGTATATTTCTCATATATTTTTTTTTCAATTTTCATTATACGGTGGAAAATTGCGGGATGTGAATTTTTGGTTTTGTCAATTTTAATATTACTACCATTCGCCAAATTTTAATCAAGATAACGCATGTTATTATTTTTTATAAATTAAACGCATCGTAAAATCACTGCGTCAAAAATTTCGTTGAAACTTTAAAAGGACTAAATTTATGACGTCATTTCCTTTAATATTCTTCATAAGTATATCCTCCCACAACGCATGTATTATTTAAGAACAGATTATATAACCAGGTACAGATTTACGGAAAGCTCTTGTGTTTTAAATTTAAAAACTCAAAGTTTAAAAGGGTTATTATGAGCGTAAAAACCATAAAGGCACTAAAATTGCACCGTTAATTTTTTATAACGTCGAGCGCGAAACTTTCAAGTTTAACCTGGCGTGACACAGAACTAACCTAAAAATTTATTAAAAAGTTCCATTTTTTTTAACTTTTCTAATAAAAAATAACAGCCTTGACTGACTTTGTGTATAGTGTTCCACTTGTATTTCGTTCAGAAAATTCGTATTCGTTTTGAAATAACAGAATAATTAAAATAAAAAGATTTAAACTTTTATTTACTAGAAGGTTGCTTATTTATACAACTCAAATAGATTACGGCAGAAAATAAATGAACTTTTTTTTTTTAAATCGATTTAAAAAAGAGGTCATCAAGTAATGCATATTTTTTTGTTTGTACAGCCATAACTTTTCAAGATTTTAACCGACTTGAAAAATTTTGACACCAATTTTCACGGATTGGTCCCATATAGTTTTTTTTTTTTAATCGGTTCTGTCATTTTTAGCAGACATTAAAAAAAGATTTTTTAATATATTATCTATAATATCTTCAGGATTTGTGATCCGATTTAGGTGATTCTTTTTCTGTTTAATAGAGTACACCTTTTACTCCACATACATTGTACTTAAATCGGTTTGGTAGTTTTTTTTTAAGTTTATCGATCAAATATTAAGAAAGAAGGCGTATTACAAAGTCACTGTATAATAAAAAAAAAAAAACTTAAAAAAACTGAAACTTCAAATAAAGCATAAAATAACAAAGTTTGGAACTTAGCGCCAATTTAATGAAAATATATTATTGGTGCCGACCTCAAAATTTTTTATTTTACACTTTTTAGCAACTTTTTTGGAAAGAGTTCATTTTTTTTAATTTTTTTGTGTCAAAATATATTTTTTTGATGAAGCTAAGTTTAATAGTGAAAGTGCGTTGAGTTTTTTAATTTTAATTTTCAGCTCTTTCAATTCTTTTTAAATATCGTGTGTTAGTTAATTTTAATTATGATTCATCATTGTTCGGTATCGAACCAAAAAAGTGAAAATAAAAAAGTGGTTAAGGTGATGAATTTTTAAAATTAATCAGATTTTATTATCTTTTTTATGGCTGTAAATACAAATTCATAACATAAAATAAATTCCTGTAGAAATATTCTTCACGAACTTATTGTCATAATAATATCAGTGACTAATTGATCTCAAATATACCCAGTGTTGTCCATTTAAAATTTGTCTTTATACCTTAGTCAAGAACTGAGATATATTAGAAAAATAGACCCAAGTCTCCCAAAAATATGAGCAATAGCTTATTCGATGCGGAAAAATATTCCAAAAAAGACGTTTTTTTTTATTTTTTTCGCCGACATAAATTGTATTTGTTATATTAACCAAAAACGAAAAGACGAAAAGTCCTCAGGTTTTTTGGCAATTACTCAAAAACTATAAGCAATAGCGGAAATTGAAGAAAAGATTCTTAAAGAAGAGAAAATTTCTAATAAAAAAGTCTCACTCCCGGAACTCTATCTCTATTATTTTTAGTTTTAATTTAACGTTGAAAATATATCGGGTTCCACGCGGTCTTTACAGCTCGAGCGCTCCGCCTGTTTTAAGAGTACAACGCATAAAATATTTTTTTATAGTATTAAATAACAATTTGAAAATTTGAAAAAATATGGTGTAATCTTAACACTTAAAAGAATAAAGTTCCTTTGAAAAAATGTTTTTAAATCAAATTTTAAATCAAACTTGACGCGAGCAAAGCCGCGGGCAAAAGCTATCTCGTATAAAACAATAATTCCTGCAACACGTGAGTGATGTTTTGAGTGAGTCAACAGTGACTTATTATTTGTACGATTAGATTAATTGTACACTATTTATAATAAAAAGCGGTCACCGTTATCAGTTGTCAACATTAAAAAGTATTAACGAGCATGTAGAAAGGAAATAGGTTTTTATCATTTCTATCGATCTCTCTTTTATAATAACAAATGTAGTTAGCTTGGAGTTATACATACAAATAAATATACATAGTTAAGAGCTGTTTACTCATTAGCTGATATATTTAATGTCCATCTGATTTGTATGCGTGTACGGTCTCAAACACGATATATTAATAACGTGCTTGTATTTATTTGTTGTCATCTAGTTAAACGCGATGGACGCCAGGGTCGGGGACAAGTAAAAATAGTTTTAAAAAACTAAAAACAATAATTTTTAAATATATTAATTGAAAAACATGAAAGAGAGCGTTTCTGCCACCAAGTGCTCCTGAACCATTTCTGTCACCGTCTCTTTGACTATTATCGCTGTTGAACAAAATCAATATATTCAAAAATTATGTTTTGCTTTTCAGTGCACATTGCCATAAAAGCGTGTTATTTTTACTATAATTTTTATTCCCTCACTAAAAACCACGCCTATGGACATGAATAACTTAGCATAGCCCCAAAGAAAAAAAAGTGTGTGGGTCTAAATCACATTGAGGACCATTGTTGGTCTCCACAAAGCGAGATGAGCCTCATTTTCATAAAAAAAAAAAATAGGAGCCAATGAACCATTCGCCTATGTTGCTCAGTTGTAAAGCGTTCTTTGATGACATACATAGAATGACTCGCAATGCTAAAAGATGACGTTTTTGTACAAAACAGTGTTTCCAACCAAGAAATAACAAAATGGCGATCGATTCAAAACCAGTGCGCTTTATCATCCTTTAAAAACAGGGAGTGCATTTTTATGTGCAAGATTGTTTACAGACACAATTTATAAATTGTTTAATTAAATAATGAACAAAAAGCTTAGAATGTTATTAAAATATTCTTAAGAACTTTTTTAGGGATCCGTACCTCTACAGGAAAAAAGGAACCCTTATAAGATCACTTCGTTGTCTGTCCGTCTGTTTATAAATAGCTTTAGTATAAAAGAAAACTGAAATTTTTAATAACGTCGAAAGTCTCATAAATTGTCCTTTTATAGAAAATAAGACGTGGAATCGATTAAACACTATTTGTGCACCCCTGCGTGGCTATACTTTTTTAATCCTTTTTTCAAATATTGTACTACTAACTTAAATAACAAACAAATGACAATTATAAACAAAAAAACTGGTTGGAACATATTTTATGTACATTTACTAGACAAAGAGATAAAATAATATAATCGGAAGAGATGTAATCAAAGGTGGTTGAAAAAGAGTTAATAATACTCTTTCAACATAATTTTCATGAAAAAAGTAGAACACAAAGCTTTGACGCAAAAAGCTCTAGATGTTTTTTTTTTATCACAAAAAAGAATTTTTTATATAACATGTGAATTTATGAAAGCCTCCTGGAAAAAAGTAATGTGCAAGTTATTTTTGGTTGAACAGAGGCAAAGCTGATGTTTTCGAAACTGCGTGAGATCCATATATCAAATCGTACGTGAAAATAAAGGCCGATTCACACAGAAACAGTTAGAACACAAATTAATTATCAGCGTGGCTTAATACAATATATAAAATACTAACAAAACTCTAAGCTAAAAATATAAAAGGAAATCGTGACTGATGACTGACTGACTGACTGATCTATCAACGTACAGCTCCTCAAACCACTGGACGGATTGGGTTGAAATTTGGCACACAGATAGTAGGCGCCAAGCATCCCCCAAGAACAGATTTTTGAAATTCAACCCCTAAAAGGATGTAACGGGGATTCAAAATTTACATGTAGAAATCATATAAGATAGATGTATCAATTCGAAAATGCGCAGGGTTACTCCTGTCAATAAATAAATAAACATGTGTTTCGTGCTTTTTCAAAAACAACCCCTCCAGAGGTTGAAAATAGGTAAATAGTTTAAAAATCACCATGAGTGTCATTTTCAAGGTTTGTCACATGAATGTCATCAATTTTGAAATTTATTAAATACTAAATTAGAAGGTATTAAAATTTCAAAATGCTTCAAACACTTTTTTTGCAAATAAAATTTGGCTAAGTTAGAAATTCACAGCTTGGCTAGGCCCCACCTAACATTCAGCTGTCGCTCGTATAATTCCCGGCACCGCGCCGTAAGAAATCAATATTTTCCTGAAAATTGTTTATATTTTCATTCAATCCATTCTAACAATAATTTTAATTAATAAAATATTTATATATGTGTGTACTATGTCAAGTTTGTATCCTTATATGATGTGATGCGCGTCAAAAAAATTTTTTTTCGAAGTGTTGCACCAACTTTTTTCTAATGCAATTTGTATGTGTAGTAGTGCATATCAAGTGCCACAATATATATTATTTCAGTGATTGTAAGTCACAGAGAACACTGAAAAATTGAAAATTATATTTTTATTTATTTTTTAATTTTGTGTGTAATTATTCGTAAAAATCCAAAAAAAATATAAAATGTGCTCTTAAAGGTTACCTAAATGCTCGCGTTGGTTTTACCTCTTTAGCTCAATTAGTTTTGGAGATATGTGTCTTTGAACGATAGTCGTAGGTAGGCTGGTTTTTGCTCTATAACTCAAGGTCAAAGGGGAGTGCGGGGGTAACACATATATAAAAAGAGTTCGTACATCAAGTAGATATTTAAACATAAGTTTCGATATAGGTTGCCATTTGGGGGCCAACTCGCCATATCTATCCGGCTATACCCTTTATACGGAAACGTATAAATTGGAACACATTTGAATGTATGTGGTGATCTTTTTTCCACACATAAATGGTCCCTAGGTACCTTCGAATGCATTTTAATACGTTTCATCTTAATAGTGCTCGCTTTAATTTATTAAGTTAAGATTTTATTGTCACATTATAAAAGTAAGTTACAATTTTACATATTTTTATACACTGGTTCCTTTAATTACCCAGTGGAATAAGCTTAATGCTAACATGATGCTGTTTATTAGTAATCATATGCGTTACCATTATTATTTTTTTTTTTGTATATAGGGAAAAGTTTAAAAAACCCTACGCTAGATAATGTTGAATATAATTAGCTATTTCATGAATCTGGTTTAAAGATGCTTTTAATTTATTGCTGTCTTTCTTACACTATCATCAAACTGAAATTATTTTATTCAGTAAATTCTGCATATTCTTGCTTATATCAAAATGATCAGAATACAGTGAAATTGATGTCCAAAATCGGACAAGGTTCAAAAAATAGATTTTTTATAAACATGAAACGCTGACATTTGATTGTATATTTATCATGATAAGTTATCATTAACGCTTTATGAAATTTTTATCACTGATATTAGTAATGCCTTTTTCGAATTTTTTTATCCATTAAAATAAATAAAATGTGTGGAAATAAATTATACGTGATTTCAATCATCAATAATTGTAATAGAAAGCTGAAAAATATATTCTTCAATAGTTGATATCAATGATAAAAATTTCATAAAGGGTTAATGATATCTTATCATGATAAAGATACAATCAAATGTCAGCGTTTCATGTTTATAAAAAATCTATTTTTTGAACCTTGTCCGATTTCGGACATTGCCCGATTTGGCTCGGGCATTGTCGACATTGCCCGGATTCCGGACATTGACCGTAACATATAAACAGAAAGATAGATAGATAGATAGATAGAGAGAGAGAGATCTTTTTGAAAATAATGTAGAGACCTTTTATTAATAATTTTCAGTTGGTTCGTTTTTAGGGTCTATTATAATAATATGTCAATGTACTGCAAAGTTAATAAATGATAATAAATGTTACATTTGGGAATTAAAAATAAAGTAAATTTTTGCATTGACATTGTACGTCTATTAAATTAAACATTTAAAGAAATAATGTTTTTTGCGCAAACTTCATCAGAACGAGAGCTCCATTCGGTATTTTGTTTAAAACAAACGCTATACAGTTTAATATTGTTTACAGGAAGTTCACTCGACATGGAGGAAACAGCAGTGCCGCCTCGTTTCCTGTCACGTGGTCAGACTTTCCGGGCTGTCATTGGCGACACGGTCGTGTTACCGTGCGAAGTTGAACAACTTGGTAAGTTGCTTAGAGTTTCTATCGCTATTAGCTACACATGAACAGGTTTGCACAATCGGCCCTATTATCGGTTGTCACCTTTACTATATTATCGACATTTTATAAATTTAAGTTAAAACAAAAATAGTAAATAGTTAACTAAAAATTACTTTACGCACAGAAGAAATTGCTAGTTCTTTTCCCGAACTTAAAAAGATTGTCTTTTTTTAAATTATTTGTAAAAATATAAATAATTTAGAATATAATTAAAGATGAACAAACGATACCTATTATAGTTCACTGAAAAATGATAATAGGTCCGATTATTATTCAAGTATGTTACATTCGTGATCAGTTTATTGCATTATATTCTCATTTGTTTTACTGCTAACTTCATTTCGCATGACTGTCAATTACTCTACAAACAGGGCTGATAACTTCATACATAATACAACTATTAATTTCAAAATGGTAATTTAATCACGCAAATGAACGCTAAAACTTTTGATTTATAGAGCAATAATTCAACTGTTTCCGAGACAGGTGTTTATTTACCGGCGTTAAATTGATTTTTGAAGATTAGAGGCTGGATATTTATACTTCCTATATAAGGTATGCTCCAACCTGCTATAAATTAACGAAACTGTTTCTATCGGTTTTATGCGCATGCGTCGACTTTGCACTGTTGTGTGACGGTACATACCTACGTTCACATTGGTTGGAACGCTTTTGTGATCGGATTCCAGAATGGTAACTAAAGATATGAGATTTATAATTTTATAAGAGAAATCTTATGCGGCACTTCTATATTTGAGGGGGGGGGGATAAAATGCAAAATGTTTGTTATGAAACGAAAAATGTGTCATGATAAGTGTAAATTTTGTTTACCAAAAGCATGGTAATTGGTAACGTTTGTAAGATTGTTATTTCGAAAAAAATAAATTGTTAAAACTAAAAATTGTAGAAGTTTCGTTTTGATCGTTTGTTTCACGATAATAATTTTTTTTCATTTTTAGGGTTCCGTACCCTATAGTGTCCAACGTGACCCTATTACTAGGCCTCCGCTGTCAGCGGGCTGTATCTCATGAAATTTTCCCAGACTGTGTATTTCTTTTACCGCTATAAAAACAAATAATGAAAAACCAATTTTTTTATAAACAACACATTGTCTACTATACATACATATTATACAAACCGCAACAACGTGCTAAGCACGTAGACAGTAATACAAAACGAGCGTCCGCTAACGGTGCGTTTATACAGCAGTATACTCGAACATTTATTAAAATACAACTATAAGAACTCTTGCATACAGCACGGTACGACCACTAGGCTATCATATATACTCACGGTATACAGTAGAGTTCGGGTAGTCCATCTGAACTCATTGCATTGGTAAACTGACCGCGACTTATGTCGATGTACCTATCGGGATAACAGTTTTCCGACGCGGGAAAAATCGTCGAAAGTCGGTTCCCGTGATGGACGAACTATTTACATACCTACAAATTTGTACGGAACCCTCAGTGTGCGAGGCCGACTTGCACTTGGTCAGATTTTTTTAAAATCAGAAAAAATATCGCAATCGCCTTTTTAATTTCATTTAACTGTCAACATAAATAAAAATAAACTTGATACAAAATTAAATTAATAATTTCGCATACAACAGCCAAAACAAACTCCAAAGAAATCACTTGTTTTGTCTAGAAATAAGAAACTACCTTGTTTTAAAGAGACACAAACAATCAATGGGCGTGTTTGGCCGAAGTAAGTACTTACTAAACGTAGTAAGCCAGTTATAAAAATAAAAATCTTACAAGCTGACTATAGCGCTTTTCGGCCAGGATAGCCTTACTGGCTTGACATAACTCAAAACACTGGTTTAAGTTATATCCCGTACATAACCTCATAGACTGAATATAATTGACAGTACTAAATTTATCAGTTATTAATTTATATTGAGTGCTTGTGTATATCTGAACAATGACAGGTCTGTTCCTGTCTGTTTTGTTTACATCAACAATAAGCAAAATGGCGTCTTATATTAAGCCATGCTTACTGCGTTAGCACTTATTTCGTGTTCCTGACGAAAATTTTGTGAGTGACTTACTAAATTCAGTAAGTACTTACTTCGCCCAATGAAAACAAACGTTATATAGTGCGTAATGCGCATGTCAGTTGCTATAGTTTCATGTTTAGACCTTGTACCGAAATAATAGTTTCGAAACTGTCAAAAATTCTGGTGGAACGCTTAAAGAACGGTTCGACAACCGTTCATATCTTGGTTGGAACACCTTTTAGAGTGACGACAATACTACCATTCGCAGAGAGGCTGGAACGCAGGGCTAGTTTACGCGCATCGCTAATATTATGTGGTGGAAGTTAAAAGTATTACGGTGGAAGTAAAGATTTCGAATGTTCAGTATAATATTGGTTGAGGATCATAAATAAATAAGCTTTACCAATGTTTCGCTAGTGGCCAACGTGAAGCCCTAGTACACCACTCTATCATCAATGTTCATAATTTCAACTTTAACGAACCATCTATTCTACACAAAGAATCTAATCTATCAAAAAGATTATTTTTAGAAATGATTTACATAAAAAAAAAATACTAACAGCATAAACAAAAGATCGGACATAGAAGGGTTAAATCACATATATGGCACTATATTTAACAAAATTTGACAAAACATAACAGGCAATCAGCACCGGCCATCTAGAGACAATGTTTTAATCACAAATTGATCAGTATCAAATATTAGTCCACAAAAAGTGCTTTTTGGTTATATATTTTCAAACAAATATTTCAATAAATTTTTTTACTGCGTGACATTTTTATTAAAATTTAATAGTTTTTTTAATGGTATTTATAATAAGATGTTCATAATAATATCTTTTAACTCATAAAATATAATCATGTATATTGTTCTAACAATTTACCACCTTTCGACCAGCTTGAGGTATGTAGGTAATAGGTTTTCACTGTTATATATAGTAGCTTTAATAAAAAAACTTATTCAATAAATAAAATTATCGACCAATTCGTCAGACAATATATTAACAAAAAAATATATAATTAATACATTAACGTTTCAATTCGGATTTGGACCTTCTTCAGAACTGATCTAAAAAATATAAAAAAATAATTAATATTTAAAATCTAATTAGCTTTTTATAAAATCTTTCAAAATTTTTAATGATTATCAAAATAATGAAAAAATATTTTTTCATTATTTTGATAATCAATTATAATTTTTTGTCGACTATTATTATTAATAATGAATAAATGACAAAATGGTAAAATCTCTAGCCCCCCTTAAAAATTTTATGGGACATTTGCGTCAAACATTCCATGGGAATTTTTAATGTCCCACCAAGGTCAACCAATCCCCCCCTTAATCGAAACTGTACCCAAAAGCTGTAAATTTCGCGAACTCATATAAGAACAACAGTGATTGGAACTAAGCCGATTTGAGTTATTCCTTTTTCACATGATATTCCATTCGGAATCTCAATAGATTTTAGAGATAATGCAGTGATAAGCAATTGACGTGAATTGCGTAATCTTTATTGAGTTAACAAATCGTTTGTCTGCAATATTACAACGGGTAAATGATGTCTCGTCTCGACTCGCATTACCCAAGACTCCCGGCACCGATATCCAAGAGGTTCGAATGTGTTTGTGTCACTGATGTAGGTGTGCTCCCTGCACTTAACGAGCCGTGCTGAGTACACAGACGGGACAGGGATGACCGATAACGAACAAAAAAATTTCCCCTAAGGCCCGATCAATAAATAGCAGCAAGACGTGCCTGTAAGTTATCCAGAGGTTTTAAATAACACCTCTGCGAGAGTCTGTGTTGTCCCCAGAAAAAGTTGACAAGTGGATGATATTATAAAGAAGCTCAATGAAGGCAGTTCAATACTTCAACGGATAGTACTGCGCAATTTTCGAGTAATTTAATACTTGCCGTCTGTTCGTATCAGCAACAGTCGAGAATGTCTGGACCGATTTTAAAGAATATTGGCAGCAAAGTTTAAAGTTCTGCTTGAGTTAAGATAAATGTCAAGGACGACATTAACTGCGAAGTCACTAACTTAATTGTTTACAAAACATTGATCATCGTTCAAGAAAACAACTGTATAGTTATTTTTTTGTTCATAAACTTTGTTTCTCTTTTAAGTCAACAAAATTAAAGTTTTCATTACATTAAGGGGGTCATCCCATGTGACGACCGGTTTTTTAGACATTTTTAGGAATGTTTTTTGACGACGAACAAAAAGATAGAACTTTGAACTTTTTATGATATATTTATTAATATTTCAGTAGTGTATAAGAATATTTTTAAGCATAAATCCCCACAAAAACATGGATTGTCCAAAGACACCCATCTTAAGAAAAAGGTTGTTGGCGGTCTCCATGATCCGACTGATTGGCTTTTCAAAAAAATTAAACGGCATTTTAATTTGTAATCCGGTGGCAATAAGATGAACTAGGATTATTCGAAAATATTAAAAATTGAATAGTTGACACTTTTGAAAACTAATTTATAAATTTCATGATTTTTTTCGGTAATTTTGCGTCGAAAAAAATATAACCACTTGGAATTTCCAGAAGATCCTAGTTTATCCTACGATATCGTGGAGACAAATTAGAAAAACACAGTTTTGAGAAAAACGCGACGATGAAGCTATGAAATCTTAACTCATCATTAATCTGCAAAAAGCTCAAAAATTAACTAGAATTGATATATTATAACTAAAAAAAAATTGATTTATCGGGTTTTGCTTGTTGCTCCTCGTTTGTTTTAGAAGGTCTCAAGTAATAAGCCGACACTTTACTATAGGCTCGGTGCCCAACCGCTCATCTGAGCGATCCGAGCACCTCCTCTTTTAACATAAGATTAAATCAACGTGATTTTAAAAACGCCGATTTTCTAAAAGTTGAAACAAATCGAATTTTTTTCTTGCATAAATTGATTCCTAAAAATCTTTAGAATATTTTGGTAAAATGATTTTATACAATTTAAAGTTGTTGTATCTTTCCAACAACTTTAAATACTGTAAAATCATTTTACCAAAATATTCTAAAGATGTTTAGAAATCAATTTATACAAGAAAAAAATTCGATTTGTTTCAATCTATCGCATATGGTGACCCCTTTAAAACAAAGAATAACCAAAGAAACATATCGTTGAATAAAAAAATAAAACGCCTCATAATGCAAGTAGATGAACAGCCATTCTTACAAAAATATTTGTGTTGACTTTTAGATAATCGGCGTTTAAAAATCACGTTGTTAATCTTCTAGACAAACTGTGTCAGCCCTTACATACTTCCAGTGTAAGTTGTGTTGAGCAGCTGGAAGGCACATATTCTCTCTCGCTCGTCGCGCACGCGAATCGCATACGACTTGAGTGAGAGAGGGAAAGAGACAGAATCGCATCCTGGTATTACGTTTGTTTGCACAGTGTTTTGTTTTATGTCGACTTAATGCGCGTCGCTCCGCATCATTTGCTTACAGTTTTACAAAACGGGAGTGAGTTTGTGTATTTGTGTAATTTAATTAACTGTATCCAGTTTCAACATCACATTACAAGGAACGAAACAGTTGAGCGTGAACAAGCGACGATCGCAACTCTTACTTAGTATGCCTACCGAACGCCAGATCTCGTCAATGTCAACTGTTTATTTTTCAGTTAACACTTTAAACGGTTTTAACAAATCGTTGTTTCACTTCTGGGAGTATTAAGGAACAAGTTTAAGCTTTTCAGCTCTAGAAAAACATTTCCTTCGGAAGAGAATGCAATCTAACCAATTGAACAGTAATTTCTATAAGTGACCTCTCAATTAACACGATCCATAGCAAAAGTAATTTTCATAAACAACTAAATAGAAATGATATTTATTAAGTCCGCTGCACACGAGACTGAATTTGCCGTTAGGTTCCTTGCTATATTTGACTACTAGTTTTCTAGTGCTGGTTTTCTTACTTGCTATTATGTGCTCGCTTCACACGTGACGTCTTTACAAGCTTGATCTGCAGGTAGATTCTGTGCGCGCGCAGTGATAGTGTAGTGGATACATACATTAAGTAGGTTAAGTTACGTATATTAATTGAAATGTAAACTGCAAAGGTAGTATTGATTATAACACTTACTTAGGTGTTCTTGTTAATAACGCATGGGTTGCATATAATATAAATTATATGTATATTAGAAGGAAGAAGGGGAGTGCTGTAGTGGACAGGCGGTCACTATGGCAGCGCGAGCTTGGTTTTTGTAAATAAATATAATTAAATTAAATTAAAAGGTATTATTAACTCAAAAAGAACCAGTTCAATCACAAACAATACATAATTTAATTATATTTATTCAACACACGTGAGTAATATATAATTTCGGGGCCCTGCTAAATTCGGGAGAAATAATAAATTACTTCATGTTGACGCGTAGAGTGCGAATAATGAGCCGAAACTGTATGATAATATATTACTGCATAGTTTCTGGACCAATAGGAACGCGGTAGCGATTCGTATATATGAAAACAGCATCGCAATTCAGCGAAAGTCAGGGCCATCTTGTGTGCATCAAGGGCGGTGGGTACGACAATCAATAAAGTGATTTACTATTTCTCACTCTTTTATCAGGGCCCTGATTACATATTACTCGTGCTAGTTGAATAAAGTATTATGTGCGACTATTGATCGAAGGAGAATATTCCACTCACGTCTTACCGCACTCGCTACGCTCGTGCGGCAAATTTCACACTCATGGAATCTTCTCCTTCTCTCACTAGTCGCACAATATACTATTATTTACATGTATGTATCCACTACCAATAGTTAGAACGGTAACAAAAGTGCATGTTTATTGTCTCTGAACAGAACACACATTATGGCATAGTGTTTGTTTGTGGGCGTTTGTTCAAGTCGCCCACGTGACAAGATAATGCTTCCTAGTTGCTTCTTGCTCATACCTAGCAGCGGACCTAGCAAGAAAAATAGCCCCTGTTCTAATTTTAAAACCTATCTTGTGAGCCAGCAGGCGAGCCCGCAGTGACGTGATTTCCAGATTCGTACCCAGTCTACCGGCCAGCAGAAGACCAGCCAGTGTTTCTAACCTTGTGTGCAGCGGCCCCTTTACACATAGAAGTAGAAAAGGCAAATATGTCGAAAAAAAAAACTTCGTGTAAAGCGAAAACATAAAAGCCATCACGATACCCAGTGCCACACCACGCTTGAAACCTAGCAGGCGAATGTAATTAGGAATGTAGCGGTAAAACTAGCCTCGTGTGCAGCGACCTTAATACTTTTTACCGGCTTTCGTAGAACTCAGAAAAGTGATTTAACATATTCTGTGGTATTCAGTTAACGCTGTGTGCAAAACGTGATAATACTAAATATGGCCAATGAAAATTATTTTCAAGTAAAACTTCGCGAACACAAAACGGATGTTTTTTATTCGTTAAACACGATGTGCTCGTGTTTCATATTGTCTGACAGTTCTGTTTGTTAGTTTTAACTTGTTTAATTGTAGATAATGAAAATGTTGATTACATTATTTTGTTTTTAAAAACTAAAAAAAAATCAAAAACAATTTTCGATACTTCTTTTCAAATACAGTAGAATCTCTGTAAGTCGAACGTCCAGGGAGACACCAACAAATTCGAGTTAAAAAGTTTTCGACTTAAGAAGGATTTTGACATAGACGAATTTTGTAAGGAAATATTCGACTTGCAGAGGTTAAGATTCTTTCTTACTAATTTTGAGTTGTTATATTCGAGATAAAGAGGTCCAATTTATGTTTTCGAGTTATCAAGAATCACTAATTATTTCGACATATAGAGGGTTGAGATTTCTAGTAATGGAGGTTTTGGGGCTTGAAAAGAAGGGAACAAAACATTTTTTCGAGTTGGAGGTTTTCAATTTGATAATTAATAGTCAGAGGATGGTACAGAAATGGTCAAGAAAATCTGGGTGGCAGAAACGCTCTCTTTCGTGTAGTCTGACCCCCCCCCCCCGACAAATCCGCTTGGTGGAGTAGGAGTCTAGTGCGTTAATGTGGTACGCCGCTGAGGCGCTTAAAAAACGGCGAAATTCAAAAGTCCTCTACTAAATGGCAGAAAATGACTGAACAGCATCTGAGGGACCTCCTAGTTGTAGGAAAATATTTTCTGCCAATTTACGTCCAGCAGAGACTTTCAAAAATCATTCCAAAAAATCAAAATAAAATTTAAAAAAATGAATTTGAAGTTTAAACTTGACGGAATGGTTTAATTGGTAGCCCGCAATACGAGAAAAATGTTCGTGGATCCAAGTGACCTCACTTCCTTTCGATGATACTTCAAATACTACAAATTCGCAAAGTCCTCGCGCGGTGACAGAAACTCTTACCAGGCTTTCTATTAGTATACCCAAAATGTGTGAAAAATATTATCTGCCAATTTTGTCACTGCTAGGTCACAATCTGCCAATTTAATGTTACCTGATATCATGTTAAACTTTCCGCGAACATGACGCGTTTTTTCAAGGTCGATTTTGGCTGAAAACTGTACCTCGGGATTCTTTACAAGAAGACAAACCGTTTGAGCTCGGTTTCACTCACCGAGCTTGTTCTTTTTATTTTTTTATTGTATATTTATTTATTATACTGACAGTCTGCAAGGGGTAAATTGGCAGAAAATATTTTTCCTGCAACTAGGAGATCCCCCAGACGCTGTTCAGTCATTTTCTGCCATTTCGTAGAGGATTTTTAAATTTTGCCGTTTTTTTAAGCACTTCAGCGGCGTACCGCAACGTCTTGAACCCCTACTCCACCAAACGGATTTGTAGAGAGGGCCAGACTACACGAAAGAGAGCGTTTCTGCCACCCAGTGTTCCTTGACCATTTCTGTCGCTATCTTCTCACTATATTAAAGCATTAATGTGTGTAAAATTTGTTTCTTGTAAACAAAAACTCACAGTTTTCCATATTTTTTTAAATTTTAATAAAAGAACACTACGAGAGGAAAAATTATAAAAAAATAAAACTGACTCAATCCTAGAACAAATAGGAAAAAATCTAATCTGTCTCAACCCAGATTCGAACCAAGTACAGTCCGAATGAGGGTCTAAAACGCTAGTCACTCGGTATTTCGTTCCAAATATAAAAACGTACGTGCTAATAGAAAAGTGTTTCTTTTTGAAAGAAAAAATGTAAAAAAATGACAAATTAAATAAAGTATGAAAACAAAACAGAATGCAGTTCAAAGTAGAGGGAAAATGAAGAAAAATTGTTTAGTTTATGAAAACGAATGGTAAATTTTCTGTTACATATTCATATTTTTAAGCATTCTGACAGGCCTGTTTTTATATGAAAGTCAAAACGTCCAACAAAAAAAATGTTATTATTTTCTTAAAAAAAATCGTGTATACGCTAGGTAGAAAATAATGATTGCTATTTTTAACCAGAAAGGAAATGAGAGCTGAGCGAATGGAAAATTGTGAATATAGAAACGAAATGTATGCAAGTTACCTGTAGTTTTTGAGTATATGAAACAAGTGACATACGAAACAAAAGAGAATTTACAAGTAGTCAAAGCTACTTTAAAATTCCATTTGACTTGTTTTCTCGACAGCAGGTTTTGCATTTTATATGATATATATAAATATATAGATGTTCCTTACATATTTGCATTGCGTAATGTATTGAAATTTAATAAGAAAAATCCACAAATATGTGGATAGAAAATATAAGTACAGTCGACTCTCGATAATTTGACACTCGTTAATTTGAATGGCTCGATAATTTGAAATTTTTTCCCGGTCCCTTGAAAAATACTCGATAAATTGAATAAAATCAATATTAATTGGTCCCCTCGGTAAACTGTAGTTGAAGGAATAGAATCTTGCCGGCCAACATGCAATAATTTGAAGTCCCTACTCTCTATAATTTGAAGCGTTTATCATGCACAGACCTATCGTTTACTTACATACATGTACACTGTACGGAGCTGTCGAAAATTCAATAGACAATAGACTGAAGTCGCTCACTCAACAGAAAATTTCAAAATAAACATTTGTGAATATTTGTACAAATGTTTATAATTTTGATTAAACTCTTGTTTACTTGATTTTTCTCCTCCCTTCCTCTTGGTTATTTAAACTCCTGTTATTTTGAACTCTTTGTAATTTAAAAATTTTCTCAAGCCCCTTAAGTGTTAAATTATCGAGAGTCGGCTGTATTATGAAAATAAATGTATTTTGAAGTTCTTGAAAAAGTCTAAATAAACCAATAGACGAAACGTCGTACATAAAATTAATCCACATTGTAACACTGCAGTACTGTACGTCATATTTTTTTCCTTCTTTTATTTTGATATTTTATATAATATATAGGCATTGCATAATAAACTGGCATTGCTACAAAAATTATAATTAATCTTTGCTCTTTCAAAATTTAAAATCACTGTTCTGTCTTCGCATTCAACGATCACGTTAAAATAAAATAATTTAAAATTAATTTTCAAAAATAAAATTGTTAAGATCCAGTCATCAACATAAGAAATTTTGATTAAAATAGTTCTGCTTGTTTTGAAAGCGTGACGGTTAAAGCAGAATTTGAAAAGAACGTTTAAATTTGGTAATAAATATATTTTGATAATAATTGAACAATAGTAGGTATTCTTAATAATGTTATTGTATAGTACAAAATCAAATTATAAAATTTTAACTCTAAGATAACGCTCTGTCTTCGCGTTTTAATTTAATTGGTTTTAAATGTAAGAAAAAAAAATAGTTTAAAGTATTTTAAATGTTCCTAAATGTGAAATTATTATTTATTTTAATCAAAGTTTCTTGTATTGATGACTGCATGTTAACAATTTTACTTTTGATAATTAATTTTAAAATATTTTAAGCCAGAACTGTGATTTTAAATTTTGAAAGAGCAAAGATTAATTATAATTTTTGTAGCAATGCCAGTTTATTATGCAATGCCTATATATTATATAAATATATCAAATTAAAAGAAAGAAAAAAATAATTACAGTACTGCTAATATAAGCTGGCATTGTTACAACAATCGTATATTTTTTATCCACATATCTGCGAATGTTTCGTCTTCTTATTATTATTATTACGATGGACACGATATCCAGTATTGAAATATTACTCCACACTAATATTAGATACAAATGCGAAAGTAACTTTGGCTGTCTGTTACGCTTTCACGGCTAAACCACTGGGTCGATTATGGTAAGAGATAGTTTGAAATCTGGGGAAGGACATAGGTTACTTAATGATTAATTTTTACATGACGTGGAACATATTATGTAGGTAACCATGGCAACGAATAGCAAATATCATATTGAATACTAGCCATTACCCGCGTCACCTCAGACGATATCAGAAATTTTATTTTCTTTAATATAGGTACTATATCAAATGTCAACATTTTGAAGTCGGTATGGTCCCGTCGATCAATTGGCTGATTTTTTTTGTTGTTAAATATAAAATGGTTCAAGGTCGCGAGAATTGTGAAGGCGGCTTTACTTTTACCCGTTACTTTAATAACGCAATAACATTTCCAAATGAGCTCTAGGATAACGCAAACTTGTAAACAGACTTAAGAAACAAAAGAAAGAGTTTGCAGATCCTTGCGGACTTGATAACGACAATGCGAAACAAGGATTACCGGAACGAGACAAGGACAAATGCGCACACAACAGTACGTCGACGGCAGCGGCAGTACGGCTTTGTTTTAATTATGCAGTTTAAAGCTGCGCACGTCGGTCTAATGTTTTAAGTGGCACTCAACGGGAGAGCCCGGTACTTTTGTAATGCATATGTGTGTATTATTCAGAACAGAGAACTACTGTGTGACAGCCGCCGCTCTTGCTGCTGCTCTTTTGTAAGGCGCTCGCGAGCCGAACTCTCGTTCCACGCACCGCTTATAAATAAGGAATTGTAATTATAAGTCTTGTTCCGCAGTCGGAGATTCGTTTTGCAGTTGTCAAAATTGTCACGCTTGTACAAATGAGTAATAATGTTTACTAGCCGCCCTGCTGCTCTAAAATCGAGCAAATTTATTAATGCAACTTTTTGTCAACACAATTTTAAGAAATATGATGGCTTTAATAATTGAACCTTTCCGGATGAAAATAATAATAATAATAATAATAATAATAATAATAATACGTTTAATGTCCGTTTCTCGACTGTATGTCATAACAGACGCCATTCGCACCATTACTAATTTTTTCTACCACACTTCCCGTTATTTTCTAGAGTTTTTAAACTTAAACTTAATTAATAGCAATGGGCGAATGAAGGAATTTTAATGAAATTAGGATAAGGTTGGCAAATTTTGAGCATAGGAGTTTGACAGGTAATCGGCCATGGCCTTGAAAAGGAACAATCTCGATATTTATCTGGAATTATTGAGGGAAAAAGTCCCTGCTTCATCTGCCCCTGCCGGGATTCGAACCCGGTATCTCCCGAATGTTTAGTGCTCTCACCGCTACGCCACCCCTCTCTGTCTTTCCGAATGAAAATATAAGACTGAAAAATTTACAAATTTTTTCTATGTTTAAGAGCAATTGAAAAACTGAACCCACTATTTTTTTTCTTTTTATTATTTGTGTTAGAGGATCCCCTTGTGCTCATGGCCCTCTCGGACCGTGAGCCGCGTCCGGTCGGGGGCCCGTGGCAGTTTGCCCGTCCTGCCACCCTATTGTTACGCCACTGGCTACACTGAAAAACAAACACGTTTAATAAAATTTTCAATCTCGTTGTGATCAGACGTAGTTAGACCTCGTCTTGATATCCAACAGCATGATGAGAGAAATTGTGATAAGAATTTTTATCTGTGTTTCGATATCATTTGAAACGCCCGGAAGAATCAATTCCAAATCAATCCCGACTTAAAATATAGATTTCTTTTACAGTGCTTTGATTTATATATGTTTATGTTTTTCAACAAAATCAACATCAGCGCAAGAAAAACCACAGATATAAAAGCTTGTTTGTTTCAAATAGTGGTTGTCACTTTTTTATTATTTACACCGGTAAAATCTGGATACAAAAATAAAAACTTTTTAACAAAAAAATTAAACCGGCGAAAAACTGAAAAGCAAAAAATAATAAATTTTTTTATTTAACTAAGTTCTATCTAAGTAGTTGAACGTATGTGACAGTCTAGTATATCTAAGTAATTTTGAGTCGGCGTCAACAATCCTTCGCCGGAAATCTCTGAGCGTTCACGGAGTTAATGTCAGCGACAGAGCAACCCGAACGGGCACACACTGAGGCCACACGTCTTTGCGAGTGGTTGTGTGGAGAGCGCATGTTTGGAATGTTAATGTTTATCGCTGGAGATTTTTGTTAATTTGATTTGGTTATTTCTTTTAGTGATCTTTGTTCATTGATTGTTTGACGCCGACTCAAAATTACTTAGATATACTAGACTGTCAGATACGTTCAACTACTTAGATAGAACTTAGTTAAATAAAAAGATTTATTATTTTTTGCTTTTCAGTTTTTCGGCGGTTTAATTTTTTTGTTAAAAAGTTTATATTTTATAATTTTTTGTGGCTATATAATTTATAATTTTAATACACAACTCAGCATGAAAATCTGTGAGTGAACAATAAATCACCCCTATTTTCCCACCCTTAGGGTAGGAATTTTTTTCCAAATTTATATGAGACCAACCTCGAGGTATACCCTATCCAGTAAAAAAATAATTATCAAAATCGGACTACTCTGTAAAAAGTTATGTGTGGTCATACGTTACAATCTGTGAATGAACAATCAATAATCCCGTTTTCCTACCCTTAGGGTTGAAATTTTTTTTCCAAATTTATATGGGACCAGTTTCGAGGTATACCCTTTCCAATAAAAAAAGAATTATTAAAATTGGACTACTCTGTAAAAAGTTATGTGTGATCATACATTACAATCAGTGAGTGAACAATCAATCATCCCCTGTTTTGCTACCCTTAGGGTTGGAATTTTTTTACCAAATTTATATGGGACCAGCTTCGGGGTATACCCTTTCAAACAAAAAAAATAAATATCAAAATCGGACTACTCTGTAAAAAGTTATGCGTGGTCATACATAAATAAAAAAAAAAAAAAAACAAACAAAAAAAAAAATATACGCGTCGACTTGAGAACCTCCTCCGTTTTTGTTTTTCGTCGGTTGAAAATTTGCACACAAAATCAAAACGAAACATTTGACTTATACAGCACAGAAGGGATATAACACGAAGCTATTCGGAGTAAAGACCATAGATTAGTTTCTCACCTCGGGTTGGGCAGATAGATCGTGCAGAGCGAGCAGATTTTTGGTCACAGGATAAGTGAACAATTCGAGCCATCTAAACGTTAAAACAATATGATACAACTAAATAAAACTCATGTTACTAAAGTGGATAAATGTTCTTTATTTTTTCTCATTTTTTAGAGCTCCGTAGTCAAATGGCAGAATACGAAACTCTTGTAAGTCCGTCTGTCTGTCCATGTTACAGTTTTATAAGTCCGCCATCTTTCCATCGGTTCGGATGAAATTTCACAGGCAGATATTTTATATAAACCGCCATACAATTGTGTAATGAAATTACAAAAAAAATATTATAATTTAGATGTAACTTTCCATATATAGAACTGAGGAATGAAAATTTAATTTTCTCGCACCCCTTTGGGAATGCCGGTCATATAATAAAATTAGGCAAAAATTTTACTGAAACAGAACTTTAAAGTAAGATGAATTTTAATGCTTTCTGTTTACAAACTTCCGATTTAAAGAGTAATCCACATGAAATAAAAGTGGTAAATAGAGATATTATATCAGTTCTGATGAACGTTGCAAACATATTATTGAAACATTACTTTATTGCAACAGGTAAGTTCCCAACCTAAAAATAGTCATCTCTCAAATGTAGTTTCAAGTTTATTTTTTTTCTATCAAAATTCTTAACGTTATTTAATAATAATAACTATTCAATTTATAAATTAAGTTTTCAATATTAAGATTAAGTATAATATCTACTTGGTAAAATAACTAATCATCTACATTGAAATGACGTGGTATACTATTACAACCTTTTCCTAACTTTTTATTTGTGTTTTCGCAGGTTCCATAATAAGTCATTTATTAAATTATTCAAAGCTTTTTATTATTATAATAAAAAATTCACAATTATCAGTACCGATTTAAAGTACGATTCATAATCATGTTTCTCTGATTATAGTTGTAAGCTTCACCGCCAGATAGAGTAGTTCATATGAAGGATCCCTATTCTACTAAAAATTGCTGTGTATTGTATTTTTATTTATTGAAAAGTAATACAAATAAACTTCGGAATTTATTCATTTGCACAACACGTGTTTCCAAGACGTGATTCCGCTCATTTTTAAAACGAATGCTCTGAAGATGGTTAAATCTGTTTGCTCGAAGCTCACCGAGCGTGCTCAATCTCCACCAGATGTTAAATCCAAACGCGGAGTAGAGATCTTTCAGAGCATATAAACGTTAAGTTCGAACGCATGTAGAGTACTCAGATTATACTATGTGATCACAGTGACTGTTATTCAAGTTACACAAAAATCACAGTGAAAAATCATCGTGACTTTGTCACGTCGATCCCTACCGAGCAAACACTCTGTCGGACGTTAAGTCGGCTACTCGGTTGGAGCGACCGTCGTGATTGCCGTGACATGGAACAACATACGTCACTTTGGAACGTGGTTACCTCTTGTCAGATCATCATTTTAGACGGCTGGTCACAGTGATTTTTTCATCTCGAAGTTATTTATTCCCGAACTCTAACTCAGATCGATCTGAGCGCGAGGATAGACAATCCATATGTGAAGGAATTTAACATCATAACCAAAAGCTGTTATGTCTGATTTCATTTTAGTTTTTTTAATCTTTCTATAAATTTTCTAAGACAAATAATATTCGGCTTTCAAAGGTATGTTTAATCATCGATTAATTACATTATTTATAATACTCAACACTCCCCAATTTAAGAAATTTTTAACGTAATAATAAACATGGGAAAATGGCTTTCGGTGAGATTCTTTCATTTGATGCTGAAAAAAGTTTCCAGTACAACTTGAGTCTGAAAATCCCCGTGTTCAAAGTTACAAGTTTTTCGAAAACGGCTGTTTTGTGGCAATTAATAAACAACTTGCAATATGTAGGCACCCGTGGAGATATATATCTATAATAATATATAAAGCTGAAGAGTTTGTTTGTTTGGTTGGTTGGTTGTTTGATTGAACGCGCTAATCTCAGGAACTACTGGTTCGAATTAAAAAAATATTTTTTTGTTGGATAGCCTATTTATCAAGGAAAGCTATAGGCTATAATATAATATCACGCTACGACCAATAGTAACGGAGCATCAATGAAATATTGCAAAATGTAACTCAAAATTTGTCCGTCCGACAAAAACCTTTGATAAGGTAACTCCGATCATCATGTTTGAACACAACATTCATCTCGGATATTTAAGATGAGTGTGCGTACTCATATCCCTCCCCCTATTCGTTTTTTTGCACCCGGGTGAAACCGGACGAGACCTTTAGACATATATATATATGTATGTACTCGTATATATATATATAATGGGATTTTCTCCTTCATTCGCCAATTGCTATTAATTAAGTGGAAGTTTAAAAATGTAGAAAATAACGGGAAGTGTGATAGAAAAAATAGAAATGGTGCGAATGGCGTCTGTTATGACATTAAGTCGAGAAACCGACGTTAAACGGATTATTAATAATATTATTATAATGGGATTTTCAGACCCAAGTTGTATTGCGAACTTTTTTCAGCGTTAAATGACTGATTCATTCCCCCCAGTTAGAAAGAATTTCATCGAAAGTTATTTCCCCATGTATTTGGTGCGGGGTCTTACTAGACCCAAAAATCTTTAGTTGTCAGTGGTCTTAAGGAGGTTGATCCGTTACAGTCCAAATCAAAAGTAAGTCGAAGTCTAAATGGGAACTTTTCCATAATAAATTTTTACAAAAGGTTATAAGACGATGATACCAATAAATTATTGTCATAAAGGCATAAAAAAATATTTTTTTAATATTAATTAATTATTTCAGTATTTTACTTAATGGACTAACTTTTGAATTTTTTGTACAAAGGTAGGTTAAAAAAAATAAAAGTATGTAAATATTTGTATTTTACATATTTTTTGCAGTTAATAATTAAAAAAAGAAATTAGAAGTAATAAAAATTAAAATTAAATCATTCAAAAGTTGAAAATTCAGTTAAATTTGTTAAAACTGTCAAGAATAAAAGTCCATAATTGAAAAGTGCTAAGGTTTAATAATTTTTTTTATTGATTAAAAGTCTCCTAATTAAATTGGAAAAAATATTAAAATATGCGTAAGACATCGATACTTTACATAATTTTCGGAACTGCTGACATTATTTGGTTATTTGCAAAAAATTAAAATGAACAGTTTGCATGCTAGGTTGACATATTTTCCATAAGACTACATGTAAAAGTTTTTTTAATTTTTAACTTTATAAATCTCCTAATGATTTTGGATTTTTACAGAAAATTTTGTCATAAAAAAATCTATTAAAAAAACTTTATTTCAGATTTTTTTTCATTATCTTCGTAAAACGGCTCAACCTCCTTAAAACGCTGACATCATATTTTTGGTTCTTCAACTCGCTCACTCGATCCAACATAATCTCGTCGTATTATTTTTTTTTTACTTTTAAGAAATATTTTCCGTTTCGGCAAGTGCGTAAGACGTCTAGACAGCTAGTTCTGAATCGTGACACCGTATATCCAGTTTTACTGTATAGAAACGTTTGTTGCAGACAAAGTAACAAATTTCCTCTTTTTCATTTTCCCCGTTTGACGTCATAACACGGAGGTATATTATAAAGCTTTTTATGCCAGTTACATAAGTTGAACGCATGTACCAAAAACGTGTATGTTGTCGCGCATTCATTCGATTTTTTATTTATTTATTTATTTTTTTAGTGGCTCCCGCATTCATATAAAATATATAGCCGCTTTGAAATTTATGTGTTACATAAAAAAATGAATACATTTTTTCTATTCAGAGAATAATGCTCTTGGAGGTTTTTAGTTGGATTAAAAAAGAGTTAATTTCGCTTATTATCTTTGTCTGCGCAAACCAAATGGAAATGTCATTAAATAAAATGCTTGTTATATTTATAGTTATATTGCATAATTATAATATAAATTATAAAGTATTTGTCTAATACTATACAAATTACAATGACGTTTAACTTTTGGAATTAATTATTGTTTTAAGTAATCAAAAAAGACAGATATGAAGACAGTGTAGTGTAATGGTCAGCTTGCTGGGTTTTGGATCAGACTAACGTGGATAGTTTGTGATGAGGTTTGATCCAGCTTTGATATATATTCAATTATACTAGCCAGGTACCGTATATGGTGAAGCCACCCCCTCTTTCTTGTGTTTGTGCATATATTATGCTCTATATAATATGTGGACATATAACTACAGTTGATTACCTTTTAAAAAAATTCCAGCCAATCGGGCGACGGAACCATTCCAACTTCAAAAATACTAATATTTGATATAGTATAATAAAGAAACCGCATGCAAAGACGCGGGTAATGGCTAGTATTAAATATATTATGATATTTGCTATTTTGTTGGCATGGTTACCTGTCCCTGAAAAGAACCGGCAATACTGCAGACCAAACGCAAGCTAATTTTCCTGAAAAGCTGATTTTTTTATTAAATATCTTTTAATCTAGTCGGGCACTACGGTTTTTTTATTTTTTTTTTCTTTATTAAGGTAGTATGAGCACCAAGACAACTTTAAATAAAAGGCTTGATTTTTTTATATTTCGATAGATGGATTATATGTTTTCATTGATTTCTCCAAAAACTAGTCGGTAGAAATTAAAAAAAAAACTATTTAAATTAAAGTTAAAACCTTAATAAATTATTGAAAACAAAAAAAAAAACGTTGTGCCCGACTAATTAAAAAGATATTTAATTAAAAAGATTAAATATCTTTATAATTAGTCGGGCACCACGGGTTTTTTTTGTTTTCAATAATTTATTAAGGTTTTAACTTTAATTTAAATAGTTTTTTTTTAATTTCCACCGACTAGTTTTGGAGAAATCAATGAAAACATATCATCAATCTACCGTTTTACCATAAAGCCAATGTTAAATATGCCTACTTTTGAAGTAATTTATTTATTTAAATAATCGGGCAACCCTTCTAAAATTTCCAGAATTAGTTTAGACTTAATCCAATTTCATATAAAAAAAAATCAAGCCTTTTATTTAAAATTGCCTTGGTGCTCGTACTACTTTAAGGTCTTAACTTTTAATTAGATAGTTTTTTTCATTTTCTTAGACAAAAGGTCAAAATTATTAATATTATCGCGGATCCGTCGCTTTGCCATAAGACCAATGTTAAGTATGCTTACATTTAAAGTCAATTATTTATTTAAATAATCGGTTAACCCTCCTCAAATTTTCAGAATTTGTTTAGGCGTACCTACTTAAACTTCATATAAAAAAATAATCAAGTCTCTTTTTTGTGGTACCATGCTCGTACTTTAAGCGTTTTAATTCAATAATTTATTTGTATTTCTTTAGTCATTTTTAAACAGATATTGACGTTGACTTAACGAATCTTTCTCCCATGTATTGTTTTTTTCAGTAAATTGATGAATCAAGTAGTCATTTGCAACTCGCTTCTAATTTATCGTCTTCACAGATGTTCGTGACGTGCGAACTGTATTCCAAGAAAAGACGGCGACGACATTACAAAACGTTATCATAATGTGCGTATATTTGTTTTCGCAACAGTTGTGACAGTGGTGACACCTAGCAGGAAAAATATCACTAAACACTATATTGCTGTTATGAAATATTTTCACTAAACTCTCAGTAACACCTGCAAAACAGGAACACAGGAAAACGAGATTCTGCAGGTAACGTTAGTCGTGATTAACTTCCTTCTTCGTCTCGCGACTGATCGCGCGGTTCAATTATTTCAACGTGTCACCATAGTTATTGAACTAACGCAATCGGGTCAACTTCCATATCAAATATTATAGTACCTACCTGAATGATCGCCCTTTTTGATGAATTCCCGTCCTCATACACCGAATATTATGATCATGGTGTCTTTCGATTCGGAATGACATCTAGAATAGTTTTGAAAAAACTGAAGCTGGGGACGAAACAATTGCAAAAGTTAGAAACATTTTAGAAAAGAAAAAGAGGTTTGAATATCTCAAAAACTATTGCAGATATCGGAAGTGACAAATAATATTCTGAAAGACCAGGCAATTTGCTACAAAAAAGTATTACCGCCTGGAACTCTACCACCAATAATTCTAATTTAAATTTAGAGGTGAAAATAGGGCTAAAAAAATTTTATTTCTTTTTTTTATAGTTTTCAATATTTTTGTATCTTTTATCTTGTATAAAAAATATAAAAAAAATGTTTAGCCCTATTTTCACCTCTGAATTAAAATTAAAATGTTTGGTGGTAGAGTTCCGGGAGGTCGAACTTTTTTGTAGGGATTTTCCTTTTCTTTCAGAATCTTTTTTGTCATTTCAGATATCTGCAATAGTTTTTGAGATATATTCAAACATCTCTTTTTTTACTAAAATGTTTTTAACTTTGGCAATTTTTTCGTCCCCCACTTCATTTTTTTCAAAACTTTTCTACATTCATTACGGAACGAATAATTTTCTGTGAAAAAGGACTGGAATTCATCAAAAAGGGACATGTGAACTAAACTAGTAGAGTTAAATAACAAACTACTGTGAATAAAAAATAAGTAGTTATATTAAAAAATAATCATATATAAAAAGTTACAGATGCTTGACTATTGTTTTTTATGTCTTTAAAAATAAAATCGATAAGTTAACGAATTGACCGAGGGATGAGATTTCTCGTCGCCGAAAACTTGTATTCTATAAATATTATCAAAATCATTACAGCTGTTTTAGAAAAAAAATCGGCCAAGCACGTGTTGGGCACACACACGATAGCGTTTCGTAGTATTCGTACAACGTATTTATGGGCTAATTATTATGGATCGCAATCGTTGCTTGGTCTAGAAATGCTGTTTTGTAGATTATTAATTAAAATGAAGTCGAGTATCCATTAGTTATTATTTGCACTAAAAAAATCACTTTGAAGCCTTTCAAAAACGAAATAATAAATAATAAAGACTTACATGTAGTGACATTGGACAGTTTTTTGAAGTTAAATGTCCGTGGTTCTTGTTTCCGTTATATTAATAGAAATATGACAACCATATAAAAGTTCTGTAAGAAAAAATCGGTTGAGGTTCTACAACTTGCTCATAATCAATAAGTATTCACAAAGTATCACTCTGGATTTTTTCAGATTTTTTAATCACATAGTTGCAAAGTTAGAGGGGGCGGCACATTATTAGCGACTTTAGAAGCTTAGGTATATCTCGAAAAATATTTACCTAGGAAAAAAGTCACTTATGAACTTTTATTGCAGTTTTAAAAACCTGTCCAACGATGCCTCATCCAATGAGATGCGTGAAATTACAAATTTTCATCCCCATTTTTTTTTTTGTAATTTAGTTGCACAATTGTACGGCGGTTCACATAAGACCCCTGCCTGTGAAATTTCAAAGATAGCGTAGTTATAAGACTTAACATACGGACAGACAGACGGACGGGCGGACATGACGAAATTATAAGATTTCCGTTTTTTTACCATTTGCGTATGGAACCCGACAGTGATAGGATAAAACAGTAATGAGCTCTGTATCGTTTATCTGCGGAACTTAAGTGTTTTTGTTTAGGATGCTCAGACGAACAAAAGTGTTTCCTAAATGTGTGTTTGATCATCTTGTCGCCTTTAATAAATTCGTGATTAGAAAAATGTTCTTGTTTTAATAAAGGTGTTGAATTTTAACGCAATACATTCTTATTAAGTTTTAAAATACGACGCGCGTCTTTTAAACTTAATAAGAATGTATGAATGCCTTGAATTATTTATTAGCAGGAATGATTCAGATTCCTGCAACTTAATGGACTTTCCTGCGTGTGTATTTATTATATACTCATCCTTTGAGGGTGCATTCGCTTGGCCCGATAATAATATCCTTAAGTGCAACGCTAGTGTTTTATTTTTATTGGTCCCTAGCAAATTATGCCCCGGCAGGTATTATAAATACATGTTTACCTATGTTTTGTATGTGTTGTGTATGTATTGAGGGTTCATAGAGTAAAAGCACATAGTATTATGTGAGTTGTAACATGTGTACACAAAATGAAACAAAAAGTTTGAAATAGAACCAATGAAAATGTATAATTAAATGCTACAAAAATATAATAAAAATTATCAATTAACTAAATAAATTAGTCTTTTCAGATTTTGTAAATTTATTCTTTAAAAAAATATAAAGAGGAAATCTAAAGTAAGAACAAATCTTCCAATTTTATAGCCGTTATAAATACCTATATTAATTGTTTTTTTTTTATAATTTATGAAATAATTTTATAAATTGTTGTATATACTGTCGTCTTTAGATATTATTTTTGATATATTTTACTCCAAAATTTGACATCTCAAAAATCGAAGTCAGTTTTCGTGCTTGTTTGTTTGCCTATTGTTTGCCTATTTTGAGCAACAACATGGCGCCATAGAGTGTGTTCTGTTCAGAGACAATAAACGTTTACTTTTGTTAAAATTCGAATTGTCACTGCGCGCACACCAAAACCATCTACAAACTCAGCATCAATACACGCATCGTGTGAAGCAAGATGGTTTCTTATTCAAGGCCATGGTCGATTGCCGGTTAACCTTCTATGCTCAAAATTTGCCTACCTTATCCTAATGTCCTGAAATTTCTTCTTTCGCCCATTGCTATTAATTAGTTGAAGTTGAAAAAATGTCGAAAATAACGGGAAGTGTAATAGATGGAAAATGGTAATGGTGCGAATAACGTCTGTTATGACATAATGTCCAGAATCTGAGGTTAAACGCATTATTACTACAAACTTTTGTTTAGTTTCACCTGTTCCCGGTGTCTATCTGTAATCGAATTTTGCAAGTTTTTGACTCGCTTCTCGTTGTACGATTGAGCTGAAATTTTGCATGTGTATGTAGTTTTGATGACAATGCAATATTTTAATAATTAACTGACCGTTCCGGCTTTTTCCCGGTTGCAAATTGCACTCTTAACTACTTCCCGTTATTCGATGGAGTTGAAATTTTCCATACGTATATAGTTCCGATAACAATACAATATAATAATAACTAACTGACCGATCCGGCTTTCGTCCGGATGCAAATCGCACTTTTCATAAAGCACACTAAAAACTTCAAATTAAATAAACAAAAAACAAGCTTTTATGAGTTGTTAATAAAAATGAACTAATAAGTTAAAAATAATTCTATTTCGATTAGAAATAAGTCGTTTTATACGTATTTATCACAGTCTCAAGTTTTCAAATAAAATCCTGTTACATTTTAATAACAATTGAGAGAACGAAAAGACGGTGTGACACACTTTTATTTGAAAACTTGAGACTGCGATAATACGTATAAAACGACTTATTACTAATCGGAATAAAATTATTTTTAACTTTCTAGTTAATTTTTATTAACAACTTGTTTTTAAAATTTTTTCGTTTATTTTTATAGGTATTATTTGTTTGATCGATATACATAAAGATCGTGTTTCAACAGTGCATAATTTTTTGTTCTATTCTGTATTATGACAAGGTTAACTTGTATACAAACGTATATATTATGTATAAAGTGTGTAGTGTGTATGCATGCCTGTGTATATAATACATCCACATAGGATGTAGCAGGTTTTTTTTTCGTTTTATACATAAATATAAAATTTATGTCTTACAACGCGCACAGAGAAAAGACTGCATATATAGTCGTGTTCATAAATTATTGTACACGCAGTTTCTTTCTTTTTTTATGTGTAAAAGACAATGAAAGTTTCTACTGCAATAATTTAAAGTAGAATTTTCGTGAGTCTGATCAATAAATAAAATTCAAAATTTTAAAGTTTTCTTTTTAACGTGGATATGTCACCTAAAGCATTTCCAGACCAATGTTCTAGAATCTAGATAGACGTGAAAACCGGATCGAAATCGTTCCAGCGGTTTTCAAGATTATCGCGAACAAACAGTAACCACAAGGAGACTGCTTTTATAAGAATATGAACTACCTGTGCTGATAGTTTTCTAAGATGAGTGACATTAATGCGTTTTCTGCAGAATTCTTTGAAAACGTTTCCTTTGTTTGCATCACTTTGAGCATAAATGCATCCAAAGAAAAATTGCTTTAAGTATTCAAAGAAACAAAGGTATTCCCCCTCTCCTTTCGTCTACAATCGTATATATATATATGTATTAAAAAACAGGGTCGAACTGTTTCAATTGGATATTTTTATTTATATAATTTTGCCAGCAAATATTTTATCATGTTTAATAATAAATTAAACTACAAAATACAAATCAGTTAGAAAAAATTGAAAAAAAGGTTGACCTTGCAGGCCATCCTTAAAACTTCCAACTATTTTCGAGTTCAAACCGCTCAAAAATAAACACTTTCTAACGAATTTTTTGTTCACGATATCTTGTAAGCAAATGAACCGATTTTTTGAGGAGAAGAGCTGATTGGATTTAGAAAGTAATGGGTCTAGTAGTTTAGAAAATATAAAAAAAATTCTGAAACTTGCATTTTTGAGATTTCTCAAAATCTATTGTCTCGAATATTTCCAAATTTACATAAAATATAAGTTCAGAAAAGTCACGTCAGATGCCGCAAAACGCGTTTCAAGCGGACAATCCGTTCAAAAGTAATAAGAAGTTTACACACAGCCTACGGACATCATCGCCAAAATAGTCAGCATAGCTTCCAAGGACCTCAAAACGTCAAGATCTGACGAAAACTCTATTTTCTAAAATCGGGGTGAAAACAATAACTTACTGATTTTTTTGAAAATCATTGATTTTCATAGCGGAAGTTAAAAATGCAACCTAAATATGAAAACTTTGATTTCCAAGCGCTGACACGTCAAAAATGTTGGCTAGAAGAGTCTTTCTCTTGGCAGTATAGTAGCCTGGATATACTTAGTATAACCATAGAGATATAAGTAACTTGAGTATGCTAGTTCGTATGTTTGTCATAAGCAAAAGTGTCCTCAGTTGAGAGAGAGAACGCTGCAGAAAACCCAGAACACCAGATATTTGTTTATTCAAATCAGCATCGTTTTGTATCATTAGTTACCATAGAGACAAGGAACAGTTCTCTGTCTGAATTGCAGGCACTTTCACGGCTCACTCGCGTACTCTAGTCTAATATCTCTATGAGCATAACACAATATTTTTGTTTTGATTAAATTCTGTTGCAAAAAAGATTTTTATGTTTTTGTTATATTGATGTACCATGGGCGCAATTGCCCCAAGTGGACAAAGTGGCTGAACTTTGAACACAATACTGCATAGAGAAAAAAATAACTAGAGTACGCTAATTCATATGCTTGCCATAAGTGAAAGTGTCCTCAGTTCAGAGAGAGAGAGAACGCTGCAGAAAATCCAGAAAACCAGACATTCGTTTACTCCAATCAACATTGTTTTGTATCATTAGTCACTATAGAGATAAGGTACGGTTCTCTGTCTGAATTTCAGACACTTTCACGGCTCACTTGCGTACTCTAGTCTAATATCTCTATGCAATACTGTGATTAACTAACGGGTTAGTGTAGTAAACAGAAAACCATTAATGTGCAGGACATAGAAACTATTAAGTAACTTTAAGCTGTTGAGATATTTATTCGAAATTATCACCAACTAGTTTACCAACCGAAAATATCAGTGAAATTGCACTGAAAATCACCCAGTAAATGAAATACGGAATAAAATGTTAGCTGTCTAATTTATGAGTAGCAGTGCAATATATTATGCAAGTATAATATAATGGCAGTGACTGCATTTGCCTCAGCAATGCACTTGCCCCATTTTACCTTAATAAAATGTTGACCTACAACGGAGATGTTTTTCAATTTTTTTAAGTACTTTAAATACCAAAAAAAACGGTTTACATTAAATTCCTATTGCATATACCGCTATACTAATAATAATAATAATAATAATCGACTTTATTTAGGGTCATCAGTAGCCAAAGCCGTTTCAAAATGCCCTCTCTGATAAAATCATAGTTTTGCGCGTCAGAGCTGAGTTTTATTCTTACAAGGAGTCATATCTAGGTTAATTTCGCACGAAATTCATTCAAATTGTAGCAGAAACAGAAAACAGAACCGTTTTTAGATCGATTTGACTTCATAGTTACTCCTACAATTGTAATTGAAAATCGCGCACAGCTGTGTTCTCCAGAGCTCCGTGGCGTAGTAGATAAGGCCTTAGCTTAGTAGGAACAAGGTCCCGACTTCGATCCCTGCCGACATCATTGATTTTTTTTTCTATTCCATTTTATTCCACCTGATATTTTTATATGTATATTATATAGGTATATATTTTTTTGATCTTTTTATGAATTTAAAAAATTGTCTTTCAGTTGTTTTTTTTTTATTTTTACATACAGGGCACTTTTGGTTTTGCCAACTATTCAGCTTTATTACGATTTTATATACAGCAGTGGCGTAACAATAGGATGGCAATACGGGAAAAATACCACGGGCCCCCAGGTCGAGAGGGCAGTAAGCACAGGAGAACCCTATAGTATTTATTATTACATTTAGTCAAATTTGCCACGGGCCTCAAACGGTTTAGTTACGCCCCTGAGGAACAGATTTTCAATAAAAACTGATAAAGATTTTTGCACGTCACTGACTCTCAAAATAATGTTCAATTTGTTAAATTATCATAAACGCACGCGTAATTTAAACGAAAGTAGAAAAGAAGCAGAAGGCTACTTAAATCTGTCTGTCCATTTCATCTTCCGCAGCGGTATTCCCGCTTCACATTGTAACTTTAATTTGCAACTGACTTCCTTATAACATGACACATCTTGCTTTTAATAACTTAACAGCTGAACTTAATTATCTTACAAAAATCCACACGCACACACACACACAATCACACACACGTATACAAAAAACAATTCAGAAGTTTTCTTTACTTTTATGTGCCAATAAAAGTTTATAAAAGATTGTACAATGCTTTCAAATTAATAGCTATGTTCCAATCTCTCTGCGCACGATAATATTATCGTCACAGTCATGCGCGTTCCAACCGAGATACGAACGGTTCTAGAACCGTCCTTCCAAGTGAATTTGTGACAGTTTGGTGACGGTTTCAAAACTATCATTTCGGTACATGGTCTAATGAAAGTGTGGCAGTCAGTTGCTACAGTTTCATTGTAGTTTTATTTAACTTTTAACCACACTATAATAGCGACGCGGGTAAACTATAATTATGTTCCAACCTCTCTGCGAATGGTATTAATATTATCGTCACAATAAATAAAATTATCGACCAATTTTTCAGACACAATATTATCAAAATGTATAATTATAATAACTGAAGGAATAAAAATAAATGGACAAATATTCAATAACTTAAGATATGCAGATGACACAGTTTTAATCGCAGAAACAGAGGAAGGATTGCAGAAATTGATAAATAGTGTGGTAAAGTATAGTGAAAATGCGGGTTTGAAAATAAATACGAGTAAGACAGTAGTTATGATAAGCACAAGAAATAAAAAAAAAGTAATAAGTTGAATATAAAATATAAAGACACAACACCCATTAAACAAGTGGAATCATATAAATATCTTGGTTTAAACTTTAACAGTGACAATAATCAAACAATGGAAATTAAATCAAAAATTGGACAAGCAAAAACAGCGTTTTACGATCTAAAAAAGATATTATGTAATAACAAACTAAATAAAAAACTAAGAGTGCGTTTTTTAAAATCATAGTATGGTTAATATTATTTTATGCATGTGAAAGCTGGACAATTAAACAAGAGGAGATTAAAAAACTAAACGCATTCGAAATGTGGTGTTATCGAAGAATGCTAAATATTAAATGGACAGATTATGTGAACAATGACAAAGTTTTACAAATAATGCAGGAAAATAAAACGTTAGTAAATATTATTAAAAAAAGACAATGCGTATACTTTGGCCATATAATGAGATCACAAAAATACAAGACTCAACAAGTCATATTAATGGGCAAACTCGAACAAAAAAGACCCAGAAGTAGAAGGAGAATATCGTGGTTAGACAATATTAAAAAATGGACTGGCCTCAATTTTACTAAACTCATCCGTACTGTCCAGGATAGAGATAAATGGAAAGAAGTGGTTTCCAACGTCCTCTAGGGGATATGGAACTAATGATCATCATCATAATTATAATTCAAAAAATTAACGTTTTGTTCCGAATTCGGACCTTCTTCAGCATTGAACTGAAAAATTTAAAAATATTCTTTTATTTGTTATTCAATACTTTGATTAACGTTAGAATTCTTCAATAAATAAAATTATCGACCAATTTTTCAGACTAATATATTAACAAAAAATAACCTCAAGACCGCTTGTGTCGTTATACTTTATTTAGATAAGTTTAGTTACAGTTAGTAATTATATAATATATTATAGAGTAGCTACTGTTTGCTACAATTGTTAAGAAACACCCATTGTTACAACGCTATCAACATAGAAAAATTAGTTTATTAGTAATAATACTTTATGTTTTTTTCACATTAAAATATTGCACAACTAAGACTACGTGGGTACATAATATTATTCTTAAATAATTTGTTGTGCAAATCCAATCGACCGTCTCTTCCACCGCACACATACCCGCCCTACCACCGTCTCTAACCATGATTGCGTGTCACGGTGACACGGCAAAAAAACATATAGTCTAAGATCCCGAGTTGGCTCGATCTTCACCCATCGAGTTTCTAATGAAACTTGAATTTTGATAACAATATAATGTATTAATAAATAAAAATTGATTTGGTTGTAATTCAATTACTTGGCACAGCTATTTTTAATAAAAAATTAAAGTTGTTAATGTTATTAGTTGCCATTGTTGCCTACATATAATATGTTCCACGTGTTCGCAATAAAATTATCTACATTTTCATATATGACAATATAGAAAGCCCTATAAAACTGCAAAATACTAATTCGAAGGTGCCTGTCTACTTGGTTTTATGCCAGGAATCAAAATGTCAACCAAACTCTAGCATTTTATATAAATATTTTATTTTCGATTTGTAATAAATGTATCTGAAAACTCGATAACTGCATTTCAGAAATAAAATTAACAACTTTAATTTTTATTACAAATAGCTGTGCCAAGAAATTGTTTGGCAACCAAATCAATTTTTCTTTATTAATACATTATATTATATGAAGATTGACTCTATTCAATAAATAGAGTAACTGTGATTAATTGAAGTTAATGATGAGTATTTGGAAAGAATTCCGTGGCATAAGGATCGAAAATGAAGCAATACTGAGACCTTTTTAAACTTGCATTTAATACTAACGTTTCGATTGTATCATCTCTGAAGATGATACAAAACGTATCGAAACGTTAGTATTAAATGCAAGTCTCAGTATTGCTTCATTTTCGATCCTTATGCCACAGAATTCTTTCCAAATACTCAACATTATATTATCAAAATTCAAATTTCATTAGAAAACTCGGTGGGTGAGTTCGAGCCAAATCGGGATCTTGTACTAATACAAATTCTTAAATCTTTATCGTCCACACAATGACCGTCGCTTCCACCGTATGCCCGTTGCTTCCACCGTATTGTCGTATGTCCGATACTCGGCCGTTTGTAACGGCGCTTTCGCCACACTATTTTAATATTTATGTTGTGCAAAGTCAAGAAGCACACAACTAACAATACAACAAACACAAAATGACACCGTGGAACGACGTCACGTTATGTCAGTTTTATTTTCTACGTGATGATGAATCCTGCAAAACGAAATATTTATGAAACATCTGTATTTTACGTATGGAATGTGACATCTAATGCCTTACGCAAACATTCATACGAATGAAAACTAAAATTACATTTTCATTTCTGTTTTTGTTGGGAACTGTATGATATAATAGAATGTGAAGTATATATTTTTTTTTCGTGTATATTATTTTTAGTGGGTTATAAACAAAAAAGCGCTGTTTGGAAGGAACGAAAACGAAAAGTAATTAGTTGTTTTCAAATTGAAATTTTATTTTCTAAATACAGAGAAACTACATCTATGACTTGCCTACTTAAGAGTATTCGTCCCTGCAATACCCCCTGCACCATTCATCTCAAATCTTTTCCCCTCGCCTAAAAACGGTTCGCGCTCTCCCGACGCTATTTTTAAAGCTAGAGGGTTCCGGTAAACGCCAAATGAAAGACAAAAAATCAGACTACAGATCCTTCAGGCGAATTTTTTGAAAAAAAATTCCTGAAAAAACTTACAACCTTTTGAAAAAAATAATAAGTTACGTAATATTTCACACGTAGGCGAAACTGTTTTTCAAAAAATTTGCCTGAAGGATCTGTAGTCTGATTCTTTGTCTTTCATTTGGCGTTTACCAGAAACTTCTAGCTTTAAAAATAGCGTCGGGAGAGCGCGAACCGTTTTTAGGCGAGGGGAAAAGATTTGAGATAAAGGGTGCAGGGGGTATTTGCAGGGACGAATACTCTTAAGTTTTACGACTTTTGCATGGAATCACACAAAGGGGCTTTGACTTTAATGATGTTCTTTTTAGGTCACTTGTACAACATTTTAGTGGAGCCGAAGTCACCAACAAACACAGGTTTTTGTATATAATAGATTTCCTTTCGATTTAGTGCACCAATTATGTTAAAATTACTATAGTTTGTGTTTTATATTTCCAACAGCCAAATTTTTTATATCTAATGAACAGAAATCATTCCCATTACTACAAAATAAGTATACCAATGACAAATTTCAGACATTACAATACTTTTTTATTTATTACGGATATTAATCAAATCCAAGTTACGAATACAGGCATATAATTTTAAGCAACTTTTTTTTATTAAATATCTGTTATTAACTATTAAACATGTATTTATATCTTTTGCTTGTTGCTTTACGCTCACAAAAATATGGCAAACTATGCCTTGGTAGAAGATGGACATAATACTCGAGGAAAAAAGTCAATTAAAATTCCCCTAGCGACGAAAGACGTTTTTAAGTATTGCCCAAAAAATTACGCAGCCCATTATATATACAATAGACTACCTGAAAGGTGTAAAAATAATATATATTCGATTTTTAAAAGGAATGTACAAAACATTTTTATTAGACCGGGTCTTTTATAGCATAGATGAATTTTTATGTTGCCAATAATTTTATTCTGTAATATTTTATATCGTGTAATTTATACGTTGTAATTTATAATGTTTAATATTTTGTTGACGTGTCAAACAGATTTTGTATATCTCGACTGACAAAATATATATCTATCTATCTAGTTGTATTTTCCTGAAATTCAGCAAAATGAAAAAAATAAACGTGAGAGTCGGTTTATAAATCTAGATAGAGTTTCGACTAATATAATTGTTCGCTTCTAGATAGATAGGCAAATAAAGACATTCGATTGATATGATTCCTTCTAATTAAAGTTGGGAAAATTAGATGATATTCATAATCGAAAGATTGCTATTCGAATAATTCATTCGAAATGATTCCTTCGAATGATATATGATAATAGAAGAGGTGGATTAATTAATGTTTCAAATATCAAACGGATTTTTTTTAGACTCCGATTATAAGTTTAGAGAGAGTAGACGCAGATAAAATGCGTAAATAATCGCATTCAATACTGTGCAATATATTAGTATCTCGAATCGTTATAGTATGCGAGTGGAAACAAGTCATTGAATTTATTCTATTTTATTCTGTATAACGAATGTATTATATATACAGAGTGTTTGAAAAGTCCCGGGACGACTTAATATTTCTTACCGAGTTAAAATGGGTTTTTTATAATTTTTACTGTCTATGGCAAAATTAGATTTTGAGTACAAGGACCTTAAAAAGGTCTCGTAGAGCCCAACTTTGAAATTTTAAATGGGAGCGATACTTTTTATGTCATATTCGGATTCTGCTTAAAATTTTACATACGAATACGTCTTAGAATTTTTTTAACCTTTGAGTCCTAAAAACAGACCCTGTACAAAAAATATCTAAATTTGAAATGATTGACTCGTTTTTACCTAAAATATTCGTTTTGAGAAGAAACACTAATCGATACTTCATAGGTCCCTAAAGCTCTATTTTGTACCTTAAAACCCTTTTGTAGAGCCTCTAAAAAGGTTAAAAAGGCTCAGAGCTGAATAAATCTTAATTTGAATTCGGTTACTTAATATATTAAATACTTTTTTTCGGGATGAAATTTTACAAATTAATACTTCATAGATTTAATGAATTTCCTCGAACTTTCCAATCTGAAAAACAAAATATAAATTAATTTCACCTATCTATTTATATCCAATTAATTATTATACATAATATGTATAATAATTAAGGTATAATATTAAGGTAAGTAATTATGTAGGTACATATTATGTACATAATTATTTACCTTAATATTCTTCATTTGTATAGTTCAGTGTAAATAGCCTTAGTTACTGCACACTGTTTTTTTTTTTAATAAAAAAAAAAAATACTTCATAGAGCCCTATGATCATCTCGAAAAAAGGATTTAAGATAATATTAAGTAATTCAAATTAAGATTTATTCAACTTCGAACCCTTTTAGACATTTTTAGTGACTCGACAAAGGCTTCTTAAGGTTCAAAATCGAGCTTTCGTGACTTATGAAGTATCGATTACTGAAATGTTTCCTCAAAGCAAATATTTTAGGTAAAAGTAAGTCACTCATTTCAAATTTAGATATTTTTGTACAGGGCCTATTTTTAGGTCTTAGGAGCTCTACATAGGACCCGAGGATTAAAAAAATACTGAGACGTATTCGTATGTAAAATTTTCCGCTGAATCCGAATGT
This sequence comes from Xanthostigma xanthostigma, assembly GCA_963575645.1. Classification (NCBI taxonomy): domain Eukaryota; kingdom Metazoa; phylum Arthropoda; class Insecta; order Raphidioptera; family Raphidiidae; genus Xanthostigma; species Xanthostigma xanthostigma. The sequence goes on along the minus strand of OY754473.1, from coordinate 24,733,564 downwards.
GAAATAAAAAAGTATGCTCACATTTAAAATTTAAAAATTGAGCCCTACGAGACACTTTTGGGGTCTTCGGGCCCAAAATCTCATTTTTCCATTCAATAGACAGGAAAAAGTTAATAAAAAATCATTTTAACATTTTTAGACCGGCTTACCCGATAAGAAATATTCAGTCGTTCCGAGACTTTTGGAACACCGGTATATATAATCTGTGTCGATTATGAGACTTGATAGTCACCTGCATGCTGTGCTTCATAAAACAGACGCAGATCAAAGACGTAGGTAATCATATAACATATTCAATACACTGAAACAGAATACGCCAGCTGATGAAAGTCTGAGAGAAACGCTTGCATGCAGTATTATAATAAGTAAACAAAGAGCGTAGTATTAATTTGTTACTTGAGATTGTATTAAAAGTAATTAACAAAACCATTCGAAAAATTTTGAATAACCTCTCGACGTATCACGAGGTGTTTTAATAATTGAATAGTTCGATTATTTTCACTCGAAATATTCCATCACTTCTTTTTTTTTATTTATATTTTATAGCATGTATTCATTTTCAGAAAAAAAACCCCGCTCAAATCTTATGGGATTTGGTTCTCGGTTAAATTGATCGAAAATGGTTTTATTTTGTAGATCAAAGATCACTAAGAAAAAGTATCTATGGCCGCATTGCCTAAAAACCAATATATTTTTAGCTACAGATATGTTTAGCGAGATTTGGGATATCCGTTGAATTCACAAACATGTTCCATCAACTTTTGTGCTTTTTTTAGAAATAAAAAAATAGTCGAAAACTAGGTAATGTTGTATGATGTTAGCCTGTATAAAATAATAATCTCATACTCGGATTCAGCGCACTCGATAACATGTTTTAGAGCTTAGGATTTTTTAAGATTGTGAATTCAATGGATAATCCTATATCTAAAATCTCGCTAAACATATCTTTAGGTAAAAATCTATTGGTTTTTAGGCTATAGACATTTTTTCTTAGTGACCTTTAAACTATAAAATAAAACAATTTTTGATCAATTTAACCAAGAACAAAACCCCATAAGGTTTGTGCAGGGTCCTTTGTAATTCCCTATTATTAGATTGATATCTATTGGGAAATAAATATGTATTATTATTATAAGTTTGTCGCAATTACATCACATCCTGTACATGTTTTTTAGTAGACAATACGGGTACTTTAAAAATGTTAAGGCAAAGAAATAGGGGTTTAATTTTTGTTTACCGTGCTAAAATGAAAGTAACATTTTCCGCGAGATTTTAAAAAGGAGGATGCTCAAAGTGTACATAAATATTTAATCTGTACTCGTTGAGCAAGCCATAAGAACGTGTCATTTGAAGACAGTGTTGTCTTAACATGAAGTCCTATTCTTTACATACAACTCATAATGGGTTAAGAGAGAAATTCCGTTAGATTTAAGTAAAGATGTCTTTATTATGTACATAATTAGACACTATTGTTTCTGGGTAGACATGTAGGCTTTTAATCCTGTGAAAGGATAGAATATTGTACGAGGAAGTGAAATTAATTCACGGCAAGCGAGCGCAGGCTCGGGTGCCCCTGTACCGAAGACTCTGCCGAAGGTTGGAAAGAGTTGACGCGGCAACGTCTAAACGCTGCAAAGGCGACTCGTCAAAAATAACTGCCGCAAAGCCGAACTGGACAGAAACATTACCGTAAATGAAAAAATCGAGCTATTTGAAAATGTACGATAATTTTTTTTATTTATTAAATTTGATTACTACCCGGTATAATTTCGAGAGACTTTATACATGCAGTAACAAAATGTAAATTTTTAAATCTGATTGTTTTAGTTCTAAACTTTGACAAGTTTTAAGTACATTTGTTTTGTTATGTTTTACATTTTAAAAAATTCCAGCCAATTAGGCGACTGGACGGAATCATTCCAATTTAAAAATATTGACATTTGATATAGTATAATAAAGAAAAAAATCTGATATCGCGTGAGGTGAATATGCCTATTATCCTACTATTCTCAAAATTATCAGGGATAATATCAATTTTAAATTATAACATATAATTAATAATAATTAATTGTTATCTTTAATTATTGTATTGTTGTTTAAAGAAATAGATAACATGTTTGCCACTGTTATAAAAAATAAAAACACTATATTAATTAATTAAAAACCAAACCCGCAACCTTCACGTAATAGCATGACGCTCTAACCAACTGACTTAGCAATCAATCGGAAACGCGTAAGGTGCACATAGGGAAATTAGCATTGGGAAAAAATACTTAGATCAGAGTTAGCCATACTGCATTAATTGTTATTTCTATTGAAATATCGTGGTAGTCTTGAGGATTTCTATTTTATTTTGATTTATTTTTATTTTACTTGGATTTTTTAATAATAAAAAGCTCTTATAAATCATTATTTTATTTTTTTTTGTACAAAAATAAAACAAAAAAACAACTCCAGCTGTTTGGAAACATTTCATTCAAAAATTGTCTGACTGGTATGACGTATGCGCGTCGGTAAGTCAGTGACCCAATGTCTTTAGGTTCAACACGAATAGGCGGAGATATTTGATCTCGCACCATAATTAAGTATTTTTGGGAATTTAATGTCCCATTAATAAAAAAAGTCCGATTATGTTGTAATCATTTGAATATTTTCTTCGGTAGTATACACATTCATTTTGCAAATGAATATTATCTGTCAAATTGAAAAATCTGTCAAATTGAAAAACAAGATTTCAAGGCTCACTCTGATCCAGTCATTTTTTCCCAATGTTAATTTCCCTATGTGCGCCTTACTGTTTACATACTGTATAGGTATACCTGTCATTCCTTAATTGTCAACGCATTTGCGTCACTCTTTTAGATAAGTTTCATTCATTTTACTACCAAAATCGTCATGTAAAAAGTTTAACTTGAAAAATTCTGTAAAACTCGGAATTCAAGTTCGACTTAAGCAAGTTCGTCTCCGATCGTTGACTTCAACGTCCGATTAGCTTTCAAAATATGCCACGTTTATCGAACGAGTCGCTCACACAGCTGAAAGGGAAAACATAAAGCTCTTGCTATGCCACTTTTTCCTTTCATCTCGCTTACGTCAATATAATAATACCTCTTCTTTTCAAGTCTGTGTATAACTAAACAGATGAATATCGCTGCTATCGCTTAGGAAATAGCAACGTCTCTTACCGCGCAAGTGTTGCTCTTTGTACATTTTCTTCACCGGTTTTCTCTCTCTCTCTCTGTCAAGAATATGCCGGAAATTTAATTATATTTACTACCATAAGCGAGTTGTACATTGATGAAAATTATTAACACTAATCTGCTGACATCTGCTAACGAAATTCTCAACAACTGAAACAGTTAAGGGTTGACTTGATGTTTTCTTGATGTTAATTTTAACAGATTTACACATCTTTTATTAACTGACGGTTATTTTGATAGTGTTTGGAATATGCGTTTTGATTTTGCTAAGCAAGAAAATAATGTTATTATCGACGCAATTTTACTCATCAATTGGAAAGATAGTAATTTATTTGCAATGCCAAGAAATTGGATACAAAAGACAAAAAAAAAACATGAAAATACAAAATTAAAATATCAGTATTAAAAATTCACTATATGAAACATATCAATATAAAAAACTCTTAAGAACATTTATATATTTAAAACGCAAGCCCTATTTCTCTAGCCAATCCGCCAGCAATCACTACTCAACCGATTGATACAATTTTTTTTTAAACTGAAGTCTTTAAACCACAGATCTGTTATCACTACTTTTTTTTGTAAAATTTCGTTAAAAGGGGTGATTTCAAGCGATAATAGTGAAAAGACGAGGGGGTTGCGGGGTAAAGCGGAACGTAAACAGAGAAAATCCATCGATGTTTCTGATACATTAGTGTGAGAGAAATGCAAATATCTACGTATGTCGGAGATTATGCAAACAGTTTGACAATTAGTCTACTTTGACAATTGAAGTGTATATATTTTAAATTTGTTAGCTTTTTAGCGCGAATATTCAAAATATTTATAGACAATTAAAATTATATTTTATTTTCCAAACAATTTAAGAAGTTTATGTTACTACAAGATTGGTTTTAAATTTAGAACAGGAGCTATTTTCCTTGCTAGGTATGGGCAAGAACCAATCAGGAAGCAGTATCTTGTCACGTAGGCGACTTGAATAAACGCCTACAAACCAACACGGCGTGGTTCTGCTCCGAGTCAGAGACACGTTTTGTTCTGTGTTTATATTTGAACTGTCACTGCGCGCGCACCAGATTTATTCACAAAACTGGCTTGAAAAGACGTCTCGTGTGAAGCGAGCACATAACAACAATCAAGAAAACCAGCTCTATAAAACTAGTAGACAAATCCAGCAAGGAATTTAGCAGCGTTTCTAGCCTCGTGTGCAACGACCTTTAGTTACGCCACAACATGGTCAAAAAGTCAAGTAAAATAATTATTAAATTGATACTGCATTATTTAAAAAAATCCTTATAATTATAAAATCAGAATTTTTCTAAGAACCCTTTTATGGTTTCCTTGAATTTTTCTATATGCATCTCTCTTCTATCAGTTATGAATTTATTGAATTGTAACCCAATATCATTAGAACCATACCTTGTATGTGTGAATCTTTTTAGAGTGTGAAGATCTAAGGAATTAAATGACGTACAACGGTACAACCAACTATTTTTACTCAAAAGCTTAAAAGTTTTGTCAAAAATATTTGGTAAAATAATGAGACATATTAATAATCTACGAATAAACATTGTTTGTTTTTCATTTGAGCAATAAAAAGAACCCAAATCTGTCACAGTACATTAGGCAAAACCGATGCGATTTTCAGATTTCAATAAATAATGTGAAGGGCTTCCATTGTAATTCAGTAAATTTAAAGCAGTTAAGCTCATGATACATCGAAGAAAAGTTGATAAAGCTGATTAATAAACTATTTCTGAACTTTAAGCATATATAATAGAAAGAAAGCGATGTATATGTATAATGGAGAGAGGGGAAGAATATGTAAATAACTGCGATGAATAACTTTATATATTACAGTAGAAGTTAAGACTTAATGGCGCGATAGAGAAAACTTAGAGATCGAGTGTTACTTTTAGGCGCGTACATCATTTACACATATTATAAAAAGTTTGTTTTTCCTCGGAGAATTCAAACGTTTCAATTCCATAACTTTGCATAATATACCGAATGTGTGTACAGTTGATCATATATCTAAAAACGGCTTTCATAATAATTATTATACATTTTCGCGCAAGCGGAGTTGCCGCCATTTGTAATATCAATCAAACTATAATACTGCGTATTATGAACTACATTTTTGTATTTATTGATTATTTTTTAAAGACCATCAACAGCTGAAGTTATTTGGGGAGGCACCATTTCATATTTTCAATTTATTATTAACAACTTGAGAATCCCCTTGGCACTTTTACTAATACTCGTATATCAAAATCCCAGACCCGCCAGACCTACGTCATTTCAGTACAGCTAAGATTTTATCAGTAAATGTACAATAGTTAGTTAAAGGATGTATGCCAATTTGCTAGCTTGAAATCGTAGGCTTTTTAGAGATAACAGCTTCTAAAGGTACATAAAACAAGGGCTTAGATATTGGGGTAAAGGGGGTAATTAGCGCCTCCCCCATAATCGTAATAATAAAGAAAGAAAACTGAAATTAATACGAATACCTTGCTAAAAAATAAAATTTAGAAATTCTTTTTGAAAAAAAAAATGTAAAATCGCTTTGGGAATTAATATTTTGCTTGACACCTTCCTTCGTGTGTATTCTTTTGTGATATTAATAAATCTTAAAAAAATATTGATTTTTTTTGTTCTAAAGAGAAAAAAAATATCTACGCCCTTGACATAAAACACGTGCTTACCTACGTAGGCAATGGTATAATGCATGCATATGAGTGCGAGTGAGAGCATTAGATTGACATCTTCATGAAATTTATGTTTTTTATTTGTTTACATACACAGAGGTTGAGAGAGAAAACTTCCATGGAAACAAATAAACAATCTACATTTCATGAAGCTGTCAAACAAAAAAATCATCTAATTATCTCACTCGCACTCATATGCATGCATAATATCATTGCGTACGTAGGTAAGCACGTGTTTTATGTACCTTTAAAAGCTGTTATCTCTAAAGTTCCCCCACTTTTAAGCTAGCAAATGGCATACGTTCTTAACTAAGTGGTTTGTTCATTTACTGAAAGTCGTAGCAGTACTGACCTTACGTAGGTCTGGCGTGTCTGGGATCTCGGTCTATAACTCTCGGACAAAATCTGGGAGCTAGGATGGCTTGTAATAGAGAAGCCATGGAAACGCCATAAAAACAACTGAAAAGTAGGTAGGCTAATAGCGTTTTCGGCATCGAGAACTGCCCCGGGGCAGGGCAAGCTAAATGGGTAACTATTGGTTAAAGAAATTTGTTTATTGTTTACTTATAATTATTTAACCAATAATTACCAATTCAGCCTGCCCTGCCCCGGTGCAGTTCTTAATTCCGAAAACGCCATATGTTTTATAAAAGACGTCGAACGAAACATTTGATATTTCGATTTTCAATGGCCTTGAACTCTAAATGACTCTTTGTTTGAGTGTAGCGTCTTACAGAATGTAGTTTTATACAAACTCGGTTTCCAGTTTCATGAACTTTGGGGCGATCTGCACCACACAGACTCCCCCACACATCCCCCAGTTTGTCAACAACAGTATATTATTTCCCAATTGGGACTTCAGAGTCTAGCACAAGTCGCATATCGTTATTATGATTTTACTATTTTTATTGATGAAGACAGCGACTTCAGAAATTCCCAAATCGATAACGGAATTGATTTTTTAAAATAAAAATATCCTTGAATTTTTTATGTTCCATTTGCATTTCAATAGCATCTGCTTGGAATTGAGTTTAAATTATTTGCGGTCTTTTTTTCTTTGCTAAAATATAAGCTAGGCATGGGTAAAAAATATTGTAACAGAGACCCCCCCAGCAGACGACGACAAAGAATTTAGTGAGACAACAATCAGCTCGTCATTCTAACAATGACACACAGATTGTTGTGGGATAACAATCGGCTTGTTGTTCAAACAATGATAGACAGATTGTTATGGGGCAACAATGGGCTTGTTATTCTAACAATAACACACGGATTGTTGTGGGACAACAATCGACTTGCTGTTCTAACAATGATACACAGATTGTTATGAGGAGACAATCGGCTTGTTATTCTAACAATGACACACGGATTGTCGTAGGACAACAATCCGCTTGATTGTTCAAATAATATCAATATGCCTAGGTACAAAGGCTTTGTTGCCAAATTCCCGACAACAATAAATGCAATAAAAAGAAAGAACTATTCAGCGCATATATATACCACCGCAATAGCTTTGTGGACAGACAGTCAGGTATCGGGTGTTTCATCGAGTGAACAATCGACATAAATTGACAGTCAGTACCGTGAACAGTACTGAGGTAACTACTGAGATAAATAGATAAATCAACTGTGTAAATAAACGGTGCGCGAAATAAATAGTGCGGAGTGGATAATAGACCAATGACTTCATTTATATAAATCTAGTTTAGCATAAATAATCTCTTGTATATATAGTCATATAATGTTTATTGTACATAAATAGTGACTTTATATTCTTTATTATTTATTATCTTTTTTATTAGTTAGAATTTGTTGTTTTGTTTCTATTACGTTATAGAGAAGTGCTTTTAGTTTGTTTGTTTAATTGTTTTGTTAACGTTACACTATTGTAAATAAATATTTACCACTATGAACTAGAACAGTTTTGTTACAATATCGATATATCAAAAAATCGATATTTTTTCAGAAAATAATCGATATATTTCGTCGATATTTTTAAATATCGGTATTCGATATTTATTGCGGAGTATCAAATTCGATATTTTTTTAAGAGTTCTGTACATACATTACATGTATCTGACCGCGGGGCGCGAACTGCTCAGTGCTTCGCACTGCTCCGATAATCACATTTTTGCCCATTTCATGCATGAATTAAATTTCATACCAAGACGCGCGAGCTTCGGCGTAAGTGCTGCCTCTATATTTCGAGCACGGTCCTATGAACTTAGTTTGATTCGCCTTGAACGCAATTACTATGGATGGTGATGGTGAATAGGTAACTAATCATTGGGGCAAATATCGGTATATCGATATTTTTTACTCTACATATATCGATATTCTTTGGAAATATCAATACGATATATATCGATATATTTTTTCCCTTTGCCCATCCCTAATATAAGCATGAAACCAGTGGCGGATGGTGACTTAGCAACTCCTGACGCTAGAATTTTTTTTTGTATTTTTAGAATTATACTGAAATTAAAGTACTGTGCTCAAATAGCCAGCGGCTGGTAGATCGATGTTTTTTACTCTCTTTGTTTGTTTTACGTTTTCATTTATTAGAAGTCGCTTTTGTTTACGAATATAAAAAAAATAAAAGCCGCTACACACGAAGCTGAACTTACCGCCTAGATTTCTTGCTATAGATTTGACTACTAGTTTTCTAGCGCTGGTTTTCTTAAGTGCTTTTATGTGCTCGTTTCACACGAGATGTCCTTTCAAGCTTGTTTTGTGGGTGAATCTCATGCGCGCGCAGTGACAGTTCAAATATAAACACAGAGAAAAACGTGTATGTTGTCTGACTCTGAGCAGAATGACGCCGTGTTGGTTTGTGAGCGTTTGTTCATGTCTCCCACGTGACAACATACTGTTTCCTGATTTGTTCATGCTCAGAGCAAACAGAGGACCTAGCAAGAAATAAGCCCCTGTTTTAATTTTAAAACCTATCTTGTGAGCTAGCAGGCGAGCCCGCACTGACGTCATTCCCAGCCTCGTACCCAGCCTGCTGGCCAGCAGAAGTCCAAGCAGCGTTTCTAGCAGTGTTTCCAGACTTGTGTGTTGCGGCCTTAAAACTCTCGTTTTCATTGTTATTCTGTAAGTTTGATACAATTATGGCTTTGAGTTTAATGCAGATGAAAAAATTTGAAAAGAAGTTTGACCCTGCAAGCGATCCCTGAAACTTCCCGCTATTTTCGAGTTCAAAACGCTCAAAAATATATCAAATATAGCAAGAAGTTTATAATTTATCTCTTCTAGCTCCACAAAAAACATTTTTTACGAATTTTTCGTTTACAATATTTCGTGAAAAAATGAACCGATTTTGATGCGGTTTGCGGCAATCGACTCAGTTTTTTGAGGAGAAGAGCTGATTAGATTTTGGAATTAATCGGTTTAGTAGTTTAGAAAATATTTCAAAAAAAAATTCTAAAAATATTTGAAACTTGTATTTTTGAGATTTTTCAAAATCTATTGGGCCGAATCATTCAGGAAATCTAAGTTCTGTAATGTCACGTCAGATGTCACCAACCGCGTTTCAATCGGACACTCCATTCAAAAGTAATAAGAGGTTTACATACATACATACATACACATATTACATCCCTACGGTCATCATCGCCAAAATAGTCAGAATAGCTTCCTAGGACCTCAGCACGTCGAGATCTGACGAAAACTCGATTTTTGAAAATCGGTGTGAAAATACTTTTAAAAAAATCATTTCTTTTTTTATAGCGAGAAGTTAAAAATAGATTTCAAAAAGTAGAGAATTGAAAATTAAAATTTGAGCAATTCGATGAATAATAATTTGTTATACGAATCTGTTTACAAAAATACGTTCGAGCTTTAAAAGTGTAATTGGGGTAATTATAATTTGATCACAGCGATAGTTGTTAAATTAATACACTAAAGCTGAACAACTGCGCATACAAATAATATGATGATTTTTAAAGGCGCATTGATGTTTTAATTACGTTATCATTCTTTCTCTCTCTATACTAGGATCGTTTCATAAAAACACCAATTCAGAACTGTAAAAGAGGAAGCGCGTCTTTTGTATGACATTATTCAATACAAGCCTACACTGCCTAGATTCTAACCTCTCAAACAAGCCTGCTTTGGTTCATTTTTACATGTACCACGTTATTTGTTTGAAAATCAAACATCATAATGTTTATTACTAGCCGTTACCCGTGTCACCATATACGTTAACAGATATTATTATTACAAGCCGCTACCCACGACTGAGACGAATCACAACAACGACAATAATAGTGAAGCCTTCGGCTCCACCGCATTGCAGTCTGGAATCACGGAGCTGCGCTGCACTCGGAAACAAAAACAGTTTTGCATTGCGTAGCTGTGCCCCACTCGGCAACAACAGTAGTACAGAACCACTTGGAAACGATGTTTATACAGTTTGTTTGTTTGTTTGTTTTTTTATAGAAACTTTCGCAGCATGCGCACAAGAACTCACCTAAGTTTCATCGTAATAGGATGAATAATATAGAATCGCATAGGCTCCGAATAAACGAATGTACAAACGAACGAACATTATTTATTTATATCTATACTAATACTAGCGGTCCGTCTCGGTTTCACCCGGGTGCGATAGATATAATTGCCGGATAGCTAATAATAGATAATTTAGATAATATAATATGTCAAATGCCATCAGTAGTTTACCATTCCAACACCATAAGCGGGGAGTGTTACTAATTTAGGTCAAAATTCACTTGTCAGAATCTTACATAGTTCTGAGGTCATCCGAATCCAAAAAAAACCATATTTTTGAAAAAAGTCTGTGCGTCTGTTTGTCTGTGAACACGCTACGGGTCAAACGGATGAACAGATTGAAACCAAATTTTTGGAGGATTTTGGATAGGCAAATATGAAGAACCCTATTGCTTTTGAAGAAAATCGACGCATTTGTAAAAGAGATGTACGCTATAATGTTATTTTTTATATAATAATGGTATACTTTTCATAACGGCTTATTACACTATTTATTTTTTCAAGAAAGTTTCGTTTTCTAAACTTTATAGATTCAGAAATATTTTGAAAATAACAAATTTTGTATATCTGTCAGAAATAAACTGGTTAAGCATGCTTTGATTAATTTTTACATGACATGGAACATATTATGTAGGTAACCATAGCAACGAATAGCAAATATCATATTGAATACTAACCATTACCCTCGTCACCTCAGGCAATATCAGAAATATTCTCTTTGTTATCTATACTAATATATAAAGCTGAAGAGTTTGTTTGGTTGAACTCGCTAATCTCAGGAACTACTGGTTCGAATTGGAAAATTGATTTTTGTTGGATAGCCCATTTATCGAGGAAGGCTATAGGCTGTTTAATATCACGCCCAATCGGAGCGGAGCCTCAATGAAAAATGTTGCAAAATATAACTCAAAAGTCCGTCTGACAAAAACTTTTGAACGGTAACTCCGATCATCATGAAATTTGGACACAACATTCATCTCGATAAACTAAGATAAATGTGTGTACTCATGGACCTCCCCCCATTCGTTCTTTTGCATCCGGGTGAAACCGGACGGGACCGCTAGTACTATATAAAATGTCAATATTTTTAAAGTTGAAATGGCCCCGTTGCCCAATTGGCTGGAACTTTTTTAATGATCCAGTCGCCAAATCGTCTGTAATTTTAACAGTATGTTACCGGTCGTGAAATTGTAGTTGACCTTGCGTGATTCCAATAAATAACTGTCTCCCGTAAGCCGTTTGACACATCCGAAATACCAACGATGTAGGTGTGCATATATGGTGCCTATTAGCGATATTCACGCTGCAGCAAACAAACAAGCCTTAAATAAGTGCACTGGTGCGAACAGTGCATACACCGAACTGTGTGGGGATTACACTGTCCCCTTTTCCTGTCTCCGCTGTCCCCCCGATTCTCGCAACACACCGCGATACACATACGTCAAAGAGGACATAACGGTTATAATTTGTACTGCATACCAGTAGTTCCCAAACGTATATCTATTTGACACAATTTCGTTTTCATGCGCGTTTCGGGGAACTTTTTATATAGTATCTAGGCCGAAACGTGCAGTTATTAAAGAAATATATTATCAAATAGTAAGAGCCGCGTTTGAATCCGTTGAGTACATTCATTGTTATCTATACCCGAATTCGGTCAATGACCGACATAAATGCGCAAAACTAGTTTTGACCAACGAATATTGCTCAAACACGAAATCTTACATTTAAACGGGTATTGAGTGTTATAAAATGAGCAAAACTACGGAACGAATGGGGAAGGGAGGAACATGAGTACACACATTCATCTCAGTTTACCGAGATGAATGTTGTGTCCAAATTTCATGATGATCGGAGTTACGGTTCAAAAATTTTTGTCGATAAAAAGCAGTATTTATACTTTTTTAACTAAAATTTTTATTAATTAACTAAATAAAATTAAAATAAATTTAAATGTAAGCCTTAGAAGAAAGCAATATAGAAAATAAAAAAAAAATAAAAATATACTCGCCCAACGTGGGGATTGAGCCAGCCAGGGTTGTGTACTCATAACGCTAATATCAGTATGTTTAATAAATAAAATATATGATTAAACAATAACGTTTCAATCCGGATTTCGACCTTCTTCAGAATTGATCTAAAAAATATAAAAAATAATTAATATTTAAAATCCAATTCGCTTTTTCTAGAATCTTTCAAAATTATTACTGATTATGAAAATAGTGAAAAAATAATAACAAACAATAATTTATTAAGTAGTCATGGAAATAATTTTGAGTTCCTAAAAAGAAAGAAAAATTATTAAAAACAAAATATTATTTCAAAATAATATTATTATTACTTAAATTTTTATTTATTGAAGAGTTCTAATCAGACGTTAATCAAAGATTTGAATCAGTATGTTTAGTTAGTGCATTTCACCTGAATAGAAGCTTATTTTTGAGATACATTTTGCAACATTTTTCATTAATGCTCCGCTCCTAATGGTCGTTGCGTTCCTCGATAAATGGGCTATCCAAGAAAAAATTTTTTTTCAATTTAAACCAGTAGCTCCTGAAATTAGCGCGTTCAACCAAACAAACAAACAAACTCTTCAGCTTAATAATATATTAGTATAGATTACTGTAACTACTTTCGGTGTACGCACTGTATATGATGTATCACTTTTTATGACCTTGATAAAAAAAATGTGCACAGAATCGCTTCCATCTAAGATGGTCTTAAGAATAATATTATAAATCGAAAATCGAGAGTTCAAAAAAGCGTCAAATTGCTATTTTCAAACGTGGAGCTGTGACCGACCAGTGTGAAATCAAATTGTTAAAGTCTATAAAATCAGAAACGAGTCCTTTCCTGTGACAGGCGATGATTTATAATGGCAAGAATATTTCCTATAAGGACTCGCAGATTCATGCAAGTTCTGAAGTGACAGATCTCCCGCCTCATTCGTATATATAATTAATTAATAACAGATTTGATTAAATGTGTTGAACTCGTTTGCTGCTTTGTTCTCGCAGACAAGTTTGTCAGTACAGGGTTTGTTTTCTATACTTTTTTCATTTATATGTCATTTTTTGTTGCGATGTGTTTCATTGAAAGCTTTCATTTATTGAAATACAATAGGTCATATGCATGTATTTTTTTATATTTTTAATAGTTTATTTAGTCAACCATAATACGGAAAAAAAATATTAAATTTCACATTCAAAAGTAGACAGTTTAAACAATCGGCCATGTTAGCGCGCTTATGTGAAGTATATGAAGTTTACTTGTTGTTTTCTTTGAATACTGACATAATCTTACTGTGAGACGACACAGTTGCCATGGAAACTGTTATTGATATATACTCTGACGTCACGCTGCGTTTTGAAAATTCGAAAATAGCAATGTATTTTCTACATTTCTTTTTTATTATTTGTATTTTTTTCAGTGATTAGATTAATAAAATAACCATTACGGTATGGTCAGGAACTAAAATATATTTCGAAATAAAAATTTTAACCAATTTGGAGTCTCATGCGCATATGACCTATTAATAAAATGTTCCTTTTTGGGAATGAAAAAAACTGCGCGTCGTAATTAAACTTGGTACAAACTTTAAGTACGTTTTATCAAGCTACGGTTTAGTTCCTGTACAAAATCCTGTACAAAATTTGTGTGAAACAATTGACTCGTGGCCATATTCATCGAACGTAAGTTATTTATTCTGTTCATTTGTTCTTCAGCTAGCTATCCCTCCGAATAAATAGCGAGAATTCAATTCACCAAACCATAATTATGTTTCTACTGCAGGTATAAATCTATTCTGTGAAAATTCTCGTATATAAAAAATTATTCGCCTGTTAAAATAATAATGGTCGCCGCATAGATCATAATACTTAATATATAAACATCAAGTGTTATATCTACAGTTGCTCTTGTGAATTTATTTATTAACCTTTTGTGAAGTGTATAAGTGCAAAATATTAAAGTTAGTAGAAGTTTTGTATGCACTTGAGTTAGAATAAAACATTATTTTGTAATTTTTTTTGACGTTTACACTAACGCCATCGGTCGGATTTTTGAGTCAAAATATTCAGCAAAAAGAGCAAGGCGTATAGTTCAGTATATATTTATTCTACAAGTAACTATTCTTACAGATATATTGCTTGGTGAATTGAAAGTAAATTTTATTCTAACGAATAAATTTGTCCAACATTAGTAACCTCTATTTTTAATAGTGTTCGGTGAATATGGACATTAAACAGAATAAAAATTCATTAAAAATAAGCAGTGTTGCATATGACTTCCAATGTCTGTAATTATGCCATTATTGTCCGTAATCTGCGATATTTTCTACTAATTAAAATTTTTGAAACTAAACGAATATAAACATAAATAGTTATGGTAATCATTTTCGGCGATGTCGTTACGTTACTGAAATTCATTTTAGTATTTCGTTTGATTTATCATCATTCATTTCACGAATATAACATTTAGGGAGAATCTTAAATTTTCATTAATACTTTGTAAATATGATTAATGAAACATTGCGTTTATATTTTAAACTACAAGAGCGTGTACACTTGTCAAGCATGGACCAATGCAAACTTCGCATTTCTTAATCACAGCTACCATCAGTATATTGTTTTTCAATTTTGTTGTTTTAGTAGACCTTCTTTCGTTCGAACAAATTTTCAATATTTCAGTGTTTGAGATATTGAAAATACGTTCCATTTGAAATAGTGTTACCACCTGTTTACTAGAATGAAAATGACGTCACTGCGAGCTCGTGTGCGAGGTCACAAGATGAATTTCAAAATTAGAACCTGGGTTATTTTTCGTACTAGTTTGTTGGCTTGTTTTGAGCAAGAACCAATCAGGAAACAGTATCTTGTCACGTGGGCAGAATGGACAAACAAACTCGTGTGTTCAGCGACAATAAACGTTCACTTAATATTCGAACTATCACTGCGCGCGCACCAAATCCATCTACAAACTACAAAACAAACTTCAGTACATATGCATCGTGTACAGCGAACACATAAAAGCCAAAAATGTTGATATTTGATATAGTATAAATAAAAATATCAAACTAATATCACGTAAGGTGACGCGGCTAATGACTAGTATTCAATATGATATATGCTTTTCGTTGCCGTGGTACCTACAGTATATGTTCCACGTTAATCAAAGCATGTTTAACTAGTTTATTTCTGACAGATCTACAAAACAAAAGAACAGCTGATTTTTTTTATTTTCGAAACATTTCCAAAACTATAAAGTTAAGAAAAAAAATTAACAAAACTTTCTTGAAAAAATAAATAGAATAATAATCCATTATGAAAACTATACTATAATTATATAAAAACACTGTTATAACATATAATATCTCTTCTGCACATGCGCCGATTTTCCCCAAAAATGTATCGTGTTCACAGACGCACAGAGCTTTTCCAATAATATGTTTTTTTGGATTCGGGTGACTTCAAAACGAAAAGATATTGCAAAATTTTGAAAAGTTATTTTTGACGTAAACTAGTACCATTCCCCACTTGTGGGCTGGAATGGTAAAAACATTGAACTGTTTGAATCTGAACACATTTTTAATGTGATCGAACATGCAAAAGCAATGCATTTTTGGACAGTAGGTATACATAATAAACAATATTTTCTCATTTTGTACCATAAACACTAATTTCAATCCATGATCTTAACAAATATTTAATTCGCCCAAATGACTACGTGTTGGTACCACTGCTGGCGCTTTCGTCGACCTGCCAACGTGGAGTTGTGATCACTGATTAGTTTTTGCTGCGCCATTTTAAACCAAAGCCTATATAATTGGCGTAATCGATTAAAATTTATCTTACTTAAAAAAAAAACCCAATGAGTACACCTGATTGTACTGCTAATACAGTTAAAATTCTCCCCTGGTCTGTTTAATAAATATATATGTTTTTTATATAATTGGTCATATGAGCGTAGGCCATATTCACAACTTCATTATTCCGATATTGAAAGGCGCGTATCAAATGTTTTTAAGGATAATAACGCATGACGTAATTTCAATTATATATTACGTGAATGGAACAGCGTTCAGAAATATTGTAAACGCGTGCGAGTGAGCGCGACGTAAATGTTTCATCGTGACTTGGAGTGAGACAGCACAACGTGATATAAAACAGAGATTTGGTATGTGAAAGCTTCATATAAGCAAATAGTGGTGGAATGGCACAACCAGTGCGGAAGTCGAGAGCTTTGAATATTCCACGACTATTTGGCAGACATCTTTGAACAGTTTAAAGTGTATGAACTTATAAACTCACGTTCATGTCGATTTTTATAGAAATATTATCTTATCTGATCGCTTCGATGACAACCAACAGACAACCATTAACCCCTTCTGATCGGAATTTCATATTTTTGAATCACAAAATATTTTTTAGGGAGTAATTTAAGTATATATTCAGTGAAAAACTAAATTTAACATTTACAGAATTTTGGAAAAGCCTATGTCCATTGAAATGGATAACAGGTCAAAAAAAATTATTTTTTACGGTAATCACTATAGCATAGGATGTTTAATTACTTTTTAAGTATAATTAGTAAAGTTAACATCATAAAGTAAATAAAATTGTCGACCAATTTTTCTCAGACCATACGATATATTGACAAAAAATAATAAAAATACAAATCAATATAACACAAGATGACGTTTCGATCCGGATTTGGATCTTCTTCAGAAATATCTAAAAAATATAAAAATTAATCTTGCGTGAAATCTATTACTTAATACTAATTAATTTTTATATTTTTTAGATATTTCTGAAGAAGATCCAAATCCGGTTCGAAACGTCATCTTGTGTTATATTGATTTGTATTTTTATTATTTTTTGTCAATATATCGTATGGTCTGAGAAAAATTGGTCGACAATTTTATTTACTTGAAGAGTTCTATTCAGACGATAATCAAAGATTTGAATTTAACATCATAAAATTAAAGTAAATATAAGCACAAGAAAAATAAATTACATCATGCAAATGTACGTAAGTATACTAAGTAATACATAATTTTTGCGTGAATCCATGACTGCGGTCAACACTTGACTCGATATTTCTACCTACCCATATAGTATTTATTTATTTTGTTCAGCATGCCCACATCCCAAATGAAATGTTTATATTTGATATTTAATTACGCTGACTTAAATTACACGCGTTAGAATAGTATGTCTATTGAAATGACCACCAGGACCGAAGGGGTTAATGTGGTACAGTAAATTTATCCTCGATATGTCATCAAGGCGTTCAAATGGAGCACTAGTCTGGGCTCCACAAGCAAAATGTAAGAAAGAGATAGCGGTGACCATTTCGTCTTTATTCAGCAACATAATTAAAATCTTAACAGCATACTTTAATTGTTAGTAGAAGTATACTTTAATCTTTACTAAAGGGTTTACATTCAATTTTGAAACGATTCTGAAATTTTTTCTGTATTTTTACACCCAAAAACATTTTCCAATCCTTATAATCAACCTGAAAATGGTCCGAATGTCTCCAAAATCTAATCAGTAACTCTTTTCGAATGTTGCAAACCCGATTTCAGTCAGTTGACTCGCTCTAAAGACATCGAGAAAATTTGTTTACACACACAAAACTCTATTTTCTAAAGTCGGATCCAAACCAATCTTCCTTTTTTATGAAAATTTCCAACATTGGGAATTTAAAAAAGAGTATTTTAGGTTTTTTGGAGAAATATTTCTCAGGTGTAATTTGTTAAAAATCTACCATATTTAAAATTCAATATTGATCATAGTTGGAAGTTAAGGATAAATAAAAGACTCACCTCGCGGATTTGAATTTAATTATGGCAAAAATGTTATAATTTTGTATGATCATCGGAACTACACACGACTGCAAAGTTTCAAGTCAATTGAACAAGACGTATAAGTGTGTCAAAATGCGTTTAAAGATTTAACCCATACAGAAAATGAAATGTATTAATAACTTGCGAAATTTGATTTTGAGTGGCGTTGATCCAAAAGAATAAATGGATTTATTTATCGAAAATTTAATAAGGAAGGCAAAGATTTCGTTTAAATTTAATAAATTGGCAATTATTTACTTTTACCGGTGAAAGTGGAAGATCTGCTAACTGACGTTGATCCAAAAGAACAGACAAATTTGTTTATCAAAAAATTGATAAGAAAGGCAACAAATCCGTTTAAGTTTAATAAATAGACAATATTATTTACATTTACCGGTGAAAGTGGTGGAACTGCCACCTAACATTGTTCGAAAAGAACAGACAGATTTATTTATAGAAAATTTGGTAAGAAAGGCAACGATTCCGTTTAAATTTAATGCATTGGTAATTATTTACTTTAACCGGTGAAAGTGGTGGAACTGCCAGCTGCTCACGGCGCGGCGGCAGCATTGCAGAAGGCGTTCAGTAAGTACGAATAGAATATTCTCTGGATTGGTGTGTGCTAATTATCAAATTGGTTTATGGAATCCATGAACGTTAATTCCTTACATAATAGAATTCTCCGTCTCATTTTAACGCATTGCATTTATACGTGTTTGTTTTAATGAGTGCTAACAATGAACCCTCGCGTTTTCCGTTATATCAGTCGTTCCCGTTTCTATTATTGCCTTTTCAGTTAGCGGTATAAAACATTGAAAAACTCTTCGCTCGTTCGCTCGATATTGTGCTTTTTTGGCGACGAATTTTTTTGTATGATACGTTTGCTTGCTCTTCTGTGACAGGAGAAAATCGAGAAGGTATATCGAATTTTTTCGATACATTTAAATGAATTATGAACAGTCGTTTAGACAAAACAAAATTTGAAAAGAAGTTTGTCCCTGCAACCCTGAAATTTCCTGCAATTTTCGAGTTCAAAACGCTCAAAAATATATAAAATATAACAAGAAGTTTATTTTTTAGCTCTTCGAGCTCAAAAAAACATTTCTTACGAATTTTACAAATGAACCAATTTTGATGCGGTTTGCGTAAAACGGCGCAGCTATTTTAACCTAAGAAAGTAATTTATTAAAATATTTGATCTGATAAGAATTTTGAGAGTAATTTAAAAAAAACACTTTTTTACGATTGACTTGATTAGCATAGTTAGTCCTTGCTCGGCGTAGACACCCTCTAATAACGGATTTTATGCAAATCCTATCCAAAACAGATTTTTCACCTACCAACACAAATATATTACGGGTGTGAGTTGTTAGGTAGGTGGATGTGGACGGTTGCGTACATGGGAAGGTCAATATCATATTTCCAGAGAAAACGAAGAAGATAGAGAGAGTATGTGTGATGGTAGGTGAAATGTCCCTTTTGGGTATGATTTGCATGAAATCCGTTCTTAGTGAGTTTCTACGTCGAGAAAGAATAGAATAGAATATAATATGTGACCGTTTCGGGTATATAGAAGTCAAGTCATTTAGTGTCAATATGATACATAAAATTAAATTAAATATTTAAATATTTTTTAAATACTTTTATCTTGTTAATGTTTTTAATTTCATCCGGTAATCTATTGTATATTTTACTGCCCTTGCATAATTGACGTTGACTGTACTTTGTTGTTCTGTATTTTCCAACATGTAGATTATTATTAATTCGGGTACTGTAGTTATGTATATGTGAATTGAGAAGAGTAACTATGCCAAACAATGAAGACGCATTCAGGTTTTGTCTCAATCGCGCGGAAAGCCGCGAGTAACGGCTAGTATTAATATTATAATATTATAATAAAATCGTTAAGACTTAACCTCGTATGACTTGTTTTAAACCCGTTGATTGTACACGTCATAACAGATCGTGTTTTGTGTCGACAAATGAGCTTAGCTATAGTTATCACATATCGTGTTTTGGTTTTAAGACAATATTTATTCAGCGGTTTGAAGTTCTAAATAACACGATATTGTTCTCTTTTTTTATCTTTTTCAGGTTCACCAAACTTATAAAAAAAAAACACTGTTTTCTATGAGTTAATGAAAACATGATCTTAATGAAAACATGATCTGTGATTGTTTTGATTTCAAAATAAATGGTTTTTGACAGTTTCTTATCTTTAGCCTCTCCTATAACTAACCTAAACAAAAAGTTGAATTTTTAATTTTTCTCCTACGCTAATCGTTTGTGAACGTTTGTGACACTTATAATTTTGTTTATGACTAATTAATTAATGAAGAATTTAATTGTTCACGAAAACTTACCGATTAGCCAACATTTTTTAAAAATTGATTGTAACATAGGCTTTCGAAAACTTAATCAATCGGAGATCGTTTGTGAATTCCAAATATATTCATAAAAACGTTTTCAAGATAAAATAAAAATAGACTCAAAGGACCCCGCACAAACCTTATGGGATTTGGATCTTGGTTAAATTGATCGAAAATTGTTTTATTTTATAGTTTAGAGGTTGCTAAGAAAAAGTGTCCATGGGCGCATAGCCTAAAAACAAATAGATTTTTAGCTACAGATATGTTTAGCGAGAATCATATACTAATATATAAAGAAGAAGAGTTTGTTTGTTTGTTTAAACGCGCTAATCTCAAGAACTACTGGTTCGAATTGAAAATTTTTTATTTGTTGGATAGCCCATATATCGAGGAAGGCTATTGGCTATATAATATCACGCTACGACTAATAGGAGCGGAAAATCAATGAAAAATGTTGCCGAATGTGAGTCAAATTTTTTCACAATATACTTATATTCAGGTGAAATGCCCTAATTGAATATCCCAATATTAGCGGCACACGCATAGTAGCTCGATTAGCTCAGTCGGTAGAGCGCTCGACTCTTAATCTCAGGGTCGTGGGTTCGAGTCCCACCTTGGACGCATATGTTTTTAATGTTGTTTTTTATATTCTACATTGCTTTCTTCTAAGGCTATCATTTAAATTTATTTTAGTTTAATTTACGACTAATTAAAATTAAATAAATCTAAATAATAGCTCATTTGAAAAGTATTTACAGTACCTATATATAAAAATAATTTTCCTACAGTGTTTTCAATTAAATATTTATTATATTTTATTAATTATACCGTAATAATTGATTTAAAAGAAATAATTATGCCTTAAAATAATATTTTCATCAAAAATGGAGGTTTGAGTTTAAAATAAGTAATAAAACATGGAACTGCCGAAAACTGCAAAAAATTTGGCCCAACATTCATCTCGGTAAACCCCATTCGTTCTTTTGCACCCGGGTGAAAGCGGACGGGACCGCTAGTTTAGATATATATTCATTCACAATCTTAAAAAATCCTAAGTTCCAGAAATATATTTTTTCGAGTGCGCTGAATCCGAAAATGGCATTATCCTTCCAACATTACCTAGTTTTCGACTATTTTTCTATTTCTAAAAAAAGCACAAAAGTCAAACATGGAACATGTTTGTGAATTCAATGGATATCCCTATATCTAAAATCTCACTAAACATACCTGTAGCAAAAAATCTATTGGTTTTTAGGCTATGCGCTCGTGGACATTTTTTCTTAGTGATCTTTAAACTATAAAATAGAACCATTTTCGATCAATTTAACCGAGAACCAAATACCATAAGGTTTGTCGGGGGTCCTTTATTGCAGAAATACATAATTATTAATGATAACGCAAAGCTCAAGCATAAGCGCCAACTTAACCCAGTGGCCACAAGAATAAGCATAATTTAAAAATTCATGTTGTCTTCTAGGAAAATGGTAATCTTTGGACATCCTGGTTTCTAAACTTAAATAATAATAATAATAATAATAATATTTATTTTACCACATTGACAAAAGAGTATATGGCATGTCCATAAAAAAATTTAGTTACATATTAAAAAATTCATTAATGCTATAAAATTCTCTGCTTACTAAATCATTCTTTAACTTACTTTTCATGGTTTGCAATGGCAAAGATTTGATTTCAACTGACAGATGGTTGTAAAGTTTGATACAGTTATAGAGCACACCTTTTTCAAAGGTAGTTAAGGAATGATCTGGCAAGCGAAAGTCATTGTTTCCCCTGGTGTTATACTTATGTAATAACTGATGGTTACTGAAAAGGCTAGAATGTTCTTTTACGAAAACAATACATTCATAGATGTATACAGAAGGCAGTGTCATGAGTCCAAGAGCCTTAAAGATTCCTCTGCATGATTGTCTGGCGCTTAATTTGGCCATAATACGTATGCATTTCTTTTGTGCTTTGAAGATTAACTCTGTATTAACAGCACCCCAAAAAATAACCCCATACTTCATTCTAGAGTAAAAGTTACCGAAATACATTGTTTTTATGGTATTGTAATTGCAGAATGTACTAATCCTGCGTATTGCGTATAGACAACTTCCAAGTTGTTTTGCTAATACATTAATATGCTTGCACCACTTGATATGCTGATCCACAAAAATCCCCAGAAATTTTACATCAGTCGAAAAATTAACTTTAATATTATTAAGATATAAACAATCAGGTGTTTTTTTGTTACTTTGCTTAGTTTTAAATAGTAGAAGATTAGTTTTGTTTGTGTTAAGAACTAATTTATTACTGGCAAACCAGTTATTTATTTTAGCAAACATTTCTACTGTTTTGTCAGACACTTCAGCTACATTTGAGCCAGTAACTAAGAGATTTGTGTCATCAGCATAACAAATGATGCATGCATCAGCAACACAACTTGGAAGGTCGTTTATATAGAAATTAAAGAGTAAAGGACCCAAAACACTGCCTTGAGGTACACCGATATTTAATATTCTGAAGTCAGATTTGAAATGACCATCATTTTCAGTATTTATTTTTACATATTGAGAGCGGTTTTTTAGATAGGATTTCAGCCAATTCCAAGCTTCTCCTCTTATACCATAGCTGTGCAATTTATCCATTAAAATTGAATGGTCGACGCAGTCGAAGGCTTTCGACAAGTCAAGAAAGACCCCCAGAGTATTTTTTTGGCCATCTAGTGCTTGTAGAATCTTCTCTAGAAATTCAAAAATTGCAGTATTGGTGGACTGGTACTTTTTAAAGCCATGCTGGTTCTTAGATAAAATATTCATTTTATTTGCAAAACAGGTAATTCTGTTATGCATTACATATTCATAAATTTTTGAAAAATAGGAGAGTAGACTAATAGGTCTGTAATTCGACACTAATGTAGAGTCTCCACTTTTAAAAACAGGGGTAACCACAGCTAATTTCAGTGCATTAGGGAAGATTCCTTGCTCCAGTGATGCATTTATGGCATTAACTAGAGGATTTAAAATATAGACGTAAACCGATTTTATTAATGTGCTCGTTATCTCGTCGTAGCCTGACGATTTTTATTTTTAGTTTTTTTAATAATACTTGCAATCTCCTCCTCAAGGCAAGGAGAAATAAATATTGATTTTTCATTGCACGGTATACTTCGAAGTGGGACAGCCTGAGTTGAGCTTGTCAAGTTTTTAGCAACATTAACAAAAAAATTGTTAAAAATGTTGGCTGCTTCCCGTGCCGACTTTGCAGTTTTGTCGCCATTCATAATTCCCGCCAAGCTGTTATTTTTTATTTTACTCTTGTTTCCGTTAATTATTTTCCACATTGTTTTAGCTTTATTATCACTGTTTGATATTTCGTTCTCAAAGAAAGTTGTTTTGGCTGAATGTAGTTTATTGACGTATTCGCATTTTAATTTATTATAGTAGTTTTTGAACACTGGAAATTTCAAGGAGAGATCTAACCATCCTTGCAGGTTCTGTCTGAGTATTTTTATTTCAGGTGTAATCCATTTACATTTATGTGTCGTTGGTACTGCTTGTTTGGCTTTGATTATGGGGAAACAGTTGATAAAATGTTTCATGAAAATTTTATGAAAAATATTAAATTTCTCATCAGCATTTACGGTTTCGTACACCGCACACCAATTTTCATCCTGTAACGAGAGAGAAAATATTTCCACGTTTTCTTCATTAAAATTTCTTTTATACACGTATTTGTATTTTTCTTCAATCTCATCTAGCTTTATTGTAGTAACTTGCGCCTTGTGATCCGATATGTTTGTTTCTAGCACTTCTGAAATATATTCAGCATCCTCAGAAATTAATATGTTATCAATGCAACTACTGGAACCAGATGTTACACGAGTTGGCTGTGATATTGTAAGAATTATTCCGTAACTACTCAGTAATAAGTTAAATTCAGCAATTAGTTTTTGGTCAGAACTATTTTTAGATATTAAATTGATATTGAAATCACCCATTATGAGGACTGTACTTTTTGAGACCCGAACTTTTTCTAATAGTGATGCCATTTTATCCAATATCCATTTTGTGTTTTGATTAGGAGGAATATACACGACCACAATTAAAAATTTCTTTTTTCCAATTGTGAACTCTGCAGCTGCACATTCAAATTTGTAACATTCTGTTAAAGAGTTTATATCTTTGTTTACAATATACGATATGTTCGATCGAGCATAAATCGCACATCCACCGTGTGCGTTTCTTAGTGGTCGACTAAAAGACGTTGCTAAATTATATCCATGGAAGACATAGCTTTTCAGTTGCTCTTCCGTCTGCCAGTGTTCTGTGAGACAGATTACGTGATGTGTCTCAAATAGTATCTCAAGTTGTTCAACACAATTTGATATTGATCGTACATTTTGGTGCAAAAATTTTATTGTACATCCCTGGCCAATTACAGGTTTGTCTTTTTTACAAAAAAATTTGCTGTGTTATCAGGTCTTTTAATGCGTGGAAAGTAGTATCTGTTGATTATTACACCTGCTGGCCAAAACTCTGGTTTCTCAAGAGTCTCTTTTAGGCTGTAATCAGCTCCAACACGAAAACAACTATTTTTTCCCTTGGTTGGAAGCAGCTCACACTCAAAATTGTTATTCGGCAGTTTACTCTCTAAATATTTGATGACAATCTGTGGCGTTGTTTCCGGATTAGCTTTGCCAACAAAGAGCCATAATTTCGGCTTCGCAGCTTTAAAATTATCGTCCCCTTTAGCTGATCCAACCACCATTGCTTTTTTTTTCCTATAGCTTACTGTCTGATACCCTTGATTATCTTCTTGCTCATCTGGATTATCACTATTCGACGTATCGAGTCGAGTATTTGAGTCAGGTTTATCAATTTTGATTACCTGTTTTAGATGTTTTTGCTTTCTGTTGTTATCAGAAGTTTTTTCTGCCTCTTGTTCAGATTTATCAATTAAATTACTTGTAATTTCTTTATTTCTAGTTGAATCAGTTAGAAGATTATCACTGACACGTATATTTTCCTGGACTGCTTTAATCTTGAGACTATCTCCAGAAGGCATACGTTTATGTTCTAAGGTTTTTACACTACTAGTTTTATTGGCGTTGGTTTTATGACTTTTTTCTAATACAGCAATTTGTTCTTTCAGATCATGAATGATTAGATCTTTATTTTTATTTTCACTGCTTAGCAAATCAATTTTTTTTGATAACTCAAAGATTGCTTCTTGCATTTGTATTTGATTTTTTAACATAATGTTCAATTTCTGATGTATATCAGTTTGTTCAGATGATGATGCGCTCATATCAACACTTTTTTTAATCTCTATATTCTCCGGCGAGGTATTAATGCAATCATCACATTTCCACCCAGCTAAGGACTTATCTTCTTTCATATGTGTTAGAGTAGATACAAAAGTTTTATATTAGAATCCGAGAATTCAAAAAAGATTCCAGAGGTTTTAAAATTTATCAAAACTCACATTTTTAGGGTTCCGTACCTCAAAAGGAAAAACTACTCTTCGGAATTAAAACCTATAGGGTACTTCCCGTTGACCTAGAATCATGACATTTGGCAAGAAGCAATGTTTTATATGATAGATGCGGTGAAGAGTTTTGGAAATACATATCAATATTAGATGCTTGGGAAGACCACAATCCAAAAAAAATTTTTGTTTAAAAAGTTTAAAAAACCTTTAATGAGCAGCTTTCGTATCATAATAGGTACATCATCAGATTACAATAAATCCTCTCTACAAACAATATAAAATGTGATATCAGTGAATTGTAATTATAATTATATGAAAGTAAAATTAGGTCACAAAAATTTCATATAATTATAATTACAATTCACTGATATCACATTTTATATTGTTTGTAGAGAGGATTTATTGTAATCTGATGATGTACCTATTATGATACGAAAGCTGCTCATTAAAGGTTTTTTAAACTTTTTAAACAAAATTTTTTTTTGGATTGTGGTCTTCCCAAGCATCTAATATTGATAAGAAGCAATGTCTTATAGCACAAGTAAAGGGAAAAATACGAAAATCGTAAATTTGTAGTTACATCACAGAAAAAATCAGTAGTTTGTACGGAACCCTCGGTGCGCGAGTCCGACTCGCACTTCGCCGGTTCTTTTTATCAAAAGAAGTACAAAAAATGTATGATGAGAATGCATGTGAAAAGCAATCGCGAACGATATTTCTGTGATTTTTAAAACAAGAAAATCTGTCCGTTACAGCATTAAAAAATGATTAGTTACAAAAGCACTGATGTTTCCCTTTTGAAGTTCTTGAAGAAAAAAAATTGACAAGCGCAAATACTAGCGCCGTATGTGCATAGCGGTGTGTTCGGTAACGAGTTAAAGTATAATGCACAAGTTTAACCTTCGGGGGATTCACAGAACAGCATCCATGTCTCTCTACTCGAACAAATTGCCGCGATTGTTTGTCTCTCTATAATGTATAACTTCAAATGCACTGCTTGACTTTAACAACTGATAGCGAAAATAAAGTCCCCAGCACTCTGCTATCCGGCGGCTCTGCTCTGTGTTCGTTTTGTTTGCTTTACTTTTTAATTAGCTTTTGTAATAAACTCTGATTCAGTTCCGATTTGCATAACGGAAAATTTACTTTGTGATTGAATTGTCGGGAAGTGCTCCGACTGAGTTCATTTCGGATTGAAAGCTGCCAGAAATACACCGATTTTTTTTTTATTTCACAATTGAAGCTTTGAAATTTCTGTTAATTCGCTTTGAACTGTCAGAAAGTCGTTCGACTGAGTTGAGCGTTTGAAAAAGAATTGCAATTGTTTTTTTTATTTAACGATTCTTAAAATGTCGTCTAATAAATTACAACTTGAATTTAAAATAAATATACACATCTATAAAGTCAGTGAGCAAGTGTAACGAAATTATTGTTAACGCAACAAAGTTTTCTTTGTTTACTGAAATATATTTTTCTAAGAACTTTTCAATAAGCATTCATATGCTACAAATCCATTTCAATATACGTGATAGAAGAATTAAAAATATACAGTGTAAACTCTACTCAACCAGCGCTAGAAAACTAGTAGGCAAATCTAGCAAGGAATCTAGCAGCGTGTATAGCCTCGTGTGCAGCTGCCTTTAGTTACATGTTCAAACTGTCGCGCATCCATTCACGGACATGCGCATGAGACTCAGAGTATAATAAGTGAGACAGACGTATAAATGTCTGCACCGTAGCGTTTAAGTCTTTCTCCCGATCTTTGCTAGCAATAATAGAGGGCATTAAATATATTATGTGCACACGTATTAGACATTTTTTACAGCAGCCTGCGTGTATGCACTATAGCGCACACAGATCCCGTTTCCGTCACGGCATGGATTTACTGCCAAACGCGCCAATAGATGTTTTACATAAAAAGATGTATAAATTTTAGTATCCAAATCGCAGATGAAAATTATTCTACTTATCGTTGCAAATGTTTAATAAACAAAAAGCATGGCTGCAAGTAAAACAGAATGTGGTTTTGTATAGTGTTTTAACAATAAAATATAGCGTTGTGCAAGAGACAGACAAACTGACGGAGTTTTATGAATGTTATGAGTTACTAGTTAAAGTTTATTAAACTTAACAAACCATATACTGCAACGAAACACATAAAGTGCATCGGTTAATTATTTACTACCGGAATATTAAATAATTATTTTGTTTCTAAAGCAATTAATGTTAATTTTATTATTAGCAATATTTACTACTAACCACGGAATGGGTACTTAATTAATTTCAAAAATTTTTAAATGTGCAGCTTAAAAACTTATCTAAAAAGTAGATTATATATTGAAGATTATAATAGTCACATAATAGTGCGAGATCCGTGCCGATGCCTTTAAATAAAATAAATTCCAAATAATTTTTTTGAATCAATTTCCCTGATTAGTTAATCATAAAAATAGAGCCTAAGATGAGAAATTATGACACAAATAAAATATTAACAAAACAAATAAACTCAAAGTACACAGAACTATTTACAAGGTATGTTTATGTGCAGGATGATCTATATTTATGTATAGAATCAATGGTATAATCCAATTCCTCGTGTCATATTCTCTCATCTTAGGGTCTATTTTTATGATTTATAAATAGGGTAAGTTGATCCAAAACAGTTAATTCGAATTTGTTTAATTTAAAAGCATCGGTACGCGATTTAGCTAGGCAGCTTATGTGCGATTTATCAATATAAATATTATCTGACATATAATCTTTGTCATCGTCAAATAACAGATGAGGGTATATAATATTAATTCTAATACCAGATCGTAGACTGAACTGAATCAAAAAGGATACGTCAATAATGGCCACAGGTTTATAATCTATAACTTCTTTTGTACTTAATTTGAAATTAGCTTTTATTGCATTCATTTAGAACGCTCGTGCCTATCCCTTGATTAATTATTGTAGTTCACTTTATAGAAGAAATAGTGCTGCCATGGGCCTGAAAGGTCGCTGTGATATAAGGGAGGTTAAAATAATTATTACTAGTAATTATATCCTTCAAGGCTTCGAGTGTATAGTGTCAAATGTTTAAGCAATAACCATCTAGTGTATGATTAATCATAACAAGTGCTTGTATTTTTAGCATTCATTAAAAAATTTAATGAACTATATATAATATTTTTTCAAATAGGTCTTCTAAAGTATAAAATATGCACAAAAAACGGCGACTCTATAACGTTATTAAGGTAAATAGAAAAAATATAAAACCGAAAATGTCACTAAAGTTGAATGTTTTTCAAAAGTTCAAAAATTAAAATCGGGTGAGTAGTTTCAGAGATTGATTCCTACATCCAAGCTTTACCTCTTTATAATATTAGTATAAATTAAAAGTCAATAGTATTTCAAATAAATTATTATCGAAAAGATACTTTTTAAAAACAGTATCTGAAATTTAACAGAATACCTACTTTTTTTAATATAACACGCTCAGCAGCTTCCGATTCCATTGTTGCATACTTCTCTTTTTTGACCAGAGATATTTGACATAAAACTCACGCAGTCCTGGAGAATAAAACAATACCATATCCTCTGCTATATTACAGTGTCCTTTCAGTGACTGGAAACGCGCTAACTATTTTATAAATATGAACTAATGAGAATGAACATTATTCATATGCATGCATTTTTCTAAGATCATACATAATTAAGTTTTCCTCTTCTCAGGGTTTTTTTCATAAACGCAAGATATGTCTTTCACTAAACTTTCATTAATGGAATATATTTTCAGAACACTGATTAAAAGAAATCTTAAGATCCATTTAATATACATAAGTGTATTGAATTATTTGATAATCACATCAGTAAAGCAAATTCATAAAATTCCAACTTTAATGTTAACACTGCTGTATCAACTAATGGTGCTATTCTGTAAATTCGATGTTAGAAATTATAGTGCTGTTAAATTTTTGTCACTTTCCAACTAATTTGACATTATCTATACATCTATACAGATAAATAAAATTGAAGTGTCTGTTTGTAATGTCAAAATAACAGCTTTTTACTTAATGCATATGAAAGTATATACGGTACTTATAACAAATAAACAATTTTTAAAATTTTTGTCTGTCTGCTTGTTCCGGCTAATCTCTTAAACGACTGGACCGATTTTGACGGGATTTTCACTTCAGATAGCTAATGTTATAAGGAGTAACTAATGACTATTAAAAACTGTAGTTTATCAAAATAAATTTGCAATGAAAAAAAATGTATGTCAATAATTAGATTTCACATTGTTACAGTTACAACACATTATAAGAAAAATTTACTTTCCAACAATGTCACTGTTGGGACTTTAACCCGAAACTTACACCCACTGCTTCCCCCTCCAACGACTTAATATCGCGCGGGCTCAGAACGCTTTAAAAAATTGTTTTCAAACAGTTAGATCATACTTATTTGTTTGCTTAGGTATTTTTTATTTGTTTCTCTATAATATATATAACCGAAAGCTTCGCTATTTTTGTCGCTACCGTGAGTCAACACAATCGTGGAGCCGCGGGGAACAGCTATATGAAATAAAATGAGACAGAAAATTTACAGCGCTGTAAATTGTAACATGCACAAAAATTTTAACAACGCATTTCTTCTCGTGTTTACTCGAAACCAAAAGATTCTAAAAGTGCAGCATTTAAAACGACAACAGAAAAAAGAAACAGAAATTAAGTACGTCCCTGCAGTGCGTCATAACTACATACTGGTCTGTTATTAAATAACTTGCGCGCAGCCAATGTGCCACCGTGCAAAGGTGCGAGGGAGACAGTGTTTATGGCGAGATGGCGTAGGGACCGGGTTGCACGGTGTAGGGGACGTGTACACAGACGATACGTTCTATAGAGCTCTATTGGATACAAAACGAATATTGTATTCTTGAACTTTGCACTCGTGATGCGAGAGCGAATGGCAAACAATTAAACCCGTAATAAATTAAGCACGCATAAATGATATTAATTGGAATTTGTCAGAGCTTCGTCATAACGTTGTTTAGAAACTTGTTGAAGCCTAAGAAAAAATATTTACTATCCATACTAATATTGTAAAGAGAGAGGGAGAGCAAATTTTGTGAGTTTGTGTGTATGAGAAGGGTAATCTCCGAAACCACTGCACCTATTTGAAAAATTCTTTCAACATTTGAAAGGTTCCTTACTCAAGTCCAACAAAAACTATATAGGTATGTTATGTATAATATGTGCAAATTAGCTAAAATTATGATGATATTCGTTAACTAAGCTGGAAAAAGTGTACCTCTTGAGATCTTCCACGGCGTGCGCTACGTAAATAGTTAAAGTTACACGAAAACAATTTACAGCTGAATTGTTACTCTTAAAAAGTTCAAAAAAAAAGTCCGCGACAACATGTGTCTATCTTCTAAGGATAACTCACAAAAACTATTTTTATCTTTCAAATTTGATAAAAAATAATGAATAATTACGTTATTTAGTTACTGTTATTTCGTTAGATAACAGCGTGTAAGGCTTGCTGTGTATATGTGTCGGATTATAACATGACTTTTGTTGACGGCGACATCTGAGATTTATTAATTGCTAGAATAGTCACTGCTGCTAGTAACTTAAAGTTGCAGTGTCCATAAGGGTTTAGGAAGTGTTCGTAAAGTGGCCATAGAGCTCTAGAAAGTGTTCTGTCGAATAATACCAATATTTTTGCTACACGATGTACACACTGTACAGTGAAAACGAGTCGTGTTATTACGGGACGAATACGGCGTAGGGAACGGGTATAGTGTAGTAGAATGAAAGGGTAAAACGTTACGCTTAGCGAGCGACGTAGACGAGAAAAGGAAAGAGCATGCACAGTCGCACTTATGTAGGTGGTAGGAGTAGAGAGTTTACAGAGGGAGGGTGTTAATTAGTGACACAGGCAGACGTTTTTAACTCTCCTAATGAAGTAATGAATAAAAGGATTAAAATTTTAACGATGTCTATACATTTTTATTATTAAATTTCATTTTACACCAACTGTTTTACTAACCCACTGTTACCAACTATATCATATAAATAATATATTATTGCGTTATGTGGATTCAGTTGTTTCATAAGAAGCCATTAAACAGTCGTGTTTTGTTTTGTAGTATATAATGCAGCTGCTGCTTTTGTAAAACGAAATATTTTGTATTGCAATGCCACGCTTTTGTTGAAACTGAAATGTAATTTTGTTTCGATCTCGTCTATTTACTTGTATTCATAAATAAAATTTCGACCTTTCATATTTAATGACTGACTGACGTAGCTCTGTCAAAATTGTAGATCTTTTCTTTATAAACGCCGTGATAAAATCTATACTAATATAAGCTGAAGAGTTTATTTTTTGTTTGTTTGGTTGAACGCGCTAATCTCAGGAACTACTGGTTCGAATTAAAAAAAATGTTTTTGTTGGATAGCCAATTTTCTGAGGAAGGCTATAGGCTATATAATATCACGCTAAGACCAATAGGAGCGGAGCATCAATGAAAAATGTTGCAAAATGTATCTCAAAATTTGTCCGTCCGACAAAAACTTTTGAACGGTAACTCCGATCATCATGAAATTTGGACACAACATTCATCTCGGCAAACTAAGATGAATATGCGTACTCATGCCCCCCCCCCCATTCGTTCTTTTGCATCCGGTTGAAACCGGCCGGGACCGCTAGTATCTTATATATTGGGTGAGAAACATTTATTAATATTTTTAGTTAATTTCTTGAGTAAACAAATTTCAACAACTATTTTAGTCTTGCTGTCATTTGACTATTTTTGAAAATTTAGTTTTGTTCGGTTTTCTTTATTTTATTTAATTATCAAATCATTCTACTTGTGCTAATATATTATTTTTTTCTTTCGCTTTACTTGTAAGCACAAATAAGTTTAAACAAATAAATTCATAAACGTATTATTATTAAACGTGTTATTTATTAAACAGTAAGTAATTAAATATTTGTAAAATACACTACAACTTCTACTTAGAACGCTATTTAAAAATTATTTTTAACCGAAAAAAATATATAGCAAAATAATTATAGCACTCCAGAAAATAAATATTTGGATAGAATTTTCAAATTCGGCATACTGGAAAAATTAGGTATTCCTCTCATTTTGATATTTTTGGGTGTCAAAAATCTTTGAAAGCTTCTAGTATATTATCTTTATTCTGTGCGAAAAGAAGAAATAGGTTCATTTTAAAATTACAGCTAATAACGAAAATATAATCAAACAGAAATATTTTTATTTAACTATACTACAACTAAACTAATATTTTAATGATTTGGTAAATTCAATGAAAAATACTTCTACAATATTTTTATTTTGTTATTGTCAAGAATTGTCTATAAAATAATTACTTTTAAATCTATCTGCATAAAATGAGTATCATCATTTTGTTATTTATTGGTAATCCCCAGCAAATTAAAAAAAAAATACAACCGTATTTATAATCATCCAGCATGCATAGTTAAAGTAATTACTGACATAAAATTGAAATAAATACAAAACTGAAATGACGGTAAATAAAATAGTGTTATGTCGAAACACCATTATATTTTTAATAAAAAAAAAAAAATATATACAAGCAGATAAATAAAAGAAGCAATGTTTTATTGTTAAATATCAATTTGAAACATTTGACAACAAAACTATACGAAATTCATTACGGAATTAGTGCCAGTAGAGTTACTTGCCAAGAAAACTACGACGAACCATATAGCTTCTTCTTAAGCCCATTTTAGACGCAGACAATTTTGACATCGACTTCGATTTTAAAATTGTCAACAAAAAAGTTTTTGTGTCTACAAAATCTGAGAAAGAAAGTAAGTAATTTATTTACATAGCCAAAAAGTTGAATACAAAATACAAAAAAAATATCCTTATATTAATACGCGAAGATAAAACTTTGTACCATTTTTTAAACACATTGCGCGCACGGCGGAGTGTGAGATTTGGCATAGTTAAAGTTCATATAAAGAAGGAGAGGAAGCACATATAACATTTGTTTCAAATACATTAAATTAAATAAAATAAAACATGCGTTCATATACTGTAAAAAATTAATGGAATGAATTATGGTCGAAATTCAACCACAGACCGGACCGTAAGTACAGTTAAACATGAAAAAAAATCATCTAAACTATAATTAATTTCAATTAAAAATATTTTAAAATGTTTTATTCCTTTGTAAAGGCAAGCTTTTTTACGAGTAGGTATATAATTTATCAATGAACTGGTATAGTGAGAGTATTTTTCCTCGTTTCATATTGGTGTTCAACAGAGTCTTATGTGAAAATATTGATGTTTTTAATTGCGAAAACACACAATTTGAAGATATAAACAGGTGAAAGTTAATATTGCAATTTTTTTTAAAAAGTACTCTGCAATATTCTCTTTTAGAGCTTTTTGCAATCTAGGTAGCGTGTCAAGTTCAACAAATAAAAAGAAAGCAGCAGCCGTGTGTTATATTACACGAATCACTTTTGCCCCTGCATTACTCAAAATCTATTTAACATAAACACATGAAATTTGGTTTATTTATTAAAACCCCTTAGATTAACTAGAACCCCAAAAAATCATAAATACAGCTCAAACGGTTATTGACATATTAAAGGCTAAAAATCGGCATTTTTATCTCTGACATGACTAGCTGACTCACTGACATATAAAACCCAACCCACTTCCAGATGACCTAGAAAGTTAAAATTTGGCGTCCAGCTAAGTAATTGTGTGTATACAAGAAAACAGTGAATTTTCAAGATTTTAAATATTTTCCAAGCAATCGATGTTTTTTAACAATCTTTCGAAAAAGAATACTATATAGGTACAGGAAAAAAGATTAATTTTACAAATCACTTTTGAATGATAAATAATAATAATTTCTTTGCAAAAAGTAATGATATCCCATCAAAAACATAAATGAAAAAAGGGAACTAAGTTCAATATTCAATACAAAAAGAGTAGAGGTCTAAAAAGGTGCCAAGTTTTCATTTGGCAATTTTTTACACATATAAACATGATTTTAGGTATAAATCATAATATAAAACAAGAAAATTCGCCAAGTGAAAATTTGGCACCTTTTTATATCTTAACTCTTTTTGTATTGAATATTGAACTTGGCTCCCTTTTTCACATTTATGTTTTTTCTGGGTTATTCTTACGGCCTGCTTTTGCATTCAGAATATTCTATTGGCTTCTCTTACTCGGCTCCATATAATAACGCAGTAAGACATAATGGAATAAAAATTGGCGTAGTATAACAAAAATAAAAATTAATTGAAAATATTACAAAAATCTGAAATGCATAAATGTTTAACCGCCAAGAAAAAAGAAAAAGCTACTAACATAAAGAAGGCTATGAAAAGCCTGTGTTCTATAAAATAACAAAATCTATAATCTGTTTGTACTACTTTAATCGTAAAATATGCTTTGATAGTTATTTTATTAGCAGATAGTATTTTTATATTGTCACCATTATTTCTTTCTAATACGGTTACGAAATTTTGGTAATTTTAATGACAAAGTGGTTTCTATTTAAAACGGGCTTTATTGCACATGTTCTGTCGATTTGATTTCATTAGTCGTAGCACCAATTTCGATCACAAACCAGGTACCCTAGTTTAAACCGACCGCTAGTTGTATTCACTAGAGCTGTAACAAACCGTATGTATTTGTTATACTGAGTAACGGGTACGTCGTCTGACTCGAAGTAACGAATCGTTACTTACAAATTCATTTCGTTACTCACATTTGTCATATCCATGTCAGTTCGACTCGTTTGATGCGGTTATACGTTATACGAACGAAGTCATACCGTATCACGTATGCGACGCGCCTCGATACGATGGTACATGCTTGATGCTGTTAGTACACGATTGTATGTCGTATGAAAAGTAACGAGTAACGTAACGATACGAAAGTAATGGCTACTGGTTCTTTAAGTAACGAATACATACGGGTACACAATTTCTCGTTACTTTTACAGCTTTAGTATTCACAGAATAAAAGAAATCTATTTTTCTTTCGATAATTGTTTTTTCTTCATTTATTAATTTAAAAGCATCGCAATTTTCATTGCGGTATTCAATTATTATTTAAGTATTAACGATACGAAAGTAATGCATCTTTGTTTGCATTTTCTCTCTGAGCGATAGCGACTATTTTTATTTGTTTTCCATTAAAAGAAACAGGTATTAATGCCGGTATGAAAACAAGTGAAGTGAGTGGAAAACAAAAACCAATCGTATTGTACTAACGACTTAAAATAAAGAAAATTTGCAAACAAGACACACTTGCAGTTGAAAAACACAGTTGGCTACTGCGATCGAGTGTGTTTTGTTTACTAATATTCTTAACGATTTATTGCAGTACAATCAACGACATATTCTATATCAAAAAACAAACAAATAAATCCGATTAGGGAGGATTTCGTTATATCGGATATTTCGGTCCAGCGCGTATTTTAAAACGGGATTATGTGCTCGCACAAAATGGCTTCGAACGATCATTGTTAAAAACGAAAACAATAAAGGAATTTCATTCAAAAACTATCAGTAGGTACTTACTATAAATTAATTGTATAGTATCCAGAAACTGTCGCTCTATGTTTTCTGAATGAACTGTATAATCAATTAGAATTCTTAAAACAAATGAACAAGTTCTAGAAATTGGAAATACGGTTCGATAAGTTATTTAAGTAGCACTTTTTTCACTGCGCTCTACAAAACCCCGTGTCTTGTTTAACTTTGTTAATAGTAAAAAAATACATGAATGAGTTCACTGGCTACAGCACTTTTCGTGTACAAAGTTTCTATTACTGGAAAACAAATGAAGCGTTCATAACAATTGTTTAAAGTTTATAGAACTTCAATTGCTCACGAAGACAAACGAACGAGGCTCTGAAGAAAAGCTGAAGCGAGAAAAGAAAAGAGACGAATCTACGTTAGGGCTGTACAATTTGTTTCTTTATATAGAAATGAATAATTATTTACCAATCAAAATGACTAATAACGATTCGATCGTTCGGCATTTGTTTGCTTGTTTGTCTGTCTGTCTGCTTTTGTTCCGCGACTACGAAATCGTGGACTATTTTCTGCTAAATTAACCAAAATATAAATAGAACATACATAAACAAAATACAAAAATCCGAATCATAGTTTTTGAAGTAAATATGTGAAAAAAGCTTGGAAACATCCTCGTTAAAAATAATTAAAAAAAAAAATGAAAATCGACATATCGCAAACTGTTTATTTTACAAATCCGCGCACAATTTTTTTGTGCAAGTCCCTATTTAATGTTCATATTATATAAAATGGCACGTTAAATTGCGTGAACTGTAGACACGCAGAGCTCTGTGTTCGTTATATGCAACAACGAATACTTCTCAAATTGGTTTTAGTACTTTGTGATGTGTGAAACTTTGCTATTCTCTTCTTTAACTAGTTTTCTTTTCAATTTTTCCATTTAAACTTACAAGCTTTACGTTTTGTTTTCATTTAGAATTCCCGTTCTGTTGAAAATAGTGTTTTATAATAGATCATGGCAATTCCAGAAAGAAATACATTATGCTTATAGCTTTTCTACTATGTTTATAAAGTATAAATAAACATAAAAAATACATAGAACTGAGCGGTAAACACAATTCTGAACGCTTGCTTATTTTATGTATCTTTGTTCCTTCAGATGTTTCAATTTTATTATTGTACTAGCGGCCCGTTCCGGTTTCACCCGGGTGCAAAACTGTCCTGGAAATATTATATTGACCTTCCCATCTACACAGCAGGACTATCAATGTACGTTGTTTTGATGTATCTCTAAAGATTTGGCCAGTGCTAGCCACGTAAGCGTATGAAAACAGTTTTTTTTTTTTTGACAAAACTCCGTCTTAGTTGAGCTATTTTATACAAAATATTTACAAATCATATACAAAAACCTTTCTTGTTTATCTCTCTTTCTATTAGTGAAAACCGTATGAAAATCCGTTCGGTAGTTTTTGAGTTTATCGCGTTCAGACAAACGTACAGAGTACAGACGCGGCGGAGGAACTTTGTTTTGTATATTATGTTATTTTATCTATGTACAGCGTCAATATAGACATTTGTAATTTTCTCACTGTTTTTGAAGTTCTGCTTATTAACCCAGACCTTGGACGCAGACGGCGAACACAAGCTACGGCTGAACGGGAAACAGAAAAAAGCGTCACGTGACGATTTCACGATACAAAAACGCACAGACGTTTTTGTGATCAGATCATAGTCCAGACAAGGAAAGGATCAGAGCGCACGTATGTCGTTGATATTATCACAGTTCAGATAGTGCTTTAGTACTGTGATATATATACCTACTTATTAAAACATTTTTAAAACAAATAAGAGGAATAATAACAACATTCAATAAAAACTCAGAATAACATACCTAAAGGAAGCGCGTTATGAGGCCGAGCGGCTTAGTGCGCCTACCTTCAAAGTACAAGGTTGCTAGCTCAACCCCTAATATCAGCATTGTTTTTCTCTTCTCTTTTTACTAATGACAATTTTTAGTTTATTATTGATAAACAAAATAATTTAAATTTAATAATATAGTTTTTTTACAAGCTTTTATTTAGTTTCACCTGTCCCGGTGCCTGTCTGTAATCGAATCTTGCAAGTTAAATTTTACCCACTCCCCGTTAACCGATTGAGCTGAAATTTTGCATACGTATGTAGTTCCGAGAACAATACAATATTATAATAACTAACTTACCGTCCGGCTTTCGCCCGGTTGGAAATTGCACTTTTTAACTACTTCCCGTTGTCCGATGGAGTTGAAATTTGGCATATGTATGTAGTTCCGATAACAATACAACATTATAATAACTAACTGGTCGTTTCGGGTTTCGCCCGGTTGCAATTCGCACTCTTAACTACTTCCCGTTATTCGATAGAAATAAAATTTTCCATGCATATGTAGTTCCGATAACAATACAATATAATAATAACTAACTGACCGCGGTTCGGCTTTCATCCGGATGCAAATCGCACTTTATATAAAGCACACTAAAAACTTAAAAATAAATAAACGAATAAAAAAATTTTAAAAACAAATTTTTATTAGTTGTTAATAAAAATGGACTAAAAAGTCAAAAATAATTTTATTCCCATTAGAAATCAGTCGTTTTATAGGCTGTGTGCATGAAGCCTACTAGCGCCGCTAGTAGGTAATAGAGAATTATTGAACTCACATTTTATGGAAATCGCGACATGTTTCTATGGTGATAAATCAAAAACTTTAGTTGGCCATGGTGTGTCAAAAAAAGATGTAATAAGAAAAACTGATGTAAATTTGTTTATACTGACAGCGGAACGTCAAATTAGGGCGTCAATGGTCTTTATTTTACTTAAATCGCCATCAGCACAGGAGGCCGGAACACAACAAGCATTTCCAGATTGCTTAGTTTTCCTATGTTTTCTTTGTAATTAAAAAAATTCATAAAATTACAACTATTTTCACTTTTAATAAACATTGCTCACTGACATACGGAAAATTTGATTTTGAACTTTCCCCTAGTGCTCACCACAAACGCTCGCATCGAAAAATTTGTAACTCCGCCTCCGTGCACATAGCCTATACGTACTTATCACAATCTCAAGTTTTCAAATAAAAGCATGTTACATTTTAATAACAAGAGAGAACAAAAAGACGTAGTAACACGCTTTTATTTGAAAACTTGAGACTGTAATAAGTACGTATAAAACGACTTATTTTTAATCAAAATAATTTTTTTTTTAATTTTTAGTTCATTTTCATTAACAACTATTTTGTGTATAGGTATGTAAATTTTAAACATCACATAGGTATATAAAAAATACCTAAGGAGCCTAACTTCCGTCGTGTGTCCACGAATTGACTTTTTTTGTGAATACAAGGCCATGCCTCAACCTCTTCTAACTATTGGCACTAGAGAATACAATCCCGGGATCCCGAGATTCGGGATCCCGGGATCCCGGCCGTTTTCTGGTCCTTGGCTAATCTCGGGATTTTCGGGATTGCCAAAAACAGATCTAGTTTGCATTATGTAATCCGTTGCGCCTTGACAATTACCTTGCCTAGATTATATTAATATTATTTATTACGCATAACGACAAAAAACAATCCTTAAATACGCGGTACGATTTGTAAAAATATGAAATCTCCAGATCCTGAAGTACAAGTACAAAATGAATCAGGGTTGGCAAATAGTATTAGACGTGAAATAAGCCTGTTCGAAAATGGAGGAGTTCGTGGATATCACTTAGAAACGGCATATAAGTATCTATTGTCTATTCCTCCAACGAGCGCAGAACCTGATCGAGCGTTTTCAGCTTATTTTGGCAATAAACTACGAAGCAGGCTTGGAAGTCAAACATTGGATGCTTTGATATTTCTGCGATTGTATTTTCTAAATTTTGAATAGTTTTTCTGTGTTGTCTTTTTGATTTCTTGCAAAAGTAAATTTTTTTTTGTTTTGTCTATTTTCTTTTCTTACTATACTGTGATTTGTTGTGCAACGATTTTAAAAACATTTTTTAAGAAATTACTCAAGTTTTTTTCATTTGAGCCCAATTAGAAAACACATAGTCTAATCCCGGGATAGCCCCGGGATCCCGGGATTACGCATCAAAAATCCCGTAATCCCGGGATTGAAAAACATTCTCGGGATTGTATTCTCTAATTGGCACACAAATCAAAAGTTACTCGAACCGGTTTTCGTCTCTTTATCGCATAAATAAACCTTAATATCTGCAAATTGAATACCGTATTCGCAGTAAACACGAACAATGTATTCCAATGCACAACACACAGATTACGAAACAGATATTTAAAGTGCATATTATATGTAATTTACTTGTGTATGTGCGCAACATACGGGGAAGTACAGATAGGTTAGTTTATGAAGAGAAACAGCCGAACAGCGTCTTCCGTTTCCGCAACTCACAACTAACAGACAGACAGACAAACAATACAAAGATGCTATGAACTGAACGACATCATCATCTTATGTTGCTGTACCGGATGTTGTCAACTACGTACTCACTTCCGGTATTACTGCCTGTATATATGTTACGGTCAATGTACTTAATTAGTTGATAACTATTAATATAGTTACCTATTATTATTTACTAGCGGTCTGGTTAGGTTTCGCTCGTGTCGATTGCCAGTTAAAGAAAGGCATAAAACCATCCAATTAAATTAACCAAAAACATCTACAAAATTAAAAATTAAGTTCAAAAACTAAAACCCAACTACTGAAAAGTATGAAACAAGGAAATATTATTATCTCAGGATAGCCGTGGTCGTATGCCACCTCATATATACGGTCATATGACGCCCTCTAGATGTATAGTGGATGCACTTTACTCTAAAGCTTATGCTCGCTTACTATTGTTAAAATGTATTGTTTTGTTAAGGTAGGTGGCATACGACCACGGCTATCCTCAGATGAGAATATTTTCTTGTTTTTTTGAACTTATTTTTTATTTATTTTCAATTTGCTCACCCATGGGATCAAAATTCAAAAATAAATGTAGCCTATGTTACCCGGACCATAGTCGGGTTTTAGTTTTTGAACTTATTTTTTACTTAAATTATTTTTTTTAATTCATTTTTTATTTGT
Organism: Xanthostigma xanthostigma; assembly: GCA_963575645.1. NCBI lineage: Eukaryota > Metazoa > Arthropoda > Insecta > Raphidioptera > Raphidiidae > Xanthostigma > Xanthostigma xanthostigma. The sequence continues at coordinate 24,691,774 of OY754473.1, read as the reverse complement.
TTCCAATTAGCCCACCCCTGGGATTAAAATTCATAAATAAATGTAGCCTATGTTACCCGGACCATAGTCAGGTTTTAGTATTGGAACTTATTTTTACTTAAAATATTCTTTTCGAAATTATTTTTTGTTTGTTTCCATTCACGCGGGTTGAGTTACAGTTATTCCACAGTGGCCTTTAATTTAATATTAGTCTAAATTGAATATTTTAAACTAGAAATGTTAAAAGAAAATAGCAAAAATTGTTTTAGCTGTAACTATAACCACACAAATTATTATTTCCTGTTCGAGCTAACCCGGTTAACTATAGTATTTACTTTATAACTAAAATATAACAGTTTATAGTTTATAGATATTTTTACAACTTTAAAGAGGTAAATAAATGCGTTTTCTCTAATTCCGGTTGTTTTTCTCTTAAAACGCGTTAACAATCTACAATTTGAACTTGACAAGATAAAAAGAAGAAGAGATGATTTATATTTCCAAGTCAAAAGTTACTTGCTATAAAATTAAAGTGAAGTTTGTTAGAGTATTGTTTCATTTTTCAATTTGAGTTTATCGATTCAATGTAATTTGTTATCTCGACTGAAAATGTTCTCTTTTTCTTGGCTACATGCTGCCGAACACTCCAAGGTAATAAAGTATCGCGGAATTACATTCGGTTGGAGATAAAACGCCTCAGCTCTCTTTTTAAGGATCAGATATTGTAATTTATTTTTAATAAATTTTTAGGGTTATCTAATACTGCGGTTGTTAAGAAAGAAATTATTGAAAACAGATGATAGTATTTTATTTTTGAAAACGCTAATGACCTTGGATGCCGAGCGTCTGTAATTTACAATATCTATTTTATTTTGCAGACGCTCGACAACTTAACTATTAAGATAGGACCATACATAAAACATGGTAGTTACAAAAATAGTGGAACGTTCTACATGTTTTTAACATCGTTTTTTGTATAGTTTCCACTTTGAAACAAAGTTTTTCAACGCATTTTGCTCAAAATTTAGCTCGAAAAGCAGTCTTTATTTATATAAAACAATTATTTTTGTGAGTACAATCTAATGTTCTAGATGCAGGGCATTTGAATACGACACTAGACAGTTCCCGCATGTATAAAAACTGTAATTATGTGATCACAATCTAAGGTCATTGTCAAATCAAATTTTTAGACAATTCTTTCTGCAGCTCAGTATAAAAGAATCGTAGTTACAAAGTCACTTGAAAATGACAAAAATTCAAAATGTAGATACTGCACATTGACACTTTTGATAACGGTTTTTAATATTCCGTCAAGCGCGGTTGTACTTCTGCCTTAACTTTTTCTATTTTATTTTGAAAGGTTGACGTTTATTGTGAACGCATCCCGGGTATAGAACACACACAGCGTCTATCTATCTATCTATAGCTTACAACAAGACTACTGTGTGTAGTGTAGTCTATAGATGGATATATAAAACAATGTAATATAAAATTTACCTACGACGAGACAATTTATTTGATACACGACTAGAATACAAAGTAGAGGAAACACAGTAATAGACAAGACTGTCACTCGAGCGGAGAATGTTCTTTTACAGGATGATTGGTTTTTTAGGGTTCCGTATAACCGTGGCATAGGGCCTAACGGAAACATTTGGGCAACATTTTCAGAGGCTAATAGCTTCTAAACGAAACGAAATATCGACTTAAAATTCACACACAATATATAAAAAATAAAATAAATAAAACATTTTAATATACCACTTTTATAAAACGAATTAAAAAGTATAAATTTTTTTTTTTTAACTTGTAGGATTTGAAACGAAAAATGTGGGGCGCATGCGACAGTTATATAAGAATTGTAGAGAGTAGCTATATCAAAAAAAAATCTATTTATGAGATAAAACGAATAATGCGCCCCACGTTTCTCGTTTCAAATCCTACAAGTTAAAAAAATTATTTTATACTTACTTTTTAGTTCGTTTTAAAACGTCGTAAATTAAAAAAAAAAATTTATTTTATTATTTTCATCTTTTTAGTTAATAAAAACGTGGTAAAAAAATACATCGTAAAAATATTAAAGTATTATATGGCACATGGGATGGGGGGTTAAACTCTTACCATGACTGGGCTACGACCGATGTTTGAAATGTGTCGTACAACGGTAAATAAGTAAGAATTAATTATATGTTTTAATTAAAATTTCTTTATTTCTTTTTTTTCTTTTTTATTTTAGCATTTTCTCATATTGTCATCTAACTGTGAGTTATGTTAAAAATTTCATGTCTCTGTCTCATCAGGAAGTTAGTTTAAAATCAATTACATAAGTTCCGCCCGACATACACGAAAAGCAAGTAAATATAATAAAAAATGTAAAAATCGTATATACATGTAAGTAGAGGGGCGGGAGGTGTTTTTTAATTCTACCTATGCTTGTTGGATATAGTTGAAAAAAGCTTTGCTTGCAGAGCGCAAATATATTTTTTAAATAATTTTTTGACCTAAATAAATACTTTGGAGGCCATGAAAAGCATGATTTTCGACATATTTTGTTAATAAGTCTGGCACAAAAACGAATTTACGTGAGAAACTGTAAGTTATGTGCAAAATTACTCATACCTAGTATTTAAACTAAAAATAGTTAATTATACAATAGAGAAAAAATTGTAAGTAATTTACAAAAATAAAGATTTTACAAGCGTCTAACCGTACAATCAATCGATTCTTCATGATATCTTATTCTAATTGAATCAGATTAACAGTTAAAGAAAACCGGTCAAGTGCGAGTCGAGGGTCTCACACAAACTTATAGGTATGTTCGTCCATCACGGGAATCGAGTCTCGAAGATTTTTCCCGCTTTGCCGTTGGAAAACTGTTGTCCCCATACACCGACATAGTTCGCAGTCAGTTTACCAACCATAATTGCAATGAGTTCAGGTGAACAACCCGAACTGTACTGTACACAGTGGCTATATCTGACGCATGAAAAGCAGCTATTTTTTTTAAATTAGTTAAAAAATTGACCAAGCGAGAAGGTCGTACTTTTAAAGTAGTTGGGAAAACATCGTGAGAAAACAGTCATTATTCGTGTCGATCGAGCAGTCAACGAAAACGCTTACTACTCGTTTGAATTTTTGAAGTGAAACTTCTATAGCGAGAGTAAGGTGAGGTATTGAAACGGAAAAATGACATGACAAAGATAAAGCATACAACAACTGACGCACTATTTATGGACTCCGCAGCATTCATGGCTGCAGTCGTACCGTGCTGTATACGAGAGTTCTCATAATTGTATTTTAATAAATGTTCGAGTATACTGCTGTATAAACGCACCGTTAGCGGATGCTTGTTTTGTATTAGATTCGTTACTGTGTACGTGCGTAGCACGCTGCTGCGGTTTGTGTATGTATAGTATAGAATATATTGTGTAAAAAAATTGGTGTTTCATTATTTGTTGTTATAGCGGCAACAGAAATACACACTCTGTAAAAATTTCAACTCTCTACCTATTACGGTTCATGAGATACAGCCCGCTGACAGACAGACTGACGAACGGACAGCGGAGGCTTATAGTAATAGGGTCCTGTTGGGCACCCTTCGGATACGAAACCCTAAAAGCAAATATGTTCGGTAGACGAGCGATTTAAATACTGATTCTATCCTGGACAAACCCAGTGTTGTTTTTGCCATTTTTTTACGTCTTTCGGATTTTCCTTCAATGCGCTAAGTTGACTCGACTTGACCAAGTTTTTTGAAGTTACTGAACCTTACAAAACTAGGTAGATAATAATCCTTGTAATTGCAGACAAGTCAAGTCATTCCTTTCAACTCTTCATCTTCGCCATCTTACTATTTTCAACCGTTTCAAATTCTCACTCATGCCACACCACAATCCGTAACTTGTATATGATGAGCAAAGATTGTCTGCAAAGATTGTTTCCAAGGTGGATCACTTCACGGCATAAGATTATTTACAAAGAAACGGTGCAACAGTTTGCTGTTGAATGCACTTGAACAAACAAATACATGCTGTTTTCATTTAATCAACATCGAAAACCTTATCAGGTAGAAAATGGTTCTTACATGAAAAGAATAAGACAGTCCATAATTTAATAGTCTTGTCAGAAAGACATCGGTTATCATGGCAAGGACTGGATGAAGTTAAATCTCAAGTATGCTTGGCTTGAAGAAGATGTACCAAAAACTATTTAATGTAATGCAATGCTGATAATTTCATTCTTCTTGATTTTTTCAGATTTATCTAAGCCATATTTTTCGACATATACGCTAGGAAAGTATCTTTTTACAGGCGACTTTTGCGCCCTCTCGTGTTTTTTTTTTTAATCTGGTTCAGTCAAAACCTTAGTGTCATAATATGTTGTACGTGCATTTTAATAAGAATTAATTGTGAAATAAAATGGGGAAAAAGCTATCAAATCGGAAGTGCTGTGTTGTTGATTGTAAAGATACACCAACTAAACATCCAGAATTACAATTCCACCGTTTTCCTGGATTTTCTTATGAATTAGAAAGGAAAAAAATGGACTGCAGCAGTACGTGTTCAAGGTTAATTAAATTTTATTTTACGTCTGTAATCATTATTAAATATACACGAAAAATATCATAATTGTTATTTTTTTAACAAAAATAAGATTTAAAAAATTTAAAAATTAAAAATATATATCATTTATGTAATTTTTTTACTGACATTTTGCGTAAATATTTTTTTATAATTAAGAATAACGCTGGTTTCCAAGTGTTTGTAAGTTTTGGGTCAACCACTTTTGAAAAAATCAAACACGAGATGGTGCGAAAGTCGCGTGTCCAAAGATACTTTCCTGGACTGCAATTTTTAAGAAACTTTTGGAAAAATGATTGATTTTCGTTTCTATGGTTACAACGTTATACACTTACTAAATTGAATTCAGATTTTTCCGAATAATAAACCAAAATTCTAATCCCGCCAGACCTACGTCATTTCAGTACTGCTAAGATTTTATCAATATATTATGTACAATAATTAATAACGTATGCCAATTTCCATGCTTGAAAGCGGGGGCGTTTCAGAGATATGGATATCTCTATACATATATCTAAAATCTCGCTAAACATACCTGTAACTAAAAATCTTTTGGTTTTTAGGCTATGCGCCCATTTACACTGTTTCTTAGTGACCTTTAAACTATAAAATAAAAGCATTTTCGATCAATTTAACCGCGGGAACCAAATCCCATATGGTTTGTGGGGGGTCCTTTGCACAAGAACATTTCATCTCATTTCATATTTTTCAGTTTTTTCACACAACTTTCTTAATTAATGATAAATATTTTAGATTCATTCTTTATACGGATATAATATGCGAGCAATATATTTGATGCGTAGACACAGTTTCGTAAAGCATTTTGACAAAACCAAAGCATACAATATACGCGCAAAATAAAACTAGGACGAATCTTCAATTTGTGTTGTACTGAATACAAAAAAAAAAAGAAACGTCTAGCCAATTGGACGAGAAAACCATTCCAACTTCAAAAATACTGGCATTTGACGTATTATTATAAAGAAAAGAAAATTTCTGTTAACGTGGGTAACTTTCAGTATTAAATATTATGATATTTGCTATTTATTTGCATTGTTATTTACATAATACAATTATTACGTCATGTAAAAAGTATCTTGGTAAGCTACCTAATTTCTCATTGACATATTTATAAAACAATGGAACAGCTTTTTTTTTTATTTTCAAAATATTTCCAAACTATAATTTTTTTAACAAAACTTTCTTATAAAAATAAATGGAATAATAAACCGGTATTAAAAGTATACCATTATTATACAAAAAAAAAAACGTTATAGCATATTGTAACGATGCCGGCCCTGTGCAGTGACATAATTTCATTTTTATTCTGTAGTTATGCAAGGGCCTGGCATCCTTACTTTCAATTTTAGAATTTTAGAATTCACAATTCTAAAATTATTTTAAAACAGTTCAATATTAGCAATCATTAAAATAACATTTAACACAAAATTCTGACCACAGCCGCCGGAATCATTATAAATGTTTAAATGTAATAATTTTGTTCTCAGATTATAATTTATCAATTAATTTAATTATACAATTTTTGTTAATAACATCAATATTTTAATTAAACAAACTTTAAACCAATAAAATCTATTTAATATATTAAACCAAAAATTAAAACTAAACAAAAAAAAATTCCACTGCGTTACATTGGTAGCAGAGCGTAGTTACCTGCATCATTAACAAATTAAAATAATTTTCAACGATGCCAACAACACGACATCAAACTAAAAATTCGACACAAGACACCGATGAAGAAACAACTCAGCAAGAAGATGTCTTTCTTTCGCCTGTTGATGAAGCATCAAGCTCTCTCAACTTTCCTCAAAACACTGGGGCAGTTAAGAAAAATCTGAAAAATGAACCAACAAATTTGCAAGAAAAACTTACTCCTGCTATGGAACTGGCTTATAGTAATCACCAAGCTATTAAAGATATTCAACGTCAACTAAACATGCTTACTATTCATAATCAAACTGATATAACGAACACAGAAACAACATCGACAGTCAATTGCTATCAAGCTATACTAAACCTACAGCACCAGTTAAATAGCTTGAATGATCAACGAGACACCGCTACAAATTTTAAAATCAAGCCAGCAGAACTGACTTCAAACATTAAAAATTGCGATGGCTCGTCTGCTGAAAAGTTAATCGACTTTATTAAAGAAACAGATGAAGTTTACATACTGAAGATGTGTACACAGCCGCAACTTCTAACTTATTTGGCAATAAAAACAGCTGGAAGATTTCGTACCTGGTGGAGCACTGTAGCACATAATCGACACGAATGGAAAGAAATAAAGAAATTGATATTGAGTCAACTAATTCCAAAACCATATTATGAGCAATTAGTTGTGAAGCTTGTACGAAGACAACAACTGGAGAACGAATCACTTCACGAATTCATCGATTCTGTAAAGAAAAATGTTGACGCCTTAAATTATGACATTCCTGAGCAAGAGTTAACATATACAATATGGTCTAACGTTAATTTAAAAACCTTCAAATATCTTCACGTTATTCCAATACCAACAAGTTTAGAAGAACTAACCAAGGCTGCTGATACTGCAGAAATATTAAAATTTCACGGAGAAAACAAAGAATTAACATCTCAACAATCAAGTTTAGAAACGAAATATTGCTCCTTCCATAAAGTTAATACTCACAATACTAGTGAGTGTAGAGCCAAATCCAAATCTACCTTATCAAAAAACTAATAAACAGCATCCGCTACATTCATCCCGCCGTCAATACCATACCTAATACCGACACATCAGCCAAACCGCCTATTATAAACATTTCATTCCAAAATCAGTCATTTCCATGCTTATTTGATTCTGGAGCACACAACAATTTTATTAGCAAGGACGTATTTACCAAACTGCAAGCATTACCGTATGTCAAAATTGAAGCTACAGCGACTCACGTTACTACTGCAAATGGCCAACGCATATTCATTCGAAAAATGATTACTTCGTACATACACATCAAGAAATATTCTTGGAAGCTAACTTTTCTGGTTACACCGAAACTTGCTTTCCCAATAATAATCGGAAACGTCGCCATGAAAAAGATGAAAATAATTCTTGATTTTCATCACAGTGAAATGTGTTTCACTTTCGACAAATTTACGGCAATACCATTTCAAGACACGGCTTATCAGAACAAATACGACTTAAATTATATATTAGAGAAGCCTTTACATCTATCCAGTGAACAAGAAGATACGTTACAGAAAACTTTAGAACAATTCAAGGACGTTTTGACAAATAAAATTGGACATGTCAAACGCTATAAATACGCAATTCAATTGAAAAATAACATACCTGTTCGTAAAAATCCGTTTCCGCTCACACCACCTAAAGCTCATGAAATGGAAAACCATATCAAGGAATTGCTGGATCAAGGAATCATTAAGCGCTGTATTTCACCATACGCAGCTCCGGCATTTTTAGTGAAGAAGAAAGATGGCACCAACAGATTATGTATCGATTACCGTCATCTGAATAAAAATATAATCTACGATAGTTTTCCAACTCCACGTATCGACGAGATGTTTCAGAGCTTGAATGGATCAAAAATTTTTTCGGTAGTAGATTTGAAGAGCGCATTTTACCAAATTGAGCTGACTGAAGAATCCAAACTCACAACTGCATTCTGTGTTCCTGGTGGCCAATACGCATTTGAGTCTGTACCATTCGGCATGGCTGTAAGCTGTCAAGCTTTAAACAGAATAATGACTGACGTCTTCGGAGATCTTCGACATAAATACGTACTTCCTTATTTTGATGACATTCTTATTCACTCCAAATCTTTTGAAGAACATATACTTCACGTAGAAGAAGTGTTAAAACGACTGCAATACACCGGATTTACAGCAAATCCAGACAAATCCAAATTTGCTATGTCAAGCTTAAAATTTCTTGGTCATATCATTTCAGCGCATGGTATTCAAGCAGATCCTGAAAAAACGGCAGCAATACGCAACTTACCTGTACCAAAGAAAATAAAAGATCTACGTATTTTCATCGGTATGGCATCATTTTTTCGACGATTCATTCCAAACATGGCTGAGAAACTGGCTCCACTGCAGAACCTGAAAAAGAAAAATGTTAAATTTAAAATGGGTGAAAAAGAAATAGACGCATTTAATTCTGTAAAACAATTACTTACCTCTCCTCAAGTTCTTCGTTTTCCGGACTTCTCAAAACAATTTATTCTGAGAACAGACGCTAGCGATCGAGCTCTTGGTGCATGCATTTTCCAACATTTTGATGATGGACTACATCCTATTGCCTACGCAAGTCGTAAAATGACCGAAACGGAATCTAAATATGCGTCAACGTACGAAAAAGAAGCTCTTGCTATCATATGGGCTCTCGATAAATTCCGAGAATATTTAATTAGCAACAAATTTATTCTACAAACCGATAACGCTGCACTTACCTGGCTATACAAACATCCGAAACAACTTGGAAAAGTCGCACGATGGATCCTAAAAATTTCAGAGTATAACTTCGACATTCAACATATTCGCGGCGAACTTAACAATGTAGCAGATGCACTCTCACGATTATACGAAACCGAACCTGAAACAGAAAACAATCACGACGAAGACAACCCAAAAAACGATATTTATTATTTAAATGAAATACCTGCAGCTTTCATTTCCATCTCTACTCATCAGAAGCAAGATCCCTATTGTCGTGGCATCGTTCAAGCGATCAAAGCTGGACAAGATGTAGACAACTACGATATTAAGGACGGAGTACTTCGCGGAAGGGTTGGAAAGAAAAAGCTGCCACGCATTTATGTTCCTGAAACTATCAGAAACATCATAATTTATTATTTTCACGACACGGATATAAGCGCACATACCGGAATTACAAAAACTTACCGCAACATCGCCAAAAGATTCTGGTGGCCGGACATATACAAAGAAATCAAACAGTATGTAAAATCCTGCGCTATATGTCAACAGCATAAACCGATCAACGCACAGTCAGGCGCTCCGATGGCATCAACTATTCCAGACGACACTTGGTCGCACGTATATATCGACCATATTGGTCCTCTCACACTATCCAGAACAAAGAAAAGATACTGTTTGGTTGTAATCGACGGATTTTCAAAATGGCTGGAAGTTATTCCTGTCGCCAGAACAACAGCAGAAGCAACGAAGCAAGTACTAGAAAAAATTTGGTCAAGATATGGTCCACCGAAGTTTCTCATTTCCGACAACGCACGCTGTTTCACAGGAAAAATTCTTCGGCAGTCATGTCTAAAATGGGGAATCAAGCACGTGAAGACATCTCCATATCAACCGTCCAGTAACGCTGCTGAAAGAGCGATAAGAAATATCAACACAGGCTTATCAACAGTTTTGCGTCAACACAGCTCACGGCACAACAATTGGGATATCTACGTAGATTCCATTTGTTATGCATACAACAACGCTCACCACGAGGCAACCAACTCAACTCCAGCTTCAATATTCTTGAGAAAACAACCGTCAAACCCGTTAGACTTACAATGGAACATCCAAAACTTCATTTCACCAGACAGTACTCCAACGAAAGATGAAGTAAAAGCCGCACTGGAAAAATCACACCGCCACCGTCAAAAATACTTCAACAACAAAAAACCAGGACAACACAATTTTGAAGAAGGACAGCTAGTACTCCAAAAGATAAACGCGCCGAACACCGATCCAGCGACAACAACAAAATTTCGCCCAAAATGGTCACAGCCAAGAATCATTGTACGCTTCACCTCGCCTGTATCTTGTGTCGTCAAAGATCGCACATCAAGAAAATTCTTTAAAGTTCATATTGATCAATTACGACCGTATCATGATAGACATTAATAGTTTTTTTTTATGTATATATTTAATTTTGTAAAAAGAAAAATTTGCATTTTTTTTTTCCCACCCGGGGGAGAATGTAACGATGCCGGCCCTGTGCAGTGACATAATTTCATTTTTATTCTGTAGTTATGCAAGGGCCTGGCATCCTTACTTTCAATTTTAGAATTTTAGAATTCACAATTCTAAAATTATTTTAAAACAGTTCAATATTAGCAATCATTAAAATAACATTTAACACAAAATTCTGACCACAGCCGCCGGAATCATTATAAATGTTTAAATGTAATAATTTTGTTCTCAGATTATAATTTATCAATTAATTTAATTATACAATTTTTGTTAATTGCATCAATATTTTAATTAAACAAACTTTAAACCAATAAAATCTATTTAATATATTAAACCAAAAATTAAAACTAAACAAAAAAAAATTCCACTGCGTTACAATATAATATCTCTTCCGCGTGTGCGCCGATTTCCCCAAAAAATATTTAGACTCTTCATTTAATAGACTGTGTATCCAATGCAATAAAAAATATTATCTTATAGGACTCTTCATATTTGCATATCAAACCTCATCTCAAAAGTTGGTTTCAACCCGTTCATTTGTGTGCGCCGTATCGTGTTCACAGTCAATTAGAAAAACATTGTAAAATTTTGAAAAATGAATTTTGACCTATAGTTAAGTAGTACCATTCCCCACTCATGGTGTTGGAATGAGAAAAAAATAGAAAACGCCAATATTCCACCGCCTACCGCTTACAAATAAGTACAAATGTTAGCCTGAAGGTGATCCATCACTCGGTCATTCTTAGCTATTTCCTTGAATGTCTGACCTGCTTTACTAATTTCAAGTCACCAAGGGATAGTTCTTATAATGCTGTTTGTTTTTAGGAATGTACAGTCGAACCGAGTCGACTTGTACAAAATATTGCGATGAGAAGGCTTCAAGTGTTGTTTCATCTCGACAAGTTCTCGTCTCGAAGACGTAACTCAGATTGTGGAAAACATTAAATAATAAAATATGTTAAACGAGAACGTATGTTTATACTGTCTGAAGTAAGCATCGAGTTTGTACGATGATATTCTGTTACAAAAATATATAAAACGTATGTTGCATAATATATCTATGTACACGGCAGCATGTTACTTCCTTTAATCATAAAATTAGAAATATATGTACCTACACAAGTGTATCGATACACGTATGTTATTACATAATGTACAGATGGGCGCGCTATATAGCTCGTAGACTGTCAAACATTAACTTGTACTGTTGTTTCTTAAATCATTCAACTGTTCAATGATTTTTGATATTGTTGGTCAATAGTTCATTTATGATATTTTTTTTATCAAAATTCGTGTAGTATCATGATTAATTAAATGGTTTATGAATTGCACTTTAAATTATAAAATTAAATACTTAAGTAACAAGGATATGATATTACTATCGTTCTCCATTCAATGTTAAGTTAAAAATATCTATTTCTTTTTGGTCGTTTATTGATCGTGCGTGGTTGCAGAATTTGTTTAGTGAGAGACACATACAAACACAGAGAGAGAAAGAGAGAGAGAAATTAAGATCGTAGATTATAGACGTTCGAATTTGTCGATTGTAATGGAAAATTCAAGTGTTCGTTATAGAAAATTCGAATTTTCCAAAAAATTCTGGAAAAAACATTTCTTAGTATCTTCCATAAATAGCTCAAATAACAAAATTCATAAACACATTAACTTATAGGAACATATTTACTACCGCCTGCCGGGGTTATAAAATTTAACGATTTTACAAATATTATAATTTCAAGAGTTCTATACCTTTTAAAAAAATAATATTTTTTTGATGACACCATTTTATTAAATACTAGTGGTCCGGTCCGGCTTCGCACAAATTTATTGTTTGCCACCGTTTTTTCGTCGACTTACGTTGCAAAATTGGTCTCTACTAATAGTATATTACACCACAAGGTCCGAAAGTGTCATATCTTGCCCTGTGCGTCATGATGCCTGAGGCGAAGCCGAGGGCATCATAGCGCGAAGGGCAAGGTATCACACTTTCGACCAGTGTGGTGTATACTATTTTCTTCATACCTCGATCGTAAGCACGCTTATTAAAAACATTAATTAATTAATTACATAAAAACACAGATAAATTCAAGGCAAGAAGCTTTAAGGCTATACGTAAACAAGAATGACAGCTGTTCGCGACTATTAGCTAAAATGCAATAGGGTTGCTATGGAAACGATATCTAAACAACAGTTTATTGGTTGTTTTTGCTTTACTACCGCACAAACGTACGAACATCCCGTATTGTAGCATGTAATCCCACCAAGGAGTAAATGTTAGACCTTCTGTCTTACAATTGATGCCGAAAGTATGTACTTACGATCGAGGTATGAAGAAAAGGCGCTTTTATTTTAACGAGATAATACGACCCCCGTGAATTAAAAAAAGCATGTTGCTCAGATCACGAGTCGTTGCAGGTCGCTCGGATCACGTAAGTTGAATGTATCGCTGACAGATTACTTTCATACTAGCGTGACCTGTGCGAATAATTCGCACTAAATAAGTATAATAATTATCACTTTACAAATTATTTTTTAAATATGATTGCAGGTATTCAATTCGATTCTAATTTTGCACACTGCTTATAACGTTCTTCTTTTTGTTGTAAAAGAAATATTTTACTAAAATTGTCATATAGAGGCGCAAGTAGCAAAAGCGTTGTTCAGCGTTGCCCGTCAGATGGCAGTATGCAGTATTTACAATATGAAGGTCAGATGACAGATCGAAGTGTTAACGTTACGCCGTCAGATGGCAGACGTTGTTCAGAGTTTAATTAATTTACAAAAACAATAGCAATAATAAATTTTTTAGTTGTCAATGTCAGTAGAGCAAGCAATTATCTGTAAAATGATATATAATTTATGTGGAGAAATTGTGTGGTTTTTTCTAAAAAGGGAGGCAAACATCTTAAACCTTAGCGTATTAATATATAATATGATGATTGTCCCGTCAGTGAGTCCTTACTCCTTTGCCTAAAAAGTGACGGGGAAGGAATGTCGTATCGTCGTTGAATTGCTTTCGTATTGCCTCGTGTGCAGACGGCTTAACAGTTTTTCATCTCCGCTTGAACAAGTGGGGTCTTTTTAATGTCGTTTATTCTCGATACAGCAAATCGATTGCTGAACACAGGTATATAATGAAAGTAGACAACATTTCAAACCAAATTTTAATTATGTAGCCAGGAGTTAAAAATAGTACCTACCGTTCCATAAATGTAGCAGAGAGCTAGTCTTTTCTAATTAAAACTCGTTTATATCGACTAACAAATTCGATTTTTGTACTGATAAAGTTCTATTTGAACCAATTGGTGACTGCTTGATTTTTTTTTTTTAATTTTTTTATAATAGCTCCAAATAGTTTTTACCATTCCAACCCACAATAGGGGAATGGTACTAATTTATGTCAAAAATCACTTTTGAAACTTTTACAATATCTTTTCGTTTTGAGGTCCCCCGAATCCAAAAAAGATATTTTTGGAAAAAAACGTCTGTTAGTCTGTGAGCACGATACAGGTCAAACGGATGAGTGGATTGATACCAAATTTTGGAAGGATGTTTGATATGCAAATATGATGAGCCTTATTTTTGTTGGGGAAAATCACCGCATGCGCAAAAAAAATATATGCTATAACGGTGTTTTTATATAATAATGGCATACTTTTCAGAACGGCTTATTATTCTGTTTATTTTTTCAACAAAGCTACGTTAAAAAAATTGTTTTCTAAATTTTATAGTTTCCGAAATATTTTGAAAATAAAAAAAATCAGCGATTCTTTTGTTTTGTAGATCTGTCAGAAATAAACTAGTTAAGCATGCTTTGATTAATTTTTACGTGACTTGGAACATACTATGTGGGTAACCATGGCACCGAATAGCAAATATCATATTAAATACTAGCCATTACCCGCGTCACCTCATGCAATATTAGAAATGTTATTTTCTTTATTACAGTGTATTAAATGTCAACATTTTGAAGTTAGAATGGTCCCGTCACCCAATTGGCTGAAATATTTTTTTTCTTTCAAGAATCGGGGAATACAATTGTTTTTAATTTTATTTAGCAGAACTATTTTGTGAACCAGAAAGTTTTTGAGTACTTGTTATTTGAATAAGTGTTATTTTTGAACGCCCTAATTTATAAACAAAATGCACTGTTAGGCATCTTTCACACATACCTACCCGACAGTCAAGTAACCGACATCTAGCAGGCGCCGATACATAGTGTGCTGCTTTTCATGCCTGAATAGCGGTAGTAAAATGACTCTTTTTGGCACTGGTACCTAAAGTAAAACAAAAATAATTGCATTTTATCTATCTATTATGTATGCCTCTGTCAGTTTCCATTAATATCTATATGAAACAGAGAAGCAAAGTAGGTTTTGTCTTGGTAAACAATTCAAATTTACATTACCGAGATGTTTCATATATCAATAAATAATATATATATAATATCAATAAATCTAATTAATAGCTCATTTGAAAACTGTTATAACTATAGGTACCTATATAAAAATAATTATCCTACAGTGTTTTCAATTAAATATTTACTATATTTTATTAATTATGTACAGTAATTATTGATTTAAAATAAATTTATTACCTACTTAAAAAAGTGTAAATTCTGCTTTTTATCGACAAAAACTTTTGAACGGTAACTGCGATCATCATGAAACTTGGACACAACATTCATCTCGGTAAACTAAGATGAATGTGCGTACTCACGCCTCCCCCCCCCCATTCGTGCTCCCGGGTGAAACCGGACGGGACCGTTAGTATACCAATAAAGAAACTTGAACAGATTTAAAAAAATATATACCAACGTTTACGTAAGCAAAGGGGGGTGGGGTAAGTAAGTAAAAATTACTAAAATTCAGCTTACGTAATACTTGAATGGCCCCTATACACTTTTCCTCTCGACAATCGTGTGTACACGACGTCTTCGCTCACACGACAACAGTCGAGTGAGTGTGAAACGGGCCTCTGTCGACGGATCCCGAAGTGTTGACGTAGCATTACGCGGTAAAGTCGTGCTGGCAGGCCCCTCCGTCGTACACAAACGTATGTACTACTTGCGTTACATCAGCGTAAACAAACGTAGGTATGTAAACGGAATACATTTAATAAAATTTATATTAGTTGCCTTGAGCCATATCGGTACCCATTTTATTGACTCTAGCGTTTCAATAATGTACGGAATACACATAGGTAAACAGGGCGGTGTACGAATATTATATAATAATAATAATCATGAGACTACAAGAATCATGTCGGCAAAAGAGAAGACGTTGAGGGCAACGAACCCTTTTATAAAATAACTAACAGCCTATCACTAGTACTCACTGGTTTTAACAATGCAATAATTTCATTTAAAAAAATTCCAGCCAATTGGGCGATGGGACCATTCCAACTTAAAAATGTTGTCGTTTGAGATAGTATAATAAAGAAAATAAAATTTCTGATGTCGCGTGTGGTGACGGGGATAATGGCTAGTATTCAATATGATATTTGCTATCATGTAAAAATCAAAGCATACTTACCTAGTTTAGTTCTGACACATCTACAAAACAAAAGAACAGCTAATTTTTTTTTATTTTCATATATGTATATCCGAAATTATAAAGTTTAGAAAAAACATTTTTCAACAAAACTTTCTTGAAAAAATAAATAAAATATTAAGCCGTTATGAAAAGTATACCATTATTAAATAAAAAACACCGTTAATGCATATATCTCTTCTGCGCATGCACCGATTTTTTTCCAAAAACAATAGGGCTTTTCATATTTGCGTACTAAATATCCTCTCAATGTTTGGTTTCAATCCGCTCATCCGTAAAAACTTCAACCAAAACGCTAAAATAATGTTCTCTGGCAAATAAAATGAACCATTCAAAATGTCTGACATCTCGAATATGTTCGACATAATATTCGCGGTGTCAAACATTTTAAATGGTTCATGTTATTTGTCAGAGAACATTATTTTGGTTTTGATTGAAGTTTTTAAGCTATCCAATTAAAAAAACAAACAGTATCTATAAATTTTTACATGTCGTCAAAACGACATCTTTCGGAAAATATAGAGCGAAAACGCCCCAAAATCAAAAAAAGTCATAGAGGAAATAGGTGTCAGACTAGGCCTAATGAAGCCATATACAAAGTTTGGGGAGAGTATGTATCAATAAAATTTTTGCCGACGGGCACTCTGACTAAAAGTTCAACTAATACAGATTAAAAAAAACGTAACTCAGTTCGTAATAGGTCATATGCATGAGATTCCAAATTGGTTTAAATTTTTATTTCGAAATATATTTTAGTTCCTGATTCTATCGTAATGGATATTTTATTAATCTAATCACTGAAAAAAAAATACAAATAATAAAAAAGAAATGTAGAAAATATGCGCTATTTTCGAATTTTCAAAACGCAGCGTGACGTCAGAGTATATATCAACAACAGTTTCCATGACGACTGTGTCGTCTCACAGTAAGATTATGTCAGTATTCAAAGAAAACAACAAATAAACTTCATTTAGAACATTAACAATTTGACATCAAGGTTGACATGCATCATATTATATCATGACGTCACATAAGCCCGCCAACATGGCCGATTGTTTAAACTGTCTAATTTTGAATGTGAAATTTAATATTTTTTTTCTTATGATAATATTACATTTTTAAATGATTAGCAATTTTTTTCCGTATTATGGTTGACTAAATAATCTATTAAAAATATAAAAAAATACATGCATATGACCTATTGTTCATTTTTAAAATTCCTAGAGCGAATTTTCAGTTTTCATCATTTTTTGCCTATTGATCGGTAAAATTCTAAACATAAAAATATAGACATACGCATTGCTTACATGTTTTACTTCAACCGCGCGTAAAGCTCACACTCACACTTTTTTTCTCCTACTCATTTTTTCACGCTTATAAAATGACGAGTCGGACGGTAATGTTGTTTTACCGCCCGCTCGTGTAACTAACGTCACACTATTCCAAAATCATCTTCATTACGCCCTTGATCCACAATCTACTATTATTATTACTGATTTCTAATTTCATTGATAAAGATTGCGCTATTGAAGGGCTTCATCTTGCTTGTATTTAATTAGGAGTTCAGCAAGCATTCTGTTTGTTCCAGGCGGTTGGGTTCTACTTTGGCGTCGAGGCAGCGCGGTGCTGACGGCTGGCGACCTGAAGGTGACGCGCGATCGCCACTTCCGATTGTTGCCTGGTCACTCGCTGCAGGTGGTCGACGTCGCACCTCAACATGCCGGCGATTACACCTGTCAAATCGCCGATACAGGCGGACGAGACCTGGTGCACACACTCGAAATCATGGGTGAGTCTTAATTGTGCTTTATTATCGCTTTGCGCGTCAGAGCTGACTTTCGTTCATTTAAGAAGTTATATCTAAGTTAATTTTACACGAAATCCATTCAAATTGAAGCTTTTTCAAAAAAGAAGAGATTTTGATATATAAAACAGAACAATTATTAAATCCTTTCGAGTTCACAAATACTACTAAAATTGTAATTGAAAATCACGAACAGCAGTTGTCGGTTGGTCTGTACGTCCGAGCTCTACAGATCGCAATTTTGGTCGGATTGCCTTGTGTTTTTTTTTTTTTTTTTCACGCAAAATTTGGCAATACGGTCTTTATTGCGACTTTGTGATCTTTATATAAATTTGATTGTACTTGTTGATTAAAGAAAAATATGTGGTTTGAATCCAATCGACGCGCAACTAAAAAAATTATATGCAATATTTTTATTTGTTGAAAAAAGAGATCACCTATTCGACATTTATATTTTTATATATATTTTTCTTCATACCACGATCGAAAGTGCATACTTTCGGCACCAATTGTAATAGGCCCCACTCACGATCAAACTTCATGCCACAGTTCAGTGTTCAGTGAAGTTGGACAGATTAATCGAAAGACTGACTGGCACCACACACAGTTCATGCAAACTGCTCAGTTTTTTAAATTTTTTGTGTTCAGTTTGGTTCAGTTGTTGGCATACACTCGTCGAGTATAGATACATAAGATATATTATATTATATACACACTATAATATTATACTATAGAGTATAGTTCATTAATAAGAACTAAATGAGTAATTTAAATGGTGAGGATTGGCTGTTCAGAGCTATGGGATTGTATTTAAAACAGAGAAATAAGAAAAAAAAAGAAGAATATGGGTGAAAAATTGATTAGAAATGCGTGATTCAAGAAGTCATGTTTATTTGATTAATGAATTACATCTTGAGCCGCTTGATTGCAATAATTATTTACGAATGAATGAATTAACTTACAATTATTTACTGGAATTAGTTACCCTATTTATTAAGAACCAGGACACAAATATGTGAAAATCTATTTCTGCACAAGAAAGGCAGCAACATTGAGATTTTTGGCTTCTGGTTGTACAAAACACAGAACTCCAAAAACTGAACTGAAAAACACCCACACACACAACAGTTTACTTGAACACTGAACACTGAAGTCGTTCAAAAATCAAGATGCATTTGATGAGTTCATGCTTGACTTCAGTGTTGGTTTCAGTGTTTATTTGTCCCACACACTATCATGCTTCACTGAACTATAAGTTTGAACACTGAACTGTTGCATGAAGTGTGATCGTGAGTGGGGCCTATAAGGCAGAAAGTCTAACATTTACTCCTTGCGGAAAATTTGCATATTTTCTATATTTCAGTTTTTTTTTTGTGGGATTTCAATACTTTTTTAAAAGTTATATTCTTACTTACTCTACTTAAATATTATCTAGACACATTATGCAATTTATATAGGTACCATACTTCATTATTGCATAGCGAACGAACATTCAGTTCTACATATTAGATATAATTACACTTCATTTGTGGAACTCAAGAAGTGAAAGTATTAAATGGGTTACTTGGTGACCCGCGGGTTATAGGTTGGCCACAGTTGCTTTATGATGATCTATGAATCAATGAGTCAGTGCCCGAAATCGAGATTTTTGGACACTCATATCTTGGAAACTATTCCACCTAGACATATGAAATTCGGAATACAGCTTCTAGACAATAACATTAGCCTTTCTGAAAAAAATCATTTCTATAGCATAACTAGTCTGACAGATAGAGGGGGGTCGAAAAGGTGCTCGAAATTTTTTGTGTAAATATAGCAAAGTGCTTTGCGAGACCTTGGTCCTTATGATGCTTCGACAGAGAGAGTAGAAACGATTCTCCCATTCTTTTCCTCTCAACTCTCGATTGAAGTCGAGAGAAGGGGAACCTTTTCACTTTTCGTCTGATTCAGGCCAATTTGCCGTACCACGCCTAAAGAAATTTCACTTAGTAAAAATAAAAACCCAACGCATAACATACAATGATTATTTTGATAGTTTGTCGACGTGTGTTTTTGCATTTTCTCACGTGACGACTCTCCATTGAATAAACTGTCTTTGCAAATTAGAACAAAGAGCGTACTTAACTCTTCTGCGTATATGTACAATATAATAATATATTGTATAATAGGACACGAACTGTGTCAGTAAGTTAGGGTTCGTGGTGGGTTGGTTGTTATAACGTGACTTGTAGTTTGCAGGCGTCCCGTAACGCCTTTTACGCCACATTATGTTATATGGATCCGTACGTGCGGACTCGAGGTACTTATTTTTCACAGATCACTAAAGTTGAATCAGTTGTTTTATATGCGAAACTCTCTATCTAGCCACCTTTTAATACATAAAATATAACCCTGATACTGTTTCGTACTTGCACCCTAAATTTAACCCCGCCGCAACGCCACATCGAAGCAAATATGATTTTAATTTATGTCTATGTTTTCACTCAAATTTTGTCATTAAAAAATTTTTGATTCAGCAAAAAACTTACACATTTTTATTTGTTATTAAACTAATTACTAATCATTCTTATAGTTTTTATTTTGACGTGATAACGTCTTATAAATTGATGAATCACCAATCTTATAAATTGATAAAACACCGGCTGCATGCACGAAAAAGTGTAACGTTCCTAACGTAACGTTCCTAACGTTCGTAACGCTTAACGTGTAACGTTCCGCCTGACCCTGTGCGTGCTTTTCTCGAAAACGGCCCTAACGATTTGGATGAAATTTACTGAAAAGGGATTTTGGGGGGCAAAAAATCGTTTTAGCTAGGTCTCATCTCTCGAAAAAATCGTTTTCTTACAAATTTTATCATTATAAAAATCAATTTTTTGACGTATGAAAATACTTAAATATTGTAAGTAGGTTTTGGAATTTTATATTATAAACAGTGAAACAATTGTTTTATAAATATTATGACAGCTAATCTTTGAGACTTAAAATAAATACAAAAGAAAGAAAGTAAAAAAAAAACAATTATATTATATGGTGAGTAATTTAAATAAATAAAATTAACCTAAATTTGAAGCGAAAGATGCAATATCATAGATTCGAATTATTATAATTATTTTATAAATTTAGGTTATGTATTACGGAATACGTTATCACGTAAAACTATCGTCCGTAAACTGACTTTACAGACAACCAATTTTTTTTAGCTTAATTGTAGTTCTAAAGATGGTCCAAATCCGAATCGAAACTTTAATTGTATTGTAATTGAATGATTTGTTAATATATTGTCTTAAAAAGTGGTCAATAATTGTATTTATTGAGAAGTAATCAGACGTTAATCAAAGATTTGATTTTAATTTTATTATTAACTATAGGCCATAGACCATAGTCATATTTACTCGGGCGCGGTTTGTTGACTGCTGAAGCCTCTGACGTTATGAATGTTGTCTCTGCCCATTCGTGAAAACCGCATGAAAATCAGTTGAGTAGTTTCCGGGTTTATGGCGTTCAAACAAATATAGGTACAACCGACGTTGGCTTTTATATTATATACGAGTATATTTACGGATAATAGAACTTACTAGACTGACCATTTTTCGAAATCTTAATTTTTTCTCTATAAGTCCACATATTGTGATAAGGTTACATAAGAAAATGTTCGAGAACAACGCTACCAATTTATTAACTAAAGACACAGTAATAATGATTATTAATTTTATCATGTATTTAATTAATAAATTGATAACGTTTTTCTCGAATATTTTCTTATGTAACCTTATGAAAATTTTATATGGATTTATAGAGAAAAAATGGAGATTTCAAAAATGTAAAAATATATATATTTTGCCATTTGAAAAAAATGTATGCACATTTCCAGTTGAGTTTGAAGTTTGAAAAATTTTAACCTAAGAAGATATCGATTCGATATACATATTTTTTTTATTTTTGCTTGTTCAGCCATAGTTTTTCGACGTACTAATAGAATGAAAAAATATTGATACCATTTTGGTCCAATTATTTTCAGAATGGTTCTACATAATTTTTTTTAAATCGGTTGAGTCATTTTGACTTCAAAAAAAGAGTTTTTTTAAATATGCCCCCTTATATCTTCAGCATTTGTCAGCCGTTATTCATGATTTTGTTTTTATTTAATACAGCATACCTTCAGGGTGATCTCACATAAATTTTACTATCATTTCAACAGTTTTTTGTTCAAGTTTAGTAATAAAATATTAAAAAATCAGGTGATTAATGACGCGCAAAACCATCAAAAATTAAAAAAGCATGAAAAATAAATTAAGCTTCCTTCAAAAAAGTCACTAAAAAGCGTAAAATAATAAAGTTTTGACATCGGTGCAAAAATGAAAGTAGACATAGGTACATGCAAAGGTACAATAATTAAATTGGCGTCTACCTCAAAACTTTAGTATCTTATGCTTACATGAGTTGTTTTTTTTTTTATTATTATTTCAAAAGCATTTATACGTGTCATTTGTCGATGTCACATTACGTTAAAATTACTCCACACATTTCACCGAAATGACGAAACAATATGAAAGAGAAACAAAAGTCAAACAAAAAACGATCGCTTCGCTCATTCTGTAAAAACAATTACTTTCGAGAATTTTACCCCAACTTTACGGTCCTAATTTAGGTCAAATTTCTTATTTCTAAATTTTTTCGTTTTGCGATCCCACGAGTCAAAATACATATTTTTAGAAAAGTGTGCGCGTCTGTTTGTCTGTGAATACGATACAGACCGAACCGGATAAGCTAATTGAAACGAAATTTTGAAAGGATGTTTCATATAGAGATATATGTTATAACGATGTTTTTTATTTTATAATGATGTACTTTTTATAACGGTTTATTATTCTATTTATTTTTCCAAGAAATTGTTGTAGAAAACAATTTATTCTAAGCCTTATAATTTCGAAAATATATTGAAGATAAAAATTAGCTGTTATTTTGTTCTGTAGATCTGTCAAAAATAAATTAGTTAGGTAGCTGATAAGCATTACATGACGTGATAACACATTACGTACGTAACCATACAAATATCAAATATCATAATATTTAATATTAGCCGGTACCCGCGTCACCGCACCCGTTAATAGAAATTTTATTTTCTTTATTATAACATGCCAAATGTCAATACTTTTTAAGTTGAAATGGTTCTGTCGCTCAATAGGCATGATGACAGTATAAGAAAAACAAAGAATAAATAGTTTTAGAGAAAAATATATTACGTCGAAAGAATTCTAAAAACTGAGCCAGTGTTAATATATAAAAACTTTTTAACAAAAAAATTAAACCGCCGAAAAACTGAAAAGCAAAAAATAATAAATCTTTTTATTTAACTAAGTTCTATCTAAGTAGTTGAACGTATGTGACAGTCTAGTATATCTAAGTAATTTTGAATCGGCGTCAACAATCCTTCGCCGGAAATCTCTGAGCGTTCACGAAGTTAATATCAGCGACAGAGCAACCCTAACGGGCACACTGAGGGCACACGTCTTTGCGAGTGGTCGTGTGGAGAGCGCATGTTTAGAATGTTAATGTTTATCGCTGGAGATTTCACGTATCATTGTTAATTTGATTTGGTTATTTCTTTTAGTGATCTTTGTTCATTGATGGTTTGACGCCGACTCAAAATTACTTAGATATACTATAGACTGTCACATACGTTCAACTACTTAGATAGAACTTAGTTAAATAAAAAGATTTATTATTTTTTGCTTTTCAGTTTTTCGGCGGTTTAATTTTTTTGTTAAAAAGTTTTTATTTAATAATTTTTTGTGGCTATATAATTTATAATTGTAATATACACAACTCAGCATAAAAATCTGTGAGTGAACAATAAATCACCCCTATTTTCCCACCCTTAGGGTAGAAATTTTTTTTCCAAATTTATATGAGACGAACCTCCAGGTATACCCTATCCAATAAAAAAATAATTATCAAAATTGGACCACTCTGTAAAAAGTTATGTGTGGTCATACATTACAATCAGTGAGTGAACAATCAATCATCCCCTGTTTTCCTACCCTTAGGGTTGGAATTTTTCTACCAAATTTATATGGGACCAACTTCAAGGTATACCCTTTCAAACAAAAAAAAAATTATCAAAATCGGACTACTCTGTAAAAAGTTATGCGTGGTCATACATAAATAAAAAAAAAAAAAAAATAAAATAAAAAAAAAAAATAAAAAAAAAAAAATATACGCGTCGAATTGAGAACCTCCTCCGTTTTTGTTTTTCGTCGGTTAAAAATAAAAGTATGTATACAATACTGCCATGACGTCACGCCTTCTTAAATCAAAAAGAATATAACCACTTGAAGTAAATAATCACTCTGTCGCTTAAATTTTTGTTGCGATCATTCACTTCTGCATCATTTAATTAGTTGATTTGTCATTTATTCGTGGTTTTGTGATATTTTATAACACTTATATCATAGGTTATTTTTGAGGTTAGTTAACTTGCAACTAAAGAAACCGTACTATTTTTACTACTAAGTGCCTACTTTTAAGAAAATACAAATCAAATCGTATAGTAAAATTACATACCTTTCTACGAAATACTTCTGCACCACAGCTCTACACCCATAAATACAACATCTACTGTCAGCTGTGACTAAGGCGTGACGTCACAAACGTTTTCGCGATTGCTTCAAAATTTAAAGATAAAAATGCAGTAATTTGAGTTAAAATTTAATTTATTGCTGAAATAATGTTTTTTTCGGAAATAGTAGACATGTAGGTACCTATAATAATTATTATAGAACTGGATTTCAAAATCCGTCATCATGCCTATTGACTAGATTTTTTTTCGAGCAGTGAGTAAATGCCGCAGAATTTCAAGAATGTGTGGTGCATATATACGTATAGTTATGATATATCAGTGGCAGTTGTGTAACATCTTGTACAGTGTACACATCGATATCGTGCCAAAGTTTAGAACTTTGTTGTTCTTCTTGAAACTTTGCGTAAACAAAAATATGAATATTATGTCAGTCAACGGTGAACGCGTGTGTGGTTTTGATAGCAGAAGTTAAAACCGCAACCGATCGTTATTTACATGTCGATATTTTTTTTTCTCAAAAGCGTTCATTCATTGATATGTGTTTTATAGTATGTAGAATTTAAGTTCGCATACTTTTAAAATACCATCAATCATTTAAGTTTTCTATATTCCGAACAAACAATTTTTTCACCGCGACCTGTTTTTTTCTCAAATTATGACTTTCAACACTACTTTTTTGAATTCTAATCTTTGATTAACGTCTGAATAGAACTCTTCAAATAAATAAAATTGGTCGACAATTTTATTTATTTGAGCTTTTTTGAATGGTTCAAATGTGCTATGATCTGAAATTGTACCGCTTTAAGTTCTCTTTTTTTACCCACGACGGAACGGAGCAGGTGTATGGGTTTAGCGTGAGGGATTGTTTGTTTGTGTGTTTGTTTGTTTGTGCACTCGAATGTTGCCATTTATTTTGAAAACGACTTAATAAATTCAGATGCGGTTTTCTGTAAAAGGTATGTAAATCATCTGCGATGGTTCTTAGCACAAGAAATCTCTAAAAAGTTTGAAATAAAATAAAAAACAAAATTAAATTTTTTTGTAAAAACCCACGATGGATGTAAGCGTTGTAATTGAAAAAGGAAAAAGGATTAAATAAAATTTTGAAACCTCCCGACTAAAAGGAGGTAAGTAATCAAAGAAAATTCATCAGGGGCTACCATTCGCTGCCCTGAAATTAACTAAAATATTACAACTTTAAAATCACGTTGGGTACCTACGTAAATAATTGTAGTCTTCAATTGATATTTTCCTATTCTTAATTCAGAATGGCAGCCCCCGACGGATATTCTTTAATCTTTGATTACTTACCTTTTTTTAGTCGGGGTGTTTCAAAATTTTATTTAATCGTGGGTTTTTACAAAATTTTTAATTTTGTTTTTTATACAAGTTTTTTTAGGTTTCACTTATCCCGGTGTCTGTCTCTCTGAACTCAAATCTTGCAAGTTAAATTTGACTCACTTCCCGGTTTCCGATTGAGCTGAAATTTTGTGTACATATGTAGTTCCGATGACAATATAATATTATAGTAGCTAACTGACCAGTCCGGCTTTCGTCCGGATGCAAATCGCACTTTTAACTACTTTCCGTTATCCGATTGAATTGAAATTTTGCATACGTATGTAGTTCCGATGACAATACAATATTATAATAACTAACTGACCGATCCGGCTTTCGTCTAATGTAAATCGCACTTTTAATAAAGCACACTTAAAAAAATAAAATTAGTAGTAAAAACATTTTTAAAACAAGCTTTTATTTAAACGGTCTAAAAAGAAGAAGAAGAAAATACACTTTAAATTAATAAATTAAACCCAACCATTCATTACATTATACAATTTATGATATAAAAGCTTGTCGCAACATTTTAAATAAACATGAATACAATATGTAACTTCATCTTGACACAAGTAATTCTAAGAACAAGTGTAGGTATATATTTCATAAAATAAATTTACACAGGAAAATTTCGCGACCAACATTAATATCATATAAATTTTATAAAGTAATGAATGGTTGGGTTTGATTTAATTTGAAGTTTATTTTCTTCTTTTTAGAGCATTTAAATAAAAGCTTGTTTTTAAAAATGTTTTTTATTATTAATTTTATTTTTAAGTTATCTGAAACTGTTCAGTTCACATTTATTCTGATTTTTATTTATTATTCGATGGGTGCGTGATGGCAGTACCGTCTACTGTCTGCAATTTTTCGTGCTCTTGTAACATTGTGTCAAATGAGTATTTGCAAATTACAGTAGGATCGGTTGCAAATTTCCCGACGACCTAACTGAAATTTTCGAGGACACCGAAAACGGCATCCAGCGTATAATATCGTTTCTCCACCTATCAGGATTATATTCGCTTATTTAGTCTCATTTAGTTTTAATAAGCCCATAATAATTTCATAATTAAATTTATAATCTATAGATCAGGACGCTAATGACCTTTGATGTTGATACGTTCATAAATAACTATAGGTATAGGCATATAAAAAAATCCCAGCCAATTTGGGGACGGGACCATTCCAACTTCAAAAATGTTGACATTTGATTATAATAAGAAAACAAAATTTCTGATATCGTGTGAGGTGACGCGGGTAATTGCTAGTATTCAATATGATATTTGCTATACGTTGCCATGGTTACCTACATAATATGTTCCACGTCATGTAAACATTAATCAAAGCATGCCGAAATTGTTTATTTCTGACAGATCCATAAAACAAAAGAGCGGCTGATTTTTTTTTATTTTCAAAATATTTCCGAAACTATAAAGTATAAAAAAAAATGTTTAACGAAACTTTCTTGAAAAAATAAGTAAAAATAATAAGCCGTTATGAAAAGTATTCCATTATATAAAAAACACCTTTATAGCAAATATCTCTTCTGCGTAGGCGCCGATTTTCCCCAAAAACAATAGGGCATACCAAACATCCTCCCAAAATTTGGTTTCAATCCGCTCATCCGTTTGACCTGTATTGTGTTCACAGACTAACAGACGCAAAGAGTTTTTCCAAAAATATGTTTTTTGGATTTGGGGGACCTCAAAACGGAAAGATATTGTAAAATTTTTGGAAAGTGATTTTTGACCTAAACTAGTACCATTCCCCACTTGTGCGTTGGAATGGTAAAAAAATTACTGTAATAATAATTAAACGAAACTTTCAATTATATCATTACACTTTTTAAATTTTTATACCAATTCAAGGAGACATAATGTTTATGTTGTTGCACTGAATAAAACATACTGAATATTGTTCGACGTTTACTTCCACGGACAGCACTAGCGCGGCTCGCGGGAAATAGAGTGGGATTCAACTGCCTTGTCATTATCGTTTTAAAGCGTAAATCTTCTTAATAAACAATATGGCAGAGAGCGAAAACGACATCTGATGGCCACATGAAGTGATAAAATCATATTCTATAACCGTTGCATTATTCATTCCTCATTTAGTCCACAGCTCACACTGCGATAGATTCAGCTGTCCCTATTCTATACCTGGCCAATAATTTTAAAACGGGATTACTAAAGCATTAACTGTCAAGGTAATACAAACTATAATATTTACTATCATTTTAGAATAGTTTTGTAAATTCTAAAAAATCTTATAATCTTTCCGCTAAGATTTTTGCAATTTATGAGTTGACAGTTTTATAGCAAAAACGTCTATCACATCATGAAAACAAAAGCTTCTGTACAATTGCATAATAAATCCACGCAGGGTGAACTTGAAAAGAACAAAATATACGAGGTATTATGTTGGTATCATTGTTTGGTAACATCGGCACAGTTTAGAATTGTTATAATCACCCTTACACAATATTATACCCTAACCCACTGTAACCACTGTTATACCGTGCATAACACGCCAACTGGAAAAATAAGGGTTGTTTTGTGTTCAAGGGTGCACAAAGACCTCACCTTTTCACCATTATAATGTGACTAAAACATAATAGTGTCGACTCACTCATAAAATATTATTATATACCTAAGTCATGTAGATTTTATCTTAAGAATATGTAAATATCATGAGTTTGCTGATTATTTTTATACTACCCTTTCATTTATAAGTAATTTATTAGTTTTCTTTCTAATGCCAATATTAAGTGTTAAAATTTTTATTTCCTGCTCAGTTAAAGTCGACTGATATTATTATCATCTTCTTTTAATATGTGTGTTTCACTTTCTTAAGTTCCACTACTTAAAATAAAATTTGATCCCGAAGAAACGTCATCTACATTTCCATGAAGTAATCATAAATGCTATAAGTTTTGTGCAAACATATTCTTTTTAATCAGAAGTCTAATAATCGAAATATGAGTCTTTCATTAAGCGCTTCCTATTTTTAAATTTAAATAAATCAAAGTCTGTGTGAGATATCATCGAAATTTTTTATTCGTTTGAAAGGCCTATCAATGCCATTATGTGTGAAATATAACATCGTTCAAATGTCCGCCGCGGCTTCTCTGGGTGGCGCGCATCCGAAGTCTCCAATTTTCGATGACTCTGGCTCATCATAAATCAGGCTGAATTTGACCGATGGCATGGGTTACGTTGGCTTTGAGGACCGCTGTGGTTTGTGGCTTATGCGCATAGACCTGCGACTTAAGAAAACCCCACAAGAAAAAGTCTAAGAGGGTCAAATCGCACGATTTCGGTGGCCAGTTCACATCACCTTCAAGTAAGATGACCAGATGCTCCCAAATCGCCCGTGCAGAATGTCCAATGTGGCATGAGCTCTGTGGCACGTAGCGCCGTCCTGTTGAAACCACATGTCGTTGGTGTCCATATCATACAATTCAGGCCAAAAGAAGTTGGTAATCATCGACCTATAGCGCTCGCCGTTGGCGGTGATGGCCTGGCCAACGTCGTTCTCAAAGAAATATGGACCGATGACGCCGCCAAAATCTACACCAAACAGTGACTTTTTCGGAATACATTCGACGCTCTTGGATCTCATGTGGATTGGTATCGTCCCAAATTTGACAATTTTGTTTGTTTACGTACCTATTCATCCAGAAATGGGCTTCATCGCTGAAGTTGATTTTTCGATGAACGTTGCTCGAACAGAACATTAATTTTGATAGAACAATTTTATCGTTGTTGTGCTGTTGAACGCTATATCCGTCCATGGTGATTTGGCAGAACAGACTGAATAAATGACAGCCAATTTGACAGATGTAGCTTCAACAAGATGGCCGCTATCAACTGTCATAGTTTGGAAGTCCCTATTGGAAGACCTTCTAACTCTAGGAAAGAAGTATTCTCGTTTTGTGGTGTTCCTTCTGTGATGGTGCTCTAGGCCGATGCCTAATGTCCCTTATTATAAATCCATCACTACTAAATATTAGAAACTTAAAATATACTTTCATTTTTCTATGTTGTGTATCATGGCTAAGTACATCCAGCTGGATCCAAAATTCATTATTTTATAAAAATCGCAAAACATGAGAAGCTCGTAAAGTTATTAAAAAACATTTTTAATTTCATTTTTCAACAATATTGGACGGCCTTGTCTATAGATCTGTGTTCAGGGAATTGGCTACCGAGATCGGTTCTGTTTCATACCATCGTGCCTATTGAACAAAGACAGACATACCCATAATATGCGTTTGGACGTGTGAAAGAGAACAAGATAGATGGAAAGGACGAGGGACAGAGAGAAAGAGACTTCTGACCCACCGTCGTATTCGCACGCCGTCTGCCCATTCAATAATTCATTCTCTGATTTTCAATTCGCTCCGGTAATGGTCGTAACCAATGATCCACTGTACCAGCTGAACTAAAGCTGGCGCTGCACTAGTCGTCACATAATACAGCTAGTATAGTAAAACCATAGACATTAGAAAATCATAAAGCACTAGGAAAGTCGTCGAATTTTTATTTATTAATTATTGGTTAATTTAAAATATAAATACTAGATTAGATCATTGAGCTGTAGATATGGAGTGCTATAATGTACTACTACGCATACAAACTTACAAGAAAGAGAAGACGATAAAAACGGCAGATCCGAATGTTTCTTTCTGGTCTGTCTTGTTGTATGTTATTGTTATTGTATAAATACAGAATGACTACCAAATAGGCACGATGACAGTATAAAAGAATCAAAGAAGAAATGTTGTAGATAAAAATATATGTTGAAAGGATTCTATAAAATGACCCGGTGTGAATATAAACATTGAGATAAGATTTTTAACAAAATAAAACTATAAAATACTGTACGCGCCCATATTGACTGAAACACCGAATGACGTCACGCCTTCTTAAACATAAAGTAAATAACCACCGTGTCGCTTAAATTTTTGCTGTTTATTCGTCTTATTTTTTTGGATATTTTATAACGCTTATATCATAGTTTATTTTTGATGCTAGTTAACTTGCAACTAAAGAAAGCCACACCATTTTTAGTACTAAGTACCTACATTTAAGAAAATACTTAATATAAATCGTATCATTAAGTAGATTCACATGCCTTTCTACGAAATACCTCTGCAGCACAGTTCTACACCCATAAATACAACATCTAGTGTCAGCTCTTACTGAGGTGTAACGTCACGAGCGTTTTCGCGATTTCTTCAAAATAGAAAGATAAAAATACAATAATTTGCGTTAAAATTATAGAACTGGATTTCAAAATCTATCGCTATATTTTGATAGAATTTACTCAAAGCTATTAGTACAGAAGCAAACAAAAAAACTGTTTTAGTACCAAGTAGCTACATCTGGTAGAATTTGCTCAAAGCTAATTGGGTCAGACGCCGGGCCTCAAACGAGATATATTTTGCAAAATTTTATCTATCGTACCCGGGTCAACCGGGACAGTCCGCTGTATGTACCTACCTACATAAATCTCATAATTTTGAACGGTAAGTCCGATCGTCATGAAATTTGGACACAACATTCATTTCAGTAAACTAAAATGAAAGTGCGTACTCTGCCCCCCTCTATTTGTTCTTTTGCACCCGGGTGAAACCGGGCGGGACCGCTAGTTAAATATAAGTTTGACAGTTGTGAAAAAACTGAT
Source organism: Xanthostigma xanthostigma (assembly GCA_963575645.1). NCBI lineage: Eukaryota > Metazoa > Arthropoda > Insecta > Raphidioptera > Raphidiidae > Xanthostigma > Xanthostigma xanthostigma. The sequence continues at coordinate 24,660,310 of OY754473.1, read as the reverse complement.
TTTTTTTAATCGCTTTGTAACTATAATCGTACATTATAGTGTGAACGCCTCGCATCGCTACACTTTCAGTTTCCGTTCACATTGGTTACGTAACATATATCTGTCCCACTTCACCCCTACTGAACCACTATCTATCTGTCCTGTTATGTAATAAATTCAACCAATATGAATCAAGTTAACGTTTCCTTATTCCGCAATTCGTGTCTCAATAATGCAGCCACGTATTTTCGATCCGAATCGTCTTTTATTAATTGTTTCGAATCGTTTAATTCTTGATCTCTTGTGCGCCAATTGCAAACAATCTGTTTTTTACAAGTGGGGAATGGTACAAGTAGTTTAGGTCAAAAAACACTTTTCAAAATCTTACAATATCTTTTCGTTTTGAGGTCCTCCGAATACAAAAAACAATTTTTTTGGAAAAATTCTGTGCGTCTGTTTGTCTGTGAACACGATACAGATCAAACGAATGAACGGATTGGAACCAAATTTTGGAAGAATGTTTGGTACGTAAATATGAAGAGCCCTATTGTTTTTGGGAAAAATCGACGCATACGCAAAAGAGATATATACTATAACGTTGTTTTTTATATAATAACGGTATACTTTTAATAACGGCTTATTATTCCATTTATTTTTCCAAGAAAATTTGTTTTTTTTTTCTTTATAAACTTTATAGTTTCAGAAATATTTTGAAAATAAATAAAAATCTGCTGTTTTTTGTTTTATAGATCTGCAAGAAATAAACGAGTTAAGTCGCTTTGATCAATTTTTACATGACATGGAACATATTACGTAGGTAGCCATGCCAACGTATAGCAAATATCATATTTAATACTAGCCATTACCCGCGTCACCGCACGCAATATTATAAATTTTATTTTCTGTATTCTACTATATCAGACGTCAATATTTTTTAAGTTGAAATGGTCCCGTCGCCCAATTGATTGGATTTTTTTTTACCATTCCAACCCACAAGTAGGGAATGGTACTAGTTTAGGTCAAAAATCACGTTTCAAAATTTTTTTAATATCTTTCCGTTTATGGTCCCCTGAATCCAAAAAACATATTTTTGAAAAAACTCTGTGCGTCTGTTAGTCTGTTTGTTTGTGAACACGATACAGGTCAAACGGATGAGCGGATTAAAAGCAAATTTTGGGAGAATGTTTGGTATGCAAATATAAAGAGTCCTGTTGTTTTTGGGGAAAATCGGCGCATGCGCAGAAGAGATATATGCTAAGACCTTGTTTTTTATATAATAATGGTATACTTTTCATAACGGCTTATCATTCTATTTATTAGTTTCCAAAAAAAAATATTTTTTTTTAAACTTTATATATAATAATATATATAATATTTTGAAAATAAAAAAAAATCGGCCGCTCTTTTGTTTTATGGATCTGTCAGAAATATACTAGTTCGGCATGCTTTGACTAATCTTTACATGACGTGGAACATATTATGTAGGTAACCATGGCAACGATAGCAAATATCATATTGAATACTACCCATTACTCGTGTCATCTCACACGATATCAGAAATTTTACTTTCTTTATTACAATCAAATGTCAACATTTTAAAGTTGGAATAGTCCCATCGCCCAATTGACTGGAATTTTTTTTGTTTTAAATGATCTTCTTTCAATTTACTTACAGTACATACTCATTAATTCGAAATTTGATTGTCCGTATTCTTTAATAATTTGGACACTCGCTCCACTGCATTAAGTATTTTGTAACCCGGATTCCTGCAATTTCACTAATCCGGACTATTGTTTTTAAGCAGTGATAAAATGATAGAATACAGAGAGACTGTACTGATGTCGCATAAACGACCACGCTCTCATTCCAATTAGAAAACAAAATTCATGAGCAATTAAGAAAAAAAGTCTCAAATATTAAGAAAATTAAAATTTCAGACTACATGCATCATTATGATATTATGATATGCTAATGTAGCAAGTATTGTTGCATTAACTCTCCCTGTCTCTCTTTCTCTCCCTACCTCTAATGTAATATTGTGAAAATGAATTTTCTTTAGCTGCGTTGTTATTAATAATATTCTAAAAAAATAATCTTCTGATTATATCCCGAGAAAACAATTAATTACGAATTGTTTATAATTCAATTTTAAAACATTTTAATTATTTAAAGTAAGAACCTAATTTAGTACTTATAGGTACTTACAATATTATACTGTACTATATTTACATGATTGTTAAGTAAAATTTATTTTCTTGTTTGTGTTTGAATATTTTACATAGAAGTTTATTTAAGTTCTAAAATCTAAACCATATTTTCCATTTGTTTGTATAAATAACTTCTTTAAGAATGTCTTTCCTATAGCTTTGTAAATAATTAATAGTTATTACTCGCTGTAATTTGTGTTTTAATTAGTCCGGATTATCGAGATTGTACTGTTACAAAAAATGTTAAGGCCGCTGCACACGAGGCTGGTTTTTCCGCTGGATTCGTTGCTAGATTTGGCTGCTAGGTCTAACGTGCTGAAGTGATTTGAAACTTTACTGTCGGAATGTAATTTCGATGACAATAAATTACTGTGATATTTTGGTTATAATATTGTTTAAATAACTAGTTGGTAAGAAAACTTTTAAGTTAAACGCTTTTATTGTACAATTGAAAATGTACTAAAAACTAGAAAATAAATATGGATCAAAATAGGGGGCTTTGATTAAACTAAAATAAAATCGTATTCAGTAGAAAACTTCCATTTGTTTGAGATTGGAAATCATATTTAGCTTTCGATTGTCTTCTCCGACCATAATGTAACTATAAATGCCTCCCCCCGATTTTATTTTAGTTTAATCAAAGCCCTCTATGGTGACTCATATTGATTTTGTAGTATTTAGTACATTATCGATTGTACAATAAAAGCGCCTAACTTAGAAGTTAAGTTTTTAATGTGCTTTATTAAAAGTGCGATTTGCGACCGGACGAAAGCCAGAACGGTCAGCTAGCTATTATAATATTGTATTGTCATCGGAACTACATTCCTATGCAAAACTTCAACTCAATCGGATAACGGGAAGTAGTTGAAAAAGCTATCCCAAGATTTGAAACAAAGAAAGAAATAAATAAATATACGGAGTCAAGCGAAAATAAAATATATATATAAAAAAACAAAAAATTACATATGGTGGAAGTCCCGGTATTAGTGGTGGAAGAACGTGTCGCCAACTATTTATTCTAGATACAGTCCTGTTCCTTTAAGAAATTAAAAAACGCTCATAAAAAATTCATGATCGAGAAGCTGTGACATTTTTACATACACAGTGTAAATATTTTACTGGTAACAAGAAAGAAAATCTGTCTACAACTAAAATATTAATCTCATTATATAGACCAAATAAATATTTATAAATAACTGTTTTACAATTCATCAGGGTGCTATTAAAAATTGATCGTTGTTTTTATAAGCAATTAATTATTATTAAATCAAATGATACAAATTTCATATTGCATTAAGTTTATCATAAAGTGTTACTCAAGCCCTCTCTCTTTCTCTCTTTCTGACCCATTTGAAATTTAAATGGAGTTTGTCTCTTTCTATCAAAATGTGGTTTCGATCTATTAGAACTTGATAATGATTATAATTAATTTCGTGAAACTAATTGCAAATCCATTACTACATCTCCAACTCTATCTTTGCTTAAACTATTCAAATTTGTTTGCACAAATGTTGCATAATGTCCTCATCGATGCATATGGAATAACCTGAATTTACTTGTACGTGATGGTTCATTGCCTTATGGCTAAAGGCTATTCCAGGCGATCATAAATACGTCTTCAACATTGAAACTTCTGGCTTTTATATGACTTTCCTGGTTAGACTATGACAACTTGATGTGCACAATATCCACTGGAAATTATTATTTTATATGTATAACACATAACAGTACTATTAGCCGTTTTAAATGTGGAAAATACTTTTATAAATTATTTTTTTTGTGCGCATTAAAAGGGAAAGGGATTTAGGGGAGTTCTTTAAAATACAATTACGGGTTCTTGTCGATGCGATGGCGTTTTTTTTTGCGCAGCGAAAGTAGGAGCGCGTTTGGGGGGAATTCTGTAAAAACAATTACGGGGTCGTGTATACAAGGTGAGATAGTAATACAGTAATTTTACACCAGTTGCTATGACTTGTATATGTGATTTCTGATTAGTACCTATATTGGATTGATGTAGATTACAGACGCTTTTATATAAAAAGGATGTTTTAGTGACCACAAAATTACCAAAAAACGTTGTGGAATCAACCCTTGCCTACCTCACCACCTTCCCATGGTATTAAAATATACAAGCGCATTATATTTATTTATTTGTTTAAATAACTGACAAGCGATAGAAAAATAAACGTGCAAACATGCAAATAAAACATTCGACTCACGCGAACCGACATTTTTCTCTCGGTATTAACAATCGAATAACGTATGCTGTTTGAATTTTTATTTATTCGACAATGTAACAAATCGTAGAAATAATTTTCTTATTTTCTGTGACGGGGATTCAAAATTTCCATGGAGAAATCATAAAAGATAGATAGATATACATCACTTCGAAAATGCCTAAGATTACTCCTGTAAACAATTAAAAAAACACGTGTTTCATGCTTTTTCTAAAACAACCTCTTCAAAGGGTGAAAAGAGGTAAATACTCTAAAACATGGGTGTCATTTTCAAGGTTTTTCACGATGTTGATCACGTGAATGTCATCCATTTTGAAATTTATTAGGGGAATCTAATCGAGAAAGGCGTAACTATGCCAAATAATGGGAATGCATCCGTGTTTCGTCTCAATCGCGTGCGAAGTCGTGGGTAACGGCTAGTATATTTATATGTTTATAGTAAAAACTAATTATTGAAACATTCATTTTTGCTAACTCTCGTCCTTATTACGTTTCAATAAATATTAAGCTGCATTTTTTTCTCATTTAATGCTTTATTTTTATTAATATAATTATACAGTCCAGAATAGAGACCTCAACAGACACATTTTAAACTCTAATGTTGTCACAGTCGCTGAAATCTTCCGTGAAATAAGTTAGTCCGCTACGAATTTGTCTTTCTGAAAAGATTTATGTATACATATAATAAAACATTACTCACTGACTCAAACTTAGCGCCTGCTGTAACCATTTTTCATTGAGATTTTTTATACATGTCTATCTAGTTCTTTTAAGTAATCGATGTTTTTTCCAACTCATTAGTAAATTGTTGAATATGAAAAAATAGTTAAGAAATTGCAAATTATCCCTGTAAATAAAATGAGGATAAAAAATAAATGCTCGGTTCAGGTCTGCGCCGTAAATTTTTCGTAAAAATGCACTCGTGACGTCACTATGATTGTAAATAATAACGATAGTGCACAGTTACCATAGTAACACTGTACAATTAAAAATATTTAAGAGTGCTGTGATTATTACATTACCAGTACCTATAAGTAAGTATACAAGTTAGTAAAACTTTATTTATGTATTAAACGTATTCATCCTTGGTATAGATAAGTACTTTCTAGTTTTAAGAAACCATCTTCCATGATGCGAAATCAATAAAATACGGGATAGAAGTCTATAAATGTATTAATAACAACTTGAAGTAACTTCAAAATAACACACAGCACAACATAAACGTAGGTAGTTTACAGACGAAGTGACGTCACGCCGTAATCCAATATGGCGAACAGCGTTTTAGACTTTTGAAGAACAGATTAAAATATACTATTCTTAAAACTGAATTATAAAATTTATAGTGCATTATTATGGATACAGAAATCAACACTTCTCGTTTGTGTTTTACAAAATCTAACAAGCATATGCATTATTAGATTTTTTCTTGATGGTGTAAAATACCCTATTGAAATGTTATGCTTTTTTTTAAAAACTGCAACACGTGATTTTTTTCGATGACGTGATCATTTGTTTATTATTCCGTCTCAATAAACCCATTTGAATAGAATGCTAATTAAAAAATATTCCAATGAAAATCAAATGAATACTCAATCATCAGATTAGCGTTTGATTGTTTGTAATTCCGCAGCGCTCGCTCATGTAAACGAGCCTAAATATAAATGATTTGCAGGAGTTTTTGTGTCAGCCGAATAAATATTATAAGGCGGAGTTTACACGCTCCAGTTTAATTGTACAGTTGACCCGAAGCAATTCTCTTGAGAACGCTTTCCGATGAAATGTTACCCAATTGTTTAGTAACAAAAGCAATAGAATGTGTTTCAGGGCAGTATACGTACGTTCACAAAAATAATGTAATATATATTTGTACCCTTAAACAGAGATCTTTCTTTTTCAAAATATTTTTGTTATCAAATCGAATATAATATTCAAAAACAAATAATATGAATTTTATAATAATTATGTACCTTTTCATTTTTTATTTAAAATATCTTCAAAGTAGCTATTCCTAGAAAATCAGCCCCGATTAATATTTTTACATTTTCTCACTCCTATACTTAAAAATAACTAAAAATTGTTCTGTTTCCAGTAAGTATCTTTTGTATTTTATTATTTTATTATCTTCATTATAATAAACTAGCGGCCCGGTTCGGCTTCGCCCGAATTTGTAGATTGCCACCGTTTTTTCGTCCACTTACTTTCGTATATTATCTTACAATATATATGGCTTACGTCCATCCTGAAGGTTCATTCTAAATATTGGTGAAAAAAATATTGAAATCAAATGAGTAGTTTCGGAGATTAGCTCCTACATCCACACTTCCAAACTTTACTTCTTTATAATATTAGTATAGATGGCAAGTATTTATTTTTAAACGCTTTTATTTAGCTTTGTTTCTGTGTTCCTTTGTTTCAAATCTTGGGACAACTTTTTCAACAACTTCCTGTTTTCCGATTGAGTTGAAATTTTGCATAGATAAATAGTTCCGTTGACAATACAATATTATAATAACCAGCTGACCGGTCAGGCTTTCGTCCGGATGCAAATCGTACTTTTAATAAAGCATACTAAAAACTGAAAAATTAAAAGAGGTAAAAAAACTGTTTAAAACGATAGAACTGATTTTTAAGAAATATATATGACTGGCACCATAAGACGCTTAGAACTTTTATATACACAACCATATAATTAAAAGTCTTGTGACAAAACAAAATTTCAAAGTTATACAGTTTTCAAAGTAGACATAAAAAATTGAGCACCAAAAATTGAACCGACATGCAATACCTGTTTATAAGATGTTTTCACATCAATAAATTGCTACTCGGAAGTAAATCCTACAGATTTGATCAAAGATCCATTTATCACTTTTATAAAGTCGAATTGTTTTGAAAAAATCTATGTTCATTTCGTCTCTAGCATCTCATATCAAGTGCGTAGCAATTTTAATAAAAAGAAAATATACATTACTAGCGATCCCGTCCGGTTTCACGCGGGTGCAAAAGAACGAATGGGGAAAGGAGGGACATGATTACGCACATTCATCTTAGTTTACCGAGATGAATGTTGTGTCCAAATTTAATGATGATCGGAGTTACCGCTTAAAAGTTTTTGTCGATAAAAAGCAGTATTTACACTTTTTTAAGTATTAAATTTCTTTTAAATCAATAATTACTGTAATTAATAAAACATAATAAATATTTAATTGAAAACACTGTAGAAAAATTATTTTTATTTAGGTAAGTAGGTACCTATAGTTATAACAGTTTTCAAATGAGCTATTAATTAGATTTATTTAATTTTAATTAGTCGTAAATAAAATTAAAATAATGTAAGCCTTAGAAGAAAGTAAGTAATGTAAAAAATTTTAAAAAAATATAAAATATATTTGACTAATATGGGGCTCGAACCCACGACCCTGATATTAACAGACGCATTCTCTACCGACTGAGCTAGCCGGGCTTGTGTATGTGCAACGCTAATATTGGTATATCCAGTTACGACATTTCACCTGAATAGAAACTTATTTTTGAGATACATTTTGCAACATTTTTCATTGTTGCTCCGCTCCTATTGGTCGTAGCGTGATATTATATAACCTATAGCCTTCCTCAATAAATGGGCTATCCAACAAAAACAAATTTTTTTTTTTAATGAACTAGTAGTTCTTGAGATTAGCGCGTTCAACCAAACAAACAAACTCTTCAGCTTTATATATTAGAATAGATATATGTCTACGTCTACAACGATAACTGAGACAAACTTAGTAAATCGATCGTTATCACGGGGTTGATTCTTGTAAACATGCTTGGGAAATTAGAAACAATATTAAACAACTAATTCAAAGCAAAGCGTACTAAAAGTGAGTATTTGAAAATAGCAATTATCTACATTGAATTTTTGTTGAGGTATACAAACACATCGTAAGCAAACGACTACTGCAATACTGCTTTCAGAAACATATTTGATAGATATTTACTATTCTGACGTTTAATTACTCATTACTTACAGGCTGATCGTAAAACAGAATTCATAATTTATAGCAGACATCAGTTTTAACGCCCTCGCATAGAGCGAACCGTCCTTTAAATCAAATGAATTTCCATATAAGGTGAAGTACTCTAGATTATAGGCGCTTGACAGCAGAGGTCAAAATCGTCAACTAAATTTTATCGGTATATATTTCCTTCTATAACATTATCATGTTCGTTATAAACGATATACAAATACGCTTTTTAAGTTGTTTGCTACAGTCAAAATAAATTTTATAAAATAGACATTTGAACCTACTAATAATAAATTCCATATAAAATACATTCAAGTATAAGAACTTTTCCACAAACATTTTATTTAGCTATAATTTATGTGAACTAATATCAAAATTGAAGTTAAACGGTTCAATAATATAGAAAAAGTTTTTTTATGTCTAAATTATGGATAATTTAGAGGTGAAATATGTAAATTCATTTTACATTAAAAATGACTTTATACAGTAAAAAAGTATTGTAGCGAACCACCATGTACATGGAGCACCAGCATAGCTATGAGTGCTTACCAAATAAAGAGTTGTGCTGACGGCTTCTATAAACGTCGGTAGAATGTACTAGAAGTTACCAGCGCTTCTGAAACAAACAACGTAACGATATATGAACCGGCGGGCCATAAACAAATGATCTGATTCTAAGCTAGTTACAATCTAGTTCCTAATACTGCGAACGTTAATAAAAAGTACGAAATAAATAAAGAGTCAGTGTTGTGATGTAAGTAGACATTGACTTTGTAATAACACTTTTGTTTTTAATTGTTGTTAAGAATTAGTTTTCTTTGTTAGAATAACATTTTATTGTTTCGTTGGCTTTTGTTTTTATTTTTGTAAATAATAATTTAATCTCACTAAAGAAACAGTTTTGTTGTTTTGTTGTATCCAGTAAATGCAAATTAATATCTCCTTAATTAACCAGAGGTTCCTAAAGTGGTTTCTACTAACCTTTCAGGGATTCGTGAAATCACTTTGGAGGTTTGTAGCAAATTGAAATGTATTTGGGGATGCGTGGATAACGTCAGGGGATCCACGAATAGCAAATTTAAAGTAAAATATTGCTGATCCATATTCATCATTAAGATAATAAAAAAAATTAATAGCGATATGTAAATCGGTAATCATTTTTATGTCCTGAGTAAAATAAAGTGCACAGTCTTTCAAAATTGCAAAAAACGGAATGAAGATTTGCATACTTATTGTCAACACTTGATCCCCCGACAAAATATCGTCCGACATAACATCCCCCGACAAAATATCATCTTGACTAAATATCCTACGGGCAAAATATCCCCCGACATAATAGCCGTCGCCTGGGGGGAGTTCTTTAAAAGGCAGTTACAGGATCGTGTCGATGTGACACAATGAAAAGGGACGTGATATCGTCTGACATTCGTTAAATATTGTGTTGTTTGAAAAAGCTTTCAAGTGAACAGCGATAGGGCCAAAAGTTGTAAAATCAAAATGTAAATGGACTCGACAGGAAATAAATTTTTGCTTTTATTTTTCTCTTCTCTCCCGAAGCTTTTCAATCATTATTAAAGTTATAGTAGCAATTCTTCTACGACGAATTATTTCCTGCACGACCATTACATCCATATTTAAATTTCAAATATAACTGTCAAGTGGCAACCTAGCAAAACAACGAGCAAACAAGCAAGCTGCGTGTGAAGCGAAACTAGCAGTGCTCCCTACCAACCACCAAACAGGATACCATGCATGGCAGCCTGCAAGACTTCAAGCAAGCTAGCAAGCACGAAATCCTGCATCGTGTGAAGGGGCCTTATAAATAACAATAAAAATGTATAAATGAAATATCATTTAGGTATGTATACAAATATTGTGATATCATGTCCTACTATTCCAGTCACTTCAAAAAAAAAAAAACGTGAGTACCTGGTACTCTCAAGAACCATGTCTACGATTCGAACACAGGTACAGCTACAACAAACTCAAAAAATGTTAACGCTGATCAAATTTGAACTGTGTGGTTATCAGAAAGATGTTATAAACCGGCGTCTCACTTAATTTTTAATTCAATGTGTAAAGTATAAAGTTTTTAAGTTAAGAAAAGACTCTCTTTGATCTTTCAAATTTGTTTTTCTGTATTACAACAGCTTAATAAAAACTCTTTGTTTAGACATAATCTACAAGCTGCAACAAAATGGTATCAGAACTGGCTGCAGTATATTAAAATATACACGTTGCTTCCACCATAAATGTTACGTTCTTCCACCACTTTGATGGTGGACGTGCTGGTCTGTTTATGGCGGAGAAGACGTGTGTTTTTTTAATGTTTGGTTAAACCAGTAGTTCCCAAAGTGGTCCCTACGGACCCCAAGGGGTCCTGGGATCATTCAGGGGGCCTTGAAAAATTAAAATCGATTTTGGGGTCCCGGAACAACCTCAGGGGGTCCGCGCTAGGTTTAATATAAAAAAAAAAATGTGACACATTTTTATTAATATGGAAATTAAAATAAATAACAATGAATAAATTATTAGCGGTTTTTACGTCCCGAGTATAATATAAATATAGACAGGTGCATAAAATTTCTGGATACAAAACAGATCCCAATTTTATATCTAGCATTATGGGCTATTTGTACAAAAGCTTTTGATTGCTTTTCTGTCTTCCTATTTAGTAGAACGTGGAGTTAGTACCGTTATGAGTCTCGTCCCAAAAAAAGAACCGACTAAAAATTAGTACCTACTCGTGGCGATTTGCGGTTGCTACTCACAAAAATTGGGCCGGACATAAATACACTCATAACATCCCATCAAATTCATCCAAGTCATTAATTTATTTTGTATTTTAAAACAAAAATTATAAATTTTCAATAAATACTTCTTCAACAAAATGTTTTATTTATATTTTATTTTTATGTCACCATTTAGGTACCATTCAAGATTTCAAAGTTAAATTTTTAATTTTTCTATTATGCATTTATGTAGTTTTTTACCCAGGATCCGTGGGAAAGTTTTGACTACGAAAGGGGGTCCGTGGGCAAGTTTTGACTATGAAAAGGGATCCGTGGGCCAAAAGATTTAAACAATTAAACTATTCTTTAGGCACCAAGAAGAGATCAAATAGTGTGAACAAAATGGCGTGTATCTGGTAAAGTGATTGTTTGGTTTATTGGTGTAACGGCCTGCATACAAGGACCCCCAGGATCACATCTTTAGTACGTAGATGGTTTACTTCGGGAGTGGCAAACCTTTCTACATTTTTTTTTTCAAAATTGTTAAATGTAGCCGTAACGTGCCAAAGAAATTTAGTTGTCAAAAAAAATGAATCAAACATTGATGAATAGAATAATTTTGATAATACATTGACCGCCATGAAAATTTTTCGTGTTTGTTATTTGGTGAGAGTCAATTCTGTTCAACATCTAGCATATATTTTTAATCATTTTGATTTTGTGCCTCAATCAATGCCGTGCCAACAATAATCTGTCGCGTGCCATAGGTTCGTCACTCCTGGTATAGTCAAATCCCAAAGAACGAGTGCTTCTACGAATGAGCGGTCAATATTAGGAATGTGGCAGACGTCTGCATCCGCAACAGCGGAGCATTCTTACAATTTTTCAAATTGCTATATCCGCATCCGTTACAGTCGTTGTGGAGCTTTTGTGGATACGGATGTGATGCAAGTTGTTACAAGATTATGAGGAACAGGTTCGACTCAAGTTCTTTGATTACTTGGCCAATAAGAACTAATATATTATGAACCATTAGGAAATTTTCTTAATGCTGAAAAAACTGCAATGCTATTATCCTTCAAATATATCATAATCAACCTCGACCCCAATCCAGTAATTCAACAAAAATCTAGTAAGTGTCAACTGTCACTTGCTGTGAAAAGTGCAAAGTCTCGTTTGTAACAACTCCAGAACTAGTCGAGTATTTCCGCAAGAGTTCATTTCGCTGTCAACAATTCTGTCAACGAAAATTTGACAGTTGACCCAAATCTCCAAAATCCCGTCCTGTCCATAAAATACTCAAGAAAAACTATTTTTCACCTGTAATTTTCTCAATTACCTTCCCATTGAACTTTGAAAATTTTGATTTTGAGAGATCGGTAACTTGACAGATTTGCATTTTCCAACAAAAGTTGTATTTTTTGCCAACTCAATCAAAATACATCATAAAAAATGCGGGTTGCTATTTAAAAAATTTGACTTACCCCCACCCTCCGAGGAGGGTTGGGGGTAAGGGGGATGATTGTGTTCCCGAACGATCTCCCTAACAACTTTTGCTGGAAACTTTTTTCTTAACCCCACTGTTTTCAAATATCTGCCTGGTAAGATTAAAATGGATCATTCTGTATAAAAAGAACAGTTTTGCACCCGGGTGAAACCGGACCAGATCGCTAGTATTCCTATAAGCACGCCAGCTTGTAACATAAAACCATTTTGGACTAAATCGCGTGACTATTCCACACATTGACCAGTCATTCCTAGGAGTACCCGTGCTCCGGGATTTGACTGTAATATAGATGCAAACATTATTACCTATAGATAGGTGTGAAGATAGAAAGTGCTGCGTCTTGGACCTACCCTACTTCCACGTAAAACCGTTCTCACAAGTATATCGCTATCGTTCGTATATTCAGAGGTTGGTATCGCTGACTGTGTGTTATCAACATCACACTGCGGCCAACGTATGAATTATTTATATCACTGGGTAGTCGTGGACTCTTCCCTTACGCGTTGTTACGACTCTTTCTCCGTCACACACGCGCACCCTTCTTCCGTTTTCTTTTAATGTCAAAGATACGTTTTAAGTTTTGAATAAAATATTTTGAATAGGATATCAGAAATATGCCAAGTAAATAAATATATATATGTATAGGTTCAATAAAATTTTATTACAGAGCCGGCTTTGCTTGTTGACAACAGACAAATTATATAAAGTAGTAGATTTTGGAAATCAACGATTTTCTCGATACCGTTTTTAAAATACTTCGAAATTAGGTAACTTAAAAATAGATAAAAATGCTTTTTAAGTTAAACGGTTTTATTGTGTAATGGATGATGTACTAGAAAATAATTATGAGTCACCATAGGAGCCTTTGATTAAAGTAAAATAAAATCGGGGGGCGCATTTATAGTTAAATTATGGTCGATGAAGACAGTCAAAAGCTAAATATGATTTCCAATCTCAAACATGAACGTTTTCTACTAAACGCACCTCACGATTTTATTTTATTTTAATCAAGGTCTACTTATTTAATATTTTCTAGTTTCTAGTACATTATCGATTATACAATAAAACCGTTTACTTCACTTAAAAGTTTACCTATTTTATTATTAAGTTTTTAGTGTGCTTTATTAAAAGTTCGATTCGCATCCGGACAAAAACGGGATCGGTCAGTTAATTATTATAATATTCATATACCTACTCATATTCTATACTGAGCATATAGGAATAAAATCGCAATCGAACTATTAGGGTGCAAACATATACTTCGGTCTTTTTTACACCGTAAGCACTGGCGTATCCAGGAGGGCAAAACAAGCACGGGGGACCCGGCTTAATAAATTTCTAATTTGTCCCCTCCTGGGCCAAAAGCTGGGTACGCCCATGTGAACTTCATAGAAAAAGACAAAGTTTTTGAAACATAGAGACTTTATTCAGATTGAATGCAAGTACATCAACCAATCCTATCAACGGAGAAATCAGAAATCGAAGAAAGAGACGCAGATATATTTTCGATACGCTTTGTTGCGTTCACTCACCGCACATTGAGTAGATTGGCAATGATTCATATAGTTAATTAATAGATATATGATAATACAGTACTGTCGTCGGAACTACATACGTATGCAAAATTTCAACTCAGTCGGATAACGTGAAGTAGTTGAAAAAGCTGTCTCAAGACTTGAAACAAAGTTAGTTATAAACATATAGGTAAATATACGCATAGTCAAGCTAAATAAAACCGGCAATTTTGAGAAAATATCAATTTTCAAATGAGTTACACATCAAGCAACAAATATGTAACTCACTTGCAATGTATTATTTTATGACTTCTCTTTTCGACCCAATGGAGTGCATTATCGATAAAATACGCAAATAGAGATTTAAAATAATGACCTTATCATCTTGTGGTATATTTTATTTCAACTAGAATTAATATAAACGGCTACTGCTGGTTTAAAAACTGTCTCCTTTACCTTAGAGTAAATGTAGCTAATATTTTTAAGAACAATTCAAATAATTGATAATAACATAAATGAAGCAAGGTTTTGGTTGAGGATCATTAATAAATAAGCTTTACCAATGTTTCGCTGGTGGCCAAAATTTTGAAAAATGAATTTTTCGAAACGTTGGCCACTAGCAAAACATTGGTAAAGCTTATTTATTTATGATCTTCAACCAAAACCTTCCTTTATCGTAACATTCTATTGGATCAACACTACTTTATGCTGAATAAAATAAATATCAATCAATACTTATTGCACACTTTTATTTAACTTTTCAAATCTGTAAGTTTGGGTCAAATCTTGCGATCAAGTTTTAAACTAGATCTAATTTAGCTAGGGGTTTTGAAATCTTGCACACGTATATAAGTCCGGTGACAATGCAATAAATTCAATATGGCGGACGCCCCAAGATGGCGGATTACTTTTTTTTACAACCACATTGACATGAGTATCCAATAGAAGAGTTTGACGAATGGAATATGACAAGCTATGTGACATAGTAAACACAGCATTGCAGGCGTCACATATCCGATCGATTTAAAATTTTGTACACATTATAATTTCAGATGACTATACAGTATACACACTTGAATCGTTTTTAGAATTAAATAAAAATCAGTTCATTTGAATAAATTTATGTTTCAATAGTAAAAATTTAGAAAGACTAAAAATAAATATTAGTAAAAAAAACATTTTAAACAGAAGCTTTTATAGAAATGTACTACATAGGGAAAAATACAGGCGCATAGTTATAAAGCGTGGATTGATACTAGTAATCATAGAGTTTATAACCCACGCTTTTATAATCATAAATCTGAATTGTTAAAAATTATTTTTTTACTTTTTAGTACGTTGCAATAAAATATTATCTTCGAAAAGTTTTCTTTTACTAATATTTATTTTATTATATGAAAGTAAATTAAATATGCGTCGACAATTATTTCTCAATTTTTCCACACAATACACGAAACAAGACGTCGTATAAAATGTTTATTCGAATGCTTTGCGTTGTCACTTTATTTTAATTGCTTACTTGAAATTGAGACGGTTAAAAGAAAACGAAACTTAAATGTCTTCAAGTTTCGTTGTAAAGAAATGTTTACTTTGCGAAGTGAACTTGATATTTTTTACGTTTTAATGCAGTTACTTAAGATAAACGAAACTTTTTAAAAAGATTTTTGCAGACGACACAGCTAATGCTTTCGTTTAAATTTCTTCTCTTTGTTTCACTTACAGCTTGAGAGAATTTATTAATTGTGAGCGCTTTTCATATACAAAATAATATAAAACATTTTTTAAAAACACGTTTCGAGTTTATTTATTTCAAATTTTTAGAGAGTTGAAGAGTTTTGTACCAGCTTGTCACTACTTAAAGTATATAAGTAAGTATTGAATTGGCTTTTAAAGGTAACTTAAAAAAAGAAAATTGAAAACCATTATCAGGACTTCTTTCTTAAAGTTTCACTATCTTTCTGACTGCAATGGATCCTTATAAGTTAGTGTATTTTTATGAACTATACATTAGGATAATAATCTAGGAATCAATCCATTAAGATTCTATAATCTATATAGTCCGATACTTGTTATACAGTATACCATAAAAACCGGCGATAGACGAATAAGCTACGGTAGCTCAATAGGTAGCACGTCTGCCTTACACACAAAAAGTCGCGCTGGTTCGATTTTGGTTAGCACCATTATATTTTTATTTTTTTTTTTACTAATACTCCATTTATATATATTTATTTATATAATTTTTCAATGTTTCATATTGTCTTCATTCGATATAATCAATCCAACGATTTTAGAGTTCTTTTAGAGTTGTTTCTCGCAGGAAGAGAGTTTCTCGCAATGGCGTTTTTTGCGAGGTTAAATGGGAAGCATTTAGTCCCGATTTCTCTATGAGCGCTGCAGAGCTGCAGAACAACTAAAATCTTAGATACTTCATAATTTTAGAATGCATTATTTTTTCCATATTTAAGTTAAACCAATATTTAATGTTAGTAAATAATAGTTACACAATCAATGCTAAAGTTTAACAGCCACTGGCCGACCATAAAACTCGTGTGTGTTCTGTGAGGCAGACTTTATTTCGTTCCGGCGCGGTTCTGCGCTCCGAAGCAGCACGTGAAATGTCATTACACCATGTAACTCCTGACCAACAAGTTGTGGCGTATTAATTTTTTTTAAGCTTTGGGCTGCATTTACCGTCAGCACATTAGTACAAATAAGCATCTATCAAGATTATATGCTAGTAGTGTTCACTGAATCTATCTCATCCAGTCAACACCTTTGATGGCTTTGAGTCTTGACTTCATACATTACACACACACACGGCGTATGACAGTAGTGACCAGTGTTACAGTGTATAATGTAGTTTGTTATCAACAGTGTTTGACAAAAGTCAAGAATTGATCTGAAAGCGAGTGCTAATTTTTGAACGACCGTGTTCTATTTTGAACGCAGTGTTGTTATTTTTGTTCTGAAAATGCATGAACGATGCGTAATGAGGGGGATATGTTATGCTTGATCAAGTCGATGATTTCATTATAATATAATTCAATTAATCATTTCTGTTGTTAGCTAGCTGACCGATCTCTATCAGTTGTTATGATGAAATAATTAATCTATCATATTCATTTTTAATTTGCATAAATCAAGTTCAGAATATTGATATGCATTTTTTTTGTTTTTTTTTCATTTTTATTTTATTACTAGCATAGTACAAAAATTTTATAAATTATGAGGATCAAATCTATCTATAGGTATACATAAAAATGTCGTGTCAGTGTTTGTTATCGAACTCCTCCAAAAGGGTTACAAAGAGAGTACCTGACAGTTACTCACACTTAGAGAGTTTTCTCGCTTACCCAGTTCTCACTCACTCAGGTTTGACTGTATATTAATATTTTTGTTTTTATAGTAGGGTCACCATGGTCAATATTTGTGGCATCTATCATTGTATATTATAGCCTATTAAATGCGCTTAGAACAGTTTTTTGCAGCATATGAATATTTTATAAGTCGATGAATCTATTATGTTCTTTAAATTGACTATTTCCTGTTCCGGTTCGTCAATAAAAAAATTGACAAATCGCCTTTATGTCGATTATTGAAGCGGAGGCTCGTGATATGAATTTTAATAATATTGCCAAGTATATAATATCATATAGTTTTCATTTTTATGCGAGCGGCTATAATGATTTTTATTGAGTTCTATCGATAGAGATTTTATATATAGGTGCGTCAGAAGTCATTAAACATAAAAATTCACGTGTGTCGTCTATTGCAAACTCCCGGTTTTCCAGGTTCTAATCCGAGAACTATTGAAAGTATCAATTGTATTTTTAATTTATTTTTAAAAATAGTAAATTGAATATATAAATTAGTAGACATTAAGCCCAAATAACCATTAATAAAATGAGAATCCGCATGTAAAAAAAAGTGTTTTAAACAAGATATACATATTAACAAATTGTACGAGTTCAAATGATCTTTCCTGGCAATATTTTTTTTTATATAGCTGTCATATTTCTATTAATATAGAACCACGGCTATATTAACTTCAAAAAAACCATCCGATGTCGCTAGTGTACCTGCCAGTCTTTATTAAAACTACTTATTTTTTAAAAGGCTTCAAAGTGATTTTTTTAGTGCTAATAATAACTCGTGTATACTCAATTTCCTTATTTAATTAACAATCTACAATATATTGAAATGACGGATTTATAGGTTAGGGTATGATATTTGTTAAGCAACGAATGAGACTAATAATTAGCGGTTAAATACGTCATACGAACACTGGAACCCTAACATGTGCGTGCCCAAACTTACGCTTGGCCAGTTCTTTTTCTTAAAACATCTGTATTCTATATTATCATTGAACAATATTCATCTCATGTTGAATGAGATAGAATTCTAAGGCAATGAAACCAACTTTGTATCTTTAAATTTGTTGTTTGATGTCTGTAACGTCAGTAAATTTCTGCTTCAGCCTGTGTAAATATTGTAATAAGAGTAATTTTTGCCAACTGACTTCATGGAGCCCGTTCATATTTATGCAGGGCTGTATAAAAACGCTCGTAAAAGTTATTTGATCTAAGAAGGCGGAATTTCAGTTAGATTATAAACGTTGCATCCGTTCAGAACAAATGACGATCCTTTTATATTCTAACGGCGGAATGTCTATTTTTCAGCTCTTTTTGCTTTTTCATTCATCAGTCAACATCTTATCACTTCTCTTTGTCGATCGAACTTTCAATACGGGCTTAAAACATCTCGAAACTCGACTTTACACGGAATTAAATTTCTACTTGTTTTCTCTTAAATAATTTCAAAGCATTTGTTTGACGAAGTGTGGAAATTTCAGGGGCGTAACGAAAAAGTTTGATTCGTTGATAAATTTTCAGAAACAAAGAAAAATTCGAACTTGTATTCTCTAAATCAGTGGTCTTTGACTTGCCGGACTCAAGAGTTTCGTAAACTAATTCTTTGATTTCATGATGGTTTAAATTAAAAACTCTGATCGCTGTGCCAAACCCTGCCAAAAATACAGTGCATTTGCTTATACAGGTGTATTCCTCTCTGAAGGAGAAATTATGAGTAATTTGGAATGATTAACCTCTATTTCGTGATAATGACACATCTATAAAGAATTTTTATTTTATTTTTTTATTTATTATAAGTTTTAACACAATACAAAATCTACCAGTAAATTTCGTAGTTTTTAGATTTATGAGGAAAACATTTTGTCCGTATCTTGTGAAATAATGGAGATCAAGGAGTAGCTACATTAAAGTGGGACAACTTGTATATCTTCCTGAGTTGTGCGCACCATTTTTAAGACCACAGCCACATTAATATGACACCCAATTATATGCAATACTATAGCGGTCCTGCCCGGTTTCACCCGGGTGTAAAAGAACGAATGAAGAGGAAGGACATGAGTGCGCACGTTCATCTTAGTTGACCGAGATGAATATTGTGTCCAAATTTCATGATGATCGGAGGTACCGTTCAAAAGTTTTTGTCGGACGGACAAATTTTGCGTTATATTTTACAACATTTTTCGTTGATACTCCGCTCCTATTGATCGTAGCGTGATATTATATAGCCTATAGCCTTCCTAGATAAATGAACTATCCAACAAACAAAACATTTTTCAATTCGAACCAGAGATTAGCGCGTTCAACCAACCAAACAAACAAACAAACATATTTTTCAGCTAAATGTATATTAGTATAGATTATAAAGAGAAAAGATTTGTATTTTTTGTTTGTAATGAATAAACTCAAAAACTATTGGACCGATTTAAAAAATTCTTTCACTAATAGAATGCTACATTATCACTGCGAGTAATATAGGTTATATTGTTAATTGAGTTAAATTAGAGATCTCTACGAAAAAACTCCAATAATGTGTACGGAAGGTGTACAAATTATTGACACATAAAACTCCTTACATCGCGTGTGCTGCGAAAACTATTAATATTAGAACAAAAAAATATACTATAATATTAATGAGCATGTCAATATGCACAAAAAAATTCGCGATATTCAACTATTGTAGTTATCTCCTACTGTCTATATCTCTACTAATATACTAATTACTAAATAATACTATAATATTAATTCGCACATTTTGGCGCTGTAGTCGTTTCTTAATGAAATAAATTTTGAAGAATTTTCCAATAACACAAAACATATCTATCAATAAATAAAATTATTGACCAATTATTTTCTTTATTGAAAAATTCTAATCAGATGTTAATCAAAGATTTAAAACATATCTATCACATCCGGATGAACCGGACCGGGCCGCTATTGATAAATAAGCCAAATATGACAAATGCATATTGCGCAAGCAATTTCACAGCACTCGTTTCGGTCGTGTTTATTTTTGCGAAACTGTAGATACATATGGATTATATACCATTATATACCAGGCATTAAGCGAAAGTAGAAATTGCAGATATTTGCTGTTAATAAAAGAAAATGTCGTTTGAATGTACTTGTCCGCACGTTGCAGTGATTTTAATGCGTCTAAAACACAGGATAAAACGTAGCCAGGTCTTGGGATGCGCTCCAAATGACCCACGCCAGATGAAATCGTTTCGATAAAAGTTATTTATTGACGCAGCGTGGCTTCACTGCTTTGGGACAGGACGTTATTGAACCCGACTTCAAATCGATTTTGACGTTCTGAAGATAGTTTTTAATATAAAAAAAGGCTTGTGTCGCATAAATATATACAGGGTGCTTGACGAATTTGAACCTTAGAATTCATTATACAGTTATGATTTAAATCTTTAATTAACGTCTGAATAGAACTCTTCAAGTAAATAAAATTGTCGACCAATTTTTCTCAGACCATACGATATATTGACAAAAATGATAAAAATACAAATCAATATAACAAAAGATGACGTTTCGATCCGGATTTGGATCTTCTTCAGAAAAATCTAAAAATATAAAAATTAATTAGTATTAAATTATTAATTATTTATTAACACGAATGATGGAAGTTTGAAAGAATCAAACAAATTAATGAAAAATTAATTTGCTTGATTCTTTCAAACTTCCATCATTCGTGTTAATAAATAATTAATAATTTAATACTAATTAATTTTTATATTTTTAGATTTTTCTGAAGAAGATCCAAATCCGGATCGAAACGTCATCTTTTGTTATATTGATTTGTATTTTTATCATTTTTGTCAATATATCGTATGGTCTGAGAAAAATTGGTCGACAATTTTATTTACTTGAACAGTTATGATTTACATCTTCTAATAGATTTGTCCTCGTTCTATGAAATAAAAAAGAGAATGAAAATTCAAGGCAAGTCAGAAATTTGTTATTTTCTACATTTACGTAAGCTGAATAGACTATAAAAACCGCTGCACACGAGACAGGATTTTCCGCTTGATTCCTTGCTAGATTTGACTACTAGCGCTGATTTTCTTAATTGCAATTATGTGCTCGCTTCACACGAGACGTCTTTTCAAGCTTGTTTTGTGGATAGATCTGGTGCGCGTGCAATGGCAGTTTAAATATAAACACAGAGCGAAACGTGTCTGTTGTCTGACTCTAAGCAGAATGTTGGCCCACGCGACAAGATACTGTTTCCTGATTGGTTCTTGCTCAGAGCAAGCAGAAGACCTAGCAATAAAAATAGCTCCTTTTCTAATTTTAAAATCTATCTTGTAAACTAGTCGGCGAGCCCGCAGTGGTGTTATTCCCAGTCTCGTACCCAGCCTGTCGGCCAGCAGAAGTCCAAGCAGTGTTTCCAGCTTCGTGTACAGCGGCCTTAAGATGAGATTGTGATTATATCGTTGCCAAACCAACACTCATTCGAGAAAAGCCTGGTCGGTTAACTTCAGTTTTAGTTTGAATGAAATATCGTCTTCTTTTAAAATAACATTTATGTGAACTATAAAGTGACCACCCTCTATTTATAAATATGATTTTAAAATTTAATGATTGATATATCTATTAAAAATAAAAACACAAATACAATTATTAAAATTTCGTGTGTATTTAAACAGCGCGGTTTTTTTTGTCTTGAAAATAAACCCAAGCATTAAATAATCCTTTTAATAGATATTTTATGTATTGGAAAATTGATCGGCAATTCGGCTATTAAAAGATATGAGCGGCAATTTACTTAAATAAACATTGTACGCACATAAATTTCATAACAGCATTAGTTGATTAATTGAATTCTCTATTATAATTATTGCTCAAATGTGAATTCGAAAGTTCAATAAAAGTTATTTATAACGATATTGATTATAGTTATACATCAGATATAACGGCAAAAATGTAACATAAATATTCATGGTAGAGATAGAGCACCATGACTACCCTGAAAAGAAATATAGAGGTGTGGCAATTAAATAACGGGACTGGTCTGGAAAATATGTTTTATTGAAAACTTATTACAAATAACTGTTAATCTCTTTCAACATACTCCCCTTGCCTATCTATACACCATAGCATACGAATTTTCTATTGTCCGAAGCAGTCTTGCAGGTCTTCAAGCGTTACCCTCTTCAGCGTATTTGAGCTCTTCTACAGATTGAAAATGTGTTACCTTTAATGCAATTTTCACTTTTGGGAACAGGTAGAAGTCACATGGAGCAAGATCTGCGGAGAAAACGGCAGATGTTCGAAGACAATAATGCTTTCCTTTAGCTCCTTTTGCGTAAACTTTCCTCATTTGCAAATCCTCCTGCAAATTTTTTCTTATTGTTTCTCTGTCCGTGTTCCTCATGTCTGCTATCATCCGGATACTCAACAGTCGATCTTTCCGGATAAGTTCATCAATTTTCTTTTCACCAATTCTTAATGTCACAGGTCAATCAGAATGTTCAACATTTTCAATCCTCTCCCGACCTTCCAAAAATCGTTGGTTTCATTCACAAACTCAAGTTCGTGACATGCAATTAACACCAAACACATCCTTCAACAAATTAAAACGTTCAGTTAAAGATTTCTTAAACTTCACGAGAAATTTGAAATTAACGTGCTACTCGATTTTTAACTTTATAATCATGATCACGGTATTTTGACAAAACAACAGGCTATACTCAAGCAAGGAGTACTAAAGAAGTGAACAAGATAGGGAGGCCTAAGGTTCCTCACCAAGTCTAATGCGCAGTCTCGTTATGCTCAATGAATTACCGTTCAATTTATGTGGAAGCTACTAGCTTTGTTTCTCAGTTACATATTTTTTAAGTAGTGTTTAATACAGTGAAGTTTACTTTCCTCCAATGAACTTTTTAAAATTACAATATACACGCTCCGCGTGCGACTACATACAAAGAATTTCGTGAGACAACAATCGGCTCGTCATTCTGACAATGACACACAGATTGTTGTGTGGCAACACCAATCGGCTTGTTGTTCTAACAATATGCGTAGGTAAAAAGGGTTTTGTTGCCAAATTCCAGACAACAATAAATGCAAGAAAAGAAAGAACGATCCAGCGCATATATAAACCACGGAATAGCTCAGTAGACAGGCCGTCATACATGATGTTTCATCGTGTGAACAATCAACATAAATTAACAGTTAGTACCGTGAACAGTACTAAGATAACTGCTGAGATATATAAATAAATGAACTGTGTAAATAATCGTGTGTATATAGTTATTAAATAAGTGTGCTAAATAAATGTTGATGTGCTTCTGTGTTGTAAATATTTCGTATACCTACATAAATAGTGACTTTGTATTCTTCATTACTTATTCTTTTATTTTATCAGTTAAAATTGTTGTTTTGTTTCTGTTACGTTATAAAGAAGTACTTTTCGTTTGTTTGTTTATTTGTTTTGTTAACGTTTTACTATTGTAAATAAATATTTTCCACAACGATCAAAAACAGTTTTGTTACAATACTTTTATCAATCAAAGTAGATTGAGTAAATGTTAATGAATATTGTTTTTAGAGTATAAATATTTTTATGAATACGTTTTTGGTAACAAAACACCATTCCGGTCGGCAAAATTTACTTAATAAAACGGTCGTAGTACTTAGTTAAATTAAGATATGACAATATATTTTATGATATTGTTTTTTACACGAATAAAGTGTGCTTTTAAATTTAATTTGTAATTGCTTGAAAGTTTTTGCGTTCAAAAATTAAATACCTAGCACAAATTTAAATATTATCTACGTAGGCTTAAATTTACTTTGTAAAAAAGTTTTTATTTTATTTTATTTATTTTCCACTTCACTCCTACATATTGTATAATACCTTTTTTCCTTTCACAGTGCCACTGTAGCAATATTCCATTGAATAGATGCTTTCATACGACCCCTTAGTTCAGAACAATGCAAATATTTCGAGTCTATTGTTTATGTAATTAATTAGTTTATAAGTGCGGATTAACGAATATTATTAATTATTTATTGTCGATAATTATTATAGATGAATGAAGTTACTATAACTTTCAACGGAATAAAATGTTGCATAAAATAAACCAATAAAATACTATAGCCTGTCAAAAATCCTCCAATTTGTGAACTGTAATATTTCGGACATATACGAAGAAAATATACTACTGAAGATGATTTTTAAAAAATTTATGTCACTTATTTTGTACATTGGACAGATGTTCCAATATTATATTAGTCAGAGTGCCCGTCGGCAAAAATTTTATTGATACATATCTACTCTCCCCAAACTTTGTATATATGGCTTCATTAGGCCTAGTCTGACATCTATTTCCTCTATGATTTTTCTTGATTTTGGGGCGTTTTCCCTCTAAATTTTCCGAAAGATGTCGTTTTTACGACATGTAAAAATTTACAGATGCTGTTTGTTTTTTTAATTGGATAGCTTTAAAACTTCAACCAAAACGTTAAAATAATGTTCTCTGATAAATAACATGAACCAATTAAAATGTCTGACACCTCGAATATGTTCGACATATTTTAAATGGTTTCTGTATTAATCAGTGAACATTATTTTAGCATTTTTGGTTATTTATTCGGTTTATTTGTTATTCAAGTAACTATTCTTTCGAATAAATAGCGATAATTCAATTCACCATCAACCATAATTATGTTTACTACAGGTATAAATCTATTCTCTCTTACTTCTCGGGTATAAACATTTATTCGCCTGAGAAAATAATAATGGCCCCCACATAGATCATAATACCTAACCAATAAACGTGGAGTTTCATATCTGCAGTTGCTCTTGTGGATTTATTTATGTGTTGTTTATTAACATTTTGTGAAGTGTATAGTTGTAAAACATTAAAGTTAGTGGAAGTTTTGTGTGCAATTGGGTTAGGATCCAACATTATTATTTTGTGAAACTTTTTTTG
Organism: Xanthostigma xanthostigma; assembly: GCA_963575645.1. NCBI lineage: Eukaryota > Metazoa > Arthropoda > Insecta > Raphidioptera > Raphidiidae > Xanthostigma > Xanthostigma xanthostigma. Next base: position 24,634,807 of record OY754473.1, on the reverse strand, counting down.
TGACGTTTACACTAACGCCATCCGTCGGATTTTTGGATGCACGTCAAAATATTCAACAAAAAGAGCAAGTAGTATAGTGCAGTGTATATTTATTCTTTAAGTAACTTTTCTACATTGAATTGAAAGTAAATTTTATTGTAACGAAGAAATTTGTTCCAAGATTAGTACCTAACTTCTATATTTAATAGTGTTCGGTGAATATGTGAAATAGTAAAATTTGTCACGGGCCTCAAACGGTATAGGTAAGCCACTGCTGGACTCTATTAAAAGTATTGGTTGTCCATTATCAATATCTAGCACATTATATTATTTAATATCAAATGTTCGCTACGACATAGTTCGTAAATTACTAACCGTAAGATAGCCATAGTTTGTTACAATTGTAAAGAAACACCCATTGTCACAATGTTATATAAGAATTTTTTTTCAAATAATATCACCGTTAGGATTCTAAACCGAATCTTGCACTATCGCGGCGGTTGAGTTAATTATATATAATGTTCTCCGAGAACAGCTTTACGAAACGTTTTGCGTATTTGGTTAGTCGTACAGAGCACAATCCAGTCATGCGTCTACACTGCACTATACCTAAAGTCGGCTACCTGCCGACTATAGGTGAGTTTTCCACTTGTATTATAATATATGTAAATTTGGAAAGCGAGTTCCCGCACCACAGCGGGCTCTGTAGATAATCTAGATTTCATTTTAATATTTACTTCACACACTTTACATAGGAAAAAAGAGTTTTCTCTACTTTACAATTTACTTATAAATGTATATTATATTTTTTAATTATCATATTTAATTTAGTTAGACACATTTTTGCCTTAAAAAAGCACAGAATAAAATTTGCAACCCGCGTTTTAAATTTTTATATTTACGTTTTGTGAAATTTAAAAGAATCGTATGATAATTTTTATAAAAGTGTACCTTGGTTGAAAAGTCGTTCGTTTAAAATAAATTTTATAAAAAGATGTGTTTTAAAAATTGGCCAATGAACAAACGGCTATACGTAACAATTGAATGAACGAAGAAGACATTCAATTGTCTCGTAATGTACGTACTCTTTTGTTATTAAATTAGTTTTATTTCCTTTCTCTTGCTTTTTATAAAAAAATAAAAAGAGAATTATTGAATTTCTGCCGCTAGATAAATCAAATAATATGATTGTATAAATTGATATCCTCGTCTTATAACTGTGGAGATGACTTACCAACATTACGAAAAATAGAAAAAAAATTATGGGTAACACTATCAATAAAGAAGTTGATATTATTTTTTTTTCTTCAGTTGGCTGCAATTATTCATGACAAAAACCTCTGAATTTGAAACATAGGTTTTTAATCATCGAAATAATTTTTTGTTTTTTTTTTTTTTGTTCAAATGAAAATTTTAATCGGTTACGTTGAATACTTTTTGTATTAATTAAAATGTTATAGAAATATCTTTCTGCTGAAGGAGAGCTTTTGATTACTATTTTAATTATTCAATATTGAATTACATACACGTCTTGGTAGTCGATAAAATCATTTCCTAGTTAATGTTAGATGTTAAAAATAAAAAGAAAAATGTTTCATATTTTCTATAATAAGTCGCACTATAATATTTCTCTATGTCTTGTCTGATTGTGGTGATTATTTTTACTTAACTTTATGTCGTATTTTTTCCGGATTAGTCTAATTTCTAAATCGAACTTTAAATTAAATCGATTTAAGCGAGCTTAATACCAGAAAATATTGAGTGTTCAATTAACCTGTATTTATACTATTATGTATGCAATAATAGGTTTGTTCCAAACAGCAGAAAACGGTAACAGAATCGTCACAGTCTTGTTACTGCGCAAGTCTGTCTTGCGCATTAGCTCAAAAATCGATATAAACAATTTCGTTTTAACTAGTGCGCAAGACGGTGACGGTTCTGTTACCGTTCTCTGACAGCTTGGGACATACCTAAGGTATGTACATTTGAACTGATTTAAGATTTCCGAAATGTTACAGGCTAGTTTTATTCCACTATTTTATCGCAAAGCTAATAAATTTAATATATTTTTGGCATACCTCATTACAAACATATGAAATCGTAAGTAGTTCCTCCCACTACCAATGCTGTCGTGGGCGACCGGTATCCCCTCTTCTCTCGTGATTGTGTTTTATGATTATAAACTGTGAAACAACCAGCGAAATGGCAAGCAGTGTTACCAACATAGTGGTTTTACCACTAAAACTAGTGAATCCATCTCTTCCTAGTCATTTTTTTTATATTTTCTCATTGTTTAGCATTGTATTATAAAAATACATATAAACCAGTGGGAGTATATGCCCAAGTAATTCAAGAATTACAAGGCGCGAAATTTTACGTCATATACCCCGGTGTTTTGTTTGAAAATCGGTGTATATGTCGCCGGGATATTGTCAAATCCGTGATTTTGTAATTTCACTACTGAAATTACAATATCACGATTGACAAAGATTCGTGATATTATAATTTCACTAAGTGAAATTATAATATCACTGGTTTGACAATATCCCGGCGACATATATTATTTAACGACACTTGGAGCAATATATGTAGTATAACTTAATTTACTTATTCTAAGAAAAAAATAACAGTTGAAAATAATGAAACACAGAAAGGAAAATATAATTTTAATAATTTCACGGTTCTCTATGTAATATGTTATTGTGTCATGCAAAAATTAACCAAAGGGCTACCTAACTAACATCTTCAGGAACAAAAGAACAACAGATTTTTTTTCAAAATATTTCTGAAATTATGAGTTTAGAAAAAAAAATTTAAAACTTTCTTGTAAAAACAGATAGAAAAATAAACCGTTATGAAAAGTACCCAATTATTATATAAAAACAACTTTATAGCATATATGCGCCGACTTTAGCTCAAAGAATTTTTTACAAAACTTTCTTTAAAATAGAATAATAAAACATTATAAAAAGTACACCATTATTATATAAAAAACAACGATGGCATGTATCTCTTTTGCGCATGCGCCGATTTTTCCCAAAAATTATACAAAACTCTTGTAAAAATAGATCGAATAATAAATTGTTATGAAAAGTATACCATTGTTATATACAAACAACTTTATAACTTATACTTCTTCTGCGCATGCACCGACTTTCCCTCAAAAAAACATTTTACAAAACTTTCTTATAAAGTAAATAAAAAAACATTATAAAAAGTACACCATTATTATATAAAAAACAACTATGACATGTTCTTCTTTTGCGCATGCGCCGATTTTTCCCAAAAATTATACAAAACTCTTGTAAAAATAGATCGAATAATAAACTGTTAGAAAAAGTATACAATATGTTATATACAAACAACTTTATAACTTATACCTCTTCTGCGCATGCGCCGACTTTCCCTCAAAAAACATTTTACAAAACTTTCTTGTAAAGTAGAATAATAAAACATTATAAAAAGTACACCATTATTATATAAAAAACAACTATGGCATGTATCTCTTTTGCGCATGCGCCGATTTTTTCCAAAAATTATACAAAACTCTTGTAAAAATAGATCGAATAATAAACTGTTATGAAAAGTATACCATTGTTATATACAAACAACTTTATAACTTATACCTCTACTGCGCATGCGCCGACTTTCCCTCAAAAAACATTTTACAAAACTTTCTTATAAAGTAAAATAATAAAACATTATAAAAAGTACACCATTATTATATAAAAAACAACTATGGCATGTATCTCTTTTGCGCATGCGCCGATTTTTCCCAAAAATTATACAAAACTCTTGTAAAAATAGATCGAAGAAAAAACCGTTATGAAAAGTATACCATTCTTATATACAAACAACTTTATAACTTAAACCTCTTCTGCACATGCGCCGACTTTCCCTCAAAAAAAACATTTTACAAATCTTTCTTGTAAAGTAGAATAATAAAACATTATAAAAAGTACACCATTATTATATAAAAAACAACTATGGCATGTATCTCTTTTGCGCATGCGCCGATTTTTCCCAAAAATTATACAAAACTCTTGTAAAAATAAATCGAATAATGAACTGTTATGAAAAGTATACCATTGTTATATACAAACAACTCTATAACTTATACCTCTTCTGCGCATGCGCCGACTTTCCCTCAAAAAACATTTTACAAAACTTTTTTGTAAAGTAGAATAATAAAACACTATAAAACGTACACTATTATTATATAAAAAACAACTATGACATGTATGTCTTTTGCGCATGCGCCGATTTTCCCCAAAAAATTTACAAAAATTTCTAGTAAAAATAGATAGAGTAAAAACCGTTTTAAAAACTATATTATTATTATATAAAACAACATTATAAGAGATATATTCTTTTACGCATGCGCCGATGTTCCCCAAAAACAATAGGCCACTTCATATTTGCATATCAAACATCCTCCCAAAATTTGGTTTCAATCCGCTCATTCTTGGTGTCGGAATGATAAGAAATGTCAAAAGTGACGTTTGCAACTGTCAAAATATTATGTTCTAATAATAATTAGTTATTCCAATAGTTAACTTAGAAGGCTTTGCATTTCACAAAATACTAATGTCAAAAAATTGAATTAAACATTAGAAATGCAGCCGATTTCATGTTAAGACAAGACATACGTTATTTTCTAATTTCCATGTACGGCAAACAAAGACGACCGACCGCGTCGCGTCATGCATTAGACAACATTGCATTTATACAGCTATTTTTCTATATAAATTTGTATAAAAAAACTGTTTAGGCAAATTCTGTTATACGAAATCTATGTAAAATGTTCTCCTCTTTCGTTTAAGACTGGTTTCAAACCGATCTGATTTAAATTGAGCGAGAAATTAACAAAAAACTTTTTTTTTCTTAATTTTCTCCCCTCTGGGACCAAAATTCAAAAATCGGGCAACGTTAGGATTTAAGTTACCCGGAGACGAATCGAACAAAAAAAAGTTTTTTAAAATCGGTTAAGGCGTTTGGGCTGTACGCTGGATACAAAAAGCGTGACTCACAGATTCACAGACAAAGCGAGTACATATAGGCGCTTTAGCTTACGCTATTCGCGCCTAAAAATGTAAAAAAATTCAGCTAATGGGGCGACGGGACCATTCCAACTTCATAAATATTGACATTATTCATATTATAATAATAAATACAACATTTCTGTTAACGCGCGCGGTGACGCCGGTAACGGCTAGTATTAAATATTATGATATTTGTTACTCGTTTTCATGGTTATCTATATAATATGGTATCTCGTCATGTAAAAATTAATCAAAGCATGCTTGTCAACTACCTTACTAGCAGAGCTACAGAACAGCTGATTTTTTTTATTTTCAAAATATTTTCAAAACAATAAACTTTAGAAAAAAAATGTTTTTCAAAACTTTCTTGCAAAATTAGATAGAGTAATAAACCGTTGTGAAAAGTATACCATTATTCTATAAAAAAAATGACAGCATAATATATCTTTTCTGCGCATGCGCCGATTTTCCCCAAAAACAATAGGGCTTTTCATGTTGACATATCAAACACACTCCCAAAATTTGGTTTCAGTCCGCTCATCCGTTTGATCATGTTCACAGACTATTTAGACGCACAAATTTTTCCAAAAATACGTTTTATGGATTCGGGGAACCTCAAAACACATTAAATATTGTTAAATATTGAAAAGTGAATTTTGACTTAAATTAGTACAATTCCCCACGTGTGATATTGAAATAGTAAAATCCTTTTCGAGGGTAGGTTACCCTGGTGACCTTCTAGTGTTCCCTAGAAAAATATTTGGGCAACACTGGTGGCTAGTTATTCGACACTCATAAAATAATAACAATCAAATCTATGTGCATACTAAATGACTTTGTTACTTGGTAACTTTATTTTTTATTTTACATTTATCAAATAAAAATACAATTTATATATAAGATAATAAAATAAATGTTATTATTGCCATTCCAACCCACAAGTGGGGAATGGTACAAGTTTAGGTCAAAAATCACTTTTCAAAAGTTTTACAATATCTTTCCACTTTGAGGTTCTCCTAATCCAAAAAACACCTTTTTGGAAAAACTCCGTGCGTCTGTTAGTCTGTGTTTGTTTGTCAGCCGCTCTTTTGTTTTATGAATCTATCAGAAATAAACTAGTTAGGCATGCTTTGAATAATTTTTACATGACGTGGAATATATTATGTAGGTAATCATGGCAACAAATAGCAAATATCATATTGAATACTAGCTATTACCCGCGTCACCTCACGCGATATCAGAATTTTTTTTCATTATTATAATTAAATGTCAACATTTTTGAAGTTGGAATGATCCCGTCGCTCAATTGGCTGGAAACTTTTTTTATTATATTCGTCTTTTTAGTTAATACGTGGCACATCGTAAAAAAATAAAATTATTAAGTGGCCATGGGGGGTCGAACTTGCTACCTTCGCGTTGTTAACACGACGCCTAGCCAACTGAGCTAGGACCGATGATTACAAGGCGTCATACATATAAATAAGTAATAATGGATTTTATCGATTTATTAAAATTTCTTTTATTATTTTCTTCTTTATTTTAGTATTTTCTCAAATTGTCATCTATTTCTCAGTTATGTTAAAAATTTCAAGTCTCTATGTTATCAGAAAGTTAGTTTAAAACCATTTACAAACTTCCGCCCGACATACACGTTAATATAAATGTGGTAAAATAAATGAAAGAATTCGTATTGCAACTAAATTATTCATGTACACGTAGATTTGGTTTTTACTATATTATAAGAGTGGGTTGTTATTCCCGAGCGACGCTGGACATATAATATTATGATGTTCAAAAAAAAACATCCATTTGAATTTGTAGTAAATATAAATTCACGAAATCATTTTTTTTTTTTTCAAAAGAACGAAAGAGTGGATAATGATATACTTGAATCTATCAAAACGACGAGCTTATATGTATATATTTTTTGACGTACATAAAGAACCGGTGTTGTAAAAACGGACATTAGCTCTCCGCCGGTAGTTTTAAAAAAGCCGAGTGATTAATGCTCGCAGATTATCGATGTCCAAGGACAAAATAAAATGATAGCGGTTCTTAACGACGTGCCATCTAACTGAGCTTACGTTATGTAAAGCACTTAACTCTAACGATGTCACTAACTTTCCAGGAATGAATAAATATTATAATATACTATTGCAATCAATAGCTCAGTGGTTTTCAAACTCATAGCCCTCACACCCTAAAGCGGACCCTCAGGCCAAACTTTTAACGGACCATAAACAATAAATAAATAAATAATAAATTCCTAAGTCGATCTTCTACGAACATTTTGAATCTGATCCTATCTTTTGCTATATTTTTTACTTGAAGCCGTAACTTCTTCCCGAACAGTTTTCTCCAAGATATTTTTGGTCTTCCTCTTTTACAATATTCCTGTGTGTTCTAATCCAAGGCTCTCTTTGCTATGTCATCATCTGTCTTTCATAACGTTTGTTCTATCCAATTCCATTTCCTTCGTTTTTGTAGTTATTCAGATTTCCTCAAGACATGTACGTTTTTAAAGTTTGCTGTTCGACACGTGTTCGTACCACTTGACCTTAGACAGACGACAAACGAATATTCATTTTTATACATAATATATTAGATAGGTATATATTTTTTTTCCGTGGAGCTCGGCCGATTCACACCGTCGCGCCAGATATCCCTCTTAACCCCTGACCCCAAATACTGATGCTCTGTCCCAAACTTTTTCTTGATATACGTTTCACGATTCCCCGAGAATGGAAATTGGACTAATATAAAAGGTATCTTGGAAGGAATCTTTCAAGATGCAGGGGTATATTCGCAAGTTCATTTTAAACAAAAAATTGTGTCAACATAGCGTAGGTCCGTTTAGAAAAGGTTTGAGAGCTATGGGTTGTTGAAGAAAACAACCAGCTGTTCAAAACTGTAAGGAGTAGGCTTTGCTAAAAAATCCCGTATGCTTGGCCACTACGATCTCCAAACTTAAACCCCACTGGATTATTATCCCTGACGCCACATGAAAAAGCTTGTTTATGCAGAGAGGATTAATAGCTGCAACGCATTATTTCAAAGCATTTTTTATGCTGCAAATAAAATTCGATATAATTCTCAAATACTGCGGAATGCGACAAAATCTTTATTTAATCGTTCTCAATGATGTTTTGAAGTTTTGGGAGATCACTTTCAACATTTCATGTTGCTTATTTATGTTATTACTCCTTTCAGTTTAATTTTTGCTAAATAAAGATGTATAATATGTCGGATATTTTTTTTAACTTTTTTGCAACGAACCATAACTCGCTAATCTTTCCGAATCGTGCCTATGTTGATATCACTTTTCTTGCTTAAAATGACCTAAGGAATTCGCCCTGAAGGTTGGCAGATTCATCCCGGGCCGTCCTTTATATTTATATGGTTATAATTAATTACTATAAAATGAGGTACATAGACTCACAGTTATTTTTTTGGGACATAAAAAGTTATTCTTTGATTTGTTTCACTTGCTCAGAATGCGAATGTGTCGCCTCTAGACGTCGTGCTGTAAGCGACGTGCAGTTTGAAAAGCGCTGCATTAAATCCATAAGCATATACAGCTGAGGTAGGTAACAGTAATATGCCAAGTGCCTTCAACCATTATCTCATATACATAAAATACAAGCTGTTTGTCAACGCAAAGTTCATGTTTGTACAGTTTACACAAGTTTACTTGTCATGCTACACAAACAGTCCAACTGAATAATTTAAAGAACATTCAGGTTCATACTGTTACATCACTTAATCAGTCGGTGGTAAAAGGTGTACCTCAAGGATCAGTACTCGGCCCGATAAATTTTATATCATATACTAACGATATGAGAACACTTTTTCGGGATGACACATAAGTGGCTTACAAAAATATAAATTTAGTTTCTTTACTTAAGCATATTGTGATGGCTCTATGGCTCCTATTAAATATTGGTTTTATCAAAACAGTCTATCCTTGAATTCGATAAATTTGGCAACTATGAAGACTATCCCGTTAGTTTGAGCTTAACAAATGCTACAGCTATCGCCGTAGAAAATAACGTAAAATTTCTAGGGGTATTTATAGACAAAAATTAAAAGTGAAACATATTATATCCAAAATAAATACATTTATAATATTTATTTTATAATATAATAAATACATTTACTTATTAAGGTCAATTAACAAGTTTGTTTCGATTACCGTATCCTTAAATATTTGTCATGCTTTTGTTGAGTCAAACTTACGTTTTGGCATAATTTTTGGGGGTTTCTCTTCTAATATAGACCCACAAGCTATAGATTTACATCAGCTTTGAGCTGCGTTACAACGTATATTATATAGTTTGTTGTCAACAGTGTTTGAAAAATGTTTATAATTAAAGCATCAGATACATGATGTTGTAAGTAATTTAATTACCCCCTCCCTCTCATTCCGAGCCCGTGTTAAGAGGTACCTCCGGTTAACACTGCCGAACACCCATTTAAAATGTTCACCCAGCGCCACTGAAACACACCTATTATTTCTATTAAAACGAGCTCAAATTGAATAGAACGAACTGTAAAATAGCAAATAAAGCAAGGTAAATACGGTTCAATGCATAATAGAATATTTTATTGTTATATGACTTTTTTGAGTGCATCGCGTGTCGAACTAACGTCGAATGCATTTCTGTGATCCCCGCTGAGAATCACTGACGGGCGTTCAGAAAATAAAGTTCTCTCTGCGAACGCCTGCAAAATTAATAAAAGCATTTTGCGCAAAAGGACGTTACTGGAAAGCTCATTTCTTGTAGAATGTTATAATATTGAAGTCTGAAAATGTTGAACTCAAATAAAAATAGATCGTTCTCTCACTCCAACTTAAAATTGAATCAAAGAATGGAAAATTTGAAAGAAGTGAATAGAGACTTTTTTGATGTGAAATCGACTTTTAACTCTTTGAGTATAGTGATAGTCGGTCGAACTTTCTTTTGTTATAAAATTTCCTTAGATTTCAATCGCTAATAACTACGAGGCTAATAATGCGTTGACAATAGTTGAACCCAACTGGTAGAGCATGTCTTTACGAGCTCGTCGCGCAAGATTTTTTTGTCTGTGACGCCATCGCATGATTGTAGGCACATGCTCGTTGTAGTCACGAATTAGCTTTCTGTAGAGTTTTTAGCTAGGACGTTGATTCGGGTGTCATTTTAAATATCTGGCGGAGCACTACTAGAGGTAAAGCGAGACAATAAAAATAGACGCCGGAGTATAAGTGAAAATTGGTATTATATTGAATATCACAAAATAGTTAAACATATATTGTCTTATATGATTCGCAAATATGCTCGGAATTATGAAAAACGCAGTCAGCGGAAATCTCGCATCGTGAGGAATGCACTGAGCCTAAAAAGTTGTGCCGAGCGAAAGCAAGAGCTACGGCAGCGTCAAAAAGAGAACGAAATACATACTGTTGCGTGCTCCCTGTTGGGACGATAATGTGTTCCATAGAATGTTCAAGACCACGACAACAACAACAATGGAAAGCAGATAAAAACCCGACCTTCATAGAATTGCCTGGAGAAGGCAATGCATGTAAGAAAGGTTGAGATGCTTCTAGAACATTCGACAGGCGAGGGACGAAGCTATAAAATGCGAGCGGAGTCGTTGGCAAGCCAGTCAGTTGGTTAGTTGCAGCGTACGTACAGTGGATTACGGTGAAATAAATTGCTCAGTGTCGGTACAGCAAGACCGAAGTAACTGCTAAGATAGAAGATAAATGAGCTGTGTAAACCATCGAGTGCAATTATATAAATCTAGTTCTACATAAATAACTTTTGTAAATAATCGTGTGAATATAATTAATAGACAAGTGCGAATAAGTATGTTTGTGTTTGTGTGTTGTAAATATTTTGTGTACATAATTAGGACTTTATAACCTTCTGTTACTTAGTTTTCTATTTTATTATTTAGAACTATTAGTTTTGTTTTTGTGAACGTTATTATTACTGTTTGTTAAAGAAGTACGCTTTCGTTGTGTGTTTAACTGTTTTGTTAAACGTTTATTATTGTAAATAAATAATTTCCACCACGGGCAGTTTTGTTACATTACTATTATTATTATTTGTAATTAAATATTTACAAAAGCGTTATAAAAAAGAGCATATATGTATGCTCTTTTATGACGCTTTTGTAAATATTTATTTACAAATAAAACTGAAACGAATACAAAATTGCAACTTGACTTCTGTAATTTCATTTTCTTGCGACTTTTTTTTATTTTTTTTGGGGGGGAAAGAACCTAAAAGAAAAATGAACGTGCAAAAAATCGACTTTAGCGCGAACGATGATTCCGTGTTTAAAAAATAGAAATACGGAAAAATGCGTATTTTAATTTTTAACGAATGTTGTCCGAAAATGCATTCCATATTTTATGTGCATAGAAATAGAAAATAAAAACGCGTTATTTATATTGGTTCGGTCTACTCAAAAACACATGACAATAAAAGGGGGCTAATAATAATTGCGGTACGGTGCGGTAAAGTGCGAATGATCCCCCAACTGCGTGGCGAATGAGTTTTGATCATAGGGCAGGTCTCCATATTACCGTGTCCCACCTGAGTGCGCTGTTATTTCCCCCCAAAACGCTAATGCGGATAAACACCAATGTTATTACAGAGCGATCCCGATGTGTTATTATAGATGATTATAATTCACCCGTCCCCCGACACAAAATAAATAAATTTGATTTTAGTGTGTCCAGTCAATTTAATTAATGTAACACGTTGTCCAAACACTCAACTGTTTTATATGTTTAGTGCTACCAACTGTCAGAATAATCTGAACCAAATAACAGTCTATAATTTTAACCACGTTTTAAAAGTCCCCGCACAAACCTTATGGGATTTGATTCTCGTTTAAATTGATCGAAAATGGTTTTATTTTCTAGTTTAAAGGTCGCTAAGCAAAAGTGTTTATGAGCGCATAGCCTAAAAATCAATAGATTTTTGGCTACATATAGGTATGTTTAGCGAGATTTTAGATAGGGGATATCCATTGAAATTGAATTCACAACGTTTGTGCTTTTTTTAGAAATAGTCAAAAACTAAGCAATGTTGGAAGGTGTCACCCTGTATTAAAATAATAATGTCATATTCGGATTCAGCGCACTCGAAAACATATTTCTTGAGCTTAAGATTTTTTAATATTATGAATTCAATGGATATCTTTTTATCTAAAATCTCGCTAAAAATATTTCTAGCTAAAAATCTATTGGTTTTTAGACGGCCATATCTTACTCAGTTTTTTCAAAACTAAATACCTACTTTGTATCGGTCAAACTTATAGGGCATATTACAAGTACATAAAGTAAATTGTAAAGTGGTACCATTCATTTTCAATTGAGGTGGTAATTAGGGGTTAATTTTCACATTTCTTGCCGCCAAAAAAATAGGGACCATTTTTTTTTGTCATAACTCGCTTAATTTTGATACTAGGAACAAAATATAAAAAATAAAAGTTTTTTCAAACACTTCAAAAAAAATGTTCTATGAGTTTCCCCCGAAAAATGCATTGTTTTTTTTTTTTTTTGATATTTCACGTTGAAACTTTCGATTTTGGCGTTTGATGAAGAAGAACCAACTTTTAACAAGCTATTACTCCGTTAGTACTATTGGGTCTAGTGATATTTTAAACTCAGTATTTTTTTTTTTGTTTTTTTATAAGCTACATTTTTACAACAAATGATTTTTTTCATAAAATACTTATTTTCAGAGTTATTCATGCAAAACCGTATGAAAACCTGTTTTTTTTTTGTTGAAAAATTGACGTTCCCACTCTCGAAAAGTATTGATTTAAAATTTTATAGAACAAAAGCTGCTTAGAATTAGTCAATCTATCCATTCCCATACTTATTTTTAATATAAAAAATTTCATTCTCGAGAAGGAGTGGCATCCACCCCCAGGGTAAAAGCAACCCTCGACTCATTGACAAGTTTGAAGTAGAGGTAAGTAGAACCTACAGCTAATCGGTGCTGTTTGGTAGAATTGCCAGGTTTGGTCGTTTTTTTCTGTGCATTGACTGGACTATTAAGAAAAGCGCAGTTCGGATCCATTTTTCGTGAAAACGTCGAGTATTACTGCTTCCTGTATCACCTGCACATGATCCGTAGACGTTTATGTTTTTTCGTTCCTTTTTGGGCGCTGCCGTAGCTCTCGCTTTCGCTCGGCACTGCAATTTTTAGGCCTAGTGCAGTCCTCTCGATGCTAGCTTTCCACACATGTGTTCGTCTACTTGATTTTTACACGCTGTTAAAAAAGAAGAATAAACTAAAAAATCACTCCGTATATTTCTCCACACCGTGTATACAAATAATATAAGTATGTACTCTCATTGGACACTAAGAACAAATATAATAATATATAAAAAGTTTATAAAAGTGTATTTGTACAATCAGAAAAATTACTCACTTGCTGCAAAAGAATATAATTTATTTACTTTGAAAACAATTTCGAACTTCTCAAACTCATTATCTGATTATAAGACAATCGATAACTTCTTCATATCGATTACAAAATAAACACTACTACAGAATATGACCTTTGTGTTAAGGAAACATACAGTCTGCGACAAAAATGGAAAAAATAATTTTAATATTAAAACACTTTTTCAACATTAATTAATGAATCTCTTGAAGAGAAGTTGTGAAACACTAAAAAAGTTTGTATACTACAAGAATGACGTCACAGTACGTAAACATGGTTGCATTTTCGCGCCAATTTATATATTTAAAATTTTGAACCATATTTAATCCCATAAAACTATGTAGCCAAGAATTAATTTAATGTTATATTAAATCTTACCAAAGGAGGAAGGTTTATTTATTATGTCTATATATTAAAGTCAAGAGGTGAAGGAGTACAATCTATTATTATTGTAAATGTATTGAATTATAATTATGTATTTTTGTCAATATAGTATTGTCTGAAAAACTTGTCGATAATTTTATTTATTGACGTTAATCAAAGATTTGATTAATTTTATAGTTACTTGTGTGTTATGTACGTTTAATAAAATTATTATTATTGAGCAACTAAATTAATTTTCCATTTCCTTCTTTGATTCAAAAATTTTTCAATTGCGGAGGAAAAATGACAATCATGAAAATTAAGGGGTGGCCCATCGGAGCGTTCAGATATGATCACAGAAGTTGATAAATTTTCTTATGGACATTTATTATTGAGAAAAACTATGCAATATCTTTAACTATTCTTGACGGACGCCAGTAGGGAAAAGTTCCATATCACATCTGCCAACACTTGAATTCAAATACGATTCCATTCAAGTCGAAAATATTTATATAATAATAATTCTGGTTTCATACAATAATATATGTTGAATAAAATATATAATATATATAATATGTAGGTAAGTTATGTACAAAAAGACAGTTAAGGCAAGTTGAGACCTTTTTGTTTTACCCACGGGAACAGGAAGTTCGCTTCCACGCATTGCCGGAGAGCATGACATTTTCTTTCGTTTACAAAACATGAACATACGGTGTCGAAGCGGCCCGCTCCTTCTTTGAACTTCTCTCATACCAAACATGTGTATCGATACACAAAACCGTCGACGTCGTGTTGTGACATATTCATGACATTGCCACAGATGAGAATTTATTTTATTAAGAATCGATTCGAATAAATAGTTCGAATTTCTATGTTCAGCTAAGCGAACCCAAAGTTCAGTCAACGAACTCTTTAAAATTATTAATATTTTTGAAGTTCACAAATTACGTGAGGCGTTTAGGGAGCGAGGGGTCGAGCCGTACCTCACTCAATCTCACGTGGGGTGATAGGGAGGTCTCGGCAAATATGACGTAATTTTGTTTTCCGTAAGAAACTGTGTAAAATTGCGAGAAAACTGGGTTAAATTAAGAAAAAAATGTTGCTCTGCTATAAAAGATGGCAAAAATATTGATCGCGGTTAATAATATGTTTCCATGATTCTAGACTACGTTCTTTAAGAAGTCTTTAAAATACCAGTCTTAATAAATATAAAGAATTAATAGCCCGGTCAAATTGGCCTAAATAAAGGGGTACCGTTGCATCAATTCACAACAAGCTGAAAATTTACAGGCACGTAAGGGATGCCACTTTAATGAAATCCTAAAAAGTCCCCATTGATCCCGTGTGTGCAAAAAAATTTATTCGATAAAAATAGCTCAGACTAAAATTATAGATCAGGTAATTATCTACTAAAATTGTCCTTATACTTTTTTCTCTAAGATTTACCATTTCACCAGGGACAGTATAAAATAAGTCCCAGCTGTACCCCCAGTGCTGACGTACGACACTGAATCCCTTGCATCACCGTGACAAGTCGCGCAGTTCACCGCACGTTGTGGGACTTTCCTTATCTCAGCTTCCGCTACTCAAAGTACATTATTCTTATGATACGTCACAACCGACTTGCGCCTTGCACCGACTCCCTACCGTCCCATTGTGGAACACTAGTACCGCCCCCACCGACTCAAACTCTATTCTATATTACCTTCCACATACACCCTTAACTTCTGTATTATTATACACCTATATCTGCGGGGAAGTATTAAAATGTACATGTTTTCTTCTTCGCCGTATCGAGTTCTCACTAAGTTTCATTGTACGTACTCGAAAGTTTCAGTCCTGAAACTCCCTGTAAATCTCTACGTCGTCACAGTCGATTGAATGAATAGTTTGTGTAGATTATAGACGCCCGACAACAAAAATCTAAAATCTACTTGGACTTATCCTTTTAAAAATATATCTTCAAAAAAGAAAGTAATTTTAGAGCGATGATTTTTTTTATTAAACTTGTTTAATTTCGAAATGCGGTACCGTGGAGTTTTTTTTAACATTAATGACCTTAGCTATCAAGCGTCTATAATTTACCGAGAGGAGTGGCGTAGTGATGAGAGCACTAGACTCGTATTCGGGAGGTACTGGGTTCGAATCCCGACGGGGACAGATGTGGCTGGAACTTTTTCCTGCTGCCCCTCGCCGAGAAACGGTAATTTCTGTGTCGGCCATCTTGTTGAAGTTTTCCATTGTTTCCCTCAATAATTCCAGATAAATATCGAGGTGGTTCCTTATTCAAGGCTATGGCCGAATACTTGTCAAACTCCTAGCTCAAAATTTGCCTACCTTATCCAAATGTCCTAAATTTTCTTCATTCGCTAATTGCTACTAATTAGTTGATGTTGAAAAAAACATAGAAAATAACGGGACGTGTGATAGATGGAAAATAGTAATGGTGCGAATGACGTCTGTTATGGCATAAAGTCGAGAAACGGACGTTAATCGCATTATTATTATTATTTTAGAATATTTTAAATAGTTCCCGCGTCTGCTAAAACCGTCTAAATGAATTTACAAGAGTTATTTTATTCGTTTTTAAATAATTCTGATTTCATGTACAAATTATGTTTCATATAGGTATTACACAAAATGAAATTAAGAATATTGAAATTCGCACATAAAAAACATAACATAATCACCTTGTCACATTCGCTGTAATACGTAAAATTCAATAAATATTCTTTTGTCTGGCATCATATAGTGGCGTGTGTGAGTCGGAGGACTGGTAAATATTTTGAGCCGGAATGAAACTACCTTCCGCCCCCGTTTTCGAGGATGCTGAACACGATGACGGTGTTAGAATTTCTCGTTGGATTGGCCCAACCTCTAAAAATGGCTAAAAGCCATCCCCAAGAAGGGTTAAACGCGATTTCTGCAAAAAGAAGTACTTTACCCCCGTTTTCGAGGATGCTGAGCACGGTGATGGTGTTGAAAATCTAGTAAATCGCGTTTAACCCCTCTCGGTGGTGGTTTTTGGCCGGTTTGAGGGGTTGGGCCACCCCAACGAGAAATTCTGACGCCACCATCGTGTTCGGCATCCTCGAAAACGGAAGAGGAAGGTAGTTTCATTCCGACTCAAAATATTTACCATTTTCAAGTTTTTTCCGACTCACACACGCCACTAATATCAACACATCAAATTTTAATGCCACAGACAGCAGTTCAAACAAATGCGAACAGATAAAACAATTGCAATTTTACATAACAGATACAATATATGTTTTAATGTTTTATAATACAATTGCATAAAATGATACTATGCAAATTTTACAGATAATGAATTGCATATTTATTTCGTTACTTAATTATTCTGAACAAGACTGTTAACTATTCCGTTGAAGATAATTTGTATGTCTATATTCAAGAAAATTTATTCATTTCCTACTGTACTTGACTGAGCAGCCATCTAATCATCTTTATTAACTTCATAAGCGTTTCTCAAACAATTCTTGTCTTTCATTTTGATTTCAGTTAATTCTATCACCTTAGTTTTGACTTCAGTGATTTGTTTACTTAGTAGTTTCTGAAGTTGGTTGCAGAGAAAAGTTAATTCTTTATACTAAAAATACCACCGGATTAAATTAATTATATCAAGCTCCTGAAAATAAAACACTTCATGAAGTATTGTCAAATACAGATAATTGACTTCGTCACTCGTATCTTGGAATGTTTCTCTTTTGAAAATAAAATACAAAAAAAATATTTTAAAATCAATTATTTAAATGATTAAATTTTTGAAGTGAAACTTCTTTAGGCGCGGTAGGGCAAATGGGTCTAAATTGAAAAAAAGTGAAACGTTTCCCCCTCTCCGACTTCAACCGACAGTTCAGAAGAGTGGGATAATAGTTTCTACTTTCTCTGTCAAAGTGCCATGCTCACTCTATACGCATGCGCAGTACGTACTGTGTGTATACATAGCATTTTTTCTAGCCACGGTAACAAATTCCACATAACCGTTTTCTAATCCTGAAATATTAGTCATCAATAAATGATAGAACTTAAGAAATTTCACTTCTAACGCGCAAAAGTCTTTTTTAACTATAGAATAATAATAATAATAATTTTTATTGTATGTAAAGAAAAATACATCGCAAACAAAAAATCGTTTAGGAATTTTCCAGCCCTACTTGGCTATTGCCAGTGAGATCGCATTATTATTTAAGAGTTGCAGCAAACAGGTTGTAGTTATTGATTTGAACATTATATAACCTATTTTATTATACACTAAAAACGATTAATATATGAATTAGTACTTAAAAGTTCTTGCGATAGTATTTTTGAGGATTTCAAGTGCTATGATCTTAGAAATCTAATATCCCACCAAAAACAAATACCTATGTGAACAAAAGTTCGATACAGCAAACAAGTGTTTGCCTCCTTGTATAAAAATCTATGTTAAACACATGTATACGCAGTTTAAAAAAATATTCTTTCAATCGATCAATTATTTTTCAAATGGAATCGATTTAAAATTCTACAATGCTTTTCTTATGGAGAAACCCACATCTGTCCCGCCAGTACCTCCCGAATGCGAGTCTAGTGCTCTCACCACTACGCCACCCCGCTCGGTTATAATGATCAAATATAATCAAATAGCTTAAAATAAAGTTTAGTCCAGTCAAGTAATAACGATAGAAAATCAAGTCAAGTCGTGAATTTTTAAAAAACTACAGAGTTCAAGTCAACTCATGTAAACTACCTATTTCAGTCGACGAATTGCTTCTGAACACCTTAAAGCCCACTGCACTCGAGAGCTACAGGACGCTGGCACCTCATATATGGAATTTCAGTTGACCAATTATACCATTTAAAAGGTCAGAAAATGGTCATAAAAGGTCACTTAATTTCATTAATTGGTCAGCAATAGAACATTTTTTATTAGCGGTTTAAGTTTTTCAAGGCCATCCAGAAATTCCAGCACCCCATTATTAATTAAATTAAAAATAATACATGTGCCTCATAGAAAATTGTGTGCTGATAATTGGTCAGCTAAAATAAATAATTGGTCAATCGATTTTCATTAAAAAATCAATAATTAAGTTGTATTCGCGCTACTCTTATTTGAAATATTATGGTGGAGGTGCCGTGATTATTACCCGTTCCTCACCACATCTTGTCGGCATTGAATTCAAAAAAGAAAATACACTGGTTTTCAAATGACTTAACAAATAAGTAAAGTAAAATTTTTTTTGTTGATTGTAACTTTTATCTCAACATAACAAAGAAAATTTTTGTTGGATAATTGCAAAAATTAATCTTTGTTTTATACATAAGCAATTATAACGTGCTGCCGCTTAAAATTACAAAACATTGTTATATTATTATATTAAACAGTGGAATGTTTATCATATGCGTTCTGATAAAGATTTCATGTGTGTTCATGTTATTCTAATGTTGGCGCACAGTGAATAAGTGTAGAAAAGCTTACACAGATGATCTTAAGTCAATCAGAAGAAATAATAAATCGAACACGTGTGCGAATTGTTAAACAGAAACAACGATAAAAAAAACCGTGTTTTACCTAATTATAAGAATCCAATTCGTGTAGACAAATTTTTGAAAAATGTGGTGAAGAACGGGTAATAATCACGGCACTTCCACCATATAATTTTAAATAAGAGTAGCGCGAACACAACTTAATTATTGATTTTTTAATGAAAATCGATTGACCAATTATTTATTTTAGCTGACCAATTATCAGCACACAATTTTCTATGAGGCACATGCATTATTTTTAATTTAATTAATAATGGGGTGCTGGAATTTCTGGATGGCCTTGTAAAACTTAAACCGCTAATAAAAAATGTTCTATTGCTGACCAATTAATGAAATTAAGTGACCTTTTATGGCCATTTTCTGACCTTTTAAATGGTATAATTTGTCAACTGAAATTCCATATATGAGGTGCCAGCGTCCTGTAGCTGCACTCGAGGCTGGATTTGCCGCTAGATTCCTTGCTAGATTTGACCACTAATTTTCTAGCGCTGGTGTTCTTGATTGTTCTTATGTGCTCGCTTCACACGAGACGTTTTATCAAGCCTGTTTTGCAGGTAGGTTCGGTGCGCGCGCAGTGATAGGAAGGTAACAAAAGTGGACATTTGTTGTCTCTGAACAGAACACACGCTATGGCACAGTGTTTGTTTGTGGGCTTTTGGCCATGTCGCCCACGTGACAATATATTGTCTCCCGATTGGTTCTTGCTCAGAGCAAACCGAGAGCCCCTGTTCTAATTTTAAAAACTATCTTGTGAGCTAGCAGGCGAGCCCGCAGTGACGTCATGTCCAGCCTCGTACCGAGCCTGCCGGCCAACAGAAATACTGTAGTGTTGTCGTTAACTGGCAGGATCGCCATGTAGTGTTGGTGGTTAATCAGGTTCTTTTAAATTAGTAAAACTATTGAATTTGATTTAATAATCATTTATTTACAATACCAACGTCGACCTACGCCAGCTCGCGCTGGCATAACCACGTGCGTCCACCACCTGACTTCTTCCTTCCTTCCAAATAACCATATATTTGTATCATTCAAAATGCAAACGTCGCGCTATTAACTAGAGCGATTATTACTAACCGTTTTAAGTTAACATATCTTGCAGTTCTACATTTCAAATGATACTATAGCCTACTTACTGATGTATCCACTACAATACAAGAATGTTTCTGGTAGTGTTTCCAGCCTCGTCTGCAGCGGCCTTAAGGTTAAGAACAGGTGTTTCCTGTTTTCAATTTGAAAGATTTAACGAACGCACTGTACACTGTTTCATGCAACATTAGATGTATGTTGTAAACTTTCGCCCTGTCCACGCAACCAAGTATATATTTTCGAATCCCCCGGCACACATACACACGCGTGCGTAAAACTTTAAAAGTTACTGACAAAATTTGTCAAGTTTGTGTTTCCGGTTTGCGGTAAACTTGTCCGACCGAAATGCGACCGACACGTCGGAGTTCCAATGTTATTTTTATTTCTTCAGTTCAGTAAGTTTGCCGGCCGCTTATAACAAGTCACGCAGCCTAAGAATGAACGTTGCAGCGGCTCTTTGGAATTATTTAAAATATGTTTATCTATGTTTCGAAAATTTATTCATAACCAGAGCTCATAACTCACGATCGTTCATTATCGAATAGTGAATCTAGAACTTTATTTTATATACCTACGCAAACGAAATAAACGACTGTATTCGTGTTTCTTTTGTTATTATTATTAAAAACAAATTATCATAATTTAATATTAATACGACCAAACGCGTGTTTGTAAATGTAACGTTAGAAAATAAAATAAATAAAAAAAATTTTAATATAGGTACCACGTTTTTAAAACGAACTAAAAAGTATAAAATAATATTTTCAACTTATAGGATTTGAAACGAAAAAGTGGGGCGCAAGCGACGTTATAGGTATATGAAGTGTAGAGAGTAGAGCTTATTAGTGAAGAAATCTATTTATGAGATAAAACGAATAATGCTCCCCACGTTTTTCGATTCAAATCCTACAAGTTAAATAAATTATTTCATACTGTTTAGTTCGTTTTACAAACGTAAGTATATTAAAAAAAATGTTTTATTTATTCTAATTATTTTCTTCTTTGTATAGTTAATAAAAACGTGGTAAAGACAAAAATACATCGTAAAAAAATAAAAATATATTATGGCTATTTCGTATTACAGAATTTGCGCAAGTAGTTTTTTTATACATACAAAAACAGAAATAAACACTGTATAAATTCGATTTTGCCTAATAAATCGCGCACGCGAATCGGTTGTCTTCGTCGATTGCACACTGTGTTATGGAAATTTAAAGATTGGGTATTTTCTGTCTTAAAATAAAAGATTGAATTTGTTCAAAAACGGATGCCATTTAAAATATTAGTCAGTTTTTTGACATTAATACTTTGTGAAATGCAACGCCTTCTAACTTCACGATTTGTTATAAATTAATGTGTAGTATCAAGCATGTATGTTGTAGTTATTGATAATAACAATCATGTCTCAATGGTGTGCGAGAGGTCCCGGGTTCAAATCCCAGTTGAGCCCAGTATTGTTCGTTCCTGTTTTTCCTTTTTTAGCAAAAATTGGTTGTCTGTAAAGTCGGTTTACGGACGATAGTTTTACGTGATAACGTATTCCGCTCGAATATCATATTTAATAATACACAACCTAAATTTTAGTAGCTGTCAAACTTGGGCCGATCGTGCTTCTCTATCGCTTATACTGCGCTCTCGCTTACACGCACAGGGTCAGGCGGAACGTTATACTTTTTCGTGCGTGCAGCTGGTGTTTCATCAATTTATAAGACGTTATCACGTCAAAAAAATCAATATTGCTCAAAATTTGATAACATTGTTTTAGTATTTTTCAGTAGTATATATTTTTTCGGTAGTGTATATTTTGCTCTAGATAAATGTTAGTATTAAACCTTTATAAATAGCGATATCTATAGGCAAGGTCAATGGTTCAGTGGTAGAATACTCATCTGCCACGCGGTTCGATTCCCAACAGTTGCGCAACACATGTTATTTTTATTGTTTTTGAGTTGCAAATCACACGATTAATTTTTTGGTTTAATAATCATATTATATTATGAATAAAATTTTCGAATCATTTATCAGACAAATTAGTACAAAATTTATTTGATAGATAAAAAATAGCGAAAAGAACTTCGTTCCAACCGGGTGTTCCTCGACACCTCTCATCTTTTTTTCAATTGTCTCACTAATAGATCAGTTGAAAATTACCAGAATTATTTTTTGTCATACACCTTGTATTATAAAATATGTGGTGTCATTAATTTGCCAGACCGTACAATCCATTCGTTCAAGTCGACGTTTCGGAAAAAGATCTTGGGCACTGATTCAAAAAATCTTCGATTCGTTAGTTACGAGTCCAACTTAATCAATTTAATAAATAAAATTATCGACCAATTTTTCAGACAAATATATTAACACAAAATTATAATTAATACATTATTTTTTCAATATTTGATAATTCAAAACTTAAAGCGATTTTTTTTCAAAAACCAATTAGAAACTAATTATTAATTAATTTTTATATTTTTGGATCAGTTCTAAAGAAGGTCCAAATCCGGACCAAAACGTTAATATATTAATTATTATTTTTTGTTAATATATTTGTCCGAACAATTGGTCGATAATTTTATTTATTGAAAAGTTCTAATCAGACATTAATCAAAGATTTTAATCAATTTAAGTGTCAATTAAATTTTATTTTATTAAGCTTGTTTAAAATTTAACCGGGTGTGGCTAATGCTCGGTTAAGTTAAAAAAAAATAAAATAAATGTAGTTGTTTTCTCGATAAGTGGTAATATTACGAAGATAGTTTATCAGTTAAATGCGATCTGCACCCAGTGTAATTGCCTTTCCTGATTCCATCCTTTACCTTGCTAGTTTTTACATGACAACATCACATTACTCACAAACATATTGTTAATTCGCTGATAACACGCCGTACAAACTGCAAGGCAAAAATAAGATAAAAAATAACAACATACTTAACTGCCTCACGGTACAAATGTATTAACTAGGCTGTACAAGTCATGGCCTAACAAATCATCCGAATTAGCATTTTCTTTTAAACAAACAAAACATATAAATAAACGTCAAACTTTCACAATACGCTAAAAATAAAATGAAGTAGTAATTAGGGTTGACAGAAAATTGTTTCACAAAATATTGTTATTTGTTTTTTTCATGTCACGAATTATTATAACATCCTGTGTCATTGTGATTTAAATTAATTAAATTCTACATTTGCTTTATTAGTTTAATCTTTTATACAGGCATCGTCTAATTTTTGTTTTTATTTTATGCACCAGCCGTAAAATTTGCCCGCGAATATATTTATTTTTATAATAATAAGCAACAAGCATACATTTTACGTCAGCTGGTATAAAGTCTCGGTAACACAACACGGTTTGTAGTGCCTAAAAATATTAAGTGTACAAACTCAGAACGGGCCATAGTAAAATAACCCATTGTTACATTTTCAAGAAAGAAAATATACCAGCCTGTGCCATGTTCAGCTTACTATCAAACACATCCTTGTAGACTGCATAAAATACTTCCAGGCCAAATATGACTGCATACTTCCAGAAAACATAAAACAAATATTAAATAATACGCAATCCAATATCGATAAAATAACCAAATTTTTATAAGAAACCGGACTTATCAATCAGCTATAACACGTCAAACCAATACTATATCTGCTTCTTCTCTTCTTATACCCTGTTGCTCCTGTTGATTTTAAATTAAAATTAAATATTAAGATAACACATTATAATATTATATCGTTCTTACTTTTTTTGTTACCATATACTTACCAGTGATTGTCTTCCATAGTGTTTAACCACAGAAATTACATACCTACAATGTATAATGTGTTAATGAACATAGCTGTCGAAGCACTATTTTTCTAAATTAAAAAAAAAGTTGCGAATGATGTCGAGCATTTTTCAAGTGAATACTTCTTTAAAAACGTTTCCCTATGTAACGGATTTTGTCACGAAATTGTACTATTAGTAACCCTATATAAACAATGATTTGTAAGCATTGGTAGCTCAGTGATGAAATGTTGACATACCAAGCGGCCGGCCCGGGTTCGATTACCGTCAGATGCGCGCAACAAATTTTTATTTTATTTTATTTTTTATTATTTTTAAGTATGCCTATTATATATAAAATTTTCGACTAATTTATCAGAGTAATACTTGAGCTAAGAAAACAATATTTGCAGTAAACCTGTGAAAATTTTGTTGTCTGCTTGTACCTACTTTCTAATTTAATATTTGCTTAAAACCTGCGAAAAAATTAAAAATGTGTTACGAGAACGCATTACAGAAGTGAAACTTCTAGTTGCAAATCATACGATTGCATTTGGACAAGTGGAAAAAATGTGTTACGAGATAGTTTCAAAGTTCAGATATTTCGTCTGTACAAGTTAATCTGAACGTGAAACTATCTCGAAACACATTTTTTCCACTTGTCCAAATGCAATCGTATGATTTGCAACTAGAAGTTTCACTTCTGTAATGCGTTCTTGTCCCGCCTAGTTTCACCCGGGTGCAAAAGAACGAATGGGGGGGAGGGACTTGAGTTCGCATGTTCATCTTCGTTTACCGAGTTGAATGTTGTGTCCAAAGTTCATGATGATTAGAGTTACCGTTCAAAAGTTTTTGTCGGACGGACAAATTTTGAGTTATATTTTGCAACATTTTCCATTGATGCTCCGCTCCTATTGGTCGTAGACTCGTATCGTGATATTATATAGCCTATTGCTTTCCTCGATAAATGGGCTATCCAACAAAACAAATTTCGATTCGAACCAGTAGTTTTAGAGATAAGCGCGTTCAACCAAACAAACAAACCCTTCAGCTTTATATATTAGTATAGATTTTTTTAAACAGCGTTACGCGCTATCATAAAACGATATTCTACTAACTAAAAAACGTAACGTGACAACATCATAGCGTCACGCCAATTGCACGTTTTTACTCCCATCCAAAGGCGCCAGTAGATATTTCACATCAAAATATCGTTTCAGTCGATCAATTATTTTTTTAACAAATCCATTTGAAGTTCTACGTCTTAAGGAGAAATATGTGTGGTCACAATCCAAGATTTTGTGACAAAACTTTTTGCAACTCATCATAAATTATATTACATTACAGAATAGATATAAAAATAATAAACTTTCCAGAAATTACTTCCATTTCTACTAGTGTTTTCAGTGAATAAAATCGGTTTATATTTTCAAACGCCATATGACGACTTCTCACTAAGTACAAAAAAGGTAATTTAATGAACACTTTTGCAATATCAAAGTTTTATTGAAAAGCAATAAAAACGTTTACACATTTTACTACTTTTCTTGTGGGTGGGTCGGCCAGAAGAACACTTTAAGGGTTATGGATATAGTTTGAGGACTTCTAGTTTATAAATGTAATAACGAATCGCAATTGTCAAAGTTTATATCGGGTTCCCGACAACTAACTTGTGTAAAAGTTTGATGGAAAGCTCCTGCAGAATGTGTCATTAAGAGAAGCTTAAGAAACGCTCTCAGCTCTCTGATGCTGGATTCTCTCAGTTTTAATCCATTATGCAACGGGAGCGAGCAAGACGACACTACTTCTGATTCAGAACTTTCTCAACTAATATTATATTTATATTGTCCTTGCATTCACTCACTGATTTGCTTCCGGACGGTTCTATTAATTTATTAATTATTATTTTAACGATTTACAAAATCTATATATTTAAAACACAAGCCCTAAATCTCTAGACAATCCGCGAGCCATCCCTACTAAACCGATTGACACATTTTTTTTTAAACTGAAGCCTTTAGTCCACAGATATGTTATCGCTATTTTTTTTAGGTGAAATTTCTTTAAAAGGGGTGATTTCAAGCGATAATAGTAAAAAAGACGAGGGGGTAGCGGGGTGAAGAGGAACAAAAAGAGAGAAAATCCTTCGATGTTCACGAGACATGAGTGTGAGAGAAATGCAAATCTGCACGTATGTCGGAGATTTTACAAACAGTTTGACAAGTCGACTTTGACAATTGAAGTGAATATTTAAATTAGTTAGTTTTTTAGCGGAAATATTCCAAATATTAATAGACAAATAAATTTTATTTTATTTTCCAAACAATTTAAGAACGTGTAAGTTCATATTAATTTAATGCCAAAATAGAGTTTTTAAATATTACATGGACTGTACCAAGTCTAAAATTTGGTCTCAGATCAGAAAAAAAATAGTGAGAATCGTAAAAGTATCAAATGAGGTTAGATTTTCTAAAAATGAATTGTGACAGCTCTTGCGGGGTAACCATGACAACGATGAACAGATCTCATACATTTTCTTTGAATTTATAATCAATTAAATATAGAGACAACTTGATAGGTCAAGCTAAATCAAAAGAAAAATAACTGTAAATGGAAACTAATGAGGAATAAAATTATTGTCTATAGGTCTGTATCAAAATATCGATTTTTGAAAACAATATGAAAATACATGCAAAAGGTTTTGCACGGGTACACTAGTTTCTATTAATTTTCTTTGGTCTGTTCATTATGAAATTTAGTTAATAAATCCGACTTTAACAATAATATTTCGGTTTTATAAATCTTAATCTAAAAACATTTCAAATGAATAAAAATAAATATTTCGAAACACCCGTTTCTTACACCGCAGAAACCCGTTTCTTCCACCATAAGATTCAATAATGTATGTCACTAGTTTATTATTTTATTTTTCTAAAACTATAGTAAGGTATCCGAAATTTAAGAAGTCACTCATCATTATAGTAAGGTTTGCTAATGAAGCGGCAAGGCAATGAAACAATGTATAGCATACCCGTCGCCTTGCATAAAAGCAATGCTGCTTATATTACATTGTAGAGTTTAAGTGTACGACTCATTCCCTAAATTTTGACTATAGACTATAGACATACATAAATCTATCATAAAGAGGTAAAGTTTGGATTTGGGAAATAATCTCCGAACTTTCTCATCCGATTTCAATTTTTTTTTCACCAATACCTATATATTATCGCGTTAAAGTAAAAGCGCTTTTCGTGGAGACCAATTTTGCAACATAAGTCGATAAAAAAACGAACACAATCTACAAGTTCGGGAGAAGCCGGACCATGCCGTTAGTAGATATAGGTATATAAAATATACACTTACTACGCTCATTTCTTGAAAAATATTTGTCAGGTGAACGTTTGCTTGTAGTTGGTAAGCAAACAGTTTAATAAACACCGAGTAAGTAAGTAATTAGTCGACAACAATTTCGTGTGGTAAATGCAGTTATGCAACAGTGAACAGAATGAACAAGAGAGACCATAATTAAATTATAAACTTGTACATTAATCTTGTATTTGCATTCTTCATTTATGAATTAATGATTTTATAAACAGTTTGAGTCATTAGTTCTAATTAGTTGTTTTATAATTAAAATAAAATAAAGCTCACACCGCGTATATGTATTTATTTTTTCCAAAACAATATTGAAATATATTGTTAACTCGTGTTATAATCTTAACTTTACAAATTTATAATAAACAAAATAAAATATAACTTTTAAATTTTTATATGACATAAACTTGTTAAGTACCTATATATTATGTAAAATATGGCTCCATGAAGCAAAAAATTTATAGAGCAATTATTTAAACAGTTTTTGTTCTTTTCAATGGAGACATGGAAACAAAAAAATGGTAGTTAACAATAGCCTCACTTTTTTAACAATAAATAAAAAAAATGTTTTTCAACGGAACTTTATTCTTTCAGGTGTTAAGATGACACCATAATTTATTCAAATGTTTAAATTTTTATTTAATACTATAAAAAATTATTTTATTTGTTGTATTCTCTCAACAGGCAAACCGCTCGCGCTGTAACTGCCACGCGGAACCCTATTTTTTACGTTATATTAAAACTATAAATTAATAATAGAGACAGAATGCGGGACTTTTTTATTGGAAATCTTTTTTTGCAATTTCCGCTATCGCATATAGTTTTTGAATAATTCTCAAAAATCTTAGGGGCTTATTTTAGTTTTTTGTTAATAACAAATGCAATTTTTGTCAGCAAAAAAATCATAAAAATTCATAAAAACGTCTTTTGCGGAATATTTTTCTGAATCGAATATTTTTGAAGACTTGGAACTATTTTTCGCAAAAAACCCGCTTTTCGATTAGACTACAATCATTCTTTGAAGCTATAGGCTGTGTGCACGAAGCCTACTAGCGCCGCTAGTGGGTAATAGAGAATTGTTTAACTCACGTGTTATGTAAATCGCGACATGTTTCTATGGTGATAAGTCAAAAACTTTAGTTGGTCATGATGCGTCAAAAAAAAAAGTAATAAGGAAAACTGATGTTAGTTTGTTTACACTGACAGCGGAACGTCAAATTAGGGCGCCAATGGTCTTTATTTTACTTAAATCGCCATCAGCGCAACAGCCCGAAACACAATAAGCATTTCTTGTTTTCCTGTGTTTTCTTTGTAATTAAAAAACTTCATGAAATTGTAACTATTTTCACTTTTAATAAACATTACTCACTGACATACGGAAAATTAGAGCTTGAAGTTCTCTCTAGTGCTCACCACAAACGCTCGCATCAAAAAATTTGTAACTCCGCCTCCCTGTACATAGAACATACTTGTTAACGGAGACGCAGATGGAAAACTCAAGCTACATACGGGCAGTTAACATATTACTAATTGAATTGATCAAAGAAACTGAATCATCTAAAACGAACTTAAGTCTCACTTTGTTAACAAAAATATTTACAAATGGATATTCATAGAGTAACCCAAAGATATTAATACAAGATTGTAACATGAAATGTAATATGATGTGGTATAAACATTAAACGCATTTTTCAGGCTTTTTATAAGTCCTGTATGAAAAACAACAAACCGAAAAATAAACCATTGTGTCTACATTAACTGAAACAATGTACGAATGTGCATGTATAAACATTACATGGCCGTACAAAAGAAAATAAAACGACTTAATTGTTGCGGAACATGTTAAAATTGTTTTTACTCAGGGGCGTACGTCTATTAAAAAATCTTAAAAATCATTAGGTATATAACAACAGTGGATTTCGATTTTTAAACACTTTTATTTAGCTTGAATCCGTATATTTCTTTGTTCTGCGTTTCTTTGTTTCAAATTTTGCAGCTTTTTCAACTACTTCCCGTTATCCGATTGAGATGAAATTTTGCATAGGTATGTAGTTCCGATGGACATAGAATATTATAAGAACTAACTGACCATTGCGGATGCAAATCGCACTTTTAATATGGCACACTAAAAACTTAAAAATAAAAATAGATAATAAAACTTTTAAATTAAACGCTTTTATTGTACAATCGATAAAGTACTAAAAACTAGAAAATAAATATGAGTCACCATAGGGGGCTTTGATTAAACTAAAATAAAATCATGGCAGGCATTTTGTGGAAAACTTTTACTTGTTTGAGATTGGAAATAATATTCAGCTTTCGAATGCCTTCTTCGACTATAATGTAACTATAAATGCCCCCACGATTTAATTTTAGTTTAATATGGTGACTGATATTTATTTTCTAGTTTTTAGTACTTTATCAATTGTACAATAAAAACTTTTCACTTAAAAGTTGTTTACCTATTTTTTTAAAATACTTTAATTATTTTCAAAAAGCTTGTATTTTTTGTCTTCTTCACAACAAATCTATTACCAAAATCTATATATTCTAAAAAATGCGAGTGCTTAAGAAGTAAAACTCTCTCAGTCTCACTCATAACTACATATAAATAAGAAAAATGAGTATAGAGTATAGAAACGGCGACTTCCGTTACATTTTATCTGTAAAGACTTCTGCACACGAGGCTGTTTTTTCCGCTGGAATCACTGCTGGCTGGCGCGCTGGCTGCGAAGATGGAAATGACATCACTGCGGGCTCACATACGTGATCACAAGATGGAGCTATTTTTCGTGCTAGTTTGTCTGCTTGTTTTGAGCAAGAACCAGTCAGGAAACAATATCTTGTTATATAGGTGACATGGGCAAATGCCCACATATAAACATGGCGTCATATAGTGTGTGTTCTGTTCAGAGACAATAAACGTTCACATTCGAACTACCATTGCGCGCGCACCAAACCCATCTACAAAGCAAGCAGCATCAATACACGCATTGTTTGAAGCAAGCATATAAAAGTCATCACGAAACCCAGTGCTTGAAACCTAACAGCGATATCTAGCAAAAAATCTTGCGGCAAAATCAGTCTCGTGTGCAGCGGCCTTAAGAATCAAAGAGCATGAAGAATATAGAGTGCTAGTGTATTACTGCGAAGTTCAAATTTGTTTGATAGAGAAAGAATGAATAAGTCTTTCTCTGACAGGGACAAAATGGCTTAATAGTTTTGTCTTCGTCACGCTCCTTAGGCCCTATATAGTGTGTTACGTAAATTTTAAAAAACGAAGAATTGTCAAATTTTTAGGAAATATGTTTAAAATGCTTTTTAGATAAAAATATGTTAGTTAAGTGGAGCGTACCATTTGAGTTTAATCAAAATTAATATATTAGACAATTTTGTAGTTTAATCAATTATTTCAAGATAATTTGGTTGTCAGTTTTTTCAAAGTCAGAGAGAGAGAGAAAGATCGACGTCAGCAAAATTCATTCCTTCTCTGACAAGCAAATTTGGTTGCACAGTAGTACACTAGATCTCCATATGTATAGCTCGTTGAATAAAACACAGGAAAACACACACGCATTTACAGATTATAAAAAAAGTAAAATCAGACCAGCATTAGCATAATAAATTATTCTGAAATAATCATAGAGATATAAAAGTAACTAGAGTTCGCTAATTCATATGCTTGCCATAAATGACAGTGTCCTTAGTTGAGAGAGAGACGCTGCAGAAAACCCAGAAAACCAGATATTTGTTTACTCAAATCAGCATTGTTTTGTATCATTGGTTACCATGGAGATAATGAACTTTTCTCTCTCTGAATTGCAGACACTTTCACGGCTCACTCGCGTACTCTAGTCTAATATCTCTATGGAAATAATTTATCAAACGACAACATAATTTGAAATATTAAACTAACATGTCACCTATATAATATGTTATTACCTAGAAACCTATAAACAAATAAACCTTTACCAATTTGACAGTTTTCGAAAATTTGCACAGCAGACTTCATAGGCCCTTCTGAAAGTGACGAAGATTGTGCACATCTTTTTTTCCCGGAATTAGACTCACGCAGCCCCGACTAGCTCTCTATGTAATACCTCTTTGATAAAAATTCTTTTAAAATCACTGCAACTTAAGAAGTTTTACTTATAAAATTACTTTTACGTATACAGATTTAAAAAAATGCAGGCTGCGCAGATTTAAGTAATAAATTCATTTTTTGTAAAATATTTCGCACACGCGCCACTGGTGGAACTATAGAAAATGGTTAGAGAACATGCAAAAAATGTTGTAGCTAAATACTGTAGTAATGATAAATATCAACAGATGGTTTATGTTCCGTGTAACAAAAACACAACGCATGTAGAAACAACATTCGCTCCTCTGCAGTCCTCACTGGGCGGCCGATATCGATCTCATTTATGCTGTCCGTTTGCAAGCAAAAAAAATATGTAAACACTGGCTGTCCGAAGCTGACCGACAAATTTGCTACGCAAAAAAATCATCTCGCTTTCTAAAAGCGCCAACAATAATGTTATATTAACTGAATTTTCAACGTTCAGTACCTACATAAATTATATTATAGTGGAACAAACACATATGGAATTTTGACGTTTAAGAAAATCTCCTACTACACGCATAAATTATATAAATAATAGCGGTTCGTCCCGGTTTCAACCGGGTGCGATAGACATAATTCTGCAAAATGTATTTCGTTTGCGGCCCGGCGTCTAAACTAATAGCTTTGAGAAATTTCTACCAGATTTGCTTCTGAACTAATAGCTTTGAGCGAATTCTAACAGAAGTCGCTACTTTGTACTAAAACAGTTCTTTTTTGTTTGCTTCTGAACTAATAGCTTTGAGTAAATTCTATCATATGTTGTTACATGTCACTAAAAAAGTTCTTTTTGGGAAAACATCGTAATGTTGTATAAAGTATTTAATAAAAACTATATCCTATAGTGTAAGAAACATTTACCAAATCATTAAATTCGGCTCAGTGGTTTCGGAGATTAGCGCGGCCAAAATTGTGACACAAGGATTTTATATACAGTCAAACCTGAGTGAGTGAGAACTGAGTAAGTGAGATAACTCTCTAAATGAGAGTAATTACCGGGTACCGTCTTTGTAACTCTCTAAAACCTCTATAAGTGAGAAACAGAAACCTCTATAAGAGAAAGACGTTTTTCACTCATGGACCTCTATAACTGAAACTACTATTTGCATGTACCTCTATAAGCGATAAGCGAATGTATTAATAGTTCCACGAAATTTAAGAATGAGTCATAAATAAGTGAACAAACACTGTTTTTGTATAGTTTTTATAGACCTCTATAATTGAGGAAGGCCACTCCTGTACCTCGATAAGCCAGAAACTTGGATTAGTGAAAAAAATTGGTTGTGTGTAAAGTCGGTTTACGGACGATAGTTTTACGTGATAACGTATTCCGTAATACATAACCTAAACCTCCCAAAATTTGGTTTCAATCCGCTTATCCTTGGTGTCGGAATGATAAGAAATGTCAAAAGTGACGTTTGCAACTTACAAAGTATTATGTTCTAATAATAATTAGTTATTCCAATACTTAACTTAGCAGGCTTTGCATTTCACAATATACTAATGTCAAAAAATTGAATTAAACATTAGAAATGCAGCTGTTTTCATGTTAAGACAAGACATACGTTTGTTTCTAATTTCCATGTACGGCAAACAAAGACAACCGACCGCGTCGCGCCATGCATTAGACAACATTGCATTTATACAGCTATTTTTCTATATAAATTTGTATAAAATATTTTTCTATATAAATTTGTATAAAAAAACTGTTTAGGCAAATTCTGTTATACGAAATCTATGTAAAATGTTCTCCTCTTTCGTTTAAGACTGGTTTCAAACCGATCTGATTTAAATTGAGCGAGAAATTAGCAAAAAGCACGCACAGGGTCAGGCGGAACGTTAGGAACGTTAGGAACGTTACGTTACACTTTTTCGAACATGCAGCCGGTGTTTTATCAATTTATAATATTGGTGATTCATCAATTTATAAGACGTTATCACGTCAAAACCTCCATAAGCGAAAAAGAGATTTCGGTACCTTGAACTCTTGCTTATCCAGGTTCGACTGTATATATAAAGAGGGACACGAATTAATTAATTATATCAACAAGCCGTAAGGTGGGTCGTGACTCTACAAGTGCGACCCATGAGGTTCAAACGATGAACTTCTCACTTTGTTTTTAACAAATTAGACCCAACAAATCTTTTTCAAAAAATACAAAAATACACTTTTTTACCGTCTTTTTGTTTGTTCCCTGGATCGATTTCGATAAAATTTATTTCGGATTGTATCGTCGTGACTGAATACACTTCGACTGGTATCCTAACAAAGTCATCAACATTTTTTTTCGAGAGATCCACTTTTATGCAATAGTTTTAATTAAACTTTTTTTGGGCCATATCGACTTTAATACGCTCCGATCGTCGCCCTAACAAAGTCGATAACGTATTTAATTCGCAATGTTTCGTGTAAAATTCACATTTTTGCGGAGTTTTTGTTTAAACAAAAAAAAAAAACGACTAGACCAATTGTAGTTAAACTTCCTTTGAATCATATTAACTTTAATACGTTAGCACCCCAACGAAGTTGATAATAATTTAAATTTGCTAGATTTCGTGCAAATTTACTTTTTTGCACTATTTTGCCCTATTTTTGTTTAAATGAAAATAACAACAGAATTGATTTTGAAAAAAATTCTTTCATATCGTATTTACGTTAATATACACGTCGATTGGCGCCCTAACATAGTCGACAGATTTTTCTCAAGATTTCGTCTTAAAAAGAAATGACCACACACACGCACATACTTCTTTTCAAAAATAGTGTAGAGACCTTGAAATAAACATTTGTTGAAAGTTTTGATTTCGATTTTCGGAATCATTACTCATTACTATCCAATGAACTAAGAAGTCAGAAATATATAATATACATTACTAGCGGCCCGTCCCGGCTGGCCCAGGTGCAAAACTGTTTTGGAAATATTATATTGACCTTCCCATCTATACAGCAGAACTATCAAAGTGCATTGTTTTGATGTATCTCTAAAGATTTGGCCAGCAACCAGCGTTAGCCAAGCGTACGAAAACAGTGTTTTTTGACAAAAAACCGTCATAGTTTAGCAAAATACAATTATATACAAATACAATTATATACAAAAATCTTCCTCGTTTATCGCCCTTTCTATTAGTGAAAACCGTATGAAAATTCGTTCGATTATTTTTTGAGTTTATCGCGTTCAGACAGACGCGGCGGAAATACTAAGTACGTTTGTTGTTTTGTTTCATATTTTATTAACTGATTGCCTAATAGACTAATCTTTCAAATTAGTGGTTTGGTCTGATAACTTCAGGTACATTTATAAAATATCTACAATGCTTCGTTCTTCTATCTTTAATGCTTAATATCAAGGGCGTAGATTTTTTTTTCTGGGGGGGGTTAAGCAAAAAAAACAATATTTTTTTAATTTTATTAATATCACACAAGAATACTCACGAAGGAAGGTGTCAAGCAAAATATTATTTCCTAAACCAATTTTACAATTTTTTTTCAAGAAGTATTTCAAAATTTTATTTTTTAGCCAGGTATTTGTATTATTTTCAGTTCTTTTTTATTATAATCTTGTGGGGGTGTAAACCTCTCTTTACCCCCCTTATCTACGTCCTTGCTTAATGTAGCTACAAATAGACGGGCAGACGCAATAGAATAGAATATTTATTATCCGAAACAGCTGTACTCAGGATTCGTCAATTAATTACATTAAAAAATACATCAGGTAAAAATAATTTACAGAATTTAAAGAAGGCTAACATAACAACATTCATAGTCCACAAACATTTCAAAAAGTTATTTTTACAAAGTTTTTAGTGTCGTAAAAGCATTCATTTATTAAAAGATTTTCAATTTTTATACGAAATTGTTTATAATTTAAATTTGTTACACTTTGTGGCAGCGAGTTGAAACCATTGAATACTTTTGAATTGTCTATTTGACACCGTTAATCTATGAGATAGAATGCTAATGACATTGGTGCTTCAGGTGTTGTAGGTATCAAAACTATTCAAAAAATTGTGGGCGTTTATGTTCTTTTTAACATACAATAAGTTGTAGAAAACTACTAAAGACGGAAAAGACATAATTTTTAATTTTTTAAACAATGGTTTACAGTGATCTGTGAAGCCAGGATTTGTTAAAATACGTATAACTAGAGGAAAAAATAACATCAGTTTATGAGCATTTTGGCGTAACGTTCTCAAACTAAACCAAGGTTTCGACCTTTTTTTTTCTAATTCGAAAAATCAACAATTGCATCGTCCAATAACACAAAAGCCACACATGTTCACCCGAGTTATACGCTTATTATGTATAAAAAATATAATCCAAACAAAATAAATATTAGTATTATTATATCGAAAACAAAAGCTGTTGAAAATTTTTAATTAAATTTCGAACGATACGTGTCTATAAAAGTAAATTCTGCATATACTGTGTGATTTTCAGTTAGATTACCTAAACTTAATTTCAACTTCATCTGTCCCCTTCAAGATTAAGGAATCGATAAAAAGTGAGTCTACCTTAAGTTAATTTATTTTTTCATGATCCTTTTATTGGCTCTGTTTAAAGAGATATATCTGATTGAAAATTTTGCAAAAATATATCGACTTGAAAATAGTACTGCAAACAATTTCATTGACTATTTTTTAAAACTAATTCAGCTAAAATTTAGACAACTGACTTTACTGAAGCAAATATTTCGTAAATCACACAGTATTTTGGTTTGGTATACTTGATACAAACGTAACAAAAACGCGTAGCCTTGGGTTGCGTATGGACTATAGATTTAATTAAATTTAAATAACGCCTTCATCGAATGTTAAAAAAAAACAGAGACCTACAAAGCAATACATAAACACAATAAATAACACAGACCGATCCGAAAATAAGCAAGCAAACTTAACATATAGGTACAATAAATCAGTTTAAAGTTAGAGCATACAGGCTGACCGGTAATTGCTCGTACTCTTCTCGGAAGAAGAAACTATGACCAATTTGCAATGATATCACTTAGGGGTCGGAAATACGTCATTCTTTATGATAATGACACTTCTGTGCAGAATTTTTATTTTATTTTTTAATTTATTGTAAGTTTCAACCATAGAGATATAAGTAACTGGAGTATGCTAGTTCGTATGCTTGCCATAAGTGAAAATGTTCTCAGTTGAAAGAGAGAACGCTGCAGAAAACAGATATTTGTTTACTCAAATCAGAATTTGTATCATTAGTTACCTATTAGTCGTAGCGTGATATTATATAGCCTATAGCCTTGTTCGATAAATGGGCTATCCAACAAAAAATTCAATTTGAACTAGTATTGTATGAGATTAGCGCGTTCGACTAACAAACAAGCTCTTCTGTTTTACAAATTAGTATAGATTATCCAAATCCATCAAAGGTACATAGAGAATGAATTCAAATCAAAATAGATAAAATAACCTTCCCTCGTTTCTAGTAATTTTGAAACCATTCTCAGCATTTTTAAATTCCTAAAAACTATTTATTTTGAGAAATATGATCTCGTTCGACTGTACAGCGGCACAATATTTTATAAATTATGTATGAACTAGCAATATTTTGTTTGGCGATCGGTACGGCACGTGAGCGAATTAAAGTCAGATTCCTGTATGACAAATATATTTCTGCTAAGAATATTGAAATAAATGTGCAGCCACGGCCAGGAAAGAGGGTCTTTTACTGTCGGCCGCGCGGTCTTTTATGGAATTAGTCGCGGATTAAAGGGAAGAAGGGGCTTTGAACAGCTGCGTTTCTGAACATATAATCAATTACAATTATCAAATCCACAAACATTGCTTTGGGGATTCGATATTGCGGTTTGCTCCCTCGTCTAATAAGAAAAGAGAAATATGTATGTATTTATTGAAAAATATAGTTTGTCAATGTCTTGCGTTAGATTTATTATATCGATGCGTGTATTGATTTGGTTGGCTGTAGCACCTTAAACAAAACAGAACGTTTTCTTAATTTTCAATGAAACAATTTCAAAACAAACATATGTCGACTCAATGATTTTATTAGCAATTATTCTACTGGTAGCCATATTCACCGAACATAAGTAGCTATTTATTCGGTTCATTGTTTCATTCCTCCGAATAAATAGCGCTAATGCAATTCACCAAACATACTTATTTTTACTGCAGGTATAAATCTATTCTGTCCCAATTCTCGGGTAAAAATATTTTATTCGCCTGAGAAAACAATAATGGCCGCCACATAAATTATAATACCTAACCTATAAAAGTGGAGTATTATATCTGCAGTTAGCTCTTGTGAATTTATTTATGTGTTGTTTATTAACTTTTTGTGAAGTGTATAGTTGTAAAACATTATAGTTAGTGGAAATATTGTGTGCAATTGGGTTAGGGTAAAACATTATTTTAATGAAACTTTTTTCGACGTTTACACTAACGCCATCGTTCGTGAACGTCAGAATATTCAACAAAAATACCAAGGAGTATAGTGTAGTGTGTATTTATTCTTCAACTAACTATTTTATCTAATAATTTGATAATTGACTGGTGAATTGAAAGTAAATTTTATTGTAACGAATTTTTTTTTCAAGATTAGTAATTTCTATCTTTAATAGCGTTCCATGAATATAGCCATAAGTAGTATAATATTCAAAACCTGGATTTTGTTTTATTCAAATTTAGACGTATATATCTTTCAGACAGCTGCGTATGTATATTCTTTATACATATATAATTTTTCTGTATCTGGAATCACTAGAAGAAAAACAAAAGTGACAGTTGTGAGAAAATACCCTGAAATATGTGAAACAATTTTTGTTAAAAGCTACCTTCTGATGTTACTCGATTGATTTTTAAAACCTTGAAAAAGATATGACGACATCAATATTTTTCTTGACTGTGTCAAAATGTTGGTATCTTTACATAAGAAAATTAAAAAATTTTTTCAAATAAAATAGAGTGGAGGATAGGCGTCTGTGCCTTATTCATTATGAAACTCGAACATTAAGATGTTATAGCCACTGAGCCAATATGCAAAATGAGTTTCATCATTATCTGAGTTATTCCCAACATTTTCAGGGAGCACATTTTGGACATTTAAACTTTTGAAAGTAAGTAATTTGCTTTTATATCTGTGTTCAGTTTTATTAATAATAGATTTTGCGTTTTCTCAGAATTAACTGCATTTTTCTCTGAAATTTTATTTAATATAACAAAATTTTAACACAGCCATGTAAAGGCTTTCAAAATCTATCAAAAACAATAACAATGCCATTTGAGAAAAATATTGATGACGTCATAACATTTTTCAGTGTCATCAAAAATAAAACAATGTAACATCAGAAAAATTGTTTAACGTGTTTCTTGGGTTTTCCACACAACTCAGTTTGTTTTTTTATTTGGGTGATTCCAGACTTTTTGAACGCACTGTATATGTTTAATAAGC
This sequence comes from Xanthostigma xanthostigma, assembly GCA_963575645.1. Taxonomy (NCBI): domain Eukaryota; kingdom Metazoa; phylum Arthropoda; class Insecta; order Raphidioptera; family Raphidiidae; genus Xanthostigma; species Xanthostigma xanthostigma. The sequence goes on along the minus strand of OY754473.1, from coordinate 24,595,656 downwards.
TCTAACTGTACGATACAAAATTCAACATTATACAAAAAATATTTTTTTTGTACGGCAATGCTAAATGCCAGCTTGTTTTATTTTCTAGTTGAAAATACATCGTTTATTAACTAAGAATAAATCAAATTCCGACAAATATCTGCAGTAATATTATAGCATATTATAATAAAAGAAGGACTGAATTTTAAGTTTCTGTTTGCGTAGTTTTTGCACGGCCGCAACAGTTGTTGACGCGTTATATGGAATATACAGAGAAAAAGTACAGCATCTTCTGTATTTCCATATCTTTTCTTTTGTGACGCATTATATAGATTTTTTTTCTGTACCAGAAGTTTTCGTTTCCTTCAGCTGTACATGACAAAAGCAAAGCGTATCGCCGCGCCGGTACGCATAATAGCAATGTTACTACACATATCTGTGACTGGATTTTTAACACGCTTTTTTATTAGCTTGCCTGTATGTATATATATGTGTAAACGAATCTTTCAGCGTAATTTTCACCAATTTCAAGAAGTCTTATTAACTTAAAAATTTGCACACATGTCAAGGGTCGATGACAATATAATTATTTCATAAAAATAAATTTGAATTTAAAAATTTTGAAAAAAGTTTGAATTTGAAAATTAAAAAAAAATTTCTTTTGATGTCGTTTTGAGACTAAAATTTAAGAAAATAAATTATACTTTAAAAAAACAAAAAAAAAACACGCTTGATAGCAAACCTAACTAAAAAGTAGAAAATAATTTTTAACTATGCGAAGAGTTTGTGTTACAGCAATAGAATGTCCAACAATCAATTGTGACTAATTAGTTTGGAATGAGATTAAAATAAAAATTAAGTTATTAACAAAATAATTCAATTATAGTAAAAAAGCGTTGATTCGGATTTTTATGAAGCAAGCACACGAGGCCAGTTTTGTCATTGTATTCACTGCTTGATGTCTCTGCTAAGGTTCCAATCGTGCGATGGAACTGGATTTTGTGATGGTTTTATGTGTCGGCTTCACACGATACGTTTTTTGAAGCTAAATTTTGAAATGGTTTTGGTTAGCGCGCAGTAACACTTCTAATGTTAACAAAAATGAACGTTTATTGTCTCTGAATAGAACACACACTGTGACGTCATGTTTGTTTATGTCGTCCACGTGACAAGATATTGTTTTCTAATTGGTTCTTGCTCAAAGCTAGCAGCGAATCAAACACGAAAAATAGCCCCGTTGTATTCTTAAAATCCAGCTTGTGACCAAGCAGCGAAGCTCACAGAGACGTCATTTACTAGCATTTTGACGTGATAACGTCTTATAAATTGATGAAACACCGGCTGCATGCACGAAAAAGTGTAACGTTCCGAAATGTGTCACGTTCCGCCTGACAGCTACTAAAATTTAGGTTATGTATTATTAAATATGATATTCGAGCGGAATACGTTATCACGTAAAACTATCGTCCGTAAACCGACTTTACAGACAACCAATTTTTTTTTATCAGATAGTCAGGGTCTTGGATCAGTTCTTGGGCCAGATCTTGAGCGATGGGAACATTAAGTGGGTAATTAATTTAACAAATTAAATGACAATTCCGTTCGTAACGAGAGAGGAACGTCATCACAAAATTTCAAACCACTTTAAAGAAATGCCTTGAGCCGGTGCTGCAAGTAATTATTTCATCGGTACGATGTAGGCGAAAAGGTTGTTTGCGCAAACCGTATTAATTTTATAAATAGATAAGTTGTTGGTAAAGTTTCATGATGGGCATTCATTTAATTTGTACCTGAAATGGAGTAAAGTTGTGTATACCTTAATTATTATCCCTTTTAGAACGGTTTTCATAGGTACAGAAAACACATTGTGTATAAAGCCCCAAGGTAGACTCCATTCGAAATGTGCTCTCTGCTCCAGTTTATGTGACGTCACTTATCATTGATATTCTTATATTTTTGCACTATAGAAGACATGTTTAAAAAATAATAATGCGTTTACCGTCCGTTTCTCGACTTTATGTCATAACTGACGCCGCATTCTTACCATTACCTACTAGTTTCCATCTATCACACTTCCCGTTATTTTCTAAAAAATGTTAATACGAAAATTATTTTTTTGGATCCAAAGGATAAATATCCGAGATAAAAATATGGGTTTCTATTTTAAAAAGTGGTAATGACCTCGATGTCTCGTAGGCATCTCCACCAAATGGAAACAAAATTATCTTCCCTTTTGATTTCCTGCAACTGTTGTTCGAAATTTTTTTTTTTCAAAAACCCTTCCTCCTCACAATAAAATTTCTCTTTATTCGTGACGAAGATTATCAAATGTATTTACAAAGAGCAAGGCCTTTTGAACAGTCTGACCACGCTGGTGTAGATCGGGAATGTCCGGTCTGGCGTTGAAACTTCCACAGTTCACTGCAGCAACAGGAAATAACTAAGTTCAAAGATAAAATTATCTGATGTGTATCTGGTTTCATTATTTACTAATGGTAACCAAGGTAATTGGACAACTTTTAGTTTGCTAAAACTATTCTCTAAAGTCAGGGTTGGCACCTTTTCAATCAGCGACGGCCTTAAAGCCCCTTCACACGATGCTGGATTCCCTGCTCGATAGCTTGCTTGAAGTCTTGCAGGCAGCTTTGCACGCTACGCTGTTGGATTGTGACGTCACTGATTGGTCCGCGGCTCGTTATCTTGCTATATTTGGGTGATAGGTTGAGTGCTATTTTTCGTGCAGCGCTGCCGGCTAGTTTGACAATTTGACCAATTATGGAGTCGTATTTTATCACGTGATATCGTTTGACATTGGTTAATTATGGTGTTGTTTGAAAAAACATTCAAGTGAACAGCGATTGGGCCAAAAGTTGTGAAATCAATATGTAAATGGACTCGACAAGAAATAAGTTTTCGCTTTGATTTTTCTCTTCTCTCCCGTAGCTTTTCAATCATTATAAAAGTCACAGTAGCAATTCGTCTATGACGAATTATTTCTTGCATAACCATTACATCTATATATTTAAATTTTAAATATAACGTCAACCTAGCAAAACAGCGAGCAAACAAGCAAGCTGCGTGTGAAGCGAAACTAGCAGCGCTCCCTACCAACCACCAAGCAGGATTCATGACAGCCTGCAAGACTTAAAGCAAGCAAACTTTTTTCTATTCGGGTTGTTGCGCGAAGCCCTGAGCAATTGCCCTGCTCCCGACCCCCTAAGGCCGCCACTAGCTGTTTTCAATTTCAATGTCACCGAGATAACAGTTCTCGCAAAATACGCACGACGACAAAATTATGAAGAGTTGGCGCCGCTCGTTCCCCTGCTCCCCGCACCATTCCAGTGACTTTGCAATGCGCAGTTTGCACGATATTAACCGCCTACTCCCTTAATATTTCATTACTAAACTGCAAACAAAAAAGGCTTAACCGATTATGCTCAGTTAAATAGGAAAGAATCATCAAATTAGATTCACAAATGCCGGAGATATAAAATAACATATTATATTAAAAAACTTCCTTTTTTGAAGTCCGTTAAAACAACTGAAGTGATTTTTATTTTTCTGAACAAAATGATGCCAAAGTTTTTTAATCGACTTATTTCTCGAAAATGTATATGGTGGAACAAACAATAAAAAAAACGAGTGTGCTTTAGACCACATGACTGAAGTAAAACTTCCTCCTGCCATAATTTGTTATTATTCACCCGAAAATTCACAAAATATGAACTTTAAAATGGTTTTACAATTTTATTCACTTTAAACGTGGAATATTTAATGTATTGAACAAAATATTAATTTATAAAATTGTTCGAGAACCAAATGAACAGTCTAAATGTAAGAAGAAAGAAATATAAACATAAAGATAATGAAGACAAAAGTAATACATTGCAATTACTTAGCTCTCGTTGGATTTTAAGCGTAAATCTTTATGAAATATTATTTAGCTCTGCAAGTTAAGTAGGTTTACACAACTTTATTCTGTCAACCGATAGCGCCACTGGCAAGTAAAGTATGTGTCATTCTTTTGTTAGTACTGCTTATATTTTCGGCTACCTGATGGCGCCACTAGCCAGTGAAGTATTTGTCATCCTCTTTCTATCTTCACTAACTTATAACTCCCTCTCAACTTCCATTCGCCTCGCCCGATCACACTTCCGTATATCTCTCGTCAGACATTCACCAGCTTACTTCCCAAGTCAAGCAGGCGTAAAGAAGTTTTACTTCAAAAATTATGACGTCTTCTCTCGCAATCCTCACCACTTCTTGCCGGGTACAAACTGATACCGCCGGACGATTTGTACTTTTATTTACACGCCCATATGATTAAAGTTTTTGTGACAAAAAGGTCTCAAAGTTATTAACTTCTTAAAGTAGACATAAAATTGGACCTACTCGCACAGAAAAAAAACACAGGAGATGGGCGAAGTCTTTCTTTTAGATTTCGTGAATGTACGATGAATAAACGAATCAAATAAAGAGATAATCACATAATATAGAGTTGTTGTTATCATATTTATATTTAAAGTGCATACCAAGAGAAACTTTCTTGTTAGTGGAAGATATTTTCATAATAAAATTTCTTTTCATAAAATAAGAAAGTAAGCAACTATAATTTAAAGTTAGTTGTTGATATCAAGCGAACGTAAATTATTTTTCTTAGGCTCACACTAGATTTTCCACCGCAGTTATTCATATAATACACATAACAGCAGCTGAAGATAAAAATAGGGAAGATGCAACTGGCAACCATTTATTACAGAGACGGCTCGTCGTTTAAGGAAATATACTTGTATCAAATACTTGTACCAAATAATCCGAAACATTATCATATACTCCATTTTTACGTATTAACTTTAGAGTCAATGAATTATAATTTCTATTTTAACCAACATTTTTACCGCAGATAAACCGAGTAAATCTGAAATTTAAAGAGCAAGAACCAATCAGGAAACAGTATCTTGTCACGTGGGCGACATGAACAAACGCCCACAAACCAACATGGCGTCATTCTGCTCAGAGTCAGACAACAGACCATTATATTTAATAACTTCTATATTGCTAGTGGCCGTAAGTGGAAGCGTGGCCCAGGAAGTCAGACAGCAAATGACTGTTTCTATCTCTTTCTTTTTACTTGACCCGTTGTCCGCAAGTGTCGCGTCTGTAGGGGGGGTAGTAATTGGAAGCCTTTCACAGCTTAGTTTCATGTGTAAACTGGAGTCTGACGCGCATCCATTCACGAACAAGCGCGAGACTCAGAGTCTAATAAGTGAAACAAACGTATAAATGTCTGCACCGTAATGTTTAAGTCTTTCTCCCGATCTTTGCTAGCAATATAGAGGGTATTAAATGTATGCAACAAACACGTTTTGCTCTGTGTTTATATTTGAACTGTCACTGCGCGCGCACCAGATCTATCCACACAGCAAGCTTGAAAAGACGTCTCGTGTGAAGCGAGCACATAAAAGTAATTAAGAAAACCAGCACTAGAAAACTAGTAATCAAATCTAGCAAGGAATCTAGAAGCAAATCCAGCCTCTTGAGCAGCTGTCTTAAGTTTCGTTTCTTTTGAGTAGTTCCGTGTCCATGGAGCCTTAGAGATTTAAAAAAAGTTTAAACAAATAAGGATGGACTTTCAACAAAAAAAATGTAAAATGGTTAAACATCGATGAAGATAGCCATTCCAGACAATTACAAAATTGAAGTTAAACCATCAGAACAAAATGGAATGAAGAGTATTCGTCCCTGCAAACACCCCCTGCACCCTTCATCTCAAATCTTTTCCCTTCGCCTAAAAACGGTTCGCGCTCTCCCGACGCTATTTTTAAAGCTAGAGGGTTTTGGTAAACGCCAAATTAAAGACAAAGAATCAGACTACAGATCCTTCAGGCGAATTTTTTGAAAAACAGTTTCGCCTACGTGTGAAATATTACGTAACTTATTATTTTTTTCAAAAGGTTGTAAGTTTTTTCAGGAATTTTTTTTCAAAAAATTCGCCTGAAGGATCTGTAGTCTGATTCTTTGTCTTTCATTTGGCGTTTACTAGAACCCTCTAGCTTTAAAAATAGCGTCGGGAGAGCGCGAACCGTTTTTAGGCGAGGAGAAAAGATTTGAGATGAAGGGTGCAGGGGGTGTTTGCAGGGACGAATACTCTGAATGAAAATTTATCATAGATGATTTTTCAGTAAAATTGTCCAAGTAAAAAATAGTTTTAAAAGTGGTATCTAAAATTTCACGCGTCGTTACAGTTTGTGGAAAATATGAGAGGCCTGTAATATTCAGTAATATGATAAAGCTGAGATAAGATTAGACGAGACGTCATTGATGTGTGAACCAACGGGGGGTTGTGAATTGTGTAGAGCCGAGGGCACGTGATTTAAGATTGTCCTGGGAGAGTATAGAAACAGACAAATGGCACCGAGTGCGCCACACACGCACCTCAACATAGCCGGCCACTCTCGCCCCTACCGTACAGTTCTTCTCCGCTTGGACCTCCCTTTCTTAGTTCCTCTTTTTTATAATACATCTTTCTAACTACTTTACACATGATCGAGTTGGTAACGAAAATTTTGTGGACGTATTAATGAGACAAAATAGAAATTTTACAAGACATTTCTGGTCAAAATAAAAAAATTCCAGCCAATTGGGCGACGGGATAATTCCAATATCGAAGCTATTTACATTTGATATAGTATAATGAAGACAAGAAAATTTCTGATACTGCGTGAGGTGACGCGGGTAATGGCTAGTATTCAATATGATATTTGCTATTTGTTGCCATGATTATTTACATAATATGTTCCAGGTCATGTAAAAATTAATCAAAGGATGCTTAACTGGTTTATTTCTGACAGATCTACAAAACAAAAGAACAGCTGATTTTTTTATTTTCAAAATATATCCGAAACTATACAGTTTAGAAAAAAAAATGTTTAATGAAAATTTCTTGAAAAATTAAATAGAATAATAAACCGTTAATAAAAGTATACCATTATTATATAAAAAACATCATTATAGCATATATATCTTCTGCCCATGCGTCGGTTTTCTCCCAAAACAACGGGGCTCTTCATATTTGCAAACCAAACATCCTCCCAAAATTTGGTTTAAATCCGCTCATCCGTTTTACCTGTATCGTGCTCACAGACAAGCAGACGCACAGAGTTTTTCCAAAAATATGCTTTTTTGGATTCGGCGGACCTCAAAACGAAAAGATATTGTAAAATTTTGAAAAGTGATTTTTGACCTAAACTAGTTCCATTCCCCACTCGTCGGTTAGAATAATAAAATTACGATGCTAATTACGAAGTGTAAGGTTAAATAATATTATTATTATAACACAGTGTTTGCTATTGTTTTCGTATGAAACACACAGTCATTGTTACAGTTACAATGCTGTATAAGAAAAATTGACTTTCCAACAGTGTCACTGTCGGACCTCAAACCCGAAAATTCCACTATCGCGGCGTATGAATTAATCACTTAGTCGACAATGACACTTCAGAATAACCAATCATTCTCATAATAAAGCGTACTTGCAGCTGTAGCTGTATCCGCCGCAATAGTGGAAGTTTCGGGTTTGAGTCCCGACAGTGACACTGTTGGAAAATAATTTTTCCTTATATAGCATTGCACAACCTTATTAGGGGCTCTACAGAGGGGCCTTAAGTTTCAAAATAGAGCTTTAGGGACCTACGACGTATCGATTAGTGAAATTTCTCCTCAAAACTAATGTTTTAGGTAAAAGTAAGTCAGTCATTTCAGATTTAGATATTTATTAAGCTGTTTTGAGACTTTTGAAACACTCGGTATATAGATTACTAGCCGTTACCCGCGGCTTTGCACGCGATTGAGACGAAACACGGATGCATTCCCATTATTCCCTTAATAAATTTCAAAATTGATGACAATCACCTGATCAACGTCGTGACAAACCTTGATAATGACACTCATGTTGATTTTTAGACTATTTACCTCTTTTCACCCTCCGAAGCGGTTGTTTTTGAAAAATCATGAAACACGTGTTTATTTATTTGTTGACAGAAGTAATTCTGCACATTTTCGAATTGATACAATCTATCTTATATGATTTCTCCATGCAAATTTTGAACCCCCGTTATACCCTTTTTGAATTTCCAAAAATCTGTTCTTAACGGATGCCTACGTCATAATAACTATATGTGTGCCAAATTTCATCTAAATCCGTCTAGTGGTTTGAGCTGTGCGTTGATAGATCAGTCAGTCAGTCAGTCACGGTTTCCTTTTATATATTTAAATAATGCACTTATACTCCAACGACTATACCCAATGTTAGTGACCATAATTGCCGAAACACTTACTTTTATAAATTTTAAAAAACGAAAAATTACAATATTTACAATATTTATAGTTATTAAACTTTATCAAATTATTATTTTTGTTGATCTGTACTCAGCAAAAGCTGGTATTTTATTTGCACAGTTTGGTTCTCTGAACACGTTTTGTCAACTAAACGACTGATGTCTGTTTGTGATAGGACTTCTGTTAAACACGAAAATAAAATTTGCATAAAAATTGTATAGTTTTATTGCCTACATTCCTGTAGAATGAAAAACATCTATAAATTATATTTTTCAAGTCTCATATAAACAAATGTTTTGTTTTCTTTATTTTTAAAGTTGACTACAGTGACATTTGAATGTTTTAGAATCAACTATTGTAAATTATAAAAATTGCATTTGTGCTATCGATTACTTTTCTTGAAAAATATTTAAGTATTAATCGACAGTACTATACAATCTTAAATCTTCTTTGGAGTTTTTAGGGTTTCGTACCTCAAAAGTAGAGAATACAATCCCGAGTATGTTTTTCAATCCCGGGATTACGGGATTATAGATGCGTAATCCCGGGATCCCGGGGCTATCCCGGAATTAAACTATGTGGTTTCTAATTGGGCTGAAATGAAAAAAAACTTGAGTAATTACTTAAAAAATGTTTTTAATATCGTTGCACAACACAAACCACAATATAGTAACAAAAGAAAATAGACAAAACAAAAAAAAACTTTACTTTTGCAAGAAATCAAAAAGACAACACAAAAAAACTATTTAGAATTTCGAAATATCAAAGCATCCAATGTTTGACTTACAAGCCTGCTTCGTAGTTTATTTCCAACATAAGCAGCAGGCAGCAGCAACTGAAAACGCTCGCTCAGGTTCTACCCTGGTTGGAAGAATAGACAATAGAACTTATATGCTGTTTCTAAGTGATATCCACGAACTCCTCCATTTTCGAACAGGCTAATTTCACGTCTAATACTATTTGCCAACCCCGATTAATTTTGTACGTACTTCAGGATCTGGAGATTTCATATTCTTACGTATCGTACCGCGAACTTAAGGATTGTTTTTGTCGTTACGTAATAAATAATATTAATATAATCTAGGCAAGGTAATTGTAAAGGCGCAACGGATCATGGAATGCAAACTAGAACTGTTTGTGGCAATCCCGAAAATCCCGAGATTAGCCAAGTACGATCCCGGGATTTTCGGGACCAGAAAACGGCCGGGATCCCGAGATTCGAGATCCTGGGATTGTATTCTCCACTCAAAAGGAAAAACGAACCCTTATAGCCTATAGGACAATTTATTGTCCGTATGTCTGTCTATCTGTCTTTTTACAAACGTTGTGTGGGACTCGGAATAAGGCCCCACTAAAACCTTCTCTATGTCCTCCATATCATCACCCCGGAATCGCCTATCGTTATAAAATCAGGATGGCGACTGGGCATTGATTCGCCGGAAGAGAAAAAAACTCCATTTAGTGGCTACTGATCACCTCTTCTCCTCCATCCCTCATCTTTCTCCTTCTTTCTCATTATCTTATTTATCAGTCCACTTACTATCTCCCTCGCCTCTGTCCGGTCAATCATGACTTTTGGGAATCAAAACCTATAGGGTACTTCACGTTGACCTAGAATCATCAAATTTGACAAGAAGCAATGTCTTATAGCACAAGTAAAGGAAAAATCCAAAAACTGTTTTGTAGTTATATCACAGAAAAAAATAATGTTTTTAAACCGCAACAACATGCTACGCACGTGCACAGTAGCAGTTCTAATACAAAGCAAGCGTCCGCTACCGATGCGTCTATACAGCGCAATATGAGAACTCTCGCATACAACACGGTACGATAACTAGATTATCAGATATAGCCACGAGATACAATACAGTTCAGTAGTCCGTCTGAACTCGTTGTAATTCCACGCTTAGTTGACAAACTGACCGCGATATTTGTCGATGTATGGCGACATCAGTTTTCCAACGACTAAGCGGGAAAAATTTTTGAGACTCGATTCCCGTGAGGGACGTCCTATTTACGTACCTACAAGTTTGTACGGAACCCTCGGTGCGCGAGTCTGACTCGCAATTGGCCGTTTTTTTAATTAAAAAATTGGTTGTCTGTAAAGTCGGTTTACGGACGATAGTTTTACGTGATAACGTATTCCGTAATACATAACCTAAATTTATATAATAATTATAATAATTCGAATCTATGATATTGCATCTTTCACTTCAAATTTTGGTTAATTTTATTTATTAAAATTACTCACCACCTATAATATAATTGTTTTTTTTAACTTTCTTTCTTTCGTATTTATTTTAAGTCTCAAAGATTAGCTGTCATAATATTTTGAAAACAATTGTTTCACTGTTTATATAAAATTCCAAAACCTACTTACAATATTTAAGTATTTTCATACGTCAAAAAATTGATTTTTAAAATGATAAAATTTGTATGAAAACGATTTTTTCGAGAGATGAGACCTAGCTAAAACGATTTTTTGCCCCCCAAAATCCCTTTTCAGTTAATTTCATCCAAATCTTTAGGGCCGTTTTCGAGAAAAGCACGCACAGGGTCAGGCGGAACGTTACGAACGTTAGGAACGTTACACTTTTTCGTGCATGCAGCCGGTGTTTTATCAGTTTATAAGATTAGTGATTCATCAATTTATAAGACGTTATCACGTCAAAAATCAATAGATAAAAATGCAATTTTGATCGTATTTTTTCTTAGTTGAAATGTTCATGACTGTATCTAATAGTACATCTGCTTTAACAATACATTCATTTCATTGTATTTTTTTTATTTCAAATAATTCAGAACAAATAGTTACTTTTGACCGTCCTTTCGACGTTATTTTTAATTAATTTTAAAGGTATATAGCTACGTTTAAATAGCAAAATTTTATTTACAAAAATATATTCAATTTTTAGCTGAAATAATTAGCCCGCAGGAAACGTTTGTTAAAACAATTGAATCTATACTATTTTCAAAAAGAAACATAACTGAATACATAAAAAATGTATCGACCAATCCACGAGCTTAGCATTGTTTTTTTTTTTTTTCAATAAAACTTGTTTCATTTTCAATTATTTAAACAAAATTAAGGAAATAAAATTGAATGTAAATTATTCAGAGTTTATAATTTTATTTGATCAAGCGTAAATTCACTTCGCTTTGTATTTCCTTTTCGTGTCGTTTTCTTATTTCTGTTTTAAAAAAAACACACATTTTTTTTTTTAAATAAAGAGAACTAATTTTAAGATTCCAGTCACAGACAGAGAAATTGCATTACTTGCAGGGAACTTGCGCTAAGGACATAATTGATTTTGAATTAATGAAGAAATCGAATTATCGACAATCGGATTATAGCGAACGGTTTTTCACTGCCAGAAATATTCCCCGAAGACATTCACCATAAATAGAAGGGGACGACATCTTTTATTTTTTTTTACCGATGTCGCGAGGGAAGTTTTTTTTCTATAGTCATTCGTTATCTAGCATGAAAAGATTTGTGACTGTGTGGCCAAATGACGTATGTCGATTTTTTAATTAAATTATGTTTTCAGATTAGAGTACGATAATTCGTTGTGCAAAATATCCATTGGATATACACAATTATTATTTTATATAACATATAACAGTGTTATTATCCGTTTTAAGTACGAAAAATTAATTTTTATAAATTATTTTTTGTAATCTATTGCAATTGATTAAACTCTAAATAGTCTTTTCTTCTTAAATTTTTGCTAAATAATAAATATTAATTAAACAAAAATGCAATAAATACGCGCGAAACATAAAATATCGAAACGCAATGTGACGTCAAAGTCTATGTAAACATGTTACCATCAGAGATGTGACATCTTAGAGTATTTGAAATACAGATACCAGATACAAAATACGTATTTTCATTTTGTATCTGAAATAGTTTTTTAATCTAACATTTTGTATCTTGTATTTAGATACATTCTTTTGGTATCTTAGTATTTTGTAAATACTAAGATACTTTTCAATAAATAAAATTATCGACCAATTTTTCAGACAATGTATTAACAAAATATATAATTAATACATTAACGTTTCGATCCGGATTTGGACCTTCTTCAGAACTGATCTAAAAAATAATTAATATTTAATTTCTAATTCGCTTTTTATAAAATTCTTTTAAAATTATTAATTAATATCAATAATATCAAAATATTGAGAAATTGTCTGAAAAATTGGTCCATAATTTTATTTATTGAAGAGTTCTAATCAGACGTTAATCAAAGATTTGTCTAAGATACTTTTACTATTTGCCTATGCATTTTTTACGTTTCGGGATCATAAAGACAAAACTGAACGCCCCCTGAAATTTTAATTTATCAACTTATCAAAAGATTGTATCTAGAGTCTACTATAATATAATAAAAGTATATGATAAGTATAGGTAGGTATAATATAATATTTTCTTACATTTATAATAAAATGCCTTATATTTCTTTGTTTGGGACATGTTTATTTTTTAGGTGTTTGTACAATAAGGTTTGTTTAAGAGAGCTTAAGATCGCGAAGTATTTTTTGGTGTTTATTATATTTAATCACAAAACTACTGTTTACGGCTATTTGTCGGGGATTAGTTAAGAATTTTCATTCTGGAAGGCGATCGCCGAAAGGAGGCCGAAACGTTGAATTAAAAATGTATGTAATAACTTAACAAGCTAAATAAACCGTAAGTTTTACTTAAGAATAATAAAAATATGTTTTCAAAAAGTATCTTTTATTTAAAAAAAGTATTTAGAAGATACGTATTTTGTATCATTTCCAAAAGTATCTTGTATCTGATATCTCAAATTCTTTACTTAGAAGTATCTTGTATCTGATATCTCAAATACTTTACTTAGAAGTATCTTGTAACTTGTATTTCAGTTATACTTTTTATGAGGTTTCTTCTACATCTCTGGTTACCATAGATTATAGAATAATAATTTTTTATTTATACGAGTAAAACATATTATGATTGTTAACATAGACTTATGACATCACAGAAATTCCGCGCCATTTGGCGCGTTTGAATAATCAAAATATCTTTCCCAAAAAGAATATTTATTTTTTAATTCAATAAGAATATTTTAATGAATGATTTCATGTGTTTGATAACTTTTAATATGAAAATAATTGATTTTAAATATTTTCTAAAATTGTGCATATACCCTATTGCGTATATGATTTATTACTATTATTTTTTTATAAAAAATGATTTAAAAAATGGAAATTCTAATTTCAAAATCCTATTAATACATATTGAAATGTATATGTCGCCGGGATATTGTCAAACCCGTGATATTATAATTTCACTTAGTGAAATTATAATATCACGAATCTTTGTCAATCGTGATATTGTAATTTCACTAGTGAAATTACAAAATCACGGATTTAACAATATCCCGGCGACATATATAAATTAACAGGAAAAACATGTCAAAACCGCGCTGATAATTTTGAACTGTTCAGAACCCAGTAATTTCGCAAATGACTGCTGCGATGCGGTGTATCCACAGCTGCATAGTACAAAAAGCCTCTCTTTATTTATGCAAATCTCTATCTGTCGTTATTATTAAGTCAATAAAAACACAGTAGCTGAGTAACTAATTTACTTTGATAGATGTGCAATGTACCTCCTTAACTTTCTTTTTGCTTGTAAATAGATTGCAAATAAACGACGCCACGTCTTGTTAGACAGGTGGTCAATTTTTAATTAACTATAATTTTTTGTTTATGGACATTTTTAAAAATTAAAAATATGGATAAATTATTTTTATCGCATTAATCTATTTCAATAAATCAATGAAAAACGGGACAATACCCAACGCTATAAGATTAAAAGCTAAGCACAGTTCAGGGACAAAAAAAAAAGAATGGATTAAAAATTAACTTAAGACATACTGGAGTCAAATTTCCAGGCAGAAACATGGCAAGGCTTTAATTAAAAGCCCATCCCAAAAGATGATTGAAAAACCACTACAACTTAGTAAGAGCAATCTTCGTTTCGTGGTAGACCTCCTGTCAGAACATCGTGCCCTGAAAAGACACCTCCAAAGAATCAACACAATGCAATAAGGAGACGGAAATAGCATACCATGTTCTGTGCGAACTCGGGGCTTTGGATCGTAGAAGACATAATCTATGGACAATCAAGAATGAGTTCAGACAACATCCTTACAATCTCGGCTATTCTCAACTTCCATAAACTAAGAAAATAGTTTTCATGGCAAGAAACGTCCGACAATTCGATAATAAAAAGATACAAAAATAAAATAATTCATTGCCGTTACCAACGCCGTACTATAGTCGATATTTACATAATATTACAAAAGTTGACCGTCTATATATATGCAAACTTGAATGGAACCAACAATATAAAAGGCCATTACAGCATAATGTAGAGTTTGCGCACCCCATGTAAGAGGGACATGGCATACACTATAACACAAGCAGACATACGAGATAATATATTATATCCACTGATTATTCCAATAAATAAGTTTCCTCCTTTTAAGTCTGAGAGAACTACCCTTAACTTAAATACAATCCACCCCTCGAGCATCTTTCACTTAAACTATACGTACACAGTGTGTTCGGTTATTTACTGACTTCTAGGTACAGTAAAATCATTGTGGTTTTAAAAGAAAATTCCAGCCAATTGAGCGACGGAACCATTCCAACAATATTGACATTTGATATAATATAATAACAAAATTAAAATTTCTGTTATCGCGTGCGGTAGCGGGGGTAACGGCTAGTATTAAATATCAGGGTATTTTCTATTCATTTTCATGTACCTACATAATATATTTTACGTCATGTAAAAATTAACCAAAGCATGCTTAACTTATTTCTTTCTGACAAATCTAAAGAACAAATGAACAGCTATTTTTTTTATTTTCAAAATATTTCCGAAACTATAAAGTTTAGAAAAAAAAATGTTTTTTTACAAATCCTTCTTGTAAAAATAAATTGAATAATAAACCGTTACGAAAAGTATACCATTACTATATAAAAAATCAACGTTATAGCATATACCTATCTCTTCTGATTTTCCCAAAAAACAATAAGGCTCTTCATATTTGCATATCAAACATCCTTCCAAAATTTGGTTTCAGTCCGTACATCCGGTTGACCTGCATAGTGTATACAGACAAACAGACGCACAAACATTTTGCAAAAAATATGTTTTGTGGATTCGGGTGACCTCTAAACGAAAAATATTGTCAAATTTTGGAGAGTGCAGAGTATAGAGTGGTGACAACTGAATCGATCGCAGCGTGAGGTGTGGACTAAATGAATAATAAATCATGCAACAATTATGGAGTACACAATGTATTAAAAACATGAACATTTGCGGACGGTAGGCGGTGCTGCTGTCACGAACCCAGCGAATAGCCATCTTAGCATTTTAT
Organism: Xanthostigma xanthostigma; assembly: GCA_963575645.1. NCBI lineage: Eukaryota > Metazoa > Arthropoda > Insecta > Raphidioptera > Raphidiidae > Xanthostigma > Xanthostigma xanthostigma. The sequence goes on along the minus strand of OY754473.1, from coordinate 24,579,916 downwards.
TTTTCTTCCTTGCTGCATTCATTAACTTTCTGTGTTCAAAATTAGTTTACGGATAACTCATGTACGGTTTCCAAGAGATGCATAATAAGCAGACTTGTAAAAAATACTTTTTAAAAGTATTTAAATACAAGTACACATACTCTTGCTTCGTTGAGTATTTAAATACAATACAAATACGTTTGCTGCATAGACTATTTGACATACAAATACTCTTGAAGTATTTGAAATACAAATATTCTTGAAGTATTTGAAATATAAATACAAATACTTTTGGGTTATATTTATAAAAATATTCCACAAGCAATTGGTCTGAGGTTCTATTCTACACGTTCTAGGCACCACAGCGCACTGAACTGGAAGGACACTAGAAGTGCTTTACGGCCGTTGCTTGAAACAAACGCGCGCGCGAAGTTTAAGAATTAAGAGTACCTCTTTAGAGAAAGAGAAAAATATAAAAATGGTAATCGACTATATACTTGCAAAAAATACTTGATTTTAAGTATTTAAATACAAACAATAAATACTTTCATTAAAAAGTATTTGAAATACAAATACTAGAAAAGTATTTGTATTTTGAAATACTTTGTAAGTCTGATACTATAAGGCAGCAGAGATGTGACTTATCTTAGATACAAGTATTTGAAATACAGATACAAGATACTGTAACAAAACTGTTCTAGTCCGTGATGGAAATTATTTATTTACAATAATAAACGTTTAACAAAACAGTCAAACACACTAACGAAAAAGTACCTCTTTAACAAGCAGAAACAAAATAACAGTTCTAAATAATAAAAATAGACGAGTAAAGATTAACGAAGAATATAAATTCCTAATTATGTACACAAAATATTTACGACACACAAACACACCGAAGTTTATTTAGTACACTTATTCGCACTTGTCTATTAACTATATTCACACGATTATTTACAACACAGAAGCTATTTATGTAGAACCAGATTTATATAATTGCACTCAATGGTTTACATAGCTCATTTATCTTCTATCTTAGCAGCTACCGCGATCTTGCTGTACCGACTGAACAATTTATGTCACACAGTTATCTGTAATCCGCTGTACGTTTGCCACTTGCTGTTAACGCGCTGTACTGACTGAATGAATTTTATAGCTTCGTCCCCCCGCCTTGTGAATTTTCTAGAAGCACCGTTGATCCTTCCTATACATGTATCGACTTCTTCAGGCAACTTTATGAAGGTCGGGTTTTGACTACCTGCTCGTCATTGTTGTTGTTGCGAGAATATTCCACAGAAAGCATAGTCGTCCCGATAGGGAGTGCGCAACAATACAAAATACGTATTTTCATCTTGTATCTGAACTACTTTTTTAATATAGCATTTTGTATCTTGTATTTATATACTTTTACTATTTATCCATGCATTTTTTACTTTGCGGCATCATAAAGACAAAAATGAACGCACCCCAAAATTTTAATTTATCAACCTATCAAAATATTGTATCTAGAGTCTAATATAATTTATTATATTTAATCGCAAAACTACTTTTTACCGCTATTTGTCGCGGATTAGTTAAGAGTTTTTATTCTTGAAGGCGATCGCCGAAAGGAGGCCGAAACGTTAAATTAAAAATGTATGTAATAACTTAATAAGCTAGATAAATCGTAAGTTTTACTTAAGAATAATAAAAATGTGATATCAAAAAGTATCTTATTTAAAAAATACGTATTTGGTATCTAGTATTTCAAATACCATTTCTTGTATCTGATATCTCAAATACTTTACTTAGATGTATCTTGTAACTTGTATTTAGACACTTTTTACGAGGTATCTTGTACATCTCTGTAAGGCAGTCTGTATATGCACATATAAAAGAAGCAATTATATATAGGATCTGTGGTCGTTTCTATGTAGAAAGAAAAGGACGCGAGTTTCGCGTTTGTCGAGTGAACGATTTACGGATCTGTCACAGCCACTGATAATTAAAATGTGCTATACATAAGTCGACGGAATGGCTCGCAGACATGGAAACTTATATAACTCAGTATTCTGTATTATACCTATTATGGCGTGTGGTTCGAAGTTTTTGCAACATAAGCAGTATTTTTGGTTTAAAAAATAAGGTCCTTTTATTAACATATAGTTCTGTCCACAGTGCTTTTAAAAGGAATTATTTTTGTAATTTTGCACCGTCATATTTGAAACGTGGTTCCTACTGAGATTAGAGTAGATAGATTGTATAAAAGAAAATGTTTCTTATTACATGAGAAGTGATAGGTATTTAATTTAATCCCTATATTATTAAACGAGCTAATCTTGTTTCTACCTATGTTGTACCTACCTATGTCCCTAAATATTTTCTCTAAAACGACGCTAACGATTTGGATGAAATTTACTGAAAAAGGATTTTGGGGAGCAAAAAATCGTTTTAGCTAGGTCTCATTTCTCGAAAAAATCGTTTCCTTACAAATTTTATCCTTATAAAAATCAATTTTTTGACGTATGAAAATATTTAAATATTGTAAGTAGGTTTTGGAATTTTATACAAACAATGAGCATAGGTATCAGTATTTTATTTAACTTTCCGAGCAAAGCTCTGTCACCCAAGTACTAATTTTTAAATGACATGGAACATATTATATGTAGGTAACCATTCCAACGAATAGCAAATATCATAATATTTAATACTAGCTGTTACTCACGTCTTCGCACTCGATTTCTATATTACCTATACTATATCAAATGTATTTTTGAAGTTAGAAAGGTCCTGTAACCCAATTGGCTGGAATTTTTAATGTTGCTAGATGTATTCAATAAATAATATTTATGATTTTTTTATCATTGTAATGAAATTTTGTGAAAACGAACTATTTATGGCAGTAATAAATTTAAATAAATACTTTGAAAACATATAAAAAATCACATCGTTTTTTTTTTCAATATCTGCATTGTGTTGTCAGAGTGAGACTTCAGCTCTAAGCAGTGTTTAGAGTGCGATGACCACACGGCATATGTTTGTAGGTAGGATATTAATTAGCACGTGAAGTAATTAATTTAATTACTTAGAGTACCGTACAATCCGCGGACCGTTGTCGACCGATGATATGATAATAATACAACATAGCGCCTACTGTGTATATATGCGAACATAATATAATATTACGTTATTGTATACCGCAACCAATTCTTAGAACTTTCGCACTGAATTACGAATTCCAACACCACAAGTAGGGAATGATACCTACTGATTTAGGTCAAAATTCACTTTTGAAAGTGTTTTACTATTTATTCGTTTTGAGGTCACCCGAATCCAAAAAACTTATTTTTGGAAAAAGTCCGTGCGTCTGTTTGTCTGTGAACACGATACATATCAAACGGATTAGCACGGAATCCAAATTTTGGGAGAATAATGCAATTATGAAGAGTCTTATTGTTTTTGGGGAAGATCGGCGTATGCGCAGAAGAGATATATGCTATAACATAGTTTTTAAAGTCTGTGCGTCTGTTAGTCTGTGAACACAATATAGGTCAAACTGATGAGCGAATAAAAACCGGGAGAACGTTTGTTAGGCAAATATGAAGAGCCCTATTGTTTTTGGGGAAAATCGGCGCATGCGCAGAACAGATATATGCTATAACGTTGTTTTTCAAAAAGTCTGTGCGTCTATTAGTCTGTGAACACAATTCAGGTCAAACGGATGAGCGAATGGAAACCAAATTTTGGGAGGATGTTTGTTATGCAAATATGAAAATCCCTATTATTTTTGGAGAAAATCGATGCATGCGCAGAAGAGATATATACTATAACGTTGTTTTTTTTATATATAATAATAGTGTACTTTTCATAACAGTTTATTATTTTATTTATTTTTACATCAGAGCTGTGTAAAATTTTTTTTTCTAAACTTCATAGTATTGGAAATATTTTGAAAATGAAAACAAATCAGCTATTACGTGCAGCAACGTGATAACGAATAGCAAATATCATATTAGCTATTACCTGCGTCACCGTAGGTACGCTTTAACAGAAATTTTTATTTTGTTATTTAATATTTTTGAAATTGGAATTGTTCTGCCGTCCAATTGCCTGGATTTTTTTATTTATATCCGCTTTTAAATATTTTTAAGTTTGCCAATTTTAAACTATATCATTTTAATTTCAACCTTAGACCTTCAACGACACCGCATCGCTGTTTTGATCGCGACACGGTTTATTTTTTCTCGTGATCATTAGCACGGAAACTAGGTACTATATTATATTGTGTGCTCATTGTTTCAGTTTTATATGCGCAATTTTATATTGCGTTGTTAATTTCATATGCTGTACTAATTTGAAATCGTTTGTATTTTTTATTATTCTTTATTTGATCTGTTCCTTTTGCTTCTTTTTTAAAATACATAAATATAAAAATAGTCTATACAAATAAATAAAATTAATGTGTCTGTTTGTAATATCATAATCATAATAATCTATACTAATATATAAAGCTGAAGAATTTGTTTGTTTGTTTGGTTGGTTGAACGCGCTAATCTCAAGAACTCCTGGTTCAAATTGAAAAAAAAATTTTTTGTTGGATAGCCCATTTATCGAGGAAGGCTATAGGCTGAATAATATTACGCTACGACCAATAAAGCGGAGCATCAATGAAAAATGTTGCAAAATGTATCTCAAAAATAAGCTTCTATTTAGGTGAAATGCCGTAACTAAATATACCAATATTAGCGTTGCACATCAGAAGCCCGGCTGGCTCAGTCGGTAGAGTACGTGACTCTTAATGTAAGGGTCGTGGGTTCGAGCCCTACGTTGGGCAAATATAGTGTTAATTTTTTTTTATTTTCTACATTACTTTCTTACATTTAAATTTATTTTAATTTTATTTACGACTAATTAAAATTAAATAAATCTAATTAATAGCTCGTTTGAAAACTGTTATAACTATAGGAACCTATATAAAAATAATTTTCCTACAGTGTTTTCAACTAAATATTTATTATATTTTATCAATTCCAGTAATTATTGATTTAAAAGAAATTTACTATCTATACTTATAAAAAGTATAATTACTGTTTTTTATCGACAAAAACTTTTGAACGGTAACTCCGATCATCATGAAATTTGGACACAACATGCATCTCGGTAAACTAAGATCAATGTGCGTACTCGTGTCCCTTCCTTCCCCATTCGTTCCTGTGCATCCGGATGAAACCGGACGGAACCGCTAGTATTTTATAAAACAAAGTCTCCCAGACGCGTCTGTCTGTCTGTCTGAACGCGATAAACTCAAAAACTATATCGAACTGATTTTCACACGGTTTTCACTAATAGAAAGAGCGATAAACGAGGAAGGTTTCTCTATATAATGTGTAAATATTTTGTATTAGGCGGGCGCACGCTGCGGCCATTGGCTGCGTCAAATGGCGCGTCACTGTAGCGCACCAGGCGACTAGCGACATGAGCTAACGGGCACTGCTACCAAATCAGCTCAAAGCTACTAGTTCACACATTTTGATGCTGTAGTCGTTTCTTACTTAAATAAATTGTGCAGAATTTTCCAATAACACAAAATATATCTATCGCTCTAGTAATCAAAAGTAACTGTCAACTGACAGTTTGTCAAGTTACTTTGGATTTCCATTTTGTTACCTGATCTTCCGCAAGTCTTTTTGTAAGATGTAACTATTCTTTATTTTTTAGCTTTAAAGATTCCTGGAGCGAATTTTCAGTTTTCATCATTTTATTCTGTTTATGTTTTTGTACCTACATATCTATCTATACCTACATATAAATAAAATGTCTGTCTGTTTGTTCCGGCTAATCTCCGAAACGACTGAACCGATTATGACGGAACTTTCACTGGCAGATACCTTATATAAGAAGTTATTACTTTTATTTTAGAAAAAGACTTAGGCTTCCGCGCAAAAAAATAAATTCTAACGGAAGAATTCACGAGTTACAGCTAGTCAGTAATATAGTAGGTATTTACAAATTTATTAATTTTATTTACAGTTTCTATCATTTGTTCTTCATTCTGGCTGAGAGCTATTTACGTAAAATATTTTAAGTATTTTTTAGATATACAAATGTCTGACAGGAAGAATTTGAAGTTGTTGAAACAACGGAAATGAGTGTTCGAAATTTAAATTCTTGAAGAACATAGCTCTAATAATAATTTGTTTCTGTATAACATTAACATATTTAAAATTATTAAAATAGGCTGCGCCCCAGCACTGTAATCCGTTATTTATTTTAGATTGCTCTAAAGTATAATAAACATTTATTAAAACATTTAGTAGGAATTTAGTTCTTATCTATACTAATATATAAAGCTGAAGAGTTTGTTTGTTTGAACGCGATAATCTCAGGAACTACTGGTTCGAATTGAATTTTTTTTTTGTTATATAGCCCATTTATAAGGCTATAGGCTATATAATATCTCGCTACGACCAATAGGAGCGGAGCATCAAAAATGCAAAATGTAACTCAAAATTTGTTCGTCCGACAAAAACTTTTGAACGGTAACTTCGATCATCATGAAATTTGGACACAACATTCATCTCAGTAAACTAAGATGAATGTGCGTACTTCTGCCCCCCCATTCGTTCTTTTGCACCCGGGTGAAACCGAGCGGGACCGCCAGTGAAATATATTTTGCACAGACATTGTCGCAAATACTTAACAAACATATCAAATCGATTTTTCCAGTTTAGTTTTGAATCGAAGAGAATTCCTAAATGAGCCACCTTGTACATTGCACATTTTTGGTATGAAATGAAACGTTGTAAACATATTTTATTGTTTCATAATAATGAAAAATGGAACATACGATAGCAGCATAATCATTTAGATATGACATCGTTTTTAACAAATGAAATTTTATTTTAATTTTTTAATCAACTTTCCGTGCCAATTTTCCAAACATAATTAAACCAGAAATGTTACCTTGTTGACGTTCCTGTAAATTATTACATCGCATATTCAAATACAGTAGAACCTCTTTAATTCGAACTTAAAGGGAGACACCGAAAAATTTGAGTTATAGAGTTTTCGACTTATGAAGGATTTCGACTTAGGCGGATTTTGTAAGGAAATATTCGACTTGTAGAAATTATGATTCGTTCTAACTAGTTTTGAGTTGCTATGTTCGAGATACAGAAGTCCAATTTATTTTTTCGAGTTATGGAGGGAAAAATGTACCGAAATGGCTTGTAGGGACTCGTTGATTATTTTGACCTATAAAGGGTTGAGATTTCGATTTGGGGCTTGAAGGGAAGGAAACAAAACATTTTTTTCGAGTTTTATAGATTTTCGACTTAAAGAGGTTTTACTGTATAACACAAATATATGTACCCAGATAGATTTTTTTAATTAAAATGATGGTATCAATCTTTTAGTAAACACATTAAGTCTAATTTAAAATTTTGATTTTACAAAAAAAAGTATTTCGGTGACAACACACAACTTATTTTACGCACTCTTATTAGCTTCATTGTATGTACCGTATTTTTCGGACTATAAGAGTCTATAAGACGCACCTCAAATTTATAAGATGATTTTTAGAAAAATATATTATTTTAATGTTACTTTCGGATCACAACTTTTATTAATTGTTAACATAACTAGCAATATTCAGTTCATCTTCACTCTCGGTACTAGTGATGTGTCGCTCCTGAGCGCGAGTCGTTTGTAGAGAGGATTTATTGTAATCTGATGATGTACCTATTATGATACGAAAGCAGCTCATTAAAGGTTTTTCAAACTTTTTAAACAAAAAATTTTTTTGGAATGTGGTCTTCCCAAGCATATAATATTAACATTATTATTGTTAAGCTTTTATTATACTTTATAGTTTATCCGAAATGCGAATAATATATAAGATCAGAATCATATTAAAATGAGTTCAGAGTTGAGTGTGTGTATTGTGCTGTGCATTGTGCAAATGCTACATTACTCCTGAGCATGTATGATGACACTTCAGACCTCTGCAGTCTGCACTCTTGTAGTGCGTACTGTCTAGTGACGCTCCTTTGAACGACTCGCTCTGAGCGCCTCTTTTAGTGAGCGGAACGCACGGAGCAAGCTCCCAATAAAGAATAATGTGGACACATCACTACTCGGTACTATCACTCGTCTCGTAAATGTCATATTTTTCGGACTATACAGGTGATTCCAAAAATGACGTTATCCTTTTACCAGCGAAAAGGACTTTAACAAATAAGATTTTTTTTCCTTTGGCGCGTTTTCGAAATATCAACATCAACGGAGATACAGGGTGTCAAAGTTTTATTTAAAAAATTAAAATTTTTTTAATAACTGCCAAACCACTTGAGATATTTAAGAAAAATTTTGTATAATAATTAAATAAAACAACCATACTATGAACTGGGATTCGCGATTGACCTTGGCATGTATGGCTGAGCGCTCCACACTCTTCGCGCTCTATCTCAAAAACGGTTAAAATTGTTTTAGACGAAATTTGTAGAGAATTTTATACTCTATAACTTTTATAATAAATGCAAAGGAAGCGAGATATTTCCAAAAAACTGATTTTCACGACCTTTGACCTTGAATATCTAAGGACGCTCACACGTGACCTTATAAAACTTTTGAGATAACATTTAGAATGCCAAAATAAAGGTTTATACAAACATTCAGCTTATTCCGTTTCATTCCGAGGTTGTCACCTTTTTTAGCTTATTTGCCTGCACTATGCAGAAGTTTTATTCGAGTATTTCATGAAAAAAAATAGCTTAGATAGATCAGGTTAGAATATAAATCGTGAAACGTTTAAAATAAATATTAAAGCCGTCAACGATTGTTATTTAACGTGAACTACTTTTTGACAATGGAACATGTCCAACAACTTGTACACAAATATTACGCCAACAAATTTAAAAATTTCATAGACTGGATTTACATAATTTTGATGTAAATTTGAGCAAGGACTAATCTGTATATTAAACATATTTCATAATTTCGTGTCGTCGGTGAGCTACCAAAAGCTAAATCCGCATATTTTCTAAATAAAAGTTTTACTCCATCCCAGTTGGATTTTGGAGCGTTTCTACTTTTTGGATAGTCACTTTTAAATCACATTTTTCATAGAAAAAATTTTATAATTTGCTTTTTCGTAAGTATTTCATGTTTATTTTATAATAAGCAGGAAAAGTAGATTGTACAGTGGTACAGTGTAGGCATGGATTGTATTAGAACATAATATGACATTATGTTTGAAACGTGAGCTCGATAGCTTTACCAGTCACACGAGTCGTAATACCATTACGCACGAACTATATGTTATTTTTACAAGTATCATCCGTAAAAGAACTGCATTTCACTTCATCCATAGGATTTGGTAAGTGTCCGTAGAGTGTCCATAGGCTTTGTAACTTAAAACTTAAATTTGCATTTGGCAGGCGCACCACGATGACTCCTATTTACCATTCCAACCCACAAGTGGGAAATTATACTAGTTTAGGTCAAAAATCACTTTTCAAAATTTTACAATATCTTTTCGTTTTGAGATCTCCCGAATAAAAAAAAAAACATATTTTTGGAAAAACTCTGTGCGTCTGTTAGCACGATACAGGTCAAACGGATGAACGGATTGAAACCAAATTTTGGGAAGATGTTTGGTATGCAAATATGAAGAGCATAATTGTTTTTGGGGAAAATCGGCACATGCGCAGAAAAGATATAGGCAATAACGGTGTTTTTTATATAATAATGGTACACTTTTTATAACGGTTAATTATTCTATTTATTTTTTCAAGAAAGTTTCGTTAAAATTTTTTTTTCTAAACTTTATAGTTTCGGAAATATTTTGTAAATTTAAAAATCAGGTGTTCTTTTGTTTTGTAGATCTGTCAGAAATAAACTAGTTAAGCATGCTTTGATTAGTTTTTACATGACGTGAACATATTATGTAGGTAACCATAGCAACGAATAGCAAATATCAAAATTGAATACTAGCCATTACCCGAGTTACCTCACGGGATATCAGAAATTTTATTTTCTTTATTATACTACCTATATCAAAAACATTTCAGTAAAAAAAAAACGGTGAGCTTTAAATTCTAAAAAAAATGTAAATACGAAATAGTTCTATTTTTCCTTCAAAGAGCAGTTTTCCCATTTACACCGACGATTCGTTAAAATTTTGTTCAGCATTATCATCATAATATTATATGGTAAGTTGTGCGATGGTATCAGGCGGTAGTAATTCACAAGTTTGTTTGTTTGTTGTTGTTGCAGTGCCCCCCAGCGTGAGACCGAGCCCCGCGGGAGGTCGTATCACCGCCAGGAAAGGCTCTTCTGTCACGCTCGAGTGCCGAGCATCGGGGAACCCCGTGCCTATCGTCCACTGGTCAAGGAAAGTGAGTAGTATTCACCGCTAACTTCACACTGATTCATATATAGGTATCTAAAGCTGCTCTCTGACCAAAAATACGCAGCTTTAACACTACTGCGACGTTGTCTAAATGAAAGCAATCACTTAGAACGACTACGACTTACGTACGCTTATGACCGAAGTTATTGAGCGTCTGTAGTCTGCAGTCTACGAGTGTAGCGTTTCGGTATCTCATAACATCACAGTTGCTCATAAAATATTACTGTTATTGTTTTTATGAGCGCCCAATGGTTTTAATTAAACAAATTTTTAATATTCTACATTTTACTGCAAAATAAAATCATTGTTTTTGAAAATATGTTCTTATTAAACGCTTTTATTTAGCTTGACTCCGCATATATTTCTTTGTTTCAAATCTTGGGACAGCTTTTTCAACTAGTTACCATTATCCGATTGAGTTGAAATTTTGCATATGTATGTAGTCCCGACGACAATACAATATTATAATAACTAACTGACCGTTCCGGCTTTCGTCCGGATGCAAACGCATTTTTAATAAAGCATACTAAAAACTTAAAAATGAAAAGAGGTAAAAAAACTTTTAAGTTAAACGTTTTTATTGTACAATCGATAATGTACTAAAAACTAGAAAATAAATATGGGTCACTATTGAGGGCTTTGATTAAACTAAAATAAAATCGTGGGGGGCATTTATTGTTACCTATAGTCGAAGAAGACAGTCAAAAGCTAAATATGATTCCAATCTCAAACAAATGAAAGTTTTCTATTAAATGACCTCACCGATTTTATTTTAGTTAAATCAAAGCCCACAATGCTAACTCATATTTATTTTCTAATTTTTAGTACATTATCGAATGTATATTAAAAACGTTTAACCTAAAAGTTTTTTACCTCTTTTTATTTATTAATTATATTGAAGTTTATGTACCTACGTAGGTGTATTTATGCCTGAATTCATTTTTGTACAATTGTGTTAAATATTTTCGTATTCCTTGTAAACAACTCCTTTACACCAGTAATAAAAATTCTTCCGTCACATTTAGATTGTTTTCTTAAATCTTTCATTCGAAAACATTTTAATGGCAAAATACGCAACTTACAACGTTTAAGTTGTGATAAAACTGCGGAGTACTAAATAGGGTCATCGGGATATTGTAAATTATAGATGCTTGACCACTGAGAACATTACAATCTATAAAAACAGCGTGAAAAAGAATTCTTGACACAGTGATTTACCTTTTGTTATTCCTAAACTAATTGTAATGCAGAATTTATTTATTTATTAAGACGTCAAATATGACTATAAATCATATTCTATTATCAAATATTTGAAAGCTTTCTCTATAACTGAAATATTAAACAACATTAATGGGGTTGCCCCCTCGGACCTAGATGTTGCCTGGAGATTGTCTTAGTGAGGGGAGCTAAGCGGGTATTCAAAGTCACTAATTTTAAAATATATGGATTTTTTTTAACATTTCATACACTAAAAATATTTCAATAAGAATAAACGAACTTAACTTTCACAGCTGTAATTGAATACTGAAGTTTTGTATGTCCCCTCACTTTTTATTCTCGCATTTTTACATCGTAGTTTAATTTTCTTATTCCCATATTCACAGAAAGATAGAAGTTACTAGTCTTGGTATACAAATATTCGTTAGAATAAAAATTTACTTTCAATTCACCAAGCAAATTATCAGTTAGAAAAGTCAGTTAAAGAATAAATACACACTGCACTATACTCCTTGCTCTTTATGTTGAATATTTTGACGTTCTCCCAAAAATCCGACCGATGGCGTTAGTGAAAACGTCAAAAATAGTTTCACAAACTAATGTTTCAACCTAACCCAATTGCACACAAAACTTCCACTAAGTTTAATGTTTTACAACTATATACCCTTCACAAAAGGTTAATAAACAAGACATAAATAAATTCACAATTTATAGGTTGGGTATTATGATCTATGTAACAGCCATTATTATTTTATCAGGCGCATAAATATTTATACCCTGGAAGTAAGACACAATAGATTTATACCTGCATTAAACATAATTATGGTTGGTGAATTGAATTATCACTATTTATTCAGAGGAATAGTTACCTGAAGAACAAATGAACCGAATAAATAACATACTTACCTTCGATGAATATGGCCATTAGAGAAATTTAAAAAATATCTTCAAAATCCTTCAGCCCGGAGAAATGTACGTTTTACCGGAGTCCCGGAGATCGTCTCCAAGGCAGGAAACTTCGGGAGGGGCCCGGAGTGGTGGCAACCCTAAACAGAAGGCAATTCATAAAAAATATTTCACTTTTTGTAAACTCCGAAAATATATTTTGCGTTCAAATTAGGAGCGTATAATGTAGTAACAGGTTTCATTAACACGTTGATGTATCGATCGCTATCTATTTAAACTGACAGCGAATGTCATTTGTCTCTTTATTAGAACACGTTCCGTTTGAGATACAAACATTACATGCAATAATAATTATTTATAAACTAGTAATTACGTTATTTCAAATAAAATGTATGACAGTCGTCAAAATGAACAAATGCACACACAAACAAAACAAGCACGTTTTTATGGAAAACGAATTGGTGATCCGATAAAACGTAACTTACATACATATTATTGTGTATGTCAGAGGCATTATTGTTGACAAATGAACATCAAAACAACAAAACAAATTCAAAACAAATTTTGTGTAAAACTTTGTTGTATGATACTAAAACAGCTCAAAAATTTCAAATATACATAACTTCCTACATTCACGTACATACCTTTATTACAAGCATTCTGATAATGTCCTATACTCATTCATAACGTGCATACCGGATGTTCGATCTTACGTCTCCTTATCATATATCTATAATCTATATATTATCTATATTCTGCAAAATGTATTTTGCTTGTGGCCCGGCGTCTAAACTAAAAATTCTACCAGATTTGCTTCTGAACTAACAGATGTCGCTACTTGGTACTAAAGCAGATTTTTTTTTTGCTTGCTTCTGAACTAATAGCTTTGAGTAAATTTCATCAGGTGTCGTTACATGTTATTAAAACAGTTTTCTTGAGAAAACACCGTATTTTTGTATAAAATATTTAATAAGAACTATCCTACTTATGCACTAATCAAGACACATTTATTAAATTTCATTAAAATCGGTTCAGTGGTTGCGAAGATCAGCGCGGCCAAAATTGTCACACGATAATTTTATATATATAGACATAAAACAAAGTCCCTCCGCCGCGTATGTCTGTCTGTCTGAACGTGATAAACTCAAAAACTACCAAACGGATTTTCATACAGTTTTCACTAACAGAAAGAGCGATAAACGAGGAAGGTTTTTGTATATAATTTGTAAATATTTTGTACAAAAATGGCGGTGTTTTGTCAAAAAGACAGTTTTCGTACCATGTTGCGACATCAGGTAGAATTTGCTCAAAGCTATTAGTTCAGACATTTCTGCGCTATAGTCTTTTTATAACCATCATGAATTATTTTATACTAGCGACATCAGATAGAATTTTCTCAAAAGCTATTAGCTCAAACATTTCTGCGCTGTAGTCGTTTTTATAGACACGCTCTTAATTAAATTCTTTTTTCAGAATTTTCCAATAACACAATATACCTATATCTGTCCATAATGTATAGGTATATATAAAAAAAAAAGTTTTGCACCCGGACGAAACCGGGCTAGCCCGCTAGTTATAAAGAGGTAGAGTTTATAAGTTTGGATGTACGAGGTAATCTCCGAAACTACTCATCCTATTTCAAAATTTTTTCACCAATTTTATAATGGACCTTCAGGATGGACATAGGCTATATATAATCGCGTTAAAATAAAATTAATTTTCGTGGAGACAAATTTTTTCAACGTATAAGTCGACGAAAAAACAGTGGCAATCTACAAATTCGTGTGAAACCGTACAGGGCCGCTAATCAGTTATAATTTGATAGATAATTGAAATCTAGTTTATGAAAGTTTTTATTAGTGTTCACTTGTTTAAAAAACCGGATTCATCACATTTAAATTTTAAAGAACAATAATGTTGTTATTGGTTGTTAATTTCGAGAGCTATGTGTCTATCGTCTACAAAAATACTTTTGTTTACATTTAAATTTCTTTTAATATTTACATCTATCATCGTTTTATTCAATTTCAAATCGTTCATATAATATTCGCCACTCCATTTGCAAAATCCTCAAGTCCTATTTCGCTAAGAATTTTACTTGTCTTCAAAATCGAGTCTCGAAATTTTTTCCCGCTTAGCCGTTGGAAAACTGTCGTCAGTTTGCCCAGCTAAGCGTATAATTGCAATGAGTTCAGATGGACTACACTAAACTGTATTGTACCTCGTGGCTATATCTGATAGCCTAGTCGTCGTACTGTGTTGTATGCAAGAGTTCTCATATTGTGCTGTATAAACGCACCAGTAGCGAGGGCTTGTTTTGTATTAGAACTTTTACTGTGTAGGTACGTGCGTAACATTTAAAACATATTTTTTGTGATGTAACTACAAGTTTACGGTTTTCGGATTTTTCCCTTCACTTGTGCTATAAGACATTGCTTCTTTCCAAATTTCATGATTCTAGGTCAACGGGAAGTACCCTATAGGTTTTGATTCCCAAGAGTCTTGACTGACAGACAGACGGACAACAAAGTGATCCTATATCGGTTCGTTTTGAGATACGGAATCCTAAAAATGATGCAAATAATTATTATTAATGATTCAAATCATCGCGTCGTAAACGGTAGCTCGGAAAGCGAAACCTGCTGATGATTTTTTTTAACTAACAATAAATAGATTAGCGTTGTTGCTGTTATGAACGGTTTTAATGAGGACACTATGTACGTTTTATAATAACGAAAGGGATGAACAGCTCGTATTTGTGTAGTATTAATTAATAAAGAGTGTGGCAGTGTACTAATACACATAAATATGTCCACTTACACACACCACGCACACACACACATGAAAACGTAATGTTGGTCCTAGCCGATGTTGTTTTGTTTAAACAACGTGCTGAGTGTAAAAGTCAAAAAAACACACACACAAGCCTGCCCTCGACAATGGCGACATCCTGCGTATCGCATACATGCATATAATATATGAAATGATATTGTCATTATTACGTTGGCAACCCTGTTTTAGTAACGTATGGCTAAAATATTAGATTCCCTAAATTCCCGGTGTCATATTTTATGCATATAATTAATGTTAATAAACAATGTTTATTAAAATTTGATTTAATTAAATTCGTTTTTAATTTATTCGCATATTTATTAATACTTTTTTTATAAAACAATCCAAATAATATTTATTAGCACTATATTAAAAAAATGAATAATTCTTTGTATAACTTAAAATTTCTGAAGTTATATTTTTTTTTGGCGCGTAATAAAAAAATGATGAGAGCGAATTTTTAGGTTGCACGTGCTCACTGTAACGTCAAAATTAACAGGACAAATTTGATCAGAGAAGCGTTCACATCCTGTAACATCAAAATTAACAGGATAAAGTTGCTCGCAGATAAAGGCTACTAACAGAATAGAAGTAGTAACTAACATTAGTGCACATTCCTTCGCCATATATCGTTATTACCTTTTGTTTTTCGGTTCACTGAATGAGGAGGAAAGAGTATGGTAGAGAAAGCAAGTAGCATCTAATAGCTGTATTATTAATTATTTCACTCCAATCATTTTATTATTTTATTTCAAATAATTATTTACATGCAAATCAAAAATTAGTTTTTAACCACGCCAAAAAAGTGTAACTTCTAACAAGTACACAAATACACAAGCAAATTTTTGTCTGAATCCCCGCTTTATTCAAACAATATTTAATTCGATTTTCTTTATTAACTAGCTTTAATTGGTGTTTAAAAATCTTAAATACGATTTCATTTGCAATACGAGCGAAACAACTTTCACATTGTTCAATACACAATATAATATACCCTGTACGTCCACCATCAAGTATCCTTTACACCCACCATCAAGTACCCTTTACGCCCACCATCGGTGCCCTTTACGCCCATCGCCAGTACACTTTACGTCCACCATCAAGTACCCTTTACAACGCGCCAAAAGATATACGACTCCATAAATGGAACATATCAACAAAACATCCGGTATAGTTATTAAATTCACGCTGTTTAAACTTTCACAAAGCGGCTTAAAACCTTTATTAGTAAAAAATAAAAAATAAAAAAAGAACTCCCGTGTGTCGGGAAATGCCCATTTGGCATTTTTACACACAATGCAGGTAACATCGGCGTGGATATAATAATATCAGAAAAAAATAACACTGACATGAAAATATACACACTGAACAATAAAAAATACATAATCAAAGTACCGACGTGTCACGTGATTCGGCGTCCTTTGCTTGAAATATTAATGTGAAACGATTTGAAAGGTCGGGACTCGGTTAAAATATCAAAGTCTTCGTCGAAGCTATGAGCGCAGAGCGTGTCGGTCGACAAATGTGGAGGAGCTGACAAATAATAATGCATAAACTGGTTGAAAAGGCGTAGGATAAACTGCGCCGGCTGATTTGTTAAATATTCACAGATATATACGTCACGTCGCGTCCTTTGTGTTATCAAAGGACTCGACCTTTACAGGGTTTTATAGAAAGCGCATTCCATACATATTTTCCGCCACATTAACATTAACTATTTCAGAAAATCTTTTGAAAGAGTTTCAATGCATCAAGCATTCACAACACTAGAACATAATTCAAGAGAGTTCTTTAATATTCTACACGGAGTGGAGATTGTCAGACAATAATATAAACAAACAGATATAATAATCAAGTTGTCAATACAAATTGAGGGTGTAGTAGGAATAAAATTAATAGAAGTAACTCATCTATACTAATATATAAAGCTGAAGAGTTTGTTTGTTTGTTTGGTTGTACGCGCTAATCTCAAGTACTACTGGTTCAAATTGAAAAAAATTTTTTTTGTTGGATAGCCCATTTATCGACGAAGGCTATAGGCTATATAATATCACGCTACGATCAATAAGAGCGGAGCATCAATGAAAAATGTTGCAAAATGTATCTCAAAAATAAGCTTCTATTTAGGTGAAATGCCGTAACTAAGTATACCAATATTAGCGTTGCACATCAGAAGCCCGGCTGGCTCAGTCGGTAGAGTACGTGACTCTTGATATAAGGGTCGTGAGTTCGAGCCCCACGTTGGACGAATATATTTTTTTTTTTTTAATTTCTACATTACTTTCTTCTAAGGCTTACATTTAAATTTATTTTAATTTTATTTACGACTAATTAAAATTAAATAAATCTAATTAATAGCTCATTTGATAACTGTTATAACTATAGGGACCTATATAAAAATAATTTTCCTACAGTGTTTTCAATTAAATATTTATTATATTTTATTAATTCCAGTAATTATTGATTTAAAAGAAATTTACTATCTATACTTATAAAAAGTATAATTACTGCTTTTTATCGACAAAAATTATTGAACGGTAACTACGATCATCATGAAATTTGGACACAACATTATCACGGTAAACAATGATGAATGTGCGCACTCATGTCCCTCCCTTCCCCATTCGTTCTTTTGCACCCGGGTGAAACCGGGCGGGACCGCTAGTCGACAATAAAAAATAAAGTCGTTGTTTTGTAAATATTTTATTATTTTGTAACGTTGATCGATGAGTTCGTTCTATTAATTTTATTTTTATTTCACTCATGATTTTTCTTGACAACTTAATACCGGTTATTTTTGTCATTCAGTTTGCACTCTTGAAGTTAATATTATAAATGTTTTTTTTGAGTATATCACTTTAGGGTTCCGTACCCGAAGGGTGCCCAAAAGGACCCAATTAGTAAGCCTCCGCTCTCCGTGCGTCTGCCAGCAGGCTATATCGCATGAACCGCGATGCAGAGTTGAAACTTTCACAGAGTGTGTATTTCTATTGCCGCTATAACAACAAATATAGAAAAACCAAATTTATATATGGCCTAAACACGAATCCAAAATGAAACTGTTGAAACTGACTTTTGCAGTAAACATTTTGTTACGTTTGTCTCTGTTTAATACTGACTAGGGACTGTTTCTTTATTCATTTCACGTTTGTTTTGGCTGAATTACTGCGCAAAATTATTATTTTAAATTAAATTTAAAAAAACCTTACCACGGCGTTGGTAAACAAACTTGTCAATTATCATAAAAGCAACCCACTTTTTATTTTGCCCTCCAAATCGTCGAAGTGCCGCATAAGAAGTTTCACTTTCTGTTTAATTGAAACTTTCTGGTGAATTCTGTATCTGTATTTTTGAGTGTTTGTCAGAGATAACATAAAAAATGAAGGTGTTTTATCGAATGCACAAAGAACAGAGAAATTTCTTTTATTTCATTCAAATTTTGTATTCATTCTTTCAAAAAAAAACGAAAGACATTTACAATTTTAATGCCTTCTGAACACATTACGTCAGTTGATTTCGGTTAGAAGTGAAAAATTAATTTATGTAATTTCAATACTAGGCTTTCACAAAGAATGTATTAACGGCTCAAAACCGGATATCCGATTTTACAAACGAGTTTCGTTATTTCTAAAACTTGTGTTTGCGGTTGTGTTCCAGGATGGACAGCCTCTGTCCCGTGGACGTGACGGTCAACAATTGACCCGCGAGGGCTTCACAATTACGCTGGACAGACTCGACAGACAACATGGCGGCGTCTATCAGTGCACAGCCGATAACGGAGTCGGTGATCCCGTCACCGTAGACATGCAACTTGACGTCTTATGTAAGGGCATTCTCAAATTTCCAGCTTAAGGAGGTTGAGCCGTTTTACGAAGATAATGAAAAAAGTCTGAAATAAAGTTTTTTTTTAATAGATTTTTTTATGACATAATTTTCTGTAAAAAATCCAAAATCATTAGGAGATTTATAAAGTTAAAAAATTGGTTGTCTGTAAAGTCGGTTTACGGACGATAGTTTTACGTGATAACGTATTCCGTAATACATAACCTAAATTTATATAATAATTATAATAATTCGAATCTATGATATTGCATCTTTTGCTTCAAATTTAGGTTAATTTTGTTTATTAAAATTACTTACCACCTATACCTAATATAATTGTTTTTTTTTTTTAACTTTCTTTCTTTCGTATTTATTTTAAGTCTCAAAGATTAACTGTCATAATATTTTGAAAACAATTATTTCATTGTTTATATAAAATTCCAAAACCTACTTACAATATTTAAGTATTTTCATACGTCAAAAAATTGATTTTTATAATGATAAAATTTGTATGAAAACGATTTTTTCGAGAGATGAGACCTAGCTAAAACGATTTTTTGCCCCCCAAAATCCCTTTTCAGTAAATTTCATCCAAATCGTTAGGGTCGTTTTCGAGAAAAGCACGCACAGGGTCAGGCGGAACGTTAGGAACGCTAGGAACGTTAGGAACGTTACACTTTTTCGTGCATGCAGCCGGTGTTTTATCAATTTATAAGATTGGTGATTCATCAATTTATAAGACGTTATCACGTCAAAATTAAAAAAAACTTTTACATGTACTCTTATGGAAAATATGTCAACCTAGCATGCAAACTGTTCATTTTAATTTTTTGCAAATAACCAAATAATGTCAGCAGTTCCGAAAACTAACTATGTAAAGCATCGATGTCTTACGCATATTTTAATATTTTTTCCAATTTAATTAGGAGACTTTTAATCAATAAAAAAAATTATTAAACATTAGCACTTTTCGATTATGGACTTTTATTCTTGACAATTTTAACAATTTTAACTTAATTTTCAACTTTTTAATGATTTAATTTTAGTTTTTAGAACTTCTTATTTATTTTTTAATTATTTACTGCAAAAAATATGTAAAATACAGAAATTTACATAAATTTATTTTTTTTAACCTACCTTTGTACAAAAAATTCAAAGGTAGAAATAATTATTTAATATTAAAAAAAAATATTTATTTATGCCTTTATGACACTAATTTATTGGTATCATCGACTTATAACCTTTTGTAAAAATTTATTATGGAAAAGTTCCTATTTAGAATTCGACTTACTTTTGATTGGAACTGTAACGGATCAACCTCCTTAAAAATTCTCAGCTGTAAAATAATAGAAAAAAATTAATTATTTCAGATCCGCCGGAAATTCAAGTCGAAAGATCTTGGGTTCATTCAGGTGAAGGCTATGAAGCGAAATTGGACTGTATCGTATTCGGCGATCCGCCGCCCCAGGTAATTATCTCCACAATTATGAAATGGGACCAAGTTAGGTCAGATTTCAAATTTCAAAATTTTACAAAATTTTGTTTTGAATTTGGAAAGGTTCTGTCGTCCAACTGGCTTGATTTTACCATTCCAACCCACAAGTGACGAATAGTGCCCCTAATCCAAAAAACATATTTTTGGAAAAAACTCTGTGCGTCTGTTAGTCTGTTTGTCTGTGAACACGATATAGGTCATAGGGATAAGCGGAATAAAACCAAATTTTTGGCAGGATGTTTGGTATACAAATATAAAAACCCTATTGTTTTTAGGGAAAAACGGCGCGTGCACAGAAAAAATACGTGCTATAACGGTGTTTTTATATAACAATGGTATACTTTTTATAACGGCTTGTTAATCTATTTATTTTTCCAAGTAAGTTTTATAAAAAAAAATTTACCTAAACTTTATAGTTTAGGAAATATTTTTAAAATAAACGAACATCAGGTATCCTTTTGCTTTGTAAACCTGTCAGAAATAAACCATTAAAGCATGCTTTGATTAATTTTGGCAACGAATAGCAAATATCATTGAATACTAGTCATTACCCGCGTCACCTCACGCGATATCAGAAATTTTATTTTCTTTATTATAATCAAATGTCAACATTTTGACGTTGGAATGGTCCCGTCGCCCAATTGGCTGTAATTTTTTTGTCTTGCACTGTCCCCTATAAAATAGTTAAATTACATGCATGTCTACAGACATGTGAGTGACCCATTACTCACTAGTGCAGTAAAGTCATACCAATTTTATAGTGAATCACTGTGCGTCACTTGTTTCTTAACCTAGTTTTAGAAGTCGCGTTTGTTCAAAAGTGAACTGTTAAATCTTAAAAATTTTGAAAATTAAGTGAAATGCAGCTATTTTATAGGAGGTACGTGCAAAAACTACCATATATATGTCTTGTGCGTAACGGCTCGTGTGTCTGTTAAAATTCGCGGGCTTGTAACTAAAATAAATTGAGTAATATTAATAATATTATGTTTTTTATATAGGTATCATGGTATCAGAATTCGTTCCCGCTCGAAGCAACAGAGAAAAGGCTGATGGAGATTCGTGGAAACAAACATACATTAACGATAAAACATTTGCAAAACTCTGATTTTGGAAATTACAGGTGAGTCGTTTTCTGTTAAGCAATCTAAATTTTGGTCACATATTCGCGAAAATTTATCATAAATATATGAAATACTAACGAAACCTCTGTGACTATTTAAAAATGGACAACTAGTTGCATATCCTTTTCCCATAGTGGCAATGTAAGACAATAGTCAGCTATCTTTCAACTTGTTTTGTACATTAAGGAGGTTGATCCGTTTAATGAAGATAATAAAAAATATCTGAAATAAAGTTTTTTTAATAGATTTTTTGTATGACAAAATTTTCTGTAAAAAATCGAAAATCATTAGGAGATTTATAAAGTTAAAAATTAAAAAAAAATACATGTAGTCTTATGGAAAATATGTCAACCTAGCATGCAAACGGTACATTTTAATTTTTTGCAAATAACCAAATAATGTCAGCAGTTCCGAAAACTAACTATGTAAAGCATCGATATCTTACGCATATTTTAATATTTTTTCCAGTTTAATTAGGAGACTTTTAATCAATAAAAAAAAATTATTAAACCTTAGCACTTTTCGATTATGGACATTTATTATTGACAATTTTAAGAATTTTAACTGAATTTTCAACGTTTTAATGATTTAATTTTAATTTTTATTGCTTCTAATTTCTTTTTTTAATCATTTACTGCAAAAAATATGAAAAATACAAATATTTACATAAATTTATCTTTTCTAACCGATCTTTGTACAAAAAATTCAAAAGTTAGTTCATTAAGTAAAATACCTAAATAATTAATTAATATTAAAAAAAATATATTTATTTACATTTTATGCCTTTATGACAATAATTTATTAGTATCATCGACTTATAACCTTTTGTAAAAATTTATTTCAACCTCCTTAAACGTCACCCAATGTTCCAAAAAAACGGGAGTTATAAATTTGTATAGTCCATTTGTTTTATTGTGAGGTATCAGATCTAGTTATTTTGATTACTGTTTTGTTGTAATTAGGTTTTTTTCAGATTATCTTTTAAACTTATGTAGGAAGTTAAACTTTAGTAATTTTAAAAAGTGCATTTATCAGAAATGATATAAACTTGACGTTTAAAAATTTGACATAATATCTTACATTAAAAAAAACTAACTTTAATTGCTAACCGCTGTTTATATTTTAAAGTTTTAGTTCTTAGCTTGGCGCCTTGGCCGCTACTGGAAGATCGTGTCGCTATAAGTCTTGATAGAAAATGTGAAGTTAGCTTTGTAGTGAAGTGGATTAGGAAAAAAAATCCTTCAATCCGGTGTGTCTCGTATCGAAAAATGTTTCCTTCAAAAATTGTAGAGTCGAGCTCGCCCGACATTTTGGTATAATTTGTGACCGACTGTCGGAAGGGGCGGCGGGGGATATGCCGCTTTAAAGTTCCGGAAAATCCGTTTTTACCCCATAACTTATTAATTACTTTTTATAAGTTACGCAGCAAAATTCAATTGTCAAAATTACTTTTCCTTGCAGTTGAGTTTGCGAGACATTTTTTTTTCACTTGTCACATAAAAGTAGATAAAAAAATGGTGTCGGGTTCAGGTCGATACGTCAGTTAGAACCAAAGTTATGTGGTATTTAAAAAAATTGTTTTCCCCCTCTCCTGCCGGTTCTAATTGACCCACCGCGTCCTGTACAAAGAAGGGGTCTTTAGTACTTTTGCAATAAAAAGAAAATTAAGCTCCTAGCCTACAATTGCTTTTTAAAAAATGGCATTCAATTTTTCAAAATTTCGAGCACTAAAATTACGATATCTTGCGAACGGGTTGTCTGATTAGACTCAGTCTGGAACGAGCTTACGCGGATTCTTTTTCTCTACAGCTTTTGTTGGAACTTTTTTTCCCCGATAATAATGACCGAGTTATGGGGCAAAAATGGGTTTTCCGGAACTTCAAAGCGGCATATCCCCCACCGCCTCCTCCGACAGTAGATCACAAACTATACCAAAATGTCGGGGGAGCTCAACTCTACAATTTTTGTAGGAAACATTTTTCGATTCGAGACATACCGGTTTGAAATTCCCAAACCACTCCACTATTGGTAGTTCATAGTCAAATAGTCAAAGCTCTGTATTACTGAAACTATTTATATAACAAACATTTTTTAATTAGAATAAGATTAACACAGAGTAGATTTTCCTTAAAGCGCTTGTATAGACACTAGCGAAAGTAATTAGCACGATGTAATTAACGTATGTAATGATTTATTATATGAATAGAACTTTGACTGCATTTAAATATGCATAATATATAATAATTAGGTGAATTCAAATTGGAACACGCAAATTAAATTAAATTTTAATGACATCACGTCTCTCTACTGCAGCTGTTTCACGAGAACTGGATTAAAACTATTACAGAATAGTTATTATCTAATCTGAATTAATCAAATGAACTGAAAGATGAGTTTCATCTGATCCCAATGAACTTTATTTTATTGTATAACCGCTACGAAATTACAAAATGATCAGTACACGTGAATTTATTACTTAAAGGGGCCTTCAAGCTTTTTTCGACCCAGGGTCTTGCATGTTCCAAAAAAGAGCCCTGGTTCCATCATAAATAATAGTCAGACTCGGAAGACGTAACTTAGAAAGTTTGGGAACAACTAGGCAAATGGGCGACGGTCGATATGGTGGAAGAACGGGTATTATGGCAGAAGAACGGGTCTAGACATTAAAGTGGTCGTTGTATTTTTGTGTTGGTAAGCTAGATCCACAGTCCACACACATGCCAGATAGTCATTGACAAATATTTACTTCCAATGTTTGCCTCCAGTGGCGGATCCAGAATTTTAGTTTGGGAGGGGCTTGACCCAGCTGAGAGTAGGCTTTATCAAGGTAAACACTTAAAAAACACAAAAATGTATGTTACTCATTTAACGCATAGTCTCCTCGGATAACTTTTTGCAAATTGTTCAGTGACTTCAACAGACTGTAGGCCGCCAGATGTATCTCGGTTGAATATATATGGAAGCTAGGGATGAAAATGTTTTTAATATCGATAAATATATCGATATTTATATCGACATCAGACCGATATCGATAATTGATAATATCGACCCTTTCAATATCGATATTTGGTTAATTAATTGAGCAAACAAAGAAACAAGCAATTAACGATATGCTCGTCACACACTAGCACCACTTTTCAGCCTTTTACCAACACACAAAAAAATAACCGCGAAATTCGAAATTCTTTAAGTAACATTTACGGTTTACCCTCCGATATTTTTATGCTATAATATCGATAATATCATGTCGGGAATGTAAGTATATCGATATTTTTGTTTCAATATTATTGATAATATCGATTGACCGATATATCGCTGCAATCCTAATGACAGCCAAACCGTTCAACCTGTCTTCCGTTATTGTCATACGACGGTACGATTTTACTGGTTTAAGCGAAGAAATACTGGTAATGTAGCAAGACTTTGTAAAATCATTTTGTAAAATCATTTTTATATTTGGAAAAAACTCATTTATTTCTTGAAATGCCTATGTTGCTGTTTGTGAGAGATGTTCCCTGCTTAAACTCCTTAGCCCTCCAAAGAAGCACCAGCAGCACATGCTGACTACACATTGGCCCCAGGCCCACCTTAGCCCAATGTTCCTAGCGAATATTTGCTTTCAGAACACCTTACCAAGGATACTCCCACTCAATTATTTTGCAGTAGGTATTAACACAATAATTATATTATTAATACATTTCAACAATAAGTAATTTCGTCAAATCTTCAACCACAATAATTTTGATTACAATTAATTATAAACATATAAGCTTGCCATGCGTGTAGCCTAGGCTAAAAGTTGAAACAACTAGATTATACGCGAACGAATTTGTTTCAGTTGTGTGGCGGACAATTCGCTGGGTCGCGCTAAGAAATACATTGAAGTGTCCGGCAGACCAGGACCAGCTCAATTTCGCAGCGGCCCATACGGAAGTGCCGGAAGCAAATTGTCACGTGGGTCGCACAATCTCACCTGGGTCGTGCACAGCTATCCACCCCTAGAACAAGTTAGACTGCTCTACAGAAAAATTCATGTAAGTACTTATCCTTATTATACTAGAACAGAGGTCGGCAACCTGCAGCTCCCGAGCCGCGTGCGGCTCTTTCGATGTAAAACTGCGGCTCTCCAGTTCTATACGCAAAACAATTACATTTATTATTCTAGCTAAAATACTTTAATATGTTTTTTGCTAAAAACATTTGTGTTTTTATATGAATAAATATTATTTCGTATTTAAAGTCGTTTATTCTAAATCAAAAATCAAATATAATACCTATTGTAACACTGAAATAAAAATTTTTAACGGCTCTTTAAAAGTTGAGAAATTTTAAAAATTGTAACTTTTGGCTCTTACGTCTCAAAAGGTTGCCGACCACTGTACTAGAACATTGATTTTAAACCTTTTTTTGGTCGCGGCACACTTTTAACGATTTCAAAATTTGGCGGCACACAAAGAAAAAAATAATTTTAAAAGTTTTTTACTTACCTATAATACACTGTCTAAAATAATTTATGATAATAATTTTGAATGTAATAAAATATAATAATAATAATAATAATAATAATAATGCGTTTAACGTCCGTTTCTCGACTTTATGTCATAACAGACGCCATTCGCACCATTACTATTTTCCATCTACCACACTTCCCGTTATTTTCTACATTTTTAAACTTTCACTTAATTAATAGCAATGAGCAAATGAAGGTATTTTAGGACACTGGGATAAGGTAGGCACATTTTGAGCTCGGAAGTTTGACAGGTAATCGGCCACGGCCTTGAATAAGGAACCATCTCGATATTTATATGGAATTGTTGAGGGAAACCATGGAAAACCTCAACAAGATAACCGGTACAGGAATTACCGTTTCTCGGCGAGAGGCAGTGGGAAAAACTCCCAGCCACATCTGCCCCCGCCGGGATTCAAACCCGGTATCTCCCGAATGCGAGTCTAGTGCTCTCACCGCTATGCCAATTTTGAATGTAAAATATAATATTTACTACAAAAACAACAGTACGTTTATTAAGGCCAAGGGATTAATTTATAATAAGAATACTTTTAATGAGAAATTTGAGCTTGATGTTTTTTGATAATTTCATTTCTATTTGGTCGTCAAAATGACAATGCTATACTCATATCGTCTTCTACAATTAACAGTCTTGATCTTTTTTTCGTTTTTATGTTGTATAATACTGAAAATCCGAATTCACACAAATAAACTGTACATAATTGTAATAATATTTTAAAAGCTTTTTTGGCTATCATGGGACAATCGCATCTAATGTTAATCCAAAATGAATTAATTGGTTCTTCGGAATATTTCAAAATTAAATCTCGAAATTAGTTCTGCCTACCTTCATTCAAAGTTAAGTAATTCAAATAAAATAATTTTTGCTATATATACATTTCTAAAATTTGGCGGCATACTTTAAGAATTTCGCGGCACACTAAAGTGCCGCGGCACAGTGGTTGAGAATCACTTTACTAAAACAATGTAAAAGTTCTCATAAAATAGAGAGCTGAATTCCTCAGAAGTCACTTTGAACTGAATGTCTTTGAAAAAAAATTGTTTTCTAATTAAAGGAATCTATTAGTAAATTGTGTACATGCGCTGCATGGACCGCAGCCCCACAACTGATTCAGTGCTGCAAGGTTCAAATAAATGAATTCGATAAAATAGTAAATAAATAAATAAAGCTCTTTATTTCATTTGATGAGAAAAACTCATCTAGAAAGCGTCATACATATAAATTAGAAATTAAAAAATTCAGACAAATTGTAAAATGTGTTCCCCAGAAGGAACGTTTTTAACAAACGAGAAAAAATATTTAAGAGTATTCGTCCCTGCAAACACCCCCTGCACCCTTCATCTCAAATCTTTTCCCCTCGCCTAAAAACGGTTCACGCTCTCCCGACGCTATTTTTAAAGCTAGATGGTTCTGGTAAACGCCAAATGAAAGACAAAGAATCAGACTACAGATCCTTCAGGCGAATTTTTTGAAAAAAATTCCTGAAAAAACTTACAACCTTTTGAAAAAAATAATAAGTTACGTAATATTTCATACGTAGGCGAAACTGTTTTTCAAAAAATTCGCCTGAAGGATCTGTAGTCTGATTCTTTGTCTTTCATTTGGCGTTTACCAGAACCCTCTAGCTTTAAAAATAGCGTCGGGAGAGCGCGAACCGTTTTTAGGCGAGGGGAAAAGATTTGAGATGAAGGGTGCAGGGGGTGTTTGCAGGGACGAATACTCTTAAGTTGTTACAATTCTTAATTTGACTTGGAAAACGCACTGCAGTCGCTTCTTTATCGTTCTCGAAACTGCGGTACTCAATTTTTTTTTTTATTTCAGATGAACGACACATATCAGAGACCTGGCGAATGGCATGATGTAGCTGTGGCTCCGCCAATTGGCGGCGGAGGCAAAGACGGCGCCGCCAGAACCATGTCTTATAACATTCGGAACTTGCCACCGGCAGCTGCTTTCGAAGCCGTTGTCCAAGCTAAAAATCGATACGGCTGGAATGAAGTGAGTAATTTTCGCTTTTGGAGCTCCTAGGAAAAACAATGGATGGAAATTTTTTTGCCAACTCGGTGCTTAGTTCCGTCGCATCGTCTCGAGATGACTCGACGGAACGAAGCTGCCGCAATTGATACCACATTGATACTATAGTGCCCGCGGTGAGAGATGAAGCCAGGCACCTATGACGCGGTGGCTTCATCTTTCACCACGCGTACTTTACCACGCTCTGAACAGCTACATAATATGATCCGAAGGACTTGAAACTTCGTATGCGGGGAGAAGAAGGTTGTAGTAACTAATTCCCAAAATTTAACGAAGATAGCGCTAGTAGTACCGATTTTATAGCCACAGTCTTAAAACGTATGGAACACGCTGTATATAGGCTGACAAAGAAATATGCATGGAACAAACTACATTGCATAATACCACGCGATAGAGGAGCAAAAAAGACGAGAGGTGGCGTGGAACACCGGTTGGAACGAAGTTCTTTTCGCTAATTTTTATTATGTATCATACAAATTTTTTACTAATTTGTCTATAAATTATTCGAAAATTTTATTTATACGGCCTTTTCTTTACGTTTTTTTTCTACCCCTCTTCATTCATATCTATAACGTCCCATAAGGAACTTCGTTCCAAAAATAATTAAAAACATTTCTGTACACCAGCGTTTTCCAAACTGGGAGGCGCGCCTCCCTAGGGAGGCGCGGAGTAGTCTAAAGGGAGCCGCGAAAATTAGTCACAGTGAACAATTTTCCAAATTACTGCTAAAGTTTTCTATGTAAAAAATGAGAGAATAAATAATAGACAAGCACATCCATCTCATTAAAAACAATAATAAAATATCGTTTTTCATTAGTTTGTATGAATAAATTTTATAAGAGTAAAAATGTTTGTGTTTTTATCTTATGAAATCTTCAGGGGGGCGCCAAATGATTAAATATTTTTAAGGGAGGCGTAGTAACATCAAGTTTGGAAACTGCTGTGCACTAATGTCCGATCGCTTTTTGTTTTCAAGTTACAGGTTGTTAAGTTTTTTTTTTAATAAATTAAGAAGACTTTTATTAAATACAACATTTAAAAAATGTAAGGTATTTAGGCGTTCAATTTGATGACCTTATTCTTCGGATACAGACTTCCAATCTTCGTATTAATTGTTTCATGAAATCATGGCAACTTTGATCATTAGCGTCTAGTTGTGTATTAGCCGGCATACACAGACTGACTGGTGTAAGCTCGGGTTCCTGGGAACGCTAATCCAATAAAACATTGCAATGAAAACTACATCCCAATGTATCCCGTGGGGGAGCCTGCTTTCTTAATTTATATTATTTAAAAAAAAAAAAAAAAAAACTTAACAGCCTATAACCTGAAAACAAAGAGCGATCGGGCATTAGTGTATAGGAATTTGTTTAATTATTTTTTGGTCCTCTATCGCGTGGTGCTATGCAATGTAGTTTGTTCTGTCACCCTGTATATCAACCAACAAAATTTTGGGTGCGCGAAATCAGTATCTTGCCATGGATTCCGCTGAATCCAGCTAAGGCACTATTTCTAATATATAGGACTAGCGTGACCTGTGCGAATTATTCGCACTAAATAAGTATAATATAATTATCACTTTACAAAATTATTTTTTAAATATGATTGCAGGTATTCAATTCGATTCTAATTTTGCACACTGCTTATAACGTTCTTCTTTTTGTTGTAAAAGAAATATTTTACTAAAATTGTCATATAGAGGCGCAAGTAGCAAAAGCGTTGTTCAGCGTTGCCCGTCAGATGGCAGTATGCAGTATTTACAATATGAAGGTCAGATGACAGATCGAAGTGTTAACGTTACGCCGTCAGATGGCAGACGTTCAGAGTTTAATTAATTAAATTAATCTACAAAAACAATAGCAATAATAAATTTTTTAGTTGTCGATGTCAGTAGAGCAAGCAATCATCTGTAAAATGATATGTGGAGAAATTGTGTGGTTTTTTCTAAAAAGGGAGGCAAACATCTTAAACCTTAGCGTATTAATATATATGATGACGTGCCGAGTCGACAGAAAACGCCCCATTGCGTCTGTTCAAATCTCAACAAATACGTTTTATTTTAATTATTATTATGTAGTAATATCAATCAAATATATTTCAGGTAAGCGATCTGCATCAGTTTTTCACGCGCGATTTCGACGCTCACATGGAAGACGTGGAACTGATGCCGCATTCGAGTGCCGCCAACGGATTATTAGTATCGCCGATTCAATTTGTAGTAATTTTAGTACTGTGTACTCTCATCGAAAGATGACTGCTCCCAGTGCCTGCCCGGTGCTGAATTGAAATACTTGGCGTAGAATCTCTGTTGAAACTGTTACAATGTGATCGGTAAATTTCGTAAATATAGCAAAAAAAATTAAACAATGTGCAGATAAACAAAGTGAAATGGTTTTTTTTTTAATATTTATATTTTAATATTTAAATACAGGGGATGAATGACTTTCAGCTTGGCGTTGGAAAATACAAATATTTTTATTAGTAACGTTGTTTCTTCTCAAAGAAAAACATTTACTATAAATCATCGAAGTTTTTTTTTGTAATTATCTAGTAAAATAAAATTATCGATAATTGTTTTTTAATGCAATTATTTTTCAAGGACTGCCATAAATTCACATACCGTATTTTTCGGACTATAAGACGATAAAACGCACCTCAAGTTTATAAAATGATTTTTAGAAAAATATATAATAATGTTACTTTCGGATCATAATTTTTGTTTATTGTTTACATAACTCGTAGGTACTAGCAATATTCAGTTCATCTTCACTCTCGGTACTATCACTCGTCTCGTTAATGTCATATTTTTCGAACTAAGCCGTACCTCAAATTTAGAGACGATTTAATGAAAAAAGTATTTTAATGTTACCTTCGGACCATAAAACGTACCCAAAATTTGAGTCCATTTTTCTATGTCCGAAAAATACGGTATTTATTTGAAATGTACCTGCCAAGCTAGATAGAAAAATAAAAAAGAGAACGCGTTTCGGACGATATAATAAAAATAAATTTGAATAATAAGTAATAGATATTATTTGATACCTAATCATATAATTATGTCTAAAATAATATTTATTCAACACGCGTGAGTTATATATAATTTCGGGGCCCTGCTAAATTCGGGAGAAATAATAAATTACTTCATGTTGACGCGTAGATTGCTAATAATGAGCCGAAACTGTACGATAATGTATTACTGCATAGTTTCTGGACCAATAGGAACGCGGTAGCGATTTGTATATATGAAAACAGCATCGCAATTCAGCGAAAGTCAGGGCCATCTTGTGTTGCATCGAGGGCGGTGGGTACGTCAATCAATGAAGTGATTTATTATTTTTCCCTCTTTTATCAGGGCCCCGATTACATATTACTCGTGCTAGTTGAATAAAGTATTATGTGCGACCATTGATTGAAGGAGAATATTCCACTCGCGTGTTACCGCACTCGCTACGCTCGTGCGGCAAATTTCACGCTCATGGAATCTTCTCCTTCTGTCACTAGTCGCACAATATACTATTATTTATTAATAAATAAAATAATCGATCAATTTTTCAGATAATATTTTTATAATATATTGTCTGAAAAATTAGTGGTTAATTTTATTTATTGAAGAGTAATCAGACGTTAATCAAGTATTTGAATATTTATTTTTTGTCTGTGTTCAATCTTCAATATGTTTGCATTTTTTTTTATTTTCATATATTTTAAAAATGGTGACCATGATTTTTTTTTCATTTTGAATGATGCTAATTAAAAAATATATATAAAATTATACAAGATGAAAAATTCTTAATATCGTATTCATGTCCAAAAATCAGTTTTGTAAGTAAATATAAATTATAGATATTATTATATTGTAAAATATTTTTTCTTAAAAATTTTAATCTAGTCATACGCAAAAAGTGTGTAAATATAGGTAAGATAAATAATAAATAAAATTGTAATTTTATTGTTCAGGTATAAGATAAAATAAAAACTGTGTTTTGATGATATTGCATTTTTTATATTTTCTGAATTCATAGATACCATATTTATATAATTATATAAAAAATGTGAAAATCGGTCTAATACTTTTCGCTACGTATTAAATAAGTCACAATAAATTGATTATATTGTGCTTATAATAGATTAAAGTTATAAAAATAGTTAAGAAAAAGATGATTTTTGGTAGGTTTTTATATTTGAGCTAATTAAAGTCTTGGTGGATTTTTCTGATCACCGCATTAACAACTAGATTAGGAATAGGTACAACAAAAACGTGAAAACATGTTATTTTTCTTCGAATAACTTTAATACTACTTGACCAATTGACTCCAAAATCTAATGAGATCGCCGCAAAAGATTGAGGCAAATCCGTTGGTATAATTGGTATTCATGGTATTAAAACAGTGATTCCCAAAGTGGTCTATATCGCCCCCCAGGGATCGATGACAACTTGCAAGGGGTCCATGAAATGAAAATGGGGGTCGACGATAGTGAATCTCCTAACAAAAAAAGAAACAAACTGGACATCGTTAACCGAAGAGATTTAAGATTAAATCTAACAAAATTGATGCCAAATGTTAAAAATTTATTATTAAGCATCAGGTTCATTCCTCACACTAAAAGCATTTATTTTTTGCTATGTTATTTTATGTAACAGAAAGTAAATTTTAATTTGATTCGTTTAATTTGAATCTAATTAATATATAAAACTAATAAACATTTCACACTACATTTCACTACCGTTATAAATTTAAATCGTTCAAAGTGAGTAGCACTATACCGGTTGTTAAAAATACATTTGAAATTAATGAATTTGCAAAAAATCAATATCAGATAAGCAGGGGGTCTACCCAAAACCAAAAAACATGGCAAGTGGTCTACGAGACAAAAAAGTTTGGGAACTTCTGTATTAAAACACTGTCTCATTTAGATTTGCCACTAATTACAATAGCTCTACCAATATTTTAACCCAGATGGGAAACTTGTAAACGTATACCTACTATTACGCAATTTGGGCGCATCAAGATTTCGCATTAAAAGTACCGAAACATCCACTTTTAACCATAATTTATGAGAAGGCATTTAACCCCCTTAGGAGTAAATTTGTGAAAAAAAATTGGTTTATGTCCTTCCTCAGAGTACCTACTATTTCCATATTAAATTTCATCACAATCGGTCCAGCGGTCTGGCTGCGAAACCGTAACTTCCAGAGCCGGATTAACCTATACGCTAACTACGCTGAAACATAGGGCGCCACTCGTCGGAGGGGCGGCAGGGACGGTCGCAAAGAAAATAAAATAATTTTTAACTAACGAAATAACGGTCTGTCTTGAACCTCTATTGTAAAGTTTGCTGAACAGAAAGCTCGAAAGAAAAATTTTTAAAAACAAGTTACAGGTAGAGTGTATAATTAATAAATAAGCAGAAGTTTTGTGAAAGATAACGTTGATATATGTAATGATAACCAGTTTTTTCTTTATAAGTGTTAGTCGATTATAGATATTCGATCATAGGCAAAAAATACCAAAGAATTTCATTAGTCGCGAACAAGAGTCAATTCGATGTATGAAATAGATTATAAATTTGCAACTCAATGTACAGTAAGTAGTCGCTGTACAATGCAATAATAAAAAAATTGGTTGTCTGTAAAGTCGGTTTACGGACGATAGTTTTACGTGATAACGTATTCCGCTCGAATATCATATTTACTAATACATTACTGCGCTCTCGCTTGCAACGCACAGGGTCAGGCGGAATGTTACGGAACGTTACACTTTTTCGTGCGTGCAGCTGGTGTTTCATCAATTTATAAGACGTTATCACGTCAAAAACTTTTTTTTTTTTAAACCCCTCTTGACGTCAAAAACTTAGTCCGCCATCTTTAGAAGTCCGCCATAGTGGATTTAAACTAAAGTCACTTTATTTTTCGAGTTATTCTCAGCAAGCCCTTTCATTTGATACCCATATTGTAGGAAAGCATAATAAAATTAGTCCGCCATCTTTAGAAGTCCGCCATATTGGATTACGAGTGACGTCACTTTATTTTTCGAGTTATTCTCAGCAAGCCCTTTCATTTGATACCCATATTGTAGGAAAGCATAATAAAATTAGTCCGCCATCTTTAGAAGTCCGCCATATTTGATTTAGAGTGACGTCACACAGCTAACCATGCATTGTCATTCAAACTAAACCTGTATACAAATTTTCATCTCAATCGGTTGATGATATCTGCTTCAAAATTACCGAAGGCATTTCCGCCATCTTTAGAAGTCCGCCATATTGGATTTAGAGTGACGTCATACAGCTAACCATGCATTGTCATTCAAACTAAACGTGTATACAAATTTTCATCTCAATCGGTTGATGATATCTGCCGCTCGAATATCATATTTAAGTCAGGCGGAACGTGACACATTTCGGAACGGGACAGATTTTGGAACGGTACAGATTTCGGAACGGGACAGATTTCGGAACGTGACACTTTTTCGTACATGCAGCCGGTGTTTTATCAATTTATAAGATTGGTGTTTCATCAATTTATAAGACGTTATCACGTCAAAAATCTTATTTACGCTCTTCAAAGGGGAAACCCTTTTTTCTCCTTCCTCAAATTATCCAATCCGGAAGTCATCACTTCAAGTTCGACTCTTCGAACAGAAATACCCATATGCGATGCAAGGCCTTAGTAACTTCAATGAAAGAAAAGATAATCTACAGAAACTTCATCCCCATAGAGGTTGAATTTTGAAAAAAGTGGCATATGTACTTTCCTAGGCTTTGAACTGTCTCCATATTAAATTTCATCACAATCGGTCCAAAGGTTTGGCCGTGAAAGCGTAACACTTTAACAGACAGACAGAATTACTTTCGCGTTTATAATATTAGTAGGTACGGATAAACCTGAAGTTCGTTTGTTAAACTTTTTGTCGTATAATATATGTTTCTTTGTAAGTATATTAATGATAAATGTCATATCAATCAAAAATCACTTTTCCATTCATCAACTACTTAGACATTTTTCGCAGTCATATTTAATTAATAATTATTAAGGGCGGCTGATAGCAAATAATCAAAATTCGATATTGCAGATGGCATCCCTAAAAAGTTAAAATTTTTTAGCCCAAAATTACTCTTTTGTTAAATACAAGTGGTGTGCGTAACACAGCAGAATAATAACATTTAAATATCAGCGGTTATTACTTATTAGTCTAATCACAGGATAATAAAATGAATAAAAATTCAACTAAATTAAATTTCTATATAGCCATCGATCTCAACGTACATGCGCAGTACTAGCGACATCAGACATAATTTATAGTAAGCTTGTAGTTTAAACACTTCTGCGCTACGATCGTTTTTCATAGATATGTCCTGGATAGAAAACCCATGCAGATCATAGATATATATGCATATCCGTATGAAAACCATTCGAAAATTTGAGTTTATTTCTCTATGGTTTATTCCATATATTTAAAAGTATAATATTATGGTCAGTCCTGTCAAATTCACAATTTGACAGATCAGAGGCACATTGTTTTCTTGAATGACCAGTAATTATTACTGAAATCCTGAAATAATTTCGATTTTTATATGATTATGTAGTTTTAAATAATACAAGATAACATAGTATTAAATAAAGAATACCGAAGTGATATAAATTAATAATCATGCAACGCGAAGAAAAGCAACTGGAAGCGGCTTTGGAAGCAATTATTTTAAGAGTCAATGATTTAAAAAATTCAATAGCAAATATGATTTATAAAGTAGAACACGAATATGAAACATTGAATTGGCCAACATTTTTAGATAACTATGCTTTGTTATCAGGACATGTAAGAACCGATTTAATATTTTGAACGTTGTAAATTTAAGAGTTCACTAGTGTCTAACCTATCGATATGTTATTTCTTTCAGTTGACAGCTTTATCAAAGATACTCAGTCATGACAAGTCACCACCATTACGTAGTTTGACCGTATTACCTTTGTTGTTATCTCCAGAGAGAGATGAAGCCCTCGCTGCCTTAACAGAAAATCGGGTTACAACGTTTGCACACGATTTAGTTCCCGATTATTTACGTACTAAATTAGAGCCAATGGCTGAACATAGAATGTTACAATTAGAGCACAAAGCTGCTAGTTTAAGTTTTGAAACAGCACAGAAACAAGTGACGGCTTATCAAAAAGTCGTGTCGCATGTGTGGGATATAGTAAGCAAAGCAAGAGAAGAATGGGAAACCGAAGCGGGGGCCCGATCGGGTGCCCAACAAACGAGTAGTGTATCCGATACTCACAGTTTAGTTGCAGCCGTTGGAATGGGCAAGGGATTGAAGGTTAGAATGACAATTTGTACTAGCATATTTAAGTTCAGTGTTGGCCCAGTTACTCCAATTTGCCCCTGGGCCCCACAGCAATAATGATTAACCTTTTAGAAAATAACAATATTTCTGCCGATCGGGGCTATAGCTCAATCAGATTATATGTAAATATATATCTGACGTGTTACAACTGGGTCTAAAAGGGTCCAGCGTTGAATAGATCTTAATTTGAATTCGGTTACTTAATATTATCTTAAATACTTTTTTCGGAATGTAATTTTACAAATAAAACTAAAATTTTCCGTAGAATCCGAATATGAAATTAAAAAGTATTGTTTCTGTTTAAAATTCTGAAGTTGGGCCCTACGGGCCCCTTTTAGAACCCTTAGGCCCAAAGTTTAATTCTGCTATTCGATAAATGGGAAAAAGTTATAAAAAAACCATTTATCATTTTTAGTTCAGCTTACCCGATAAGAAATATTAAGCCGTTCTGAGACTTTTGAAACGACTGGTATAATTAAATACATTATTCAATGATAATTAAATTTAGTTTGTTTATAGCGTAATTTTACCATTATTGAATGGTTTTACATAATAAAATTTTAAAATTCATAGGTGGCCATGCAAGGTCAGCAAGTTCCTGGAGTAGTGGGACCAGGAACCGGAGGTCCCGGTATGATGAATGCACCTCAGGGTGTTAGAGGCCCAGGGATGCCGCCAAACCAAGGTCCAAATCAACCGATGGGTGGTCCTGGAACTATGGGAGGAGGCAAAGCACCATCTGCTATAAAGACAAACATAAAACCTGGAAATCAGATACATCCATATGGCCGCTAATATTGTAATATTTATGAATAATGGATAATGTTTTGTCATATTTTTATTTATTTTTTGCAAATAAAAATTTAAAATAACGTTTTGTATTTTTAAACAATTTTTTTTCAAAATAGCTGTTGGCAAACCTGCGCAACTGTCATGTACGAATTCAAAGTAATTTATAACCTCAATAAGCGCGTGTTTTGGTTTAAAAAGTATTTAGAAAAATGCCGACAGATCACAGGCGTATAAATGGCCCGGAGGTTTCTATTCCGTACAAAATTTTTATGAAACCAGAGAAGAAAGCAGCTGAAAATGTAACATTAAGTGACGGCTTACGAAGTGACAAGAGAAAGTCTAAAGAACATCGCAAAATATGTAAATAGTTTTATTCAACATCAACTTAGATTACGAATTACGATGATAATTTAAAAGTAATTAAAATTATAAATTTTCAGACATCAAATGCGATATCGTAAGTCAAGCTAAGGGTTCAGCATATATAGAAGTTGGAAACACTAAGGTTATTGTTTCTGTATTTGAACCGAGAGAGATACCGAATAAAAATGAATACAGCATTAATGGAGAATTGTATTGTGATTTCAAGTACGCCACATTTAGTTGTAAAAAGAGACGTACATACCAGCAAGATGCCGAAGAAAAAGAATGCAGTTCAATTTTAAAACGGTCTTTAGAACCTGCTGTTTGTAGGTAAGGAATGTTTAAATAATGAACATTATTTTGATTAACCAATAGTAGTTCAAAATTAATCCTACCTTTTTTTGTTATCATTTTTATAGGCACGAATTTCCAAACTTTCAAATTGATATATATGCTTTGGTTCTCGAAAACGATGGATCAGCTCTTAGTGCTGCAATAACCTGTGCAGGCGTTGCACTAAACCAAGCCGGAGTCTGTATGTATGACGTAATTACAGCCGTAACACTCGGTCAGCAGGGAGACAATGTTTACGTCGACCCGATATACGATGAAGAACTCTTATGTAATATGGTCTTAGATCAGGATAAAACAACATACCACGATTTAAAACACGAATTTTGTAAAGTACAAAAAAACAGTAAAAATAAAAAAGGGAAAAGAAAAGATGCAAGCGCCAAAGATGAATTGGAAGATAGCGACGATGGCTTAAGCAAATCGGATATTCAGAAATTGATCAAGAAATACGATGACGTCTTATTGATACAGAGTGAACAACCGGAAGGAAGAAAAGAGGCAAAGAATACGAGCCAAGAAGCGGTTGAGAGCGATGATGTTTTAATGGTGCCGAGCAATGAGGGATATACACAAAATATTTTAGATCACGGCATCATTTTGTTATCTGTTCTATCTACACATCAACAGATCACAGAAGTGTACCAAAGCGGCTCAATATCATTAGAAGTATTGTATGAAGCTATGGATTTACTGATGGAAGTAAATAAAGAAATTGTCCCATTAGTTCAAAAATGTTTGGTTAAATATATTCAGAAGAACATAAGTGATAATACGACACAGCATGAATCAAGTTAAATATTCTTATTATCTAAAAAGAAAAACAAGTATTTGTAATACATTTTTATATTCATTAAATAAACGTTGGAATTTCTAAGTATTATTAATCTTCAGGTTTTTCTGGTGGAGGTCCGCACGGCTGCAACATTTTTTCCATTAGATTAAATCGAACGCGTGCTTTAGCTTCATTTTCGGCTATACCGAAATAATTTAGCAAATCCGGATGCCCAAGGTAACTGGCACAACTGTCGCGATGTTGGTTAACAAGCCACTCATATTTACTTGTGTCAGCGTGTCCAGTGCCAATATATTTTGACTGTAAATGTTCAAGTTGACTGTGAATGTTATAGCGATCACCCATGTTTTAATACCTAAAAAATATCCAAACGTCAAATTTATTTCATTTAACAATACATTTAATGCAAATGAATGAATGTATGTTTACTAATAAGAAAAATAACTATCGACTTACCCTTTTGAGATGAAATTAGATATTATGATAAATTATTTTC
The DNA here is from genome assembly GCA_963575645.1 of Xanthostigma xanthostigma. NCBI lineage: Eukaryota > Metazoa > Arthropoda > Insecta > Raphidioptera > Raphidiidae > Xanthostigma > Xanthostigma xanthostigma. Next base: position 24,540,449 of record OY754473.1, on the reverse strand, counting down.
CTGGCTTCTCTTTAAATTTTGACAGTGTTTAAAACAAACACTGGAGTATTGTCATTGTAGAATGTAAACATACTATATCCCATTGACTAACTTAAATAAACCAGAGATGTCGTTTTCGGATCATCGAGGTAACATTCGAAGTCTAGTCAATGTATGGTCTCACAGCTGGGCGAGTGAAACAACAGAGAAAGAGATAGCAATAATCGCGGTAGATAGCCACAGAGAGCTTTGTTCAACAATAACAAAATAGGCTAGTATCAGGCGCGGTCCGAAGGGGGGGGGGGTCACAGGGGACATGACCCCCCCAAAATCTTCCATTTGTTTTATAGGTAATGTATAAAATAAAATTATGTCTTGTGCAATAATGTTTATTTTATTCCAGATACCTATTTTTTATTAGTGTAGTGAGTGACCCCCTCCTGCGACCGCGCCTGGCTAATAGTATTGTCAAAGATGGTATTGTCTCTGTATGCTAGGAAGAGAAATACGCGTAACCCACATCACTTCCTGGGCATGCCTTATCGGTGTCCCCTATAGATATATATTTATTGTCCCCTAATACAGAACTACTGTTCTGCGGTCCCCTAACAATGAATGTGTGATCAGCCCCGGATCTAGGATTTTTTCGAACGGGGGCAGAAACTTGATAATGACGCCCCCTGTCTCCAGCGTTTGAAATAAATTACTTAAAAAAAATAACAAATATATAATTGTTGGTATTTTTCGTGAATGGGAAATCGTCAGAAAACAAGCAGATTGAGTAAATCGGGAAAAAGACAGATTGGGTGTGGTTTTCAACCATATTCTATCATGATTTTGGCGCCCCCCTAAAACTGCCGCCCGGGGCGGGTGCCCCGGTTTTTTCCCCCTAGATCCGGGTCTGTGTGTGATTAATATCTAACTGTCAGAAAAGTAAAAACGAATTGCTCAAAAAACACTATCCTTTTTACTCAACAGAATACAAAAAAAAAAATAACTATAGCAATTAGCAATGCGTCTGCACGCTCCCACTCCTGTCTCCTACTAGTATATACTATATTATAAAGAAGAGTCGTCTTAACTATGCGCATTAGCACTCCATATCTAAATCTCTTGTCTTTTGAATTTTAATTTCAAATTTTACGTCTAAAAGTAAATCCGAACGTAGAATAGCTGATGTTTTATACACAAAATGATATTTCTAGAGTTGAATGTCATATTGTATCTAATAATTTTCAAAGCACACTGGGTCAGCTCAGCTGAGGTACGAGTTTTAATCGCCTGTAATGCAGGCAAACCAATGTACGCTGCTGAACGACACGTTTGCCTTCTTGCAGTAATTACATGACACCATGCATGACACTGAGCTAAAAGTCAAGGAAAACGTGTCTAACTTTTTCGTTTTAGAAACCACGTATTATGTGTATTTTAAAACACCACATTGAAACTTTCACAAAATTACTAACGAAGTAAAGCACAGGCATCAACTGTCAACACGTGTAATGACAGTCAAGTAAGGTCCGGGTGGGGGAACCGCTCGCGCCAGTAACTAGAACGTATTCTATAATCTATACAGATAAATAAAATTGAAAAGTATCTGTTTGTAATGTCAAAACAAGAGCTTTTTGTTATGTCTGTCTATTTGTTTGTTCCGGCTAATCTCCGAAACGACTGGACCGATTTTGACAGGACATTCACTAGCAGATAGCTGATGTTGTAAGGAGTAACTTAGGCTACTTTTATTTTGTACTAGTTGTTCCCCGCAGCTCCGCACGCGATTTTGATGAAACACGGTATAGTGAGAAGAGTAGTGGAGCCTTAGGCTAAATATTAGATGTAAAATAACAGTAGTCTAAATGATTTCTTATAACATCAGTTATTTGCCAGTGAAAATCCTATCAAAATCGGTCCAGTCGTTTCGGAGATACAATATACATAACCGAAGGTTCTACTACTGTTATTACTACCGTATTTCATCACAATCGCGTACGGAGCCGCGGGGAGCAGCTAGTCTACTATTAAAGCGACTTTTGTTCACCAAAACACTTGTTTACAAGTGACGAGTACTATAACCCAGTGCTCTTTTTTATAACCCATGCGAGTTACTGTAATCGTATAAACTAAGCATGTTTAAAGTTTTCAAAGATTAACGCCTGTAGTTCCTAAACGAAAAATGCCACAAATGTTTTCGTCGACTTTTTTTAATTCAACGAGGTGTTTTACAAAAGTACCAAATCTGCAAAAGAATGATCAATTTTATTATTACTACTAATCGTTTCAAAATTTATCAACGGTTAATTTAAAAATATCGTTGTCGATCGTCTATTCTCGACACAAAATCGGGGCAATTAACAGAATCTCCAGAAGTCTTCAAGTCACTATTGGCACATTAGCGCGTGCGGCGTGAATACAATCACTCCAAAAATCTCAAAAAAGTAGTAAAGTTTTAACAATATTATTTTCCTCTTCCGTTTTCACTTTTTGTTGCGCTTTCACTACTGTACGGCATTGTTGGGTGTAAATCCCTTTTCTGATTTTTAGCGTTTCGTATTAAAAATCTTAAACTAAAAGCCAACATCAGCAACAATAAACAAATATTTGATCAGCACGCATGTATTCTGAGTTTTGATTGTTACAGCGTCATTTTGTGCATTACTGTTTTCTTACGTGCTTGGATATCTTTATATAACAGGAGTGTTATTTTATATCTTAACGGTTCGATGCTAATTAATATTCGTTATTCATAATAATTTTTTAATGTAGGTTATATCGGAAGAATTTATAATTTTTTACTGTATTTAGTATACTCCACAATGGTTAAAGTACGTATAATAATCAAAGACATAATAGTATATATTTATATGAGGTAATAAATAATAATATACTGTCAGTAGCATAAATCTACTATCTATCTGTAGTACATAGAATGAAAAGATTAATTATTAAAAAGAATAACAATTCATAAATAATCATTTTTGATCAATATTCATTTTAGAGAAATTGTTTAATTTCTGTTTCAAGAGAAATTCCGCATAAGTTTTTAGAGAATTGCTATTTTTATCTGCTCCTGCAGGGCTACGCATAGTATGCGGAAATCGCGGATAGGAAAATGAACTGTATATTTATATAATCACATAGTATAAGAGAACCAGGCTTGCAAGGTTCCTCTTTGTCTGCTTTTCAATTTCAAGGCTATGCTTACATATTAACGACGTAGAAATCAATAGATATTATGTTTCCTTCTCTTAAAGTTGATATCCCTACAAATTATGCATTTATGATATAAATATTTGATTTGATAATCACAATGAAAATAACAATAAATTGTTTATTTTCTTGGAATTAAGGTTATGATGAATAATAAAATGTAGTTACAAGAAAAAAAACATTTGTGAAATCGTTCCTCTTATTTAATGTACCTATTTTATGCTTTATTTTCGATAAATTAATAAAACAATTCAATCTCATAGATCCATCTGATTGTTAGTTATGACGTTTCAACAGAAAAAAAATGCACTAAGATTGCACTCAAAGAACGTGTTGATCACAAATCTCCAATTGGAATTCGATTGTTTTTTAAACTCAACTCCTCAAATAATACTCTTTACAATTAGGTACGTTGTTTCAAATAATGATTTTCATTCAGGTTTCAGGATATAAATTAAACACGTCAAATACTTTTATTCAAATTTATTACCACTGCAACATTACTGATAAGCTTGAAAAAATGAAACTAACAAATGTGTATATTTTCGTATAAGGTATAACAATATATTTAATAGGCATAATTTTTTTTTAGAATTATGTAGTTACAGTAAATTACTGAACAGCCAATTTAACAAAAAATAAAGACATGTCTATACTGAGCTGAAATTACATTTAAAGCTGTGCATTTATTTATTATTCAAAGAAAGCCTTTTGTATTCCGTATACAACTACCCTTAATTTTGTTATATTGTCTGTTTTAAATTAAAATGAATATTAACAGTTGAATTCCATCACAGCGTTCAATTACAAACTTTATGTTTTTTTATAAATATAGCTTTTATATAATCAAAATTCAAACGTATTTGTTTCAAAACACTTAATAAGTACTAATTAATATGTGAATCCAACTTATATAAAGTAAAACGTATATCGCAAAAAAATGGAATTATGTTTGAACTGAATATTATAATCTAATTAAAACACCGTAACACTCAAAACCGGTGTGAATTTAACTTGAAAAAATTGTGAAATGCAAAAGTTTTGAATACGACAATAATTAAAATCTACTTATGTTTCTGTATAGCGTTTTTCAGTTTGTCGTAGTTTGCCCCTGCGAAAGATTCGAGTGTCTGGCCGCCTTTGATGAAAATAAACGTGGGCATTGATGACACGTTGTAAGCCGAGGCAAGGTCTTCACACTCGTCCACGTCCACCTAGAATAATAATTTCAAATTGACACACACATACATTGGGGATCAACTTTTAGGTTCAAATAAAGCATTTATTTGTTTATCTATGTCAACTTTCGCCCAATCGTTATCTAGTAAAGAAACTATACAAATGTATTTACTAATGAAAAGGACATTACATTTTTCAAAAACAAACTGTTAATTATGATTTTATGTCGACATGGAATAATGGAACATTTTGGTAATAACTTAAAATCCAGGACAGAACTTGGCATTTTTTTCATTAGAAAACAGTAAATTTACTGATTTTTCCCCGACTCATAAACTTACTTTATTACATTACAAAAAAAATGAAAAAATAAACATTTCTCTAACGACTGTTATAATTTGTACTAATATAATATATTTTCGATACGTTATAAAAACATAAGGTCATAAAAGCCTTGTTGAAACAACCGCAAACACGATAAAACCGCACAAGAAAATAAACTGTTTTTATCGGGTAGATCAAGTGTGGTCATTTACTTTAAAAAAGTTAATAATTATTTTTAATATAAAAGGTAAAGAGATAAACGAGGTTTCCAAACGAAATTATATAATAAAGTTATAGACTTATCACCTTAAGAACAACAATATCCGAAAATTCTCCCGCCAATTCTTCGAGTTTTGGCGCAATCTGTTTGCATGGTCCACACCAGGTAGCGAAAAAATCTACTACTACCAGCTTGTCTCCAGCTTCAGTTAATTTGTTGTTGAAATCGGCCTGCAAAACATACATTTCCGTGATAACTGATGTTTTTTTAAATTTAATTGGCGATTAATTATCTATTGTTTTTAACGCAGATGTTAACATTTTGGCGTTTTTAGAGATAACATATGGTACATCAGAATTCTTTCTATGTGCACTATTTTTAACCGACTTAAAAAGGAGGTTCTCAATTCAATGTGTATGTAACATTGTTAGAAATTTATATTTTAATTTAGTCTGTGTGAACTTCCCAGGAGATGAGATGAGAATGTATGCACGTATGTTTGTGGACCTCCAAAACTCAGTAATTTACGCAACAAAAACAAGCATGGAACATAAAAGAATTAATGAAAAATAATATGGCAAGGAAGGAGAAAGACCAGGCCTGGATTTACCGAACAGGCAATATAGGTAGCTGCCGGCAAGATTTTTTTTTGGGGGGAATTTTTAAAATTTGTTTCAACCGCGAGTGGAATTTGACAGTACTCAGTAATATTAAATTGGAACACACGATCTGAGGATAAAATTTAAAGCTACTTAACTATGATAAAATAAAATATTTTGCTCACAGGAATGTGCATTGTACTGATCGAAATTCTATTGTACCTAATTTATTTCTACACTAAAGGACATCAATAGAGGGGTGGCAAATTTTTATACTGCCTAGGGGCGCCACATTCCTAAATCCGGGTCTGAGAAAGACGAAAAATAGATACTGTTGGAATCATGGAACTTCCATGGTTGGAATATTATATATAGCGAAAGCAGTCATTTTGACGTTATGCTTAATAGCAGTTCCAGAATGGCTTCGGGAAGAGGTAGCGGTTTTTAGAGGGTGGAAATCCGACACTATCACAAATGTGATATCTTTAAAAGATTTTTCCCCTACTGCAAAAAAAACTATCGGTTCAGTAACCGATACGATTCTTTTTACGTTAAACTAGGCGTTTTTCAACTTCAGGTCACTGTGAAAGAACCATCGAAATCAGTTCAGTTCTGTATACATATACAATATACATACATATTTTTTTAATAATTAGGTATCACAAAAGGAGTTAAAAAAGAAATATTTATTAAAAAAAATCAGTCTTCAAAAAATGTACATACAAAAATGAAAACTAAATTTTGAGGACGGTGCACAGAACATACAAAAAATTGATACATAAATTGGCACCAACCTCAAAATTTAGTTATTTTTCTTTTTTAAAATAGACTTTTTGAGGGCGATGATATTTTTTAAAAAGTTTCATTCACCTATTTTGTTACACAAAGTAATATAAAGTGCAGAAAAATTATCAGCAATGAGTTTGTCAAATGACTGACTTGTATGTCGTATTATTTTCGGTACATATACTTTGCACGAAATGACTGAATATGAGTTATAAATTAATAAGCATAGATAATAATATTGTAACCAACTACAAATATGTATAAGGATATCAAATGAAAATGATAAATTCCGAGTGGTCTTTTCTATTATGTACATAAAGTCATTAAAAATAAAACGTTTATCTAGAATATTTCATTAAGTAAACCACTTATCAAAACTTTGCGGTAAATAATAGTGAGGAGTTTCCAGGGGCGGACGGGCTACATAAAATAGTGCAGGGATCGATGACATGGACGGCCGAATAACTTACATTTGATTTTATTGGTTGTCAGTAGTTTTATATCTTTATTTCATTGACTGTCATTTGATTGCATGTATTAAGAATATATTTTGATTTTTCAACAATGAGATTGTCTATAATGTTCCAAATTTGAGATATGATATATATCACTAAGAAGAACATCTGTTTTAGACGACGAGCTGGCTACCGAGGGGTAGGGGTCACTCGGTTCAAAGCTAAAAATTTGCAGAATAATAGGAGATAGTACAAGTAAGTAGGGAAAAAATTGCCAGAAGGCTAGGCGGAAGATAAAGAGCTGCCAGAAGGCGCTAATGTTGCGAAAAATTTTGCAATAATTATGTGACTCAGTGCACTTCTGGTAATTTCTATACCTATTCTGTAATTAAAAACTTAAAAATTAATTGTCATATATTTTCATTAATAAAATTACGTTACGACTGAGTCACATAATTATTGCAAAATTTTTCGCAACATTATCGCCTTCTGGCGGCTCTTTATCTTCCGCCTAGCCTTCTGGCAATTTTTTCCCTACTTACTTGTACTATCTCCTATTGTTCTGCAAATTTTCAGCTTTGCACCGAGTGACCCCTATCCCTCCGTAACCAGCTCTTACACCATTTGAAATTTTAACATTTTTAATCATATTGAATTTTTTTAAGAATAGCCCATCGGCTATGCGTTTTATATGGTGTTGCCATGACTCCTCTATAGCAAGCTCCCCCGTAATTTTCGATTTATTATAAAAAAAATTGAAAATATGAATAAACGCCACCGACCAACCACCTTAGTTGTTAGATTTGTCAGCACTTTACTGAGATCTGGTTAGAATTTGAGCAAAATCGATTCTGTGGTTCCTGATATTAAAAAAAAATTGTTCTCAATTTTTTTCTGAAATGTACATAATTTGAAAAAAAAAATACAAAACATTATAATATATTATTATGCTTATGTTTAGGTGCAAATGGACTTCCTCTTTGTATGACAATGTCGCCAAAAAACATGTCATTTTGTTAAAGTAAAATCGCATGTAGCGTCATCAGTCACCACTTATCAAAAAATTGTGATGTTATGATATCATTTTGGTAAATTTATACTAGCTTCAAGGCTATCTTAAAATCTTACACATTTCCCTAGCGGAAAATATAATTGGTTCTTGTGCGTTGCACTTCCATGTATAACTCATTGGAAATTCCATTTATGGATAGATGACAATGCACATCTGTACCATATTATCTCTCAAAACACTAATATTCCTGAAGCCGTATAAAAGCGTATGGCATCTATTAATTATAATTGATCTAATAAAATCGGCGGAATAGTCTGTCTTGTCACAATTATATAACATGCACTCTGTCGATTGTCAACTTTTCTTAATTAATGAAATAGTGAATTACATTTACGGAAAGTGCATCTTCTTTTTAATTACATTAATATGAAAACAACATGTCAATTTTCTCAAACTGATTGATCCTTGCCGATTGTTCTTTTAGAAATTAATTAAATATTAAAATTCTTTTCTGATACTACCGCATGTTTATCAATCAAAATTATCAAAAAGCGTTTTTTCTAGGCATCAGAATTTTAAGTAGAAAAAATATAAAATTGGCTTATTGTTGAGTTACAACAAAAAGAAACATTATTTTTTTACAGTAGTTTTCAAAAGATAGTAATTAGGTACTGCGTAACAGTTACTATCAAAATTTTGATGTGAACTATTATTATACCTACACGAAAAACGCTTTTTTCCAGATGTTTTTAAATTTCATTCCACGATCTCTCGTATGTACATAATTAAATCAATTATAATTCATATAAACGAAGCGTTTTTAAACCTTAACCTCTCCCATTTATGCACTGTATTATTATTAAATAGAAATCTGTAAAAAGCCTTAAAGAAACCGATCACAACTTATTGTAATAATTACATCTATTATTTTTTTCATTATAACCTTGGTGAATTGGTGATTTAGTGATCGTTAAGAGGTGTTAAAAAAATGACAATCTCCTTACATGACCTAGAATTTTGGTGAATATGGTAGTAAGTATTATCTAGGTAATAAGTATTAATATAAAATATTGCGTCATCTTGTAGATAAAATGCAAGTAATTATTATGAAATATTCTGCTCTCAACTATAAAAATCGATAAATCGCGCATGTATTTGTTGAGACATGGTTGAAACATTTAATTTCAAAGTGTAATTAATATGCGCTATTCTACATAAAAAAATGGAATTTATTCATGCCCATGTTACTATCAATTGGAAATGTACTCATTAACTTACTAATAGCTACAGCGTCTATTATAATAGTATTCACTATTCATATATCTGTTTTTATTTCAAGGTTAAATAAATTATATATAAAATTCATAAAAAAACGCCAAAAATTAGATCTAATGTTAAAAAATGTAAAAAAACAAAACAATTAATAATAATAATTTGTATCAATTACTCACTTGGTCTTTAACGTGGTGTGTCATTTTTAATGATTATTCAAGTTAACAGTAACAAGTTAACAACTATTTTTTGTTGTAAAAACAAATGAATTTTGGTGAGAAACTGAAGTTATAAAAGGTATAACGCAAGCTTTTTATAAAACAGATGAACAGAGATTTTCTGTAAATATACACCACCAACCTGTATATATTTTTACTAAATTTTGCCTTTAAGTAGATAAAGATGCAAACATAAAGGGTATGTGCTACCGTTTACTTTAAATCACATTCTTTTGCGCGCGCACATTAATCATCGCTTACTATTTATCAACGACTTACGCGCTTAAGATTCGTTCAATTCAGTGGGGACTATAGTTTTTAGAATAGACGGAGTAGATTTGCACAGGTTCGCTTTCACGTCTAGGAAAAGCAATTTTATTTCAAATCAAAAACTTATTTTTTTATTCAAATTTCAAACAAAAGAAAGTTGTCACATATTATACGTACAGTTTATCATAAAATCATCTAAAAATACTTAACAATTATATATGTTTAATTGCAATAATAAAAAAAAAATCAAAATAATATTTAATTGTGATTTGGTAAAAGATAACATTAACTCAACGGAACTGTTTGTTCAAATAACTATAAATATTTAGTTGAAATTCAACTTTATAATTGTATCAGTCGCATCAATTTGATTTCATGGTTCCAATGCAAATTTCGCTAACAATGGCAGATGGTCTGATCCAAATACTAAGTTAGGTATTGACGGTAATTGTTTACACTGTTCTTTTGTTGGTAAACTGTAACGAGCAACTAGCCTCAATTTATGCTCTATGTCTTTGGCTTCATCTCTGGAAAACTTTTGGCTGAAAATCAATGAAATTAAGAATTATTTTTTTTCCTTTACATAAAAAACAATAAATATTAAAACTACCTATAAAAAATATAATCGACATTTATCCATGTATTGTGGAAGGTAGTGGCTTTATTCTGGATGTCAGCTTTATAAATAGAATGTAAATCCAGTCCATGTGTAAGAACTCCTGATGTAAACATTTCGTCGTTGACAAGACTGACACATTCGTTGGCGCTATTTACGAATTCGCTGTGATACAACTAAAAAAAATTATTTAATATTGCACATTCAATTAAACACACAAGTGTAAAAAAACACGTTTTTTGTCATTTAACACAAAACAAATCTTTAGTGCAAACAGGTAATGTTAACCAAACGGACCTTGTATGAATGAATTTATTGTTTTGTTAATCATCTTTAAATTTATGTGATGACCAAGTTCAAACATATCTATACTAGTATTATAAAGATGCAAAGTTTGGAAGTAGGAGGTAATCTCCAAAACTACTCATCCGAATTCAAAAAATTTTTCACCAATATTTAGAATGGACCTTTGCAGGAAGAACGTACGCTATATATTATCGCGTTAAAATTAAAGCGTTTTCATGGAAACCAAATTTTGCAACGTAAGTCGACGAAAAAACTGTGGCAATTTACAAATTTGGGCGAACCGAACTGGATCGCTAGTCTTATACATAAAAAAGAAAATTTTAAATGAATAATTTCGACATTCCTACCTTTGTAAATTTTCTTTCACTGTCATTAAACAGTTTATGTTGGCCATAACGCATTCTCTGTACCAATAGCTCAGCATGTTGGCAATTATTAACAATTCTTAAAAATCTCGGTAAGAATTTGTTGCCAATAATATTTGTAGATAAATTTTCCGGCACTTCTAAAGTTCTTTTGAGCAAACCTTCATAGCGCAATTCGCCGTCAACGATTAATTTATACGCAGGTGAGTCCGGTCTCAGATTAAAGTCACCGGTGACGATTATAGGTACATAAGTATACGAATCATTCCTGTTATAAAAAATAAAATTAACGCAATTAAAAACTTACACATTATTCAGACGCAAAACAATTCAGTGATACTTACGCGATTTTATTTTTGAAAGAGATTCTATCTAGTTCGGCTAACAAAACCTGTGTTTGTGCTAACCGTACATCCTGTCGTCTTGGATTGTACAATAAATGAGTAGTCGCTACGACAAACTCCTGGTCCGGTCGATGCTTTACGCAGAAGCGCACAACAATCGCGACATTGTCACGATCTAGTAATCTGACATCAGGTTGGTAATATTCAACAGAAATTGTTTCTACCACACTGAATTTGTCAGATTTATAAAATACTGCACAACCGTCTTGCTTGCCTCCAGTCCGTTGTTTGTAAATGCCTTCATAGCCTAAAAAAATGAAAAAAAATAGTATATTGTGCGACTAGTGAGAGAAGGAGAATATTCCATGAGCGTGAAATTTGCCGCACGAGCGTAGCAAGTGCGGTAAAACGCACGCGAGTGGAATATTCTCCTTCGATCAATGGTCGCACATAATATTTTATTCAACTAGCACGAGTAATATGTAATCAGGGCCCTGATAAAAGAGGGAAAAATAATAAATCACTTCATTGATTGACGTACCCAGCGCCCTCGATGCACACAAGATGGCCATGACTTTCGCTGAATTGCGATGCTGTTTTCATATATATATATATATATATATACAATACCGCCTACCACGTTCCTATTGGTCCAGAAGCTGCGTGCAGTTTTTTTTCATTATTGCACGCTTGGGCTTGCTACTGAGTTTCTATTGGTCCAGAAAATTCATTATCACACTGTACGGCTCATTATTAGCACTCTATGCGTCAACATGAAGTAATTTATTATTTCTCCCGAATTTAGCAGGGCCCCGAAATTACATATTACTCACGCGTGTTGAAAAAACATTACCACCACATGCATAATACTTAACTATACATGGAGAATAAGCATAAGCACGAGTTATCATTCAAATCTTTGATTAAGGTCTGATTAGAACTCTTCAATAAATAAAGTTATCGATAACTTTATTTATTGAACAAGTTATCATTATTACAATTACCGTATTTTTCGGACTATAAGACTCACCTCAAATTTATAAGTTGATTTTTAGAAAAATATATGTTAATGTTACTTTCGGATCATAATTTTTATTTAATGTTATAATAAATTTAGAGACGATTTATTGAAAAAAATATTTTAATGTTACCGTCGGATCATAAGCCGCAGTCCGCACCCAAAATTTGAGTCCATTTTTCTATGTAAAAAGGTGCGTCTTATAGTCCGAAAAATACGGTACATTTTTTTGAATAGTTCATCAATGTATTTTTATATGATATACAGGATGTCCCTGGAAGGAATTTGCCAACCCCTTAGGGATGTATACTTTAGCTCATTTTAAGCAAACTCGATCTCAACCGGTTGTTTTGCTCTAAAAATATTTCACGGAAAAAAATCGTTTACACACACATACTGACGTGCATAAAAAAAAATTGTCACAATAGCTTTCTAGAATCCCAAAATGTCGAGATCTGATAAAAACTCAATTTTCGAAAATTGGAGCGAAATCATTAAGGAGCCATTCATAAAATACATCATGCGATATTTACGCATTCTCTACCCCTGCCTCCCCCTTTGTCAAACTGGATCACATTTTTGTCAATCCCCTACCTAATGATACGTCATAAAATCGGCCTCCCCCTCCAATATGAACAGACATTTTAAAATGGTTTTAAATGGTTGATGTTATTTAGGGATGTGACACTGAATGAAAAAAATCGATTACTTAATAATCGATTTTTTTAGTTTGAATATAAATCGATTTTTAAAAAATCGATTATAAAAGAAATAATCGATTTTTGTAGAAAAATCGATTTTTTCTATATAACAAAACTAAGAGAATAATATTAACATATTATTAGAATGAAAATCATTTAAAATGATAAGTATAAAAATAATAACCAAAATGACAACCTTATGGTTATTGATACAGATTAGAATTGTTGCAACAATTTCTAGTACAATTTGACATTTTATTACAAATTGTAATTTACAATAAAAATAAAATCAAACGATAAGAATCAAAAGTAAAATGACAAGTTTTTGGTATGAAAACTAAAATACAAAACAAATCATGCTTTAAACTTTGAATTTAAAGAATCAAAAAACTAAAAAGAATCGTCTGTCGCACAGATGACACCATTTACAAAAATCGATTAAAATGTGTAATTTTTATAATCGATTAATTAAAAATCGATTATTGTCATAAATAAAATCGATTACAAAAAATCGATTATAAGAAAAAAATAATCGATTAAAATAAAAATCGATTATTTTTTCACATCCCTAATGTTATTTGTCAGAGAACATTATTTTAGCGTTTTGGTTGAAGTTTTTAAGCTATCCAATTAAAAAAAAACAAACATAATCTATAAATTTTTGCATGTCGTCAAAACGACATGCTTCGGAAAATTTAGAGGGAAAGCGTCCCAAAATCAAAAAAAGTCATAGAGGAAATAGGAGTCAGACTAGGCCTAATGAAGCCATATACAAAGTTTGGGGAGAGTATTTGTCAGTAAAATTTTTGCCGATGGGCACTCTGACTATATGATTACCTACTTCATATTTGAATTGTAGGATTAGAGACTTTGTCAATTGAAAAAGAAATTGTACAAAACTTGAATGTAGATGAATGTATAGCGTCTTTTTCTAAACTGAAAGCCAGAAAGGCTGTATTGTGTCAGTTACCTTTTAAATTATACTTCTAGACGATATTAATACCTTTTGATAGAAAATATAAAATATGTTCATTGAACTGTCAATTATATTATTTAGCAATATTCCTTTTCACCTTGATATGAATTGCTGAAAAGGGGGGCGCAAATTCAATCTTGCCTAGGGCGCATAGTTAGCTTAAGCCGGCCCTGGAAAACGGTTAACTTAATAGTGAGGTAACAAGCTAAGAACAGAAATTTTATTTTCTTTATTATAGTATGTCAAATGTCTATATTTTTGAAGTTGGAATGGTCCTGTCGCTCAATTGCGTGGAATTCTTTTCCTTAAAATGACTTAAGGAATACACTCCTGAACTTTGGTAGATTCCTCCCAGAACATCTGCATTTTATACACTAACGAAAATATAATTCTTTAAAAGTAAATAGCCTCTGTTACCTAATTTCTTTAATTCCTCCTTGTAATAGCTTAAATGGGATTCCTGTACTTCTTGCAAACACAATATCTGAAATTTTCAATTGAAAATCAAATAGAGGCCGCTGCACAAGAGGCTGGTTTTGCCGCTAGATTCCTTGTTAGATTTGGCTGCTGGTTTTGAAGATGGATTTTGTGCGTTCGCTTCACACGACGCGTGTATTGAAACTTGCTTTGTAGATGGTTTTGGTGCGCGCGCAGTGACAGTTCGAATGTTAACAAAAGTGGACGTTTATTGTCTCTGAACAGAACACACACTATATAACACCATGTTTGTTTGTTGACGTTTGTCCATGTCGCCCACGTGACAAGATACTGTTTCCTGATTGGTTCTTGCTCGAAACAAGCAGACAAACTAGCACGAAAAATAGACCCGGTTCTAATTTTGAAATCCATCTTGTGAACTCGAACGCAAGCCGCGTGCCAGTCAGCACAAATCCCACCAGTGATTCTAGCGGCAAAAACCAGCCTCGTGTAAAGCGGCCTTACAGTAAACAAGTAAATGGATAATTAGGAAAGATGATTGTATTATTGTACTTAGCAGAGATTACACTTTTGGAGTTAGAGATTTATTGCAAAATAACGCAGTAAAACCTCTTCAGACCTTCGGTACACATATATGCACCTTAAAAAATCGTAATAAAGAGTGGTGATAAGCTTCAAGTGGTGAGTAGCTGTACTATTAATGTAATGACAAATACCTATAATACCATAAAAGTTCAATAGATAATAAATTACAGCCTCTGTTTTATTTGACCCTCTTTCAATCAGAAAAAAACGTAAATTAATATTATTTCGCACGTTGAAAACAATAGTGACACTATACAAAAAAGTTAACTTTTCACCTTTTGTAAGATTCATGTTTTACTGCAAGAGTGTCACTATACGAAAATTTCCGTTTGCTCATAAATCCACTTATTTCCGCTAGATTGAGCTGGTGTCACTTTATATTTTGAAAGAATTACCCATGGTCGTGTATGATATAACGACACTATTAGTGTTGTCAAATCTGGGTACTTTTAAGTATTTAGGGTACCCGGTACTTTTATATCGAGTACCCGTTACTTTTACCCGGTACTTTAAGGTGCTGAGAACCGGATCTAGGTATAACTAATACTGTATTATAGTAATACCTATAGCCGCCAGCCGGTATTCGTTACTTGTACCGATTGCATACTGCATACATAAGGTATTGATATTAACGTATTGGTAGGTACATTATAGCACGTCGTTTAGGTACAATATGCAACCTCCTTTCATACAACAATGAAAACAATGTTATCTAATTGAAAGTTATGCAAATAATTAAGTTGAAACTTTATCATTTTTTGTGAGTAAAGCGAATTATTTTTTGTAGTATTTAAATAATATAATTTGCAATTGTATAATAGGTATTAACCATTAACCAATGTCAATTTCGGATTGTTGAATGTCGAGTTTCTGTGAACGTTTTCTTTACAGACATCCGTGAAAGAATTTTATGATAATTCGAAAATTAAGTACAGACAATACAGAATACAGATATCATATTTTATATTGTGTAGGTGAGTGAAACTAAAACAAACTGACAGACAAAAAATCATGTACCTAAATGGCAGAATCCTATGAACCGTGCAAACTACAATTAGGTATTACGAACTTATAAATTACGAATTAATTTTTTTTTTATAATTGCACTAATATGCCAGTTTTGTTTATTTGGTAGTTTGCAAAATTCCTAAAGTAATCAGTGTACGCATTTTATGTTGAACAAACTAAACAAAACTGTACTTATACACTGTCCTAGTGTCCTATAGTGTAGGAAAATCACTGATTCTAAATTCTACAACGCAGTCGTGTCTATATTTTAAAACCGACCTGTATGTATATAGTGTACAATATGGATACTGTATCGTTTTGTTTTTTTTAGGATTATAAAAAAATATTATGTATTATACTGAACCAAATAAATATAATTTAGTTATTAGTTTAATAGTTATGTGCAATCTACAGTAGGTAAATTCCTTTTTTATTCAAAATGTTGTGTTATATTTTTTTCCTACTTCTAAAGTCAGATACCTATTACAATTGCAGATACAGTGTCGTCATAAAATTGTGACATGTAATAACAAATTATGTACATATTTGAAAAAATAAATCTTATTTCTGTTTCTAACTCTAAGGGAAACCGGAAAATGGCTAAATATTATTAAGGGATTCTGATTTCGGAACTGCCTTTGGCGTCAGTTTGATACACCTCACCTACGTCGTACTGCATCTGTATTTTGTATTACACTGTAGCGTATTGTATTTGTAAGAATGTGTACCTACACATAGAGCCGGACCTCTCTCGGCATTTGTACCTATTCATACACGAAGTAACGGGTACTTTTTCAATTGAATACCCGGTACTTCGGATCTTGGTACTTAGTAACGGGTAGTTACATTACTGACATATCTAGACACTATTTTAATTGTGTCAAAGCAGTTGTTTGGTACGTACGTCGCTGTAAGTGAAAAAGTGACACGTTTTGTTAAATGACAGTTTACTGATTACAGTTGCTACAAAAATTAATGCAAGTAAGTAAATACATAAAATGACACATTTTGTTTAGTGACACTTTTTGCAGTTGAAGTCTCCAATTTACTGGTTATAGGTTATTACAACAATGACACTAAACAAAAAATTATTGTTGAAAGGTCTTTTTTTAATAACTTTATTTTTAACATTGTAGCCAACAAATAAATTAAGACAATAATAAATTGTCTCATTATTAACAAAAGAATCTCTATAAGCAGTATTTTAGTAGTAACTTTTTTAGGACAAAACAATATTATTAAAACTAAAAAGTGCTCTACTGTAAAATGTAATTTTTTGCCTAATGTCACTTTTGTTTTCAACGTGCGATTTGTTCGTCTGGGTCTGAAAAGGATATAAAAGTTAATGCAACAAAAATACAAAAATCGTTATGCTTACATCCGCGTTGTGATATTTGAATTCTTTGAACAAAGCCCAACTCCGATGCGTCCACGCAAGTGCCCTCGGATCATGATTTCTATACAAGTACGCGTGATCTAATAATAAGCATTGCGCTAACACATTGTATGACATCACAGTAAAAATAAACGACGAAGTTCTGTTCCTTGCACTTAGACTATTTCCATAATCTGTGTATTCCCATTTTCGAAAATTCGACAGCCTCTCTTCTTCCCTGTGAACTACAATACAGCGAAAAGTACTTTTGAGATTCCCGAACAGTCGTGACGCAACTTATAAATACCTTCATCTACAAAATCTTCTACGCTTCCACTTGGGAACAATAAGTTGCCTCTACTTGATTTCCTGTTGTTCGAATGTGTCATAGTCGACGTTGAAATGTTATTATAGAGGCAACTATCAGAAAACGATTTTCGAATTTGTAACAATGTTCTCATAACACTCCAATTATTTGCTAAGTAAGATTGATCAATCTGTTTTGAATTAGTTAAAACCTTCTTGGTGATTGACGGTAACGAGAAGCTTGTTGCGCAATTTGTAAAAAAATTAAGTCCGTTCTGACTATTTGACGTTTTCTCGTTGTTTTTGACACACACATGTTCTTTCGATGTATCTTTGGGGTACTCACAGGATTTTGATATATTTGATTTTGTAGCTGTTTCGTGTCTTTGGGCCGTTTTGTTTAAATTTACAACTTCAATCTGGGACATTACATTACCATTAATTTTCGTAGAGTCGTGGCTGTTTACACTCGCTAAAAAATTGTGTACCTTTGTTGGGGAAAAATTGTTTTTCGATCTACAGAGTCTAAACATTACTTAAAATAAATACTGCGAAACAGATCGTTATTATATATCTTGAAACATTTTTTTGCAATAAACGCTATACCATACATTCCAAATATTCAAAAATAAATTACCTACTTTGACACTTATGTACTTCCGAATTTGCGTCCTGAAAAACATAACCTAAAATAGTAGTTACTGGTAATTACCAACGTATCTAAATTTAAAAACTATTTAATTTTATTTTTATGAAATGCCCATGTAAACAATTTAACATTATTTCCTACTTTTTTAAAACAAGAGTTTATGTATCTAAAACGTAATGGATTATATTATCGACGAATAAGCGTCATGTAAAAACGAGAGTCAGGGAGTTTTAAGTCACGAGTTATATCATTACATCCGAGATATTTTATACTGTATTTTTGCGCTTCCCGTATAAAATAGCTGTTTGTCAGTTCTTTTTCAGAAATCAGAATGTTGAACATTTCACTTGTGTAGCAAATCTTACATGAGGAAGCAAATTTTTGACAATAGATTACTATAGTCATGCTTTTTACTTGACGCACTAGTACGAAATGGGTCGTTTTTCGACCGCTATACAGGTATGAAAAGCAGAACGTACCTACTTTATAGAGGATAGCGCGAAGTTTTTTTCCGTACATTACGTGGATAGATTATAGACAAAAACTGTACTACAAGTTATAATCATTTTGCTTATCAAATATAACAAAGTGAAAGTATTTTTATTGAAAATAATTATTAGTCATAAATAAAATATATTAGAGATCTCAACTGTTTTGAAAATTGATTATACCTAATAAAAATTCCACCAATTTCTCAGATAAGAATCAGATTAAATTGGCATTTTTGTCAAAATTCTACCAAATACCAATCCTTAAAAGATATGATGAAAATAATCAACACTTAATCTTGCTTACTCAAAAAATAATAATAATTTTTCTATCTAAATTTATTTATTTAATAACAAAAGTAGATTTTGTATATGTACAAAAATAAATTAGTGCACAAATGTAAAATTGTTTATGGTGGCAAGTTATATTTTTAACAACTGTTAAACAAATTATTTATACAAGCTGTTCAGTACTTTGTGCCGATAAATCTATAAGCCTCCAAGCCGCTTTTGGATTTGGCTCCGTTGGATCTCTACATAACACCCAGACATAATTTACTCTCATGACTTTTTCTGGGTCGCCTTCAACAACGTTATTGTCTTTGTCTCGCACGCACATAATTTGCTGTGATTGAAACGTTATTATTAATACGGGTCCTTGTTCCATTACTTTTCCCATTGCTAAATCAATATTGTCAATGTCTAATATTTTAGAATCTAGTCTATATCCCTGTTCTCTCGCTTGCTTTATAGGGACAGCAAAAATATTGTAAGGCGCTTCGTGGCACCAATCCTTCAAAACTTCTAAGTCACCTCTGATCATCGCTTCTAATATATTTGGAATTATATCGGTTTCACATTCACGCAAAAATTTTTTCTGTTCAAACGTCGGATCGATTTTACAAATTTCAGTCAAAGTTTCCGAAAGTTCGGTTTTCTGAAAGAGACCTCCGACTACATCGGAAACTTTATCGGTAAATAGTCGAGAAGCTCTAATCACGGGGTTATCGCTCTCTTCATATTTTATTTTCCAGTCGAGAACCTTATGTACATATGGATTATTTTCTTTGAAATTCTGCCAGGACTGATAAAATTTCGAATCTTTATGCAGTTCAATGCCTGTCGAATCGGTGTCGGCTTCGTATATTTTATCTACAGTGACAAATTCGATTTCTTTCCTCTTTCTGAGTTTGAGTGGACTTTGATAAACTCTGCCCTGCATACTTTCTGTATTCATTTCTTTACGCACAGCTGCAGTTGCTTGTGAAATACTTTGAAAAGCACCGGACTTGCCTAGCTTTTCACTTTTCTCCGATATTGTATCGGATACAGTTTTTCCTAAATCCTCTGTGATTTTACCCGCCTTTTTGGCTATATCGGTTTTCCCGGCCTCCTCTATTACTTCCTGAACCTTTTCTTTGATATCACTTAACTTGCCTTTAAGAAGTTCTCCACTTTTACTTGCCTCAGATTCTACGTTTTGATATTTCTGTCTAGCTTTCTTTAGAGCGTCGCTCTGTTCTAATTTCTCAGCCTCGTCTCTGAACTTCTTTAGCGATTCTTTCATTTCTTTGTTTCGATTAATTTCTTCTCTAACATTGTCAATGATTCTAGAAATGAAAGTTTTTTTCGATGGTTCTCGAGAGTACTGACGAATCTAAAATTATTCAGAGACATTGGTAAACGCACAACTATTCAATATATGAATTATGACCATAACGGCATCCTGTCAGTTATAATAAACATTCGGAAGTGTTAGTTTGAATGGAACTTAATCTGAAATGACAAAAAAGTGAACTTTATACTTACGTCAATGTTTGTGTACTGTAATTGAAAACTGTTTAGCGGTTTCAGCTGCACCGGCAGATATGATCGCACAGACCATATCTGTCTTATTAGAAATCTATTACTCTGCTGAAAATTACAATTTTATTAACTATTAATGATGTTTTATTTTAACCTAAAATTCACCACACCATCTTTTTGCAAAAAAATGCCGGGTCTGCAGACGCAGCACATGATTTTAATTAGCTTACCATTCTATTTAGGCGATTTTGACTATTAAAAACCAAACGATTTTTATATCTTTACAATTCACAAATTCATTGCGTGAGACGAAAAATTGAAAATAAAATTCATGCCATTGATAAGAGTTCGGAAATTTAGTGTTGCAGTGCTACCAACATTCAGAAATGAAACAATTTCAAATAGATTTTAGGATTATAGGATACAAAAATCAAAATCATTTTTAAATAATTACCACAATAATAATGTAAATATTAATTTTATTTTAAAAGAACAATATTACAATTTACTAAATATAACTTAATTAACTGCTCTGAACTTCGTTCCACATTTTCTTGAATGTATCAACTTTATTTAAAAGATTTTGTACGTCGCAAGTTTTGTTTGTGCTTTTTCTCCACAGTCGATGGTCTAAATCAAGCATGCCACCGATTATTTCTTGACCGAAATGTTCCGGGAAGCTATTTTGATTTTCAATCACATGGGCAAACCCGCTGTCCATTCCAAATTCCACACTAAAGTACGGTAATTCTTTTGGTATAGCTTTCCTTACATTTCTTCCTTTTAAATCAACCACTTTTTTATTGTCTGCCCATTCATATTCACATTCTAGAATAGCTTTCTTGAAATATATCGGAGCACTCGTGCCGGCGTCTTCCGGTATCGGTATGCAATGTATAAGCATGTGCAGATCCCTTTTAAAGTTCATTGCAGTCTCAAGAAAAATTACGTCTTCGCCTCGGGACATAAACATTTTAGTCAACGCTCTACGCAACGACAGAACTTCTTTCCACGCACTTTCATCGATCTGCGTGGAACTGTTCAAATGTTGCGTTGTCGTAATAATGCAGTGTCCCTCTGTAAGTGACTCAAACGGCGGCAATGATAAATAAACATCGTTTTTCATTTCGATAATTAAATCTTTCAACATCTTTTCAGAATCTATACATAAACTACAATTTACCATTGATCTCGAAAACGTTAAACGTGATTGATTCGCAACTCTCGTCGGCACTTTTTCAACATCTGTATGTTTTTCTGGATTTTCTTCACGACTTTTTTGGGCTGCATTTAATTTCATTTTTAATTCGTTGACTAGCTCAACGTTTCCCATTATTTCAGCTTTCATTATCTTAGCAGCTAAGTCGTTCATTTCCTGATTTGATAAAGTCTTATCTGATTCTATATTTTCTGACTTAGAACTGCTCGAAGCATTCGGTTCACTATCTTTTGACGTATGCAAACTTTTATTTTCGCTCGAATCACTGCTTTCTGAACACTTCAAAATCTTTTCACTAACTGGACTTCTCTTACGCCAATTTGAACTTCGAGAACTAATACTACTATGCTTTTTTTCATAGGTAAAACTATTATCGGTTTGTGGTTTCTTAAAGCGATTGTACTGTTTACTGGTGTCTTCACTTTTGGTCGATGCAAACAAATTGATGGGCGCAATTTCTTTCTGTAAATAGTGCTGTGAATGCGAAGCTTTTGAATCGTCATTTGAAGAAATACGAGTGCTGTGACTGGCATTCATTTTCAATTCTTTTATAGATGATTTCTCAACCCATTCGTCTTCGGAACTATCCGAATTATGTTTTGATTTCTTATGCTTTTTATGTTTTTTACTCTTTTTCTTTCTTTTTCTGACCCCATCATATTCCTCACTGAAGTCATTCATACTAAAAACAAAATAAAAATCGGTATTTATACTTTCATTCTTCTATGGAAAACGATTCTTTATAACGCAAAAATATATCAAAATGATAAAAAAAATTGTACTCACCTTTCTGCATTGGCGTACTTTTGAATCAATTCTGTCAAAAATAATTTTTAATAAGCAAAACGACAAAATCAAACAATTTGTCAAATCGTAAGCTCGTAATCATAGATAATACCAACTTTATTTATGGGAATGACTTTTCGGAGTGTGATTCTGTTTATGTAACTACCGTCCATACGTATAATTTGGTTAGCTAACCGTAAATTTGGTTGCCTACTTATTGCAATATAGGTATATGTAATAAATTGTAACAATGTAATGTATTTCTAGAAATGCATATAATAGAAAAGCCAACATCCCATTGATAAAACACGATTCGCATACAATCACATATAGTTTTAAATGAGTTGAAAAGAGATGGCTTTAAAAATGGCAATGTTGTAACCGAGTCTTTCCACCATTATCTTAACCAGGGGCGTACGATTTCTTGGGGATTATAAAAAACAAGTAATTTTAACTTAAATTCTTATTATATCAAAATTTATGTATTATAATGTATTTAAAAATATATTTTGTGTTAATGGAATATTCCTATAATATTAGAATCTACATAAAAATTGTAAAGCCAGGTTTTACAATATTTATTTTTAATAAAAGAAGCAAAATTTACTTGGATATCAGTTAGAAGCGTTAAAAGTCACGGGGTTTTCGGTACATATTTATTTTTTCTTCTTTACTCGACTGCCAAGGTAAGACAATTTCCGTATCTATATACTTTTTAGGTATTTTGAGTAGGTAATAAAAGACAAAATTGGATTTTTCTTATATTCTTACATTTTATTACAAGAAACAGTATTCTTAGAATAATCAGTCTTCAACATATTATATTAATTATTAATGGCATACTTAATTAAATATTTATCTTATCACAAAATCAAAATAAAAAAAGAACTGCAATTTAAATAAAATTTTCTTCTTTTACCATAGGAATGAATATCTATGAGTTCCGTTTTTTGACGTGATAACGTCTTATAAATTGATTAAACACCGGCTGCACGCACGAAAAAGTGTCACGTTCCGCCTGAGCCTGAGCGTGCAAGCGAGAGCGCGGTATAAGCGATAGAGACGCACGATCGGCCCAAGCTTCGGCTTGTACGCATTTCTCTCTCTTCTCGCGTGACGTCAGAGAGTTCATCAATGTTTCTTTATGACGTTATCACGTAAAATTATCGTCCGTAAACCGACTTTACAGACAACCAATTTTTTTTAATATGGAACTCCTAAAGGCACATTTTGCATAAACAGAAAATATTATTCATTTCTAGATAATATTACTTTTGTATTGATACTGCTAGATTTATTGGTTTTGCTTAAATCTATTTTTTTATTAAATAAGATTTTAAAATGAATTTAGACATATACAAATTGAATGTTTTGATAGAACTTCAACGTGATAAATATGGTCTCCAAATAATTCCAATACAGAAATAGGTAAATTATTTAAGGTCTTGGTTACTAATATATTCAGTAAATTTTAATTTTTATGATTGAAAATTCCCTGAGTAGTATTAAAAATCTAAAAAAATTTCTCCTTCTCTGCAAAGCTGTGCCACAACAAATGTAGATGCTTTCACAAGTCTACCATGACTTTTTCTCATCTGTAATAGAGAAGTCGATATCTCATTTTCCAAACAGTTAAAACATTTGGAACAATTAACAAGTTTTTTTTAAACCTTTCACTACGAGTCCCGTTTATAAGAAACATCTTCTATGTAACAAATTAATAATTATCAGCATCAGACATCAAATAATTATCTTTTATATTTTTCTCCATTTTTAAATAGTTTTTATATTCCTCGGTTTCTTCGATTTTTTCTAAAATGATCAATATTGATTTAGCTGTAAAAAAGTATTTTAATCATACACAAAATAGATCTATACCTTTATGGTTGATTCAGAATGTTCACTTATTAAGGATTTTTCCTTTAATGAATCTATTTTTCGCTGCATTGATGTTATTCTCATTCTAAGTCTTCTTACAGTCATTTGTAGAGTATGCACCTTTCGTCTTCGTTTTTCGTCACAGATTTTTACCAAAGCTAAATTTCTTCTTATCTTATCCGGAGTTGAAAAATCGCTATCTTTAAGATCTCCAATGTATATTTTTCTAGAATTAAAAGTAAATAAAGTATCTATGCAAAAACTTACTAAGAAATTATTATGATTTGCACCTTTCTTTACTGCTTCGCTGTGTTCCTTGGGGGTTTAAGTCTCCAACTTTTGAGACAGTAGAATACGAGAGCTGTAGCTCCTCTGCGCTGTAAACAAGTAAATATAATTAACGCGGGCTACAAATTATTAATTTAATATGTATATTTGTATAATGATTTGCACCTTTCTTTACTGCTTCGCTGTGTTCCTTGGGGGTTTAAGTCTCCAACTTCTGAGACAGTAGAATACGAGAACTGTAGCTCCTCTGCGCTGTAAACAAGTAAATATAATTAACGCGGGCTACAAATTATTAATTTAATATGTATATTTGTATAATGATTTGCACCTTTCTTTACTGCTTCGCTGTGTTCCTTGGGGGTTTAAGTCTCCAACTTCTGAGACAGTAGAATACGAGAACTGTAGCTCCTCTGCGCTGTAAACAAGTAAATATAATTAACGCGGGCTACAAATTATTAATTTAATATGTATATTTGTATAACAGAAACCCTACTAACATACCTACCTACAAATAGGTAATGTTACATTTTTTATTAAAAAGTTTTGATATTTAACCCAAAGCAAAGAACAAAATATGGCTTAAAAAAGCTCATCGAATTATCGAAAAAATTATGGTAGTTCTATATAAGAAATAAAAGAAATGTTAACTATACACATACAGTGTAAACTCTATATAGCGACACTCAAGGGACTGCGCACTTGTGGCGTTATTGAGAGTTGTCGTTAAACGGAGAGAAGAAATAATCCATTAATATTTTTTTACTACAATATGTATCTACTCATAATAGTATATAAAATTTACAACTGACAAACAAACATTCATACAAATTCCAACCGCTGAGCTAAACATATGAAAGATAATCCCAACAAACAAAAGAACGAATTTCTTAGAATCTTCGGTACGCATGATGCCAACAAAGCAACAAAATAACAAACAAGTACTGTTTATTGCTTAACAGTGACGTGTTGTTGTCGTTATTCAGAGTGGGTGTGTCGTTATTCAGAGTGTATCATTGTATGAGCAACAAGTTAAACCAACTAGAGTTAAGTAATTTCGACGTTTTAAGGAGTTTGTCGTTATATCGAGTGACGTTAAATAGATTTTACACTGTATATTAAAAAGCACAAACCCCTGAATTTTTATTTCTGTTTCTGAAGCAGTGTCTGTTGTTTCTGAAGCGGGCGACAAAGGATTCTTTTCATCTTGTTGGGTCCTGAAAAATGGTTGTTTAAATACCTATATAAAACATATACATACGTGGCTGTTTGGTTTCAACCAGAGCCATAAACTTAAAACGCACGCATAAAATATACATTCATATACTTACACATTTGAGGGGCCAATAATATTTTGTTCAATAGTGACTTCAAACGGATCAGGACATTCCGGATTTTTAAGTATGCTTTCAAAATCAACATCTAGAGATCTATAAGTAAGAAAAAAATAGATATATTCATTACAACAAGAAAATTATAAAACTTTATTCAAGTTTTTTAAAAAACGTTTTTCTATACAGTGTGGTTCAGGTAGGTACACAACATATAAAAACGATTTTTTTTTCAATTATTGGTGTGTTTTACTTGCATAATATTGCAAACCTTGTGTCACCACCTGGTTTTAAAATTAAACCAAATATTTGTTATTTGTTATTGTCAATATTAAAATTAAGTATATTTATGTAAAAAGTCATTAACAATACTAAAATATCTTACAATTTATCTTACTTAACAGAGTTTCTTGGGGATATATCACTAATGGAGGAGTCCGAACTAAAAGAAAAAAATATTAGTATAACTAAATGTAATATTAACTTATTCTACTGCAAATAAGTTGTTTTTTTTTTTTACCTGTAAGATAAACGCTCACTAAAAACTGTGGTATTGAGTTGGGGTTCAGCATCTGGTCTTATTTGCCTTCGTCCAGTTATTTGAGTAATTAAAATATCGCTCTGATCAAAATGATCTGAACAAATTAGAGCACACTTTCTGACACGCTGGTTTCGTAAATCCAAAAGATCAATCCATCTTTCTCTGCGCTCAAGATTTAAAGGAAAGCTACAACAATATAAGTAAACATTTAAAGTGTACTAAAATCATAGATATACCTATATTAATATATAGCGGATGCCTATCCTTGAGCATTGTGTGGAATGGTTCCAATTAGAAGCCATATGGAAGCCATTTTGTACGAGGAAAATGCCGTAAAAAGCGCGCGGGATTAAAAAAGATTAAATATTCTATAATATGATGTTAATGGAAAAACAATAAAACTCGCAGTAAACAGTGATATTTCGCTCCAAAATCTATTTTTATATTGAAACGTTTCAAAAATTACAAAATTGAGCATAAATATAATGTAAAAGCTTAGAACATTTTACATTGTCAGATTGGCATCAATGCTTGTCAACCTTGATGCCAAATTGACAATGTAAAATGTTCTAAGCGTTTACATTACATTTATGCTCAATTTTGTAATTTTTGAAACGTTTCAGTATAAAAATAGGTTTTGGAGCGAATATCACTGTTTACTGTGAGTTTTGTCGTTTTTCTCAATAAAATCATATTATAAAATAATTAATATTTTTGAATCTCGCGCGCTTTTTACGGCGTTTTCCACGTACAAAATGGCTTCTAAAAGGTACAGAAGGCGCTAGTGTATCCGCAATCTATTAAATATATATATATATATATATATATATATATATATATATATATATATATATATATATATATATATATCTATGACTAAAATGTGCTGTAGAAGGTAAATGAAATGTTTACCTTCGAAAAATCTAAGTTTAGTAAATAAGTCCAACAAAATTACCTATTCAGCTTAAAAATGGGAAATCCAGCTTGGAATTTAACAATCATTTTGGTAAAATTTTACTGAATTAACGCTTCCGATTTTGGCCTTTCCAGGGACTTTCTTATAACGGAATGGTGTCGATGCGATGGCGTGTTTTTGGTGCAGAAGTTCTTTAACAAAGCGATAACGGAATGGTTTTTGCGTTTTAAAATTCGCCAAAATCGGGAGCGTTAATTCAGTAAACTGTTACCATCAATTTTTTAATCCTCCATCAAGATATTTTTTAAAGATGTCCATATGTAAAATCAGGCCCGCCACAAGGGGGGGGGCAACCGGGGCAAATTGCCCCGGGCCCCCGGGCTGAGGGAGCCCCAAAATTAGATTGAAACCTAAAAGTTAATTTTTTCATATTCTTCATTTTGAACATTGAGCAATTAGTTACCTGGAGTCTCAAACCCAAGCATGCAAACATTTTAAAATATATATATTTATAATTTTTAAGTTATAAACATAATAATTTTAATGAATTTTTTATATTTAAAACAGACAGCAGAACAGTGCAGAGTAGAGCTATTGTATAATGGATAATAATAGTCTCTGTAAACGTTAGCATCTCTTTTTTAGTGGCAGATTTTTTGAAATTTCAATCTCCTTACAGAGGCCCATATCATATTTTAGCCCCAGGCCCCGCAAGGTCATGTGGCGGGCCTGTGTAAAATTGTGGTAAAATTTTACTTCGTCGCTTTCGATTATGGCAAATTTAGAACGCACCTTAACTATTACTAAAGTAATAGTTAAGGTGCGTTCCATAATCGAAAGCGACGAATAAGTAAAACCAAAATTGTTTTTGCAGTTTACTAAAAATAATTTTTAACTACACCACTGCTTAACTTAAAAAAACAATCTTACCGCCTAAATATTAATCCGGGGTTAGAATAGTCCATTTTTTTGCAAACTACGCACTGCCGAACCATTGTAAATTGTCAACACTAATAAAAACAGTTTTATTTCAAAAAAAAACACTGAGAAATACATCATTATCGCAAAATGTCACAATCACAGCACAGCAACACTGTAACCTCCGTTTTGAACATAAAAGGAATAAAATGAATGATACGTTCATGCAGCGTTGCCACATGTATTTTCCTTATATTTATTGTAGGAAACAAAATCATTTTAAAGTAGAAATTATACCTACACATATTATAATTTAGTATAATATTTTTAATTCCGTACACAAAACAGATGCATTTAATATACGTTATACATCCTTCGTCTTCAATCAGCGCAGAAGTTTGTCAACGTTGAATTGAAATGTATGATCGGGTTAAAATGTACTCTATATTTTATCACGGCTAAAAGATAATGCCACCATAACCATAGTCCAAATTAATGAAACTGCAGGAATCCGAGATTACAAAGTAAATAATAGTCTAGCGCAGGGGCTGGCAAATCTTTTGAAAAAAAGATCCTCACATTCTATTTCCGCATTCGGAGAGCCAAAAAAAAAAAAACCTCACATTCTATTTCCGCATGTGGAAGCAAAAAAAAAAGGTCCCCGCATTCCATTTCCGCTACTATTTTTCTAAAATGCTTCGCGGGCCGGATAAAATTGCGCTGCGAGCTGGATCCGGCCCGCGGGCCGCCGTTTGCCCAGGCCTGGTCTAGCGACAGCCCAAACTACCAAAGAATCCAAACCATCAAATTTCGGATTATCGACTATGTTACCTACTGTAATGGATTATTGGAGCACTAAAATTTAAATCAGAGGTTCCCAAACTTTTTTGTCCCGTAGACCACTTGCCAGTTTTTCGGTTTTGGGTAGACCCCCTGCTTATCTGATATTGATTTTTTGCAAATTCATTAATTTCAAATGTATTTTTGACAACCGGTATAGTGCTACTCACTTTGAACGATTTAAACTTTATAACGGTAGTGAAATGTTCAGTTTTATACATTTATTAATTAGATTCAAATTAAACGACGCAAATTAAAATTTACTTTCTGTTACATAAATAACTAAGCAAAAAATAAATGCTTTTAGTGTGAGGGATGAACCTGATGCTTTAATAATAAATTTTCAATATTTGGCATCAATTTAGGTAGATTTAATCTTAAATCTCTTCGGTTAACGATGTTCAGTTTGTTTCTTTTTTTGTTAGAAGATTCACTATCGTTGACCCCCATTTTCGTTTCATGGACCCCCAATTTTTTTTCCCGTTGACATGGACCCCTTGTAAGTTGTCGTAGACCCCTGGGGGTCGATATAAAAATAAATCGACAAAAGGCGGACCCCAGAGGGTAGAAAACCAGACCGCGCTTGCAATGAAAATTTTCAAAAGGGGAGAAATTATGCAAAATTGATGTTAAATGTATTTAAAATATTTTTTCCAGTTCAGTATTATTTAAATATTTTTAGACACAATGCACATTAGTTGCTCCCGAGAACTAGACTTTAAAACCATGATTCAGGAACGAAAATTAAATTATCTGGTTCAAAAAATGTCCGTGCTAGTATATTTTTAACGCGTTTTTATAACCGTGCACGCTCTTTTTGGTAATTATACACTTTCACGGTCACCTGGTTTTTTGGCTCTAGAAAATCGAAAAATCATCCGATTTCGATGAATTTTTTATTAAAATCTTCGTTTTTATGGCGGATTTATGGAAAAAAATACGAAAATTGAAAAAATCAATATATCTCACAGTTTCATGACTTTAAATGCAAAAAAAAAATTGACTTTCTACATATAATCCTTTATAACTGTTTCTGACGTCGTGGAATCAAGTTCGTATATTTGTTTTCGCAATCTACATAAAAAAATGAATATTTTGAAAAAAAAAATTTCAAAAAAGTTAATGAACGATAAACGGGTATGCGAATTGTAATTCCGGGGTGAACGATAAAGGGGTACGCGAATTGTCTCGCAGTGAAACGGGAAGGGGCAAATGTGGAGTTTTTAAAAAAACAATTCCGGGGTGAACGAAAAACGGGTATGCGAATTGTAATTCCGGGGTGAACGATAAAGGGGTATGCGAATTGTCTCGCAGTGAAACGGGAAGGGGCAAATGTGGAGTTTTTAAAAAAACTATTCCGGGGTGAACGATAAACGGGTATGCGAATTGTAATTCCGGGGTGAACGATAAAGGGGTATGCGAATTGTAATTCCGGGGTGAACGATAAAGGGGTATGCGAATTAGATAGTTAATTGTTTGAATAGAATTGCGTTTTCTAAAAAATGTATATTTAATTGACAGTCAATTAAATAAATATTTTTTAGAAAAAAAATTTTTATTTCAGCTATTTCTACTAATTTTTTTCATAAATCCACCGTAAAATGGAACTTTTTGAAACCGAGATCATTGAAATCCATGTATTTTTCGATTTTCTAGAGCCAAAAAACCAGGTGACCGTGAAAGTGTATAATTACCCTCTTTTTTTAACTGCAATGCGGATTTTTCCTTTTCTGGACCTAGATAAAAATTTTCAAAAACTTTGCCGGTCTCTAGTCTTGACTTAATGCACGTATTTTACGCTCATTTTGTCATACAGATGCAACTTATTAAAAAAAAAAAATAAGTTCAAAAACCAAAACTTGACTACTGAAAAATATGAAACAAGAAAATATTCTCATCTGAGGATAGCCGCGGTCATATGCCACCTACCCTAACAAAACATTACATTGTAACAGTAGTAAGCGATCATAAGTTCTAGGGAAAGTGCATCACGCTATACATCTAGAAGGGCCTCGTATATTATACGAGATAGCATACGACCGCGGCTATCCTCAGATGAGAATATTTTCTGGTTTTATACTTTTCAGTAGTCGGGTTTTAGTTTTTGAACTTATTTTTTGTTTTCAATTTGCTCCCCTCTGGGACCAAAATTAAAAAAAAAAATGTAGCGTATGTTACCCGGACCATAATAACGAATCGATTGACACCTTATTTATCAAAATCGGATGAATAGTTTAAGCATTACGGTGGAACATCCGTAAATACAAACTTACATAATATATAGACTGCTAAACACATAACCCTTCCTTTTGATTTCGTCGCAGTCGGGTAAAAAGGGATATTTTTTCAGTACAAATAACACAACACCGTTTTTTTCCGTAATTAAAATTATTTTCAAGCAAATCTCATCAATAACACATTAAATAATATTAAAAATAATATTGTATGCATGAAACAGCAATTTAACAATATTTAAATAGAAAAATAATCCTCAATGCTGATAGACAATCCACTGCATAACGCTAGTATCGTTCCCACCGGTTGAAATAATCCTGGTGTCATCATACAAGAACGCTACGGACGTTACGTGGCTGCTGTGACCTCCGTAACAATGACTTAAAGACTAAAAACATTAAAATAATTAGTGAAAAAAATTCATTCTAATGTTGATAAACTGTTCACTACTATTCGACATGCCTACTGAGGGATCAGGGCTCACAGGAGCAGAGACGTGTAGCTGTCGAAACAAAAGGAAAGGAGAAGTCACGGAAAAACACTATAAATTAGGTTTTTTTTAGAGCTGTAAAAGTAACGAGAAATTGTGTACCTGTATGTATTCGTTACTTAAAGAACCAGTACCCGTTACTTTCGTATCGTTACGTTACTCGGTACTTTTCATACGACATACAGTAGTGTACTTAGCAGCATCAAGCAATAAGCATGTAACTTCGCATCAAAGCGCGTAGTATATGTGATACGACATGAGTCATGACTTCGTACTTTATGAATCCTTATAAGTATAACACATTGTGTTCGTATAACCGTATCAAATGAGTCGAACTGGCATGGATACGAAACATGCGAGTAACGAAATGAATTTGTAAGTACCGATTCGTTACTTCGAGTCAGACGACGTACCCGTTACTCAGTAACGAATACATACGGTTTGTTACAGCTCTAGTTTTTTTTTTCTTTTCAATATTTCTAACAAAATAAAATAGGTACCTACCTGTGGTTGTGACACTGGATAAGAATACAATTTGACTTTTCCAAAGTCATCGCCCGTAGCCAGAAGTTTCGAGTCGTGACTGCGGTCACAATGGTTAACGTCTGTACCGTCGGCAGATTCTGGCCATATGCCAACTGTTTGGAATGTAAGAGTGCAGGTATTTGTGGCCCATTCCACGTCGCGCATTTGAGAACTCTGAGGCACTTGACGACAAGTCGTTGCGTTCCCTATCAAAATTAAAACGTTCGCAACATAATAATTACAAAATTCTTAACAGAATCCAACTTTTTGACCCACCGATTTTTTACTTACAATAAAGAAGTTCATAGTCTCCTGAATTACTTCGCAAGAATTGATTATCAGCCGACCAATCTAAATGCTTCACAAAACTGGAATGGCCCTGTTTTAATAACATAAAATCAGTTAAAAAATGCATTAGAATCATATTTGAAATTTCAAAAAACAATTGCATACCACGCATCTTCCGACTCGACTGAATTTCCTGGAATCTTCGGCGAAATCGTAGATATAAATATGGTTATCTCGCGAGCCGACTGCGAGTAGATGGCCATCGGGTGAGAAACGTATCACCTGTAACGGTTCATTGCCGTCCGAATGTTGGCTGATCAATTCGCGAGTCACTGAATCAAACACCATCCAACGGCCCGATACACATCCAACAATCACAACACCTCCGTCTGCAGAAAAAGCAGCACTCTGCGCCTGTTCCTTTAAACGAAACAACATTTTCAATAATATTAATACGTTTCATGTCTGTTTTTTGACACCAAAGTTGTATCGGACACTGTTCAGAACAATAAAATGTGACGAACACATCACTAGCAACGTCTATTCAGAAGTAAAACTGATATATTCAAATCTTTTTGATTAACGCCTGATTAGAACTCTTCAATAAATAAACTGATATACTTAATTGTAAAAAAAATAATAATTTGGGTTATGAGGCAAGTAGTCTATCTTGCCGCAACTTTGGCATGATGCTCTACATTCGGTTTTTGTAGTATACAGGTGAGTTTTAAGTTGATGCTTTTTTTACAGCGTGTAAAAATCAAATAGACGAGCAAATAATTTAAATAGTTTTTTTATCAAAACTCAAAAATAAGAGAGAAACAGCCTTTCGAAGTTTAAATAAATTTTATTAAATTTTCTTTAATTTTGAGGTCGGTCCTGGGGTTATATTATGTCACTATGGAAATAAGTTGTTATTATCAAGTATGTGTATTGTTCTGTTTTTGAGAGAATTGTGTGTGCCTCAATTATTTTTGTGAATACTTGATAATAATAACATATTTCCATAGTGACATAATATAACCCCAGGACCGACCTCAGAATTAAAGAAAATTTAATAAAATTTATTTAAACTTCGAAAAGCTGTTTCTCTCTTATTTTTGAGTTTTGATAAAAAAACTATTTGAAATATTTGCTCGTCTATTTGATTTTTACACGCTGTAAAAAAAAAGCATCAACTTAAAACTCACCTGTATATGTTATACATACATTCCGACTACTCCCATTACATTTTCAATTTCAAGAATCAATTTCCCTCTACGATGCCAAAAGAAAGTTAACTTAAAAAACATAAAATAAACGATTACTTACTCCAATATCCTTGCTCCAAACAATTGTATGGGACTGTGAATCCCACATTTGCAACAGCTGGTCCATTCCGGCCGTAACAAATTGGGGAAGCGAGGGATGAGTCGCCAGACCCCATAATTCATTAGCGTGACCAAATACTATTGGTTGGAAGCCTAAACCCACTGCGCCTGTTAGAATGCACGATCTCGTAGTGCCCACCAACAACTGAGATCCTTTTCCTTCAGATATCGTACGAATTCCGCCAAAATGGCCTTCAATCTGTCATTATTTTAAATACAAAACAAATTTTAGTACAGACATATAATTTCCCTAACATCTGAAGGCATTAGTACATCATACTACATGATTGGTATGTTTTGTATAAGAATGTAGTGTAGATATCTCCGTCAAATTTACACTAGAATATGTTATAGAGGGAAGAGATAACAACAGATTTCGGGTAGTCATTCCAAAACTTGTGAAAGTGTAGATAATGAATCTTGTATATCTGTTGAATAATAATACCACCCTAAAATATTTAGAAAATAAAAAAAAACAGCTGTACTTTTGTTTTGACGATCTGTCAAAAAATTAGGTAGCTGAGAAGCATGCTTCCGTTAATTTTTACGTGTAAAACCATTGATGACATCTGGCATAAACCACAGCAAAATACCAAAGCATGCTTGTCAGATACCCAATTCTTTTTAGACAGATCTACAGAACAAAAGATCAGTTGATTTTTGAAACGAAGTTCCTTATAGGACGTTATGGATATGAATGGAGAGGTCTAGAAAAAAAAAACGTAAAGAAAATCTGTAACGAAAATCTAATCTAATTATCTATTGTATGTCTGTCCCTAGACATAGAAAGTTGAAATTTGGCACACTTATAATATAGGGCATGGAACAGATCCTAAGTCGGATTTTTGAATTTTGGTCTCAGAGGGGAGCAAACTGAAAACAAAAAAGTTTTTCGCTTATAATTCGCTCAATTTAAATCAGATCGGTTTGAAAGAGGAGAAAATTTTAACATAGATTTCATATAAGAGAATTCACGCAAATAGTTTTTTTATAAGCAGAAATAAACACTGTATAAATTCGATTTTGCTTAATACATCGCGCACGTGGATCGGTTATCCTTTTCTCTTACACAGTGTGTTATGGACATTTAAAGATTATTATCATATAATAGTATAAGTAAAACTTTCGAATAATTTATATACAAATTAGTAAAAAAATTATATGATACATAAAAATTAGCGAAAAGAACTTCGTTCCAACCGGGTGTTCCACGACACCTCCGTCTTTTTTTTTAATTTTATAAATATGTTGGGTTAATATACTCCGGTCGCAGGGGACTACCAGAATCGACTTTCAATGTTCAGCAGGTATACAAGATTTAATACCTACATTTTCACGAGTTTTTAAAATAAATCTGTAGCTAGCTCTTGCTCTATTAGGTTTATAATCTATGGTTACACTTTTGTATAACTGGGGAACGACACCAGAAAAACCTAATTAATTAATTAGTGCAATCAATATTCAATCAGTAAACTTACAAATGCTTCTGAGCCAGTACGATTTAGTCTGGAATCGAACTGAACCAATCTTCCATCTTTCCCGCCTCCAGTCACCATGCTGCCCTCTTTTGTAACGCACACTGAAAATATCGATCCCTCGTGTATATTTTTAATTAATTTACTGATTGTGTTAGTGCCACGGCCCCACAATATCACATTTCCGTTCGAATCTCCGGTTATAACGTCGCCGGTCTGGGTAAATGCAAGACACGTAACGTATTTTGGTTTATCGCGGTTTTCAAAAATACCGAGTCGCTTGTAAAGAGTGCCGCCACTGTCTAGTGTCCAGAATGCAATATGAGACTTTCCACACGTAACAATATTGTTACGATCCAGTGGATGAAATTCAGCTGCCACGACCGTATCCACCGAACACTGAAAATTATACAAATAGAAGTGAAAAGACATTTTTAATAATATCCAACAGTTTATGCGGTTTAAACAAAGTAAAAGCTTAACAAGGGTCGCGGTTTCCGATTTATTCACAAAGTTATCTATACTAATACAGTGGACCCCCGATAATCCGATAAACATTTTGCAGGGCAGTGTCGGACTATCGAATTTGTCGGATTATAGAGTACTGCCTACTCTGAAGTACAAATCATACTTCATTATGTATGTCAAATTTACTAAATTAAACAACACAATAGATAGCTTACGTTTTATTATAAAATTAATGTCATTAATGCTATAGAATAACCTACGCGTCGAGCACAATAGTGGTGGTGCGTACAGGTTATAACTTGTTCAATCATGCATTACCGAAGATTGTCAAAAAAATATTCAATAATAAATAATAGACCATGTCGGATTACAGGGGGTGCCGGATTAGACAGGGGCCGGATTACCGGGGGTTCACTGTATTATAAAGAAAAAATACAGTAGAACATCGATAAGTTAAAAACCTCTGTAACTTAAAAATTTTTTGAATTCCCTTCTCCTCAAAGCCTAACACCTCCATCACTTAAAGCACAAAGCCTCGGTAACTTGAACAAATATTTTGAGCGTTGGCCCTCGATAACTTAAAATAATATTTTGGTGACCTCCATAACTTAAAGTATTATCAGAGAGTCATTGTGAATAAGTATACAAAGTAACTTGAACAAATATTTTGAGCGTTGGCCCTCGATAACTTAAAATAATATTTTGGTGACCTCCATAACTTAAAGTATTATCAGAGAGTCATTGTGAATAAGTATACAAACTAAAGGTTTTGCCAAGAACTTTATTAATTTTCACTTTAGTCTTTCACTAAATCGCTTTACGTATTATTAGAACAGTTAAACATCGTTAATTAATAACTCCAACTCTCGATAAGTAAAAAACTCGAAAACTTAAATTTTTCAGTGTTTTCCTTGAACTTCTTATCAAGGTTCTACTGTATTTGTATTTTCGTTTGTAATGAATAAACTCAAAAACTACTGGACCGATTTTAAAAATTCTTTCACTAATAGAATGCTCCATTATCACTGAGCAACATAGGTTATATTGATAATCAAGTTAAATTAGGGATCCCTATGAAAACTCCAATAATGTAACCCAAGTTGTAAAAAAATATATAATATAAAACTCAAAATGTGTCTGTCTGACAAAAACTTTTGAATGGTAACTCCGATCATCATGAAATTTGAGCACAACATTCATCTCGATTAACTAAGATGAACGTGCGTACTCATGTCACTCCCTCCCATTTGTTCTTTTGCACCCAGGTGAAACCGGGACGGACCGCTAGTCAACAATAATTGATTGTGTACCTTTGTTTCGGTGATCTTCAATCCGTGTTCACCTTTTTGCCAATCCCAAACAGAAATAGTGTGATCAGGCGACTCATCAACGGCTACGAGTAAAACTCCGCCATCTGCTTTACTGAACGATAAACAGCAAATAGATTTTTCGAAATCGCCACTTCCAATGATCGACATTGTTGTCAAACTAACTGAATTCCATATACGAATATGCGGCTGAAAAAGCGAATGTAAAATAAAATTCCGTTATTTATTTCTATGAAAATTTTAACATTCATGAAAAACGTCATTTACCAGTGCATCTCTTCTATCGTGACCTGCGCACTGTCCTGTTGCAACCAAAAGTTTATTTGGATGAATTGTTAAGCTAATAAAAAAGAAAATTAAAGTTAATTAAAATTTTAAAATAAACAATAGCATTAACTACTATGATTCGTATTTTTTTAAAACAACTTTTTAACGATTTTATAACTGAAATTAAAATTTTATATTTACACAGTATATTATATCAATTACAACTAGTGATGTGCCGGATATCCGTATCCGTATCCGCGGATATCCGAGGGAGAATAAAGATCCGTATCCGTTAGTTTTTTTGCGGATCTTTTACTTTATTAATTTTCAATTCAAAGATGAAATTTTATATATATAGGTGATTAGGTAATAATGAAAACCTGTTAAATTCCATTCAGATTATTTTTTATTTTTTTAAATTGTATTGGCATCTTTATATTGCAAACATTTATCGTAGTGAGTACCATACTAATAGTACATAACTCAAAGGTACTAAATCAACTATCTTTTTAATGAGATATTGCACATCGATCTTTGGAAAGAGACAATCTGTTATGAGAGTTAACTCCAAAGGTCGATGTGCAATATTTATCGCCACGTACTCTAAGAAAGTTAAGATCCGTATCCGTATCCATATTCTATATACGCGGATCTTGAAACCAAAAATCCGTATTCAGATCCGTATCCGCGGGTATACATTTTTAACGATCCGGCACATCACTAATTACAACAACGGCTATGAAACCATACAAAAGACGTCGTTATAAGCAACTAACACTTTTAAACAACTGATCACAATGAAATCTATTATGACATGTGATAATGACTAACATTAAAACAATCGCTGTTTCTTAAAAGGACCCTGCACAAACCTTATGGGATTTGGTTCTCGACTAAATTGATCGAAAATGGTTTTATTTTATAGTTTAAAGGTCACTAAGAAAAAGTGTCCATGGACGCATAGCTTAAAAACAAATAGATTTTTAGCTACAGATATGTTTAGCGAGATTTTAGATATAGGGATATCCATTGAATTCACAAACATGTTCCAAATTCAACTTTTTTGTGCTTTTTTTTAGAAATAGAAAATTAGTCGAAAACTAGGTAATGTTGGAAGATGTCTCCCTGTATAAAATAATAATGTCATATTCGGATTGAGCGCACACGAAAACATATTTCTAGAACTTAGGATTTTTTAAGACTGTGAATTCAATGGATATCCCAATATCTAAAATCTCGCTAAACATATCTGTAGCTAAAAATCTATTGGTTTTTAGGCTATGCGCCAATGGACACTTAAAACCCATCCCATATGACTAACAATCAGTCGTCATATTATGCATATCTGATTTGTTGTTATAACCACCGTCTTTTGTTCATATTTAATATAGAAATCAGACGGGACTCGTATGTTTGGTCGCTATAGTCGGCATATCGTTATAACCGATGTCGTTATATTCAATATATACTGTACTTTACCAATTACGCAATTTTTACATTCATAAGTATAGAAACTCATATATAATATGTATTAAATTACCATTTGACATCATCGGTGTGACCTAAATAGTGTCTCTGAGCCTGTTCCTCGATGTTGTATAAAACAACTGTAGCCGCCACAAAGTAAACCATCTCACCGGTCGGCAATAAGTAGAGATTAGATCGACAATCGCGTCCTCTGTAGCCGTACACCCAGTCGAGCTTCAGCTTCGCCGTCGGCGCCATCGCCACCTTACTCACATCGAATGTGTCTATTTGTTCGGTCGGTGCGTGTAAAACAATCGGACGTCCGCGGAGGAACATCCGCAACATGCCCTCTTCTTCATTGTACGTTACGTCACGTGTGCTGTTCAAAAACATTTCATGTAATAGTTATTGGCGTAACTAGTAGTCTAAGTCATTCATGGCGTGTCAGCGCGATGTTTTCAGCACGAGTCGTAGGTGCGCAGGCACGAGCAAAGCGAGTGCATACTGCGCACCGGAGACGAGAGGTCATGACTTAGCCTACAAGTTGCGCCCATAATTTTATTCAACAATTGCGCGTTATTCATGTTTTATTCATTGCCTAAAAAACGAAGCCTAATATCTATTTATTTCTTTGTAAAAAAAACTGTCAATACTAACAGCACCAAACAGCACGATTCAATGTTTTGGTCTGAGGTTAGCCGGTTATGAATAAACTCCATGTCGAAAACATTCGGCCTCTCAATTTTAGCCTCAATGGGTAACAACAGGGAGTTGTTGTTACCTACTATTTCGTTACGACTCAGAAAATAGTTACGTTTATTTTCATTACTCCACAATGGCCGAGCTAGTAGGAATTTTCATTGAGTTATGACAAGTAATTGTCACCAGTCGGTAAATGGCTATTTAGGGTTCGGTTTTTAGGCATGATAAAACATGAATAGCGCGCATGAGTTGAATAAATAGGCATTCTCTATTAATATTTATATTGCCGAGTTCACGTCCAATCGACACAAATTTTGTACAACTTATCAAAAATATAAAAATATTTCTGCGAACTTCACCGCATTTTTTTGTTTTACATCGTATCAATACCTACTATCGGTAGTGAGAAATTATGTTGAAATAATTATAAAAAAAGACTAGTTTACAGTAAAAAAAAAAAAACTAGTTTCGGTCGGACACTACTTTTTTTTTTAATGTTCATTTCAGTTTTGTCGATTTATTATGAATTCGGCAATACACTAAATTCCGAAGCAATATTAATGATAAATTGCAAACAGTTTTTTTCTCATCAATATTAATCTAATAGTTATTCAACAATTCAAAAAGAAATATTAGCAGATTTATGGTTATAAGTTAATCACCCACCACATTTTAACACAAAAAAACGAGAGTATGTTTTAATATTATTAGTATTGGAAAAAAAAGATGTTAAGACGACAAACAACTAAATAAATAAAATTAAACCAGCACACCCACAGGTATGCAATGTCATACACAAAAAAAAAACATATGACTCAGTACGTTTAACTACAATTATTATTGCAGTGGTATCTCCCTTAATTACTTAGCAAGTGCGCTATTTTTATCACGATCTGATATCATGGCTAATAGCGAACGGAAGTGGTTTTGAAAGGGAAATTAAAAATCGGTAAACAAAAATAAATAGGTACAAAAACATTTGCATTAGACTTCCTACATTCTTATGATTAATTAATTGATGTAAATACACTAAATTAATGGCATTGGACTAGTAAAGTGACAATTTATTAATTACT
Organism: Xanthostigma xanthostigma; assembly: GCA_963575645.1. Classification (NCBI taxonomy): domain Eukaryota; kingdom Metazoa; phylum Arthropoda; class Insecta; order Raphidioptera; family Raphidiidae; genus Xanthostigma; species Xanthostigma xanthostigma. Next base: position 24,499,542 of record OY754473.1, on the reverse strand, counting down.
AAATTTCATTTAAAACATCGTTTATTTTAATTAGTGTAAAAATTATATAATAATAATAGTTATCAAAAACCAACATAATTTTTTTGAACAAGGTAAAACAAAACATCGACAAATCATTAAAAAAACAAGACAAAATCATCGCTAATTGGACATTTTAAAAATTAAATAGGTAATGTTTATTAAACTTACCCACTCATTGCAATTATCTCGTCAAATAAAAAGCGATTTTTTCCAGACAAAAATTGCGTTTAAGAAGAATAAAGCAACAACAATTCAGCGACAAAAATGGAATGTGGAAACGCCGGTATAAAAGAGGTGGAAACTTATAAACTACTGTTACAGCAACTGTTTTAGTTCACATATATCTATATTTTACAATTGTCTGCAACGTTACAAGGTAACACCAACTGTCATGAATGACTAGCCAAGTAGAAAAAAACAATTCATAGTTGAAAAAAAAGAATGCATCTTCATTTCCACTTTGTCAAATTACTAAACACGAACTAGATTAACGATCGTTTTTTTTATTTTGCATTTAATAAAAAATATTATATCACAGTACTTTTTACTATAAACATAAATTACTATAAATAAATAGTTTTTTAACATATTATTTTGCATAAATACCATTTAATATAAGTACTTACTCTAATATATAAATGTTATTTTCTACATCAACTTTTGTTTAAACTTTCGAAAAATGTTAATGACACATTTTATTTTATAATTAATAAAACGTTAACAGATATTTTCCATAAAAAACTAGATATTAGTGTTTTATAAAAAATGCAAATTCGGACTATGAAAGTATATTTTGCACGGTTCAATTTTTAAGCAAAGAGTGTATAAATTCAAAACAAAAAGAAAAATCAATACCGAAATTGTGTCACACACTAACTTACATTATGAAGATTATATCTATATAATTATAAATTATTGAGTCTGTTGCTGACCGCTCCTGCAAATTTAATGAAGGAAAGAGAGGATTAAATAAAGACAAAACATGCACATAAAGCCATTAAGAAAATTACGAAATTATTGATTATGATGTGTTTAAATAAATCAAATAGAACAATTTCCAAATCAAGTTAAACAGTTAAAAGATTCAACACAAAAAACGTGCTGTAAATAGGATAGTATTTGCATATGAAAAGTGCATGCGATATTGTGTGTCAAAGACAAGTTATTTTTGTTGGTTCAAAACCTGTTATTCAAAGGATTAACTTTTAAACATACCCGTGCTTATAGTTCAGATGATTCTGACCGGGCTTGGAATAAAGGTTCAATAAAGATTTTGTAGAAAATCTAAAAATAACAAATAAACAAAACGGTAACAAAAATCTGACCACGAAAAAAAACAAACAAAATGCATACATTCATTTGTCTCGAAAAACGAACACAAATCTCCTTATTAGCAAACAAACAAAACAAAATGCAGTTTATTGTCATTTTTTTTTTAATATAGAAGCTGGCTTCAGATCGCTGACAGGATCAAGAGATTATGAAGTCAATTATTTTTTCAATACTCAGTCGCTCGTAATGCCTCCACTACACACGTGGCCAGCACCGCCACTTACAGGCACTCACGATTGTGTAGAGGGCATATTCGTCGGTGCGTGGACATAATCGCCTGTAATCGGCAGTAATCGGTTGATTGTCGGTACATCAAAGGAATGCGTGGCCAGCATCGTGCGCCCGTACACACAATCGGACCGGCACGATTGTGTGAAGGGCTAGGCAATCATCGCGGCGATGATAGGCACTTATTTGAGTAGCGGTGCTGGCCACGTGTGTAGTGGAGGCATTAGATAGGTACTTTTTTACAACATTGCTTTATGCATACTGTACTATCTCATGATGTCATACAGATTGCATAATATGTAAAAAAACAACGGTGTCTTAAAAATTTACATAGCTCATAACAATGGGTTCTGTTTCTTCACTTCATTGTTAAGGTAGACCGTTGACGTCATAGTCATTAATTTAAAATAAACTTGCAAAAATTCAAATTACTTTTAAACCTGTCACACTTTTAAACCATATTTAGACCTTTTTGTGGCGTTATGAAAAAGCAAACAATAGGTCATATGCACTCCAAATTGGTTTAAATTTTTATTTTGAAATATATTTTAGTTTCTGATCATATCCCAATGGTTATTTTATTAATCTAATCTCTGAAAAAATACAAATAAAAAAAGACGGGTTGCACTCCGGGAGTGCCGGCAAAAGTGAAAACTTGAATATTAACGTCTTACGCATTTTCGATCAGGTCTTACGAATTTTAGATCTTACGTGAGTTTAACATTTTTTACCCATTATAAAAAAAGTGTACAACGCCGCTAAAGAAGTTTTCACTTCAATAAAAAATAAATGTCATAAATACGCGCTATTTTCGAATTTTCAAAACGCAGCGTGACGTCAGAGTATATATCAACAACAGTTTCCATGACGACTGTGTCGTCTCACAGTAAGATTATGTCAGTATTTAGAGAAAACATAAAATAAACTTTATTTAGAACATTGACAATTTGACATGCATCATATATCATGACTTTTACAACAGATGCCTCTAATTATAATTTTGCCAACTAACACAGATTATCATTTTCTTTACAAAATACAAATTACAAGATATCTTCCAAGTCTGTCTAACTGGTTTTACGTAAGGAATAACTAATGTTTTTTGTTGTTGAGACACCTTACGTCAGCCAATAATCAGCGAATTTATGTACAGATCTTAGATCTCTTGTAATTTGCCGTGCTAAAGAAGAAGGTTCGATTTGCAAAAAAACTGGTTTTGAGTTCTTTCAACTTTTCTGTCTGTTTTTACTGCATTTGATTCAAAATTTAAACAGAATAAAATATTACACTTTGTCATTGGGTATTTAACAGTAGGTAAGTGAAATTTTTATCATGCTTTGATTTTATTGACAAGACCTCATTAATAGGCCCCCCTACACTAAATTTTATGAATTAAATAAAGTTACTTATTTCCCCAAAATAATAGTTTTAAACAGTAGTACAACCGGAAAAACAAATTATGGAGGAACTAAAAAATTTTTAGCTAGGTATGTTTTCACCGATTTCTACGAACAATTTTTAAATTTACGTCTATTTTTCTTGTTCTTTTCTTTAGCTATTATGTTGTTAGAATCATAATAATAAAAAAATAAAACTGAAAATAATACGAATAAAATTTAGAATAACTTTTTGAAAAAAAAATTGTAAAATTGGTTTGAGAATTAATATTTTGCTTGACACCTTCCTTCGTGAGTATTCCTTGTGTGATATTAATAAAACTTATAAAAAATATTATTTTTTTTTGCTTTATCCCCCAGAAAGAAAAATATCTACGCCCTTGGTTTAAAGTCCGGTCAAAATAGACAAAAAAATAGTGGTAGGTTTACAATAATTCGCATAGAGCTGAAAATTTGTACAGGTCTTAGGTACACTATTATAAATGAAATATCAAAAGTCCCCACCGGTCCTACATCTGCTAAAAAGGTTAAAACTATCCGTTTTTTGCACTTTTCTCGTAAACGATAAATGTTATCTAAAAATAGGTCAGAAAAAAGTTGTAGATCATGCAATTGTCAACAAGAATTATTGTTCTTATACTTTTTTTTTCCTACGAATCACCATTCTTTTGAAATGGTGATTTCATACGTCCAAAACACTGGCCGTGTTCAGATGAGGCGTTTTACGCGCGAGTCCACTCGCGCGTTGACACTCGCGCGTACTCGAGATACTAGAGCTACATATATCCCGTCCAGATGCCTACGCGCGTTTCCTAACTCGCGCGTAAAACGCGTGCAATGAGCGGGACTCTCGACTCGCGCGTTGTACGCGCGAGCGCCGCGCGAGTCGAGATACTCGGGTGCCAATTGCTGCGTCCAGTACTACGCGCGAGTCCTTTGCGATGTTTCGATCGAGGGTATGCAAGCCACAACACAACCGCTGTTTCCGAGTCCATGTTTGTAACTGGCGCCACACCGAGCTCAGCGCAGAAACGCGCGTAAAACGCGGTGTCTGGACGCAATAGAAATTGAAACGCGCGAGTGGACTCGCGCGTAAAACGCCTCATCTGAACACGGCCTAATATGTATATTAATATTTAACGTTATTTTTGATAAATACGTTCAGTACGTACATAGACATTATGGCCCCGTATCTCAGGAATAGTGATTCGTAAGAAAAAAATATAAGAACAGCTTTTATAGACAATTGAATGATCTACAACTTTTGTCTGACCTATTTTTAGATATAACATTAACCGTTTACAAGAAAAGTGCAAAAAACCAATACTTTTGACCTTGGACCTTGAATAAATTTTGAAGCAAATGTAGGATCGGTGGGGACTTCTGATATTTTGTTCGTAATAGTGTACTTAAGACCTGTACCAATTTTCAGCTCTATGCGAATTATAGTAAATTGAAATGTTTCTTTTGATTGGACTATTAGAGAAATATTCATATTGGTTGTAGCTTGGGCGTTCTTCTTTGATAACTATAAAAAATGCAACTTTTGCAGATCGGACCTTCTTCCTTAGCACGGCAGTAACATACACAGCTTAATAAAACAAAACATGAACGCTACTTCGTATAATGAATTATTATACAGGGTGTTTGGCACATGAACCGTCACAATTTTTTGGGGGGTTCTCGTGTTCATTGTGATCATTTTAACCCCAATGACTTTTGCCCTAAGTGTCATGGTTATCGAGATATGATTTTTTTTAGTTATTATCGAAAATTGGCCTAAAAATTGCCTTCAAAAAATCGTAACCTGTCTGTTTTTGCTACTAGAGACACGAAAATACATTTATTGAGTTCTCGAATGACTCCTTGTTCTAAATGAATCATAATTTTATGCAAATAGTATCAGGAAAAAGTCCCTATGGACTTTTAAAGTGCCTGTATTAATAAAAACCAGTAGAAAAAAATAATTTAAAAATCATTTAAAAAAAAAATTAACGGGTATTTAGAAATTAGTCATTGGGGTTAAAATGGTCACAATGACAACGAGAACCCCCCAAAAAATTGTGTCGGTTCATGTGCCAAACACCCTGTATAACATAAAAAAAAAACATTTATTATAACAATACAGCTAGCAATCGCATTGCAGTATCAAAAGCTATACAATTCACATACCTCGACTGAATTGGACTGTTCACGCCCGAATGAGGATGAACGAAATCGCCGGTTGAGTTCCATCTTTTGGCCAGCGCAAAACTGCTCGACGGTGAACTATGGCCGGGCACTTTGTCGACGGTTTGCTGCTGCGAGGCTGTTATACGCGGCGAAGGCGATGGCACTGGCGAGACGCTATTAGAACTGGGACTATCCGAATGCAGCGAACTCGTCGACTGGTAATGGACGGCTCGGCGTTGCGGCAGCGATGAAGGCACATAACTGGACGCGCGTTTTTTAGCGTCACGACTAGATTCGCCACTAGGTGAAGCTGTACTGGCTCGGAGTATTGGCTGCCGGATACGGTACTCTGTTGATACATATTATAATTGTTACGAATCGGGATCGAAGCTGCCTGGCTGCACGCAATCGGGGTCAGCTGTGTAATCTCACAACGTTCTGAGCGTATCGATACTACTATAATAATGATTATATAAAATTGTAACAGGACGCCTGCCTGCAATTTTGTTATCTTGTGGTTTTCTCAGTTAAAGAACTTTAAAAAATTCTTCTTCTTCAAAAAACGTCATTAAAAAGCATAAAATAATAAAGTTTTGATGTAGATGCCAATTTAATTAGTATACATGTACTTTCATTAAGTTAGCGTTAACCTCAAATCATTATTATGTTACGCCTTTTCATAACTATTTTTGAAGGAGGTCCGATTTCTTTAAAGCTTAACAAATATATTCTACCGACAGTGATTGGTATACTAAAATGAATAGCAGATATAAACGAATTGAAGTGCGCTGAGTTGGAAAATTTAGTATTTTTAATGATTAGAGTCGTTAATAACACTGCAGTACATAAAATCTAAACTGTTTACGTAGTCCAAAATAATTTAATAAATATAACCTACAAACCTGCTGTGAGATAGTGTTGAGAGTAATTAAATTTTTGTTAGCTTTTACTAATATTTTTTAGTCATTTTATAGTTTATTCATATCAGTATAATCGTTTATTTACTACTAAATGCATAATGGCACGTTTAAAAATGACATTTAAATCAAAAATTAATTCTATATTGTTTATTTTTTGTTTTATTTTTGAAAAGTGCGCCATAAAAAAGCGGAAATTCCTCTTTCCTCGTTTACGTTTCTACCCTACTCTAATAATTTTTGCCCTCCATACGCTTGCTTTAAAATTTACTCTTTTGCGACAGTGGCGGTCCCCTAATTTAACGCTTTTTGATGGAAACTAATTTTTCGTACACAGAGGTTCTCCTTAGCCTCTACCCTCCATAGTTTTGAAACACAGCAAACATAGGAAGCTAAGTCTCTTTGTTACAGACTTCGTGATTGCGTCTTAGAACCCCTTTTTTGAAGTCGATTAAAAACAGAATGTTACGCTTACCTCTATGCGAAATAGGCGAACTGATCCCGTTTCGTTGATGGACCGGGGTATTGGACGGCCTCAAACCTTCAAGTTGGCTGAGACGTCTTAAGGCGTCGGCTAAAGTAGCTCTAAGGCACACGATTTCATCACCTTGTTCTATCACTTTACGTTCCAATTCTTGAATGCGGCTCAACGCATCGCTGTCTTCTTCCAACATGTCATCTAAAATATAAGAATAAGGTCACATTAGAAGAAATCAGTTCGATTATTTGAACAATTCGACAACAAATAAAATGTAAAAATTTATTCTCATTTCGGGGGAACCTCAAGGATTTGAGTTCTATTTCCGCAAAAATATCACGTAAGAAATTATTAAACATAAATAGCCTAAAAATAAATATAATTTTCGACTAATTTTCAGACACAATTAATTAACGTTGCGATCCGGATTTGGATCTTCTTCAGAATTGAGCTAAAAAAATGTAAAAATTGATTAATAATTAGTTTATAATAGAATTAAAGATGAGAATTTTTTTCTCAGCTTTAATTCTATTATAATTTGTAAACTATTTATAAATTAATATTATTATTTTTTAGCTCAATTTTGAAGAAGATCCAAATCCGGATCGAAACGTTAATTGGATATTAATTAGTTGTGTCTGAAAATTAGTCGAAATTTGTATTTATTGAAGAATTTAATCAGACATTAATCAAAGATTTGAATAGTCTAAAAATCGTGAATATCACTGTTTTAAAAAATATCCTGCATTATCATATGATACGGGTGTCTCAGCTAATTTCATAGATCTTCAAGAAAGGTTTGGATTAGATAAGATTGTTTCATATAATATAATTTCTTAAGACAAATTATTTTAATAATATTATTTTTCAGAGGATAAATAGATCAATAAAGATATATGCTGTTAAGCTATATTTTTAATCGCAACGTTTCGTTTCATATATTAAAACTTCCTCAGGCTCTTAAAGAATAACTTAGCATTGGTAATATTATGTATTTCATTTATAATATGTAATTTTTTAATAATTTATTATGGAGACATTCAGTTAATTTAAATTTAAAATTATTTAATAAATTATTTTAATGCAAAAGCTAAGAAGTAATTCTTACCCATCTCGTTGAAGGATGATTTACCACCATTTCCGTTAACGTACATCGCTGAAATTAATATAAAAGCTGCACTTGTGATCAGTCATAATCTACTTTACGCTTAGCTACCTGAAAAATAAACGAAACAATGTGTTAATTGATAATTCAAAACTAATTAACGAAAAACTCCTTAAAACAAAGAAATCGCTAAGGTTTGTTTGATTTACATTTTTACCCATATTTTGAAACACTCTATGTAGCGTAATAACCACTCTCAATAGCGAAACAATACGTCATTATTTAGACCTCAATAAACATTAATTTCACTGAACAAGCTCTGCATGCCGCAAAATTATTTTTATTTAATGAAGACGATCTCACTATATCCCAAGATATGAAAAAAAAAATCGACTAAAAATACAATTAAAATACTGGCATAGTAAAAAACGACAAATTTATGTAAATTTTTTTCACCTAATTTACTCAAAATTAAAACCACACAAAAACTCCTTATAACGCAATAAAATACACGGTCCCTTCAATTTCGCTATATCGAATTTACACTGTATTCTGTTGCCTAAAATACTTATATATTAAGTAACTTCAGAATAAAACAAAACACAATATTCGGAACGTTTTCAATGTACGACAAAGTCTTAAACTAAAAGTGATGTAGCTACAGAGCTGTGGGTAAATCACAAGACTATTTTTCTAATCGCGATATGTAGCAATAATTGATATAACAAATCAATTAACAACTGCAGTCATTCTGATAAATAAATCGAGGTATCTATTTTTTTTAATCAAAAGAAATTGTTCTATCAATTTTGAATTTCAAACAATGTCTTCAATAGCCTTTTAAATAAGTCCCTATTGTCAAGAGGATGTGGAACAATACTTTTTTGGTACAATAAATTAGATCTAGGAGGGAAGTGAGCCATAAATCGACGATTCTACCAATCCCATGGTCCACAGTTCTATACAATCAGGTAATCAAGTGTCCGATTGTTCGCTCTGCCGTATGGCGTAGCGCGAAGGTTACCAATAATTAGCACAGAGTCTCTACACCACCTAATTATACTACATAATATACCAATTTTATAGTCAGAGTTGTACAGCTAAATAGTAGTTGGATCGGCAATTTATGGCGAAACAATAACTGCATATTTTTAATTATAAAATCTAAGAATTTTAACCAATTTCTTTTTAGTTAGATACCCAAAGGTAGAGATTTACTGTACTCGTCTTTTCAATTTGCTCCGTTTTATGCAATAGACATCAAGCTTTCAATGTAAAACATTGGAGGAAAAATTCAGAAACTGTGAGTTGATCATAAACATAATTTTTTTATGAGTTCTAATTCAATGTACACAGTGGCGCCCTTAGCCATCCGGGCGCCCCACAGTGGGGCCAAGTACACTAATTTGTGGCAGAAACTCCAATGGCAGAAATCGGCAGCAGGTAGTAAATAATACTTGGATACTAAAGTTGAGTAGTGCGTGTACTCGCTACCACCAAGCATCGAGCGCAAATCATGCAGTCATCCAGTTCAGACCAGTTTAATTGTTGGTTATCCTAGCGGCTATACGAGCGGAATGAAATTTGGCTATTACTTTGTGTTAACAGTGCGCCTCAGTGTTATAATATAAAAAATTGCTTTTAGCATGGAGTGTTTACCCTCAGGTTGGTCTTTTGTTTCTTAATTGTTATTGCGGTTTTTAGGTACATAGGATGTTCTAATTATATAATCAAAATAAATATGTTAATTGAACTTGTTACTTGAATCTATATATATGATTTTACTTGTCATTAGGGCAGATCATGTTCCTAATTCTAACTCTGAATCAGTCTTTGTAACTTGTATTTGTAGAATCACGAACAAAATGTTGCGCATATTTGCGCCTTTTGAAAAAAATTTCAGTGAAAAATGAGACTATGGTAGTTGTCATTTTTAATGATATTTCTTTCTTCTCTTTTAAGGATCAGGTTCCATGGACACTAAACGCACCAAATGTCAGTAGTTTGAAGAAATAGATAGCAACGAATCATTAAGTGATAATGATTCCGACGTTTCCCTATAAAGTTGCTGCATAAATCCAATGCATGTAATAATTATTTTTGGAAATGTAATCATATAGCATAAAAATATTAAATATCTTTATAATGTTCGTTATAAATGTTTTATTTACCTAGAAAAACACAAAAAAATATTAAAATAATTTCTGCCAACAATTTATATATTTGGCCCCAGTGGCAGTGTGCGCCCCTAGCGACTTCGATTTCTTGTTATTAACTATACCATTTGTGTCGCGACTCACGGGGAAAATCAGCGTTCCTAGCCAAAAAATTGCGCCTGTAATATCAGAGTTGTAAACTTATCGTACATTCGCTTCAAGCAAAAAAATCAACTTTGCAAGGTACTCGAAATGTCTTTGTTATAAGATTTAGGTGTGACAAATCTGGATTCAATGCTTCAGATTATTTTCTATTAAACTCCAAATCTAATCGTTCAGCAATGTATTTCCGTAACGTTGCGGATTTTCTTATAGTACGGCCCTGTGGAAGGTCGGCGACAAAATATAATAACAATGGCAACTGCACGTCACTCATTATTGCATTCACTGTCAAAGCACGTCATGCACGTTTCCTGTCGCCATTTTTCCTAAACTCGACAGTCAACTGTTGAGAGTTTAACGTATTTATGGCCTAGGCCTATTAAACGGAGACGCACTGTGAATGAAAATACATCACTGACCCGAGTTTATCTCATAAATAGATTTTTTCATTGATAGCTACTCTCTACACTTCTTATATAACTGTCACATACACCCCACTTTTTCGTTTCTATACTTTTTAGAAAAAAAAAAACAAAAATAGATATTAAAAATATATAAATATTATATGTTCCATGTGGGATCGAACCCCTGCGACCATCTCGTTATTAGCACGACGCTCTAACCAACTGAGCCATAGACCAGTGACTGCTATGCGCCTTACAACTTACAACAGTAAACAAGTATGAATGAGTTATATGTATCTGTCCACCCGGCAGACACAAGAATGCAAGTTAAATGAACTGTGGTAAAAACAAAAAGCATTAAATATCTATACCTAGTCATGGCTAAAAAAACAAAAAATAAATTTGCAATATAATTTATTAAATCAATTTTACCATAAACAGCATCTTGTTCAAGTGTAGAATTAGAATTGCATTCTTTACACACTTTAAGATAAAAAATCAGTAGCTACTTAGAAACACACATATATTAATTATTGTTAAATATAACGCGCTGAATGCATTTATAAGCCTTATATGAAATCTGGATTTCTAAAATGCATATTATAAATACTTTACTATCACTTTATTACATACGCGACACATTATTTGTTACAATTTATATTATTTATGATAATCAATAAAAAGTTAGTGCTTTCTACCATTTACTATATTTTAATTGCCTTTTATATGTTGTGCATCTTCAACATTAATTATATGTAATTGAAAGCAATAGTGGGATAATTTCATATTAGAAATAATTTATACTAATATTATAAAAAGGTAATGTTGGTAAGTTTGGATATAGGAGGTAATCTCTGAAACTACTCAACCGATTTTAACAATTTTTTCACCAATATTTAGAGTGGACCTTCAGCGTAGACATAGGCTATATATTATCACATTAAAATAAAAGCGCTTTCCGTGGAGACCAATTTTGCAATGTAAGTCGACGAAAAAATAGTGGCAATCTACAAATTCGGGCGAAGCCGGACCGGGTCGCTATGGAATATAAAACTACTCATTTGGACATTTTGATATATATGAATAAAATTTGGAACAATTCATAGAATCAACTTTTTTTAAGGTTAGGGCGAAGAATGTATTTATGTATTGCATTGATCGGTGTCTAGGGTTTCAAAATTTTTAAATCCGAATCTGCTCGTGCGCATAAATAATGCATGGGATAAATTCATTTAACGAAAAAAACGTTTTTAAGGCCAGATTTACTTCATGTTGGCGTTCTTACTGAACTGTTTCGATGCTTAAAACATTTACTGAGAAATGGTTAATAAGGCCCTGGACATTCTGGCCGAATCTAATCAATGAAAAACAAAACTGAATGAGTCGAGTTTAGCCTTAATTAACTTTAATATGTGTTATTTACTAAAGACCTAGCTCCATTAAAAAAGAACAAGCAATTATAGGCATAATAAACGGTAAAGCTGTCACATTTGTACAATAGACCTTGATGTAAGATGATGCATTTGTGGCAGTAAATTGTCCTATTTGTTCAAGTGTATTTTTTATTTACAAGTATACATAATAGGAATACCATAAAAGTACATTAAAGGACAGGGGCGGAGTAACCGTAAGAAACATAAAGTTCCTACTGATATTTTTCAATTAAAAAAAATAAACAAAAAATAACAATTCTTTCAAATGTAAATAGGATTAACACTCACTGACTATTGTTTAAATAAAAATAAAAATGTGTGCATCAACTACTGTGGTTATATTTAATTTATTTATTTAATTTGTATGGTAAGAGTACGATAACTTGCTATGCAAAATATCCACTGGAAATTCACAATTATTGTTTTATATAACATACAACAGCGTTATTGGTCGTTTCAAGTGCGGAAAATTAATTTTTATAAATTAATTTAAAAAAATTAAATATGGTATAGTAAATTGATTTGGAGTATATTATTTACTATAGCGATCGCTATCTTGTCTCATATAGTGATAAGAAAAGAGAAAGTTATATATACCTGGATCTATGATAAACAAAGATAGAAATATCAATTGGTTGGAATGAAATTCAATTGAACGTTCAGGGCAGAGTCGTATTTGGAAATTTTAATTTATAAAACGAATTTTAAATTTAAAACTCACATTTTCATGGAGATTGAAAACTATCGCTTTTTTTGATAACGGGGTATGCGAATTGTCTCGCAGTGAAACGGGAAGGGGCAAATGTGGAATTTTTAAAAAAACAATTCCGGGGTGAACGATAAACGGGTATGCGAATTGTAATTCTGGGGTGAACGATAAAGGGGTATGCGAATTGTCTCGCAGTGAAACGGGAAGGGGCAAATATGGAGTTTTTAAAAAAACAATTCCGGGGTGAACGATAAACGGGTATGCGAATTGTAATTCTGGGGTGAACGATAAAGGGGTATGCGAATTGTCTCGCAGTGAAACGGGAAGGGGCAAATGTTGAGTTTTTAAAAAAACAATTCCGGGGTGAACGATAAACGGGTATGCGAATCTAAATACGACCCTGCTTCCATAACACAATCGAAAGCTGCATACAAAGTGAGATAGTTATATAATAATTCTACACCAGTTGCTATGACGTGTATTTGTGATTTTTGATTGGTTAGATTCAAAAAATGACAGTGAAAGACGAAAAGTAGTTCCATTTTTTTCACGTATTTTTGAGGAAATTTGTGAATAATCCGCAAAGTTTTTTTTTTTGAACGTCAAATTTTAGCGTTTTCTATGACTTAAAAAAAAATTTCAAAATTTGGGTGCATAGTGTTATCGTACTGGACCCAATTTGTATTAATCGATTTGTGACGACATAAGATCTACAACATCGCATCAAACATGAAAGTGGTATAGTTCCCGCGGTGAGAGTTGAAGCCAGGCACGTCATCAATAATATGCTATAGTGACTACCTACTTGCTCGCAGACAGTGACGTGTGGAACAAATTCGACAGATCCATTTATAGTGGTAGAATAAAAATAAACACTCGACGCACATGGATCTCCGAAACAGACAATAGCAAGGTAGAAGGCGGGCGCAATGCGTTCACGTCACTATGAAGCGGTGGCTTCATCTTTCGCCGCAGCTAGTAAGTATATCAAAATGTATTCATACATATAAATTACTATAAAATTGACCGGCTACGAAGGAAGTTACAATAAGAAAGTGTAAAAATACATTAATTAGTTATTATTTATAAACAATGCGCACGTTTGTTGTGTATTCAGCAAGTTATTCTCACGCGAACTATGTTTATAAACGGAAGTTTTACTGTGAATAAAAACGAGTCATTGTATGCAAAGTTATGTCTATTCGGGTGGTTATGACTTTTATGAGATCATTTTTTTCTATAATCTAACTGCCTCCTGGCTCAAGGACTTTAATTACCTAACTGCAGATGACTCTTCGTTTTAAAAATCAACGCATCCAAGGCTGATCACAAAACTACATTCAACTGTTATTGTTAACGAAATATTCGACTGGTTCTGACTGTTTCATGTGTAAGATACCAAAAATTTTGAACTGTTATGTAGAGGATTCCAAGATCTATCGAAAACAATAGGAAAATTTTGAGGGTGCAATTTAAAAAAAATATCGATGACGTCATAACTTCTTCAAGGTCATGAAAAAAAAACACACGCAATAGGATATTTGGCACTATGTAAAAAAAATCTAATAATATGTAACACTTTATGTGCCTCACCCAGTATAAGAGATTATTTATGTTAAACTATTTATTTCACGCACTGTTTATTTACACAGTTCATTTATCTATTTATCTCAGCAGTTACCTCAGTACTGTTCACGGTACTGACTGTCAATTTATGCCACAACTATTTGTCGATTGTTAACTCGATAAAGCACAATGTATGACTGTCTGACTACCGAGCTATCGACTGGTATATATATATATGCGCTGGATAGTTCTTTCTTTTTCTTGCATGCATTGTCTGAAATTTGGCAACAAAGCCTTTTTACCTATGCATATTGTTATTGTATAAACAATCAGGCCGATTATTGTTAAACAATCCGTGTGTCATTGTTAGACTGACGAGCCGATTGTTGTCTCACGATATTCTTTGTCGTCCCAACAAGGAGCGTGTAACAATATTTTTTATGAATTTATAATAAAAATGAATGTTTGTTCATCGGATTACGATCTTATTCTTATTAAAATTTAAAATCATGTTTGTTTGCTCCACTACTGTTATCGCTGTGGCAAGGCAAGGTAATACGGTAGAGTCAAAAGCTCCATTACAGTTGTCACTGTCGAGCGGGTTTTATAAAACATTGCATCAACTCACGGGTAGCAAGTTAGCAACCAGCAGCTAATATAAATAAATTTTGTAATAAATTCTAATTCAAATAAAGTAAAGTTTAATTATATGTAAAATTATCACAAAATTAGAGCTGTACCTTAACCAATCAGAAAGGAGGGGGGGGGATCTCGGCAAATATTACGTACTTTTTTCCGCAAGAAAAAGAGTAAAATTTCGAGAAAACTGGGTTAAATTAAGAAACAAATGTTTTCGAGGAGCGAATTAGAATGAATATTATTTTAGGAATTTTAGTAGTTCCTATTTAAATATTTTATTGTTCAATTTTCTCACTGTGATTCTAGACTACGTTCTTGGAAGTCTTAAAAAGATACTGCAGTCTTAACTAGTCTTAAATAAAAAGAATAAGCAAATTATGTTTTTTTTATAAATCCAACGCAATCAAGCACAGATTAACGTATTTACATTAAAAATACGCATTTTGAAAAATCTGACATGAGATTGGGGGAGGGGGAGGGGGTCAAGCAAAATCTCACGATATTTTACCAAGGGGTGAGGGGGCGAAGAATCGCCAAAATCGCCTCACGTAATTAATGGATGCCCCCTTACTTGCTTCAGTTATATCTATAAAAGATTAACAATGAATCCGATCAACGACTGCGTACTATGTAATTTGATTCAGACACCGTTATCTCAATGGAAAGATCATAAAAAGATCTAGAATAATATAGTCGCTCAGCTCCTTCTTAATTAAATTTCTGCGTTTCTGAGTATAAGAACAAATCTTTTCCTAGCACTTCACCATCCTTGGAACACACGAGTGGCCACTGCTATAATTAAAGAATATAATTTCCTACGGCTATTTGGAGAATATTAAAGGTATACACTCCTACTAATTATATGCACATATAACTTCTATAATTAGAAATATACACAGACAGGTATTTTGTAAAAATATTTACAATAGACACACCGTGTATCTATATTATGCAAATCAGCCTATCAATACGTAGGGGAGACCGAGGAGAGTTGTGACAGAGGAGAGTTGTGACATCGTCGATTTCTCGGAACCTAGCGAAACTATCGAACTCGCAACAGCGCTCGTTTGTTATTTTTGAGACTCGTTATTTGACGCAGTACGCGATAACAGTGCGCGGAAAGTGGTTGTGAATATACAGCATTAGTGTACAAAAAATTTCCAAAAGTAAGTTTTTTACCAAAATTTTGATTACATATATATCGTTATGTATTATGTTTGCATTGTTATGATATTTTTTCTTATATGCTTTGGTCTTTCAAGTTTCCTAGCGTAGTATTGTTTTTTTGTATTGACATCTTATTTCGACAATAAAAATTATTATTCTGACCGCCTCACTATTTTTTGCGCCTAGGCGAGTTGTGACAGCTTGTCACAACTCTCCTTGTATTGTTTATTTCTCTGGCAAGGTTCTTTTATTTGTCTTGTGGTGTCATATTGCATGGTAAATTGCTATTTTTTTGTTTCAGAATGCCAAATAAATATAAACGAAAGACTGATAGGGGTATGAGTAGTGTCGAAATTTATGTCACTTAGGCCGTTGCCAAAAGCTCCGCCAAGAAAAAGAAACCAACCGAATAGATGCAAGATCAAATCTGCTGTGCTTACTGATACACCTACCAAGGATGAAATTGCTGCCATAGAAGCTAGTCGAAAGATAAAAAATGTAAAAAAACGCTTTTTAAGTGATAAAAAAAAGAAACCTAAAAAAATTTAGAAGACTAATAAGAAAAATAAAGTTGATGATGAAGAGGATAAAGCCGAAGAAGATGCAGAAAATGATTGTTTTTGCTTGTGTTGCCTTGAGACCTTTGTCAATAGCAAATCAAAACAGAAGTGGTTACAGTGTCTCGAATGCAAAGGCTGGTCTCACGAAGCTTGCACTGGGGGCGAGCTTCAATACGTGTGCTATAATTGTTTATCCAATTAAATTTTAATTTTTGACTGAATATTATGTTATTTTAGTACGTACATGTAAACCAAATAATAATTAAAGTACTTCATTCGAAAGAAATGTGTTATTTATTTATAATGGTATTTTTTATTTAACAAATAATCTAAATACATAGGTGTCACAACTCACCTCGGTATCTGTCACAACTTACCTTGGTATGAGGAGAGTTGTGACACGGGGAGTAATTTCTATTTTCGTAGATTTTCTCAGAAACCTTAATACTTTAATTAATTTTGATGATTATTTCTTAAAGAGTATAGATTGAGCTACATTAACTCATACAACTTATAGATATAAAATGTTTCTTGACTGAGATATATTAATTAAAATAAAAATTGTCACAACTCTCCTCGGTCTCCCCTACCTACTTGACCAGAAAATACAACCCATTAACGCGTGTAAAAACTATACGTAATCATTAAAAATAAGCAGCACCCTGTATGGATTAGATTTTCGAACTAAAACAATGACAAAAAAGTTATTATCGTGAAATATATTTATCACCTGTATTACAAAGCAAAATAAAAAAAAATTATCAACAGTTTTATCGACACTCGCAAATTATTTCTATGATTAAAATCATTATGAAAGTGTTTCGATAAGACGGCAAGTTTTCGAGTTCATTTTCCCTGTATAGGTTCTAAGCTAAACAGAATGAGTTGTTTTGTTGGGCATTCTCTAAAGTCTAAACAACTGTTTAATTGAAAGCGCACGATGAAAGTAAGAGGAAAGAAAGAGGTGAACTTGGGAGAGTCGAGTGAATTGCCAGCGTTCATTTTTTTACCTCACGCATGAGAGGCCCCCGACCCCAGTAGAGAACGAAAGCCAAGAGCATTTAAAATGAACGTTCAATTTCCTAAACCAACAGGAAACAGTGTACCTGTGTTCCACCCTTGTGATCACTTTGTGTTGCACAAAAAAACCCATGTAAATGCATTTGACGTTTAAATAAAACGTAAACAAGTGTTCTTGTTGTTGTTGGTCCGTTATTGTTGTTCAGACTGTATAATTTATAGTACAAAAATGATGATGTCAGCTAATCGTCATCTTCATTTGGCAAAAGGACAAAGTTACGTTGATTTTTACAACATACTTAAATATTTAAAGTTAATACATACATATATACATAAGTATTATGCAAATATTATGAAGCATCATACTCAATAGATTCCAGTTTATAATCATCGAACCCCAAAACGAGCAAAAATTATTGTTATTCAACATTTTAAATTTCACGTATTCAATAAGTAAAGAATTTTGGATAAAACTAGTTCTTCCAATAATATTGCTAAAGATAATTTTGATATAATGAGAAAGTCAAAATTTCGTTCGAGGATTTGTTTTTTAATAAGTATATAGATCTGATTTAAAAGTTGTGCTCGCAGTAGCGGATTTAACAGGTACCTATGGGCAAAGGAGCATTTGCCCACTGGACCCTCGACGGAAGGCATTAAGGGCCCCTCTTGTCAAAAGTGACTCGATTTTTGTTATTTTTTGAAAAATATTTTTGAGTCCCTTGTAGATAGCACAAGTCAGATGTGTTCTCAGGGGCCCCTGTTATCTAAACACTTGCAATGAGTGGAAATAATAATAAATGAAATAAAAAGTTAAATGATTTATGTAGGTATGTAATAAGTCAGTTATTATAAACGTTTACGATTTTCTCAACATTTGTCTAGGAGCCACCTGCAGGGCATAAAAATTTAGTTGGCAATGACTTTCACGTTCAAAAAATATTGGGGGACGGCTAAAAACTATTGTATAAGGGCTCCTAGGAAGATTTTGCTCACTGAGCCTTTTTTCTTAAATTCACCTCTGTGTGCTCGACTGCTTGCAAATAATCGAAAAATCCCAAATAGTCCAGTAACTTTCGTTACAAAAAAGTTTCTTCAGAGTAATTTTAAGTCGAGTTTTTTTTTAACAGAGCTTTCTCATTCTAAATGATAGCAGAAAACTATCCGACTCTTCATTTGTAAAACCTAGAAGCACACTAAAAAAAATATTTTTCTTGAGGTCTTATACTTTTTTACCTTACAAATACGATTTCAAAAAATTGTTTCAGTAGGGTTACCGCTACCAGATTTGCTATTTTTTTAACTCAGATAACCCACGGATAGAGGTCTATAAATTGTAAACGGGAGTTTAAAGTTCTTGAACATTCTTCGTACTAGAGCCAGCACCCCACGTCAAGTGTTTCTATTTTTAATCGAAAAGTATACTTGTCTTAAAAAAAGTACTTCTGTAAGGTGGCCGCGAATAAATTTTCCAAAATTTTCTACACAGTTGGTTAGTCCATGAATGGGTCTATTATCCCTACATGAAAATGAAATATTTATTGAATACCTTTCTTACGAGAAAACTTCGCGTTAAAAAAAAAACGCTTCTTTAAGTTGACCGCTACCAAATTTTTCAACTTAGGGATAAAAGTCTAGTGACTGTACAGAAATTTAATATTTCTCGAACACATTTTTTTTAAGAGTCAAAAAGTACTGTTTCAAACATAAAAACCCTTGTAACTTCTAAACTACCCATTGTATCGATTTGGTTTTCTTCGATTGAGCGTCAAAAAATGCATACAATATGGATAGTCTAGATTCCAAAACTGAAGTTCACCGTCCAAAAAAGTGTGAAACGTTAGCCGGGTTCTTTTCAAGTATCATTTAGAATGAAAAAAATTATTCCAAAGAAAACAGCTAGGACTAAAAGACCACACCGTCATTTTGTAATGACAAATTTGGAAAAAGCAAATATTATTTTAACTTTTAAACTGCCACTTAAAAACTCTTTAAATGGTTTGTTATTGCAAATCACGTCAACAAAATAAAAATTTGCGTACATGTTTAACACATTCCATGTACGGTAAGAAGAAATTTGGCACAATGTGTTGATTTTTTTAATTTTTGCATGAAAAAAAATATACGTCTTCAATCCGCTTTAGAACAGCGATAAAAAGAACTTGTTTTGCAACGCATTTTAAGATATGACGTAAGGAAAATCATTAGCCGAATGCAAATTTTATTTATGATTATTTAAAAATATTCCTTAACTCTGCAATCACTTACATTCTTTTGCTGTATTTATAATAAACACCTAACTATTGTTATTATTTATCAGTATAAAATCAGAAAATAAATACATGCATTTAAAAATTTCATTTATTTCAAGGGTAACAACAATTATCGATAGCAATATACTGAATTTGGTTATATTTACGCACTAGCGGTCCCTCCCGGTTTCACCCGGGTGCAAGAGAACGAATGGGGGGAGGTACATGAGTACGCACATTCATCTTAGTTTACCGAGATGAATGCTGTGTCCAAATATGATGATGATCGGAGTTATCGTTCAAAAGTTTTTGTCGGACGGACAAATGAATTACCTTTTGCAACATTTTCCATTGGTCGTAGCGTGATATTAAATCGCCTATAGCTTTCCTGGATAAATATATAGGCTATCCAACAAAAAAAAATTCAATTCGAATCAGTAGTTCCTAAGATTAGCGCGTTCAACCAAACAAACAAACTCTTCAGCAGGGGTCGGCAACCTAACGGCTCGCCAGCCACATGTGGCTTTTTCGATGAAATTGCGGCTCTCTATATAGTTCCATACTCCAAAATTAATTATTTGATTATAAAAACCCTTAAAAATTGTGCAAAAAAAAACAGCATTTTGATTTTTCAAAATTTCGCACACTAAAATGACGATATCTCGCTAATGAGTTGTCCGATCCGACCCGGCTTGGAACGAGCTTGCGCTGATTCTTTTTCTCTATAAGCCCCCCCCCCATAATAATGGCTGAGTTATGGGGCAAAAACGGGTTTTCGGGTACTTCAAAGCGTCCTATCCCCCTCCTCCCCTCCGACAATCGGTCAGAAACTATATCAAAATGTCGGGGGAGCTCGACTCTACAGTTTTTGTAGGAAACATTTTTCGAATCGAGCTATTCCGGATTGAAATTCCCAATCCACGCCACTAATATGTCAAACTTCCAAATTGAAGTACATTAATTTGTTACATCTATTCTTGATAGTTGTCCGTTGCATTCTTGATTTGTTATAATTCTTAGTTACCTACTACAAATATGGCACTTGTGCCGCGTGACGTCGCTCGTACGGACAACGACTTCGTGGGAATTGTCAAAACTTTGAAGTAGAATAACTTTGTTATTTTTGAAGATATTACAAAAATTATTTCGTCATTAATTTTATAACTTTTAGAACTATGACTAAAAGTAAAAAAAATATGTGATTGTTTATTTATTAGATGTTTAACAAAATCGGAGGTTTCTAAAGTCTGATCCGACACGGACGCGATCGTCCCCCTGTATCGATCACTGACAGGTAAAAGGTAACTAATTTATCATACGTCTGTTTTTTATCAGTATTTTTTTCATTCAAGTTTTACATCTACCAGCTATTACATTGTTTTCTTTACTCATCAATTTTAAACAAACTACAACTGGTTATTTAATGATAAGTACAGAACATACGAATCAGATAAACATCTTTCGACAATAGGTACGTTCTATTTGCCTGTTCGCATATTGAGAACATTATTTAATTTGAATACGGTAAATATCAAACCATTGCGCGTATTTGGAATGTTAACAAACAACATGTGTTTCAATTTGTATAACAGTATTTAGAAAGCGGTTGAAATGTGATAATATGTATATTTTACTTACAAGATAATGTCATATTATTATCAAAAACTTATGTTTCAATGTAAAAACGTTTTAGCACTTTACTGTGTAAGGCCGGTGTTACGCAAACCTGGAGGGAGTGATAAAATTCTCTCGAGGGATAGGGGTTCTAGGACTTACTGATTCATGTCATTAAAAATCTTAGATATTCTCAGAATTAAAATTTTTAGTTTTCTATTAGATACTGAAAAAAATCAAAAATTTTATTTTGAACTAAAGTTGTCATTTAATTAAAAATGGGCCGGGACTAAAAAAGTTAGCGCACTACTGATATAGACAACAATAATTGAACTGATAAGTTCTTATGAATACTATTGATCATGATAAAAGTATTTATTGAATTTTACGATTTTAAAAATTAATTATTTGATTATACGGCAGTTACTGATACCTGTTTTTTTTATTTTTTTCAATACTTACGTTCCAAAATACATATTGCGTTTTGAATAACAATGATACATAATCAAAAAAATACCTAAGATTTGTTTTTTTCTTGAATATTACTTGAATATTTACTTTGTAAAATATTTAGAGCTGTACTTAAAAAAACACAAACAGGTATTATTTTACTGTTATAAACTTCGATTTTAAAGCCATCTCTGTACATAAAATCCACCCGCTAATATGCTATATACTTAGTACGATATTAAGTTACAATGGCAGTTGGCACTTTGACCTTTCTAAAACCGGATTATAAAAAAAAATTGAAAACCATTTTTTCACTCGAACTAATGATAAAAATTTACAGAATAAAAAAATACATACCATATTTTGTAAATTATCCTTATATTTCGCACCCTAGGTTTGCAAATAAGTGAAAAAAACATAAAACTCAAACACTTTCACACTTGCACTAAAATCACTTGCAGCAAAACTCGCAATAAAAAAAGTATTTTGCAATATCAAAACTAGTATTATTGAGAGCTGCTAAATACGGTAAATTCACAAACTGTGCCTTGTAAGGCCGTATAACGAATAAATAAAAAAAAGAAAACAACAACAAACAACAATTATTCTTTCTCTTTCAAACAAACTTAAATGAATAATATTTTCAGACTGAAAACCGTCCACACCGAACGCCGTCGATACACCAAATAAAATGATGGTTAGAAAGCCGTTTCATAAACACACCTGTCTTCCTGTGAGTTTAGCCGCCATCAGCAACGCTTTTTATTGCAAAATAGTGTCCCGTACTTTTGCCTACCAATCACATCTAAGGTCCGTTTCTCGAATATATTCTTTAAACAAATAAAATATTTATATCACATATAAATTAACCGGTATTATTTTAAAAGATACGCCTCCGCCTTGCTATATCAGCTGATTGTATTTTGACATTTCATTGCGTGGGCAAATCATACCTAAGCAGGTGGTTTTTTGATGCTGGCGAATTTCCGAAAGTTCCCATTTTACTATTATGACGGTTTGTGACTAGCGCGTGTACTAGCGGCATCTAACAGAATTTCGTCAAAGCTCATAGTTTAACCTTTAGCCACTGCTTTAGAACGCTAATGGTGTAAGAACAAATATGTTAATTTTTGTAAAAATAATTTTTTGTACAAGCTGTATAACATTCCTCATCTGTACTGACAGAAATAAAAGTCAAATGTGGCTTTTGTAAAATTGCTTAATTTGCTTATAGGTTAATCCGGCACTGTAATGTTACATAAGATTAGTAACTACACCCTATCCTGAAAATTTGAGACCAGAAGTATTATCCAGACCCAAGTTACAAGGGTTCAAAAATACACTGAATCGCTTCGAGAAAAGGTGGCTAGGCAGTACTTGACTTATCGTGTGCACTGCCCTGCACCCAGAAAATGTTTTGTTATACTGTGTTTAACGTTAACAAGAATGTTTATAAAACTACAGAGCCAAAGTGAAAACTTTTATGGCAATCGTACTCGATTCAAAGTAGTGACTGACTGCTTCCCCCAATCGGCAACCCCGAGTTTACTCGAATGATCGCCTCGCCTTGGAGCCTGAATGACCAAACTTATTCACTGTCCAGGAAAAAATCTGCAAGGTGTGCCTAAAGAAATATCTGATTAGGGAATTATGAATCCCTCAAAAGGAATCATAACTCTATGAAAGAGAGATTGTAGATTATAGATGCTTAGAAGTTGTGGTCATCAGCGTCTATCATAACTCTATGGGTTAGATTCCTAAAATGCAAATATAAGAAATCGATGCATGCTTTCAAAAATCCAAACAAACTTACGAATCAGAGTTTTGTATTTTGGCAGGATTCGCTAGCATACTATTATAACTGGACAATAATGAGCCTAACAGACTATTGCTGGGTTGCAGAAAGGATTATCAAAAAATTTGATTTGACAATGACCTTAGATTGTGATCATTTAGTTACAGTTTCCATACATCATGAGCACTTTAATGTCTTATTCAAACTCCATTATAGGGTTGGGTAACTCAAATCTGAACCGGTTCAAAGAGCCGGCTCCGACAGAAGATCCGTGAGAGCCGACTCACTTTTTTATGAGCCGACGGCTCAACGGAAACGCATAACTCAGTGAAACACTTAACACACAGAAGCAATAAGATATTCTGTCAGCTCAAATGACTCATGCATCATATGTCTTGCTATGGTACACACTACGCACAGGCGGTACAGCTTATTATAATGTTTTACTTAAGTCACAACTATTTAAGGTATTGTAATGCATATTGTAATAAATATGCTTTCTGTAACATAGCAAGTAGCAGCCTGTAAAACCCCGCCTTATAATATGTGAGTCAGTCACTGGCATAATATTACGTGATATGATTGACTTGACTCAACTAACTCAGTGGCTCAGTTGACTCGAATAACATATTCAGAACTCGGCTCTTTTTGAACCGGTTCAGGGAGCCGGCTCACATACGGGATCCAGATGCAAAGATGCAGATCACTAAAAAGACCCGTTTATTCCATCTCTACTCCATTATCTAGAACATTAAATTGTACTGACACAAAAATAAATTATTGTTCTACGTAGAAAAAGACCTTTCAAGCTAAATTTTGAGAAAAATGCGTAGAAAAAAGTTGTTTCGAAGTGGAAGTGGAGAAATAGGTATGTAGGTTCTAGAGCTGTAACAAACCGTATGTATTCGTTACTGAGTAACGGCTACATCATCTGACTCGGAGTAACGAATCGTTACTTACAAATTCATTTCGTTACTCGCATTTGTCGTATCCATGTCAGTTCGACTCGTTTGATACGGTTATACGTTATGGTTATACGAACAAAGTCATATCGTATCACGTATGCGACGCGCCTCGATGCGATGGTACATGCTTGATGCTGTTAGTACAAGATTGTATAATCAAATTTTTTGACGATCCTTTCTGCAACCCAGCATACAAAACTCCAACCACATTTAAGTAGACCTGAAGTATAAACTTTCCATCACCTGATTATCGGTGCTAATACTTATAAAGAAAGGTTGAGTGATAAAAATAAATTAGCCTTATACATATGAAACATTATATTTTAATTATAATAAACTATAGGCATCAAAATTATATTACTTTTCTGAACAAAATATTCTATTATTTACAGCACAAAATAAATAAAAGAATATGTTAACGGAAGTTACCGTTTCTTTCGTGATGTAAAAATATTAAGGTATTTGCCCCGTGTCATTTCTTTCGCTTCTTCTTGTCCTAACTGATAAGCTGTATCGTGCAATTTTTTCACTTCGGCTATAAGTCCATTCATCGGCAAAGCCCCAAGTCCTATAACAATATATTATGCCAGTTAGTTTTAGAAATTACATGTTATGTTCTGTTTCTAGGTTAATTACTTTAAATGGAAATCCCAATATTAGTATCTTCTCAATTCGTGGTTTATTTTTTACATAACATTGCAAAAGTTATATTAAAAATATGAAATGTTAATCAAACCAGACGAATACTAAAATTAGTACTTACTATGTAATAAATCAATATCTTCATTTGTGAAACCCTTTGTCCATGAAGGTGGAGAGCTGTTTGGAGGCGTGTACATTGATACAAAATCTGATATGCCCGGCACTAGAAACAATATTAAACGACACACATTTCAATACATTAACATTACATTACAGGTTATTTATGACAAAAAAGACTACTTGGTCTGTAACCCAACCACTAAGACAAATTGGTATTGTTTATTATTACACATTCTCTTTATTTAAAACCAGTTTTATTGTTTCGAAATACTATTTCCTATTATTAATATGTAATTAAAATAAATTAATCATTAAAATGAACGCCAAAATACTCACTTTTCTCGGGCCATAACTCAGGCGACGATCGATCCAGTTTTTCCAAGCTAAGCAAACTTTCAAATGTCTTCAGACTGGGGTCTAAACAAAAATGTATTTTCGGTCGTGATTAATATGCCTATTTGAAGTTAAAACACACCATTTATCCATTTTAAACTATCCAGATGTCTATAAACAACGGATAACATAAAAATATATAATTAAAATATTTACCTTCTTGAAGACTCCCGGGTTCTTGGCCAGCCATTTTATGTAGTTTATTTTTTAACCACGTACTGTTTCCGGCAGTAAATTAGCGGGAAATTTGATTATTAGATAAAAATGAAAAAACAAAACTGGCAAGTTACAACAAAGGCGTCCTCAAAATTTGTATTTCCACATTACACACAAAATTTTTAGTAAAACTTTACCACTAATAAATAATTAACCATAAGGCATAGGCATACATTTATATTTTCTAGTCAATGGACATATCTACTACCATCCACTAGGACGTAAACAATAGAATTATTTTTATATTGTAATTTTACATTACCTGATAAATTCTTTGACAGTACTGCAAACCAATTTTGTTCTAAAAATATGGCATTTAAAAGATATATCGAGCGTCAATTTACAATCATTCACTTATCCACAATAAACTTTTTTACAAACCAGTCGAATAGGTATACACCAAACGTCACAACAGCTGATCACGTGCATTTTTGCTGATAACTAAATTTATAAAAGCCATGCACGTTATTTTATTTTTTTCTGGA
The DNA here is from genome assembly GCA_963575645.1 of Xanthostigma xanthostigma. Lineage (NCBI taxonomy): Eukaryota > Metazoa > Arthropoda > Insecta > Raphidioptera > Raphidiidae > Xanthostigma > Xanthostigma xanthostigma. Next base: position 24,473,144 of record OY754473.1, on the reverse strand, counting down.
AAAGTACATTTTTTAAAAATATTTTCTACGATATAGGTATCAATAGTTCATCCTACAAAACGTAACTTGTAATTTAAGGGAGGTTCATAAAATAAAAAAAAACTTGTTATTAAATTATATAATTTCAACACATTGTTACATACTTAACTTGAAATTTCACAAAATATTTTTTTACAGTTTTCACTGAAAAATTATTAACATTTATTGCCGCCTATTGCATCTCCAGTCTAGCTTTTACAACAAATTCCAGGCAACTGGATGACGGGACCATTCCAACTCCAAAAATACTGACATTTGATATAACTTTAATACATAAAAGAAAGTTTCTGTTAATAATAAATGTATATTCAAATTTTTAACGTCTGATTACTCCTCAAAAAATAAAATTATCGACCAATTTTTCAGACAAATATTTATATTATGCGTATTTGCTTTTCGTTTCCATTGTTACACATTTAAAAATTAAAGCATGCCCTGTCAGCTAGCTCATTTCTTTTTGACAGATCAATTATTTCACAATAAAAGAACAACTTTTTTATTTTTCAAATATATACAAAACTAGGTATATGATTTAGAAATAGTGGATTGTATACCTAATACCTTTATATTCCGACGAGTTGACATTTATGTTAAAACGAGGTCCTGCAAGTTTGAGTCACACGAGTTGTAACACCAGCACGCAGGCGCGGATCCAACCCTCAAAAACTGTCATGGCCACCCGAAAATCGGCAAACGGACTCGTACAAATAGTATAAACCTACTACACTAGCACCCAAAATAAGTCACTCATGTTTTTACTTATCCGCCGCGCGATACCGCATCAAAATGTCCAACATCTACATTTGGTAAGGTTATATGCTCGCTCAAAACGTGATTTACTACGGAATTGGCATAACGCGACCAGCTTTATTTTAATTTACCGCACTCGTGTGTAATTACTCACTTTACATGCCCGTATATTTTCCACTTGTGGAATTGGAATGGTAGAATGTGTATGTATCGTTTTCCTCATAAAAATTGGAGAATGTAAATAAATTTGTTTTTGAGATAGAAAAACAGAGATCAAAATTGCATCATATGATAAATAAATTTCACAACAAAAAATACACGTTCAGTTCTAATAACATATTATATTTGATAACTTATATAGAAGATTGAAAAGTAATAATATGTTGTTTTAGCAAAAATAGCTCTTAATTTTTAAGCAATATCTATTACATTTAATATAAATTAAACTCTATTATTTCTAGTGTTATCATTAAAAAAAGAGAAAATCACACTAAACAGTTGTTCAACCCATTACCTTTATCCCTTGGCCTGTACGAACATAATTATTTCGTTTAGAACACTCTTCATAGGAAAATCCATTAGGCAGAATTAGTTATACTGGGAACGTTTCGATTTTTTTTTTCGTGAAATAGAAAAATGTTTAAAAAAGAAAAAAAAAAGATACAAAATGCCTTTTTTAAATAAAATCTACTATTCTTGACTCTTGTCAGGAGTCTATCAATGGAGTAGAAATATAATTGAAATTATATTGACAATGTCGCTATTAAAAATGCAATCTTTGCATCTGATTGGTTACAAAATGAACGCTTTTAGTATAAATGATATTGAAATATAGTGCCATTATATCGGTAGTTTACAAATTTCTAGTTCGTTAATAAAAAAAAATGTGCACTAGTGGGCATGCTTTCTCCATATAACGTTGCGGTTGTTTTTCGGTTAGAGGATAGAGTATGCGTGTTTTTCTACTAGTCTGAGAGAAATAGAGAATAAAGGCATTCCGCCTTTTACTACGCTAGGGCATGTAAGTCGATAAGTGGGCAGGATGGAGTATAATGGTTGTTGCCTATCCTTTGTTATTGCCGAAAATAAATAAATATATTATTATCTCTATCCTTTCGGAAGAATCTTTTGCACCGCTAGGGCACGTCCAGTCGATCGCTCCGACAACAATCTTGCATTGACTATATTGAACACCCAGTTGAGGTGAACTGATAATTCGTGTACACACGTCTTCGAATAAATCTACATGTCCAATCTTTTCAATGAAAAAATGGACCAGACACTAGTTTTAACTGAATACTTCTCTAGTCCTGATAAACGCAAGTCATTATAATTAAAACAGTGATTTTTACATTAACTCGTTCGCTACCTACATGAGGATAGACCCATTTATAAACTGCAGAGTGACATAAGATGAAACATAACCTAAAACTGTAGTTATTGAATCAAACTTCAGACCGTTTGCACAAATAATGCGCGTCGAGCTTTCATGTAGACCACAAATCGGTTGCAATAAACCATCACTCAGAAAAACCTATCAGACTAAAAATAGCTCGACATACATATTATGTCAGTAGCGAATGAGTCAATATCATAAGCATTCTTAATTGGTGTTGTGCACTGATCAATTGACTGCGATCAAAAATTGTCAATTGACCGAAAAGATTTTGATTGGTCAAAATCTGCGCGTCTACTTTTGCGTAGACGTGGACGGAAAATAATGTTAAAACCTGTATTGTTTTTTTTTTTTTAATTTTTGTTGTAAGGTCATTATTTATTTTTTGTTTTTGTCAAAACAAACGTTCATGTTGTAAAATAGTCAGTTGTTTTAATCATCTGCAATGTCCATTATAAAAAAGGGGTAACATTATAATAAGTGGACCCCCGGTAATCCAGCCCCTGTCTAATCCAGCACCCCCTGTAATCAGACAGGGTCTATTATTTATTATTGAATATTTTTTTGACAATCTTCGCTAATGCATGATTGAACAAGTTATAACTTGTACGCACCACCACTATTGTGCTCAACGCGTAGGGTATTGTTTTGATTCTGATTGCTTAGTTTGAATTTTAAGTTTGAAGAAGATAGCGGTGCGATCTAGCGTGTGTTCATTGTTTACTGTTTATTCATTGTGTATTACGTATTCGTACCTAGTAATGTCGTCACAAGCTCAGAAGCGAAAGCACAAAACACTGACAATTAAAGAAAAATGTGATATTCTTAGGCAGTACTCTATAATCCGACAAATTCGATAGTCCGACACTGCCCTGCAAAATGTTTGTCGGATTACCAGGGGTCCACTGTAGATGTGTTTGGTATAATAGTGTTCCAGTTTAAAAAGTGTAACCATGGATTATATACCTAACATACACTTTTCAATGTAAATTTCACTTAGTTATCTACACTACACTAATAATATACCAAACACACCTATCAATATTATTAGTTATAATATGAACGCGTTTTTTCATAATTCAGTCATGTTTGACTGAATTAGACTAGTCAAAATTTGAAAAAATTTGACTGGTCAAATCCACAACACTATTTTTTAATGATTAATCTAAAACCTGTGAGGAAGTTCCAAAACGTGAAACCACAATTTTTTTGTGATGATAAAATTTACTGTTTTTTTTTTACCATCTGTTCAATATTTAAAGTACAATTTTTTGTTCATTAGGCGCTATTGAAAAGTCAAAAATAAAATTTAAACTATATACATTGGCGATGCTTCGATGCATAAAAAGGCACCGGCAGACAACCACTGCTCGTAGAGTGCCGCTGCAACTCGCTTAGAAGTCACTTCATAATCGAACAGGTCTCGTAAAGACCACACAATTGTTACGTCGATATTAAAGGAGGAGGCCATTTTGGAAGATACAACGCATACGAAGCTAAATTTTTTTATCACACTTTCTGTCTCAATTTTAAAAGATACAGGGTGTCCCAAGAGCAGCCTGTCAAACTTCAGGGGTGTATTCCTTAGGTCATTTTAAGCAAAAAAGTTATATCAACATAGAAAGGTTAGCAAGTTATGATTTAATAAGCTAAGGGAAATATGAGTTTGTCGCTGCTATTAACCAGAATTGGCTAATATTTCGAATCGAATTTATGTTGTTATGACTTATGGAATGTGTCTTTGAAGTCTGATTGATTCCTGCCAAGGCAGTCTGTATAAAATTATTATTAATTTCTGAGGAAGACAAAACGATAATATTGTGGACTCGCTTGGACAAGGGTCAAACAACTGAAAGACATCCAAAATATTTAAATATTACAGATATCGCTCACCTGAAAAACAATCATTGTGAAAACATTCTAACGTTAACAGTATATTGTCCAATTATTTTGGAACACCTTATTTTGTTCCATAATATAATTCTTACGTAAAGTTGGACGACTGACTGCATAACGATAACAAAACAGTGACTATTATTATTTTTAAGAAATAACACTAGTGACCTAATGATAACATACATTTGTTTTCTTTTTTGCTTTTGTTTTAGTTATAATCAGCCATTTAATTATATAATTTGCAATTATTAGACAGAAATAACTGTCACATTTACTAAAAACAAAGAGCACATTTATTTATTTTCTTTATATATTTTGGTAAAACTGATCATTTATGAATTCGAAATAAACAGGTTCAAAAAACATCTCAATTTGTTTTGAGTGTTCATCGTATAATCCTATATAATATTTACAGCACGTTAATATTTTTTTTAGTTTCAGTCAAAAAAAAAAATTTTTGTTAACAGTCGGACTCCCCCTCAGAAGAAACATTGGAATGTAGTTAGCATTCTATTTTCTATTTTCAACTAATTTTATTGACCTATTTTCAAGTTTTAAGACTCCACTTCTCCGCAAAGTATTTCCTCCGGCGTCGTTCAGCCAATGGAAAAATATGTTTGACAACGTTTAACCTCAAAATAATAAAGGTTTTTTTTCTGATTGGTTTATGATTGTCACAAAGGGAGAATGAAAGAGAAGTTGAAAATACATGATTCCTATGTATTATACACAAATAACCAATTTTTTTAACTGTATACCTATGAATATTTTCTATGGATCTGTATTTCATGAATTACATAAATAAAAAATTTTACCATTCTGCAATTACACTTGATAATTTAATACAGTAGCGAAGCTTACAAAATAACTTTTTCTTCTCGTAAAAATTGGTTCAATTTTAAAAATCCACAAAAAACAAAAAAAAAATTCAGTCATATTATGAACAGGTCTGCAGCACTAAAGTACTTGTTTATAGAACTGGCAAGTGCGATATAGTTCTTTGGTAAAATATCGAAAGTATATCAGGTCAGGATATTCTAGAGCAAAATTTCTGATGAGTCCTCAAAATGAAAAAAAAAAATTGTTATAAATGAACAAACATTTTTTTTTCTTTTAAAAGAAAAAATCCAAATTTTCGAGTTAAATCAATTCAATCAGGCTCACACCAAAGAGTATAAGATAGAGGAGAAGGCTCTCATTGCTAGTTCTAGCGCATCTAGTGATTGTGTCGTCTTAAAAACGCGATAAAATTCGTTCAATTTAAATGATAAATGAGAGCAAGCTTCAAAGAAAAATAAGAAATTATAATAATAATAAATAAGTAGTTTAGTACTTGGACACAACTGTCAGATGGCATGTGTGTCGCTTATACATGACCTTCCCCTCTATCTTATACTCTTTGGCTCACACAAAACGCATTTTATGTGTGCCTGGAATGATTGACTGTATCGATTAAGCTTCGGAGATGAGCCAGTAACTCTGGTCCAGAGTAGGCTAATCTGACATATTTTCAATAATTTCGCGAAAAAACAGGTTATCTCGCATTTATCAGTTGTTCGTGTTGCAGAAAATTTTGGCTACAGGCCTAGCACACGTATTAATAAAAAATATCTCACTCCAATTCAAAAGGCTCAGTCTGACCATTGCTAATTTTTCTTATTATTATAAAATGATTTTGCTCTTTTTAATTGTTGTATTTTAGGTTAACATTTAATTTAATTTAATATTAATGAATAATTTACAGCATATGTTTGAAAATTAATCAATCGATATAACTCTTGTACAGCTTCGTCACTGACTACATTTTTTTAACACCAAGTTAACAAAAACACAAACTACTTTAAAATTTCACGTCATTATTATATACTGATCACACTGTTTGTAGGCCTAAATGCACGAATTTTTAAAACAATAAATAACACCTGTTTTTAAACAAAAATACTTTTAATTTTCTTTCAGTAAGTCTTAAAGACGAGCGATCAACTCAAGACAAAAAATAAACCTACACGTGACTGATGTCTTTATTTGCATTGTTTTGTTTTCAATCGTATTTTAAAGCGCGTTTCACAAACGACATAAAAACAAAAGAATGCAAATAACGACGGATGATTCAACAATATATTTTAATCTAAATATATTATTTAGTAATAACTTAATTCTTTTATATTATATTGAGTGTTTTTCATAGTCAAATCAGAATAATAGATGCTAAAGTAAGTTTTCAAAATTCTGGTTATGAATTTCTTCGTTGGTAGCGTTATAGTCTAATAAAGTTTAATTCCATAAGAGTTGGCGATTCAGCGTCTATAGCTACTTTCGAATGGCATTCGGAAAGTAGTCCGCGGTCATTGTATTTATCTAATCTTTACTGATCGTTTTTCAAATTTATCGAATGCAGCCATTTAATTTGATTATAGACATTGTCAATAATGTTACTGGCAACGAGCTGGGGAGCGTAAATTCAAGAAATGATTTATAAACAATTTTAGTTTGTTACTATTGCATAATTAAATGCTACATTAATATGAAAATCGAATAGACTGAGAAATTAAACAGTCCTAAACAGTTTTGCAACACGTTTGAAATAAACAACGAAATATTTTATTCTGATTCAACTATAAATTGGTTTATTAAATAAATTATGTGAATTAATAACGATTTAGTAATGTTACAATAAAGAAAAATATACAATATCGTTATATTTTTTTTCAAATAAGCTGCTTAGCAAAATATTAATACTTAACAAATTTTAAAATAAGAAACAAAAAACTTCGCGTATAATATATTACTTTTTGGCATACACTTAAAAACAGATTCTTGTTGAAACAATTACTCAAATAAAAAAAAAAAAAATGTACAGAGAGCGCATTTTCTGTGGTTTTTTACAAATATGTCAACCAAATAAAACAAATTCAAGAGTCAACAAAGATAAAAAAATAAGCTCGAAACAGCAAATGAAAACATATGACAATCACAAAATTTTTCTTCTTTTCTGAAGTACCAAAATGCGAATCTATCGATAATGTTTGATGCCAACTTTTCTTTTTTTATTTTATTAAAGAAACACTTTTGGCTTTAATTGTTAGCAAATATTTTAAGACTTTAATTCAATTTCACTTATTATATACCCTTATTCACTCAGTCAATTAGTAATTGTTTTGTTAAAATTGTCAAAAATTTCTCCTCATTTACAATGCAAATCCATTCATTACTTAGTTGAAAACAAAAAAAAAGAGAGAAAAAAGAAAGAACACGGAAACAACATAAAGTGACAAAGAACTAGTAAATAGAAATCAGGTATCACATTGGTGTTGAAGTGTGTAAGAACGAGGCTTTCGCAGCTCCGAAAGCAAGCAAACTAGTTCTTGCGAAAAGGGCACATCTGAAAAAGTTATTTCTTTTTGGGAGGCGTACGTTGCGGCGTCGACGGACGACCCGAATTCATGCCGCTGTACTGATATTTCGCCTTCTTCTCCGACGGCTTCAAGATCTGCATTCGATTCACAAATACATATTTGGAAAATAATAACAAGTATATTTTGTACAACAAATTAAAATTTACAAAATTTACAGAGACTTAATACTGCACATGACACATAAAATATTCAATTTACTTAATCGATTTTCCTTTCATCTTCAAGGGCATCAAAATCTGCATTTAAAAAGTGGCTGAATAATGAAAAGATACTAATTTTAAATAATAAAAAAATATATATAGTTTATGAGCCCATGAAAGATCTATTTGGTATCAGTTCCTCAACGTTTCTATTAATTAATTACAACAAAGTTCGTTTATTATGTCAAACTTGCACCCAGTTGCTTAAGGAAGTACCCTCGGTACGCAGTAAGTCAAGGAATTTCAGTCTTCTACTTGAGTAACGTAGTATATAATTTGGCAACACCGCATGCCTTGCCATAGTTACAAGTGCTTATGTTCGCAGCATAAGTCAGCATGCGGTGTCAAATTCGCATTAATTTATGAAAATGCTTTTCTTTATTCCTGTCATTTCGGAAATAATAATATACTATTATTTTTTTGGAATACCATGCTTTTAGCATTTACTCAATTTACGTATGTTTTTACGATATCAAAACTGCTGCAGTTTCGTAACTTACCTTTGAATGACGCGCCACAAACTATAATATTGCGGTGTTGCCATGTTTATGAATTGCTAAAAATCTCGGCTTTGTTTTAGTTATTTCTATTAACATAAGTAAGCTTTATACGTTTTGGAAAAAGAAAAATGTTCATAGAATATTCGTTTATATTTCCTGAAAATTTTATCAAAATCTGTTTGTCAATTCCAAGGTAATAAATGATGGAGTGCGTCAAAATCACAGATTTCCATAAGACTCCATGTTAAGTGCAGCGAAATAAAATTATGAATATCTTTTTTCAAAGTCAACCAAAATTCACAAAAATTTAACTGAGTCATTATTGAAAAGGTTATGACATATTTGCAAATTTTTGTAATTTTCTGTTTGTTAATTCATTTATCGAGGGTACTTCCTTAACTTACTATACTATTTGAGACCCGTGGCAAACTTTACTAAATGTTGTAATAATAAATGTTAGGATCCTTCTGTGCTCGTCCTGCCACCCTATTGTTACGCCACTGCTTGCACCCAAGTTTGGTTTCAATATCAACTAGCATGAATCTTATGCTGAACTGCAGAGAACATTGTCAGAAAATTTGATCTGATAATGATCATATAATTAGTTTTTATACATTTAGGAGCAGTTTAATGTCGTTGTTGAACTCCCTGTCATAAAGAACATTAGATTGTACTCACACAAAAACAATTTATTGATCTACATAGAAAAAGATCGCTTACCAAGCAAAACTCTGGTAATTTGGCTGCTACAGATTGACAAATCGCAATGATCATACAGCGTTACCAAATATTGGCTCAGAGAAAAAGGAAAGTAATAAAGTGTCGGGTGCAAATTGACTTTCCTAATTTCAAATTTTATTTATTTTGTCTACATCATTGATAAAATCAATTACAACTGACTTGAACGTGTCAATTTTATTAATCTATGCTTTATCAATTGCATTATTCACTGATCAGTTGAAGTTTCACAGAATTGATATAGATTTGCTTTTACCGGTGCCATTTAGAATGTGATAAGTTACAGGCAGCAAAAAATGTGAGCAAATTTATATCCCTTTCTATTATTTATCTGAGATTCAATATTATTTAAAGTTATTTATGGCCATATTCACCGAAAGAAAGTAGTTATTTATTCATTTCATTTGTTTCATTCCTCCAAATAAATAGCGATAATTCAATTCACCAAGCATAATTTTGTTTACTGCAGGTATAAATCTATTCTGTCCAAATTCTCGGGTTTAAATATTTATTCGCCTTAGAAAATAATAATGGCCGCCACATAAGATCATAACATTAACCTAGAAACGTGGAGTATTATATCCGCAGTTGCTTTTGTGAATTTATTTATGTGTTGTTTATTAACTTTTTGTGAAGTGTATAGTTGTAAAACATTAATAGCTTAAGCAACGAATAATTCTAGATGGAAAAGTCGAAAGCAGAACATTTGACTTAGGAACTTTGTTTGGACTAGTTAGGAGATAAACATACTAAAAGTCCTTACCCCTTCGAGGTACGCCCGAAGGGGGGGAGCACAAAGAAGGTCCCGTTTTTTGGTTTTTTGCTTTCATCTCGAAAACGGTACGTCGTACGAAATTTTGTTGTAATACATAATGAAAGCTGATAAAATTCTCTACAACTTTAGCTTTCACACTTTTTATCTATATCCAATCTTTGCCTAGCTATGAGCTCCGAAAAATGGTCGATTTTCAAAAATGTGTTAAATTCTCTGTAGCACATTGTAACACATCGAATTTGTCAAAATCATTTCGTATTGCTCATCCACACTATTAAAAACACCCACACACTATTAAAATATAACATAAGCTGGGAGTACCTCCACGCAGGGCCCTCTTTCCCACTGGGCACTCTAGCACGTGCCCAGGGCCCCGCGATCGATAGGGACCCCCTAGTTTAATGATATACTAAGTACCTAAACTGTTTAAAACCAAAATCATCAGTGAACTAGTTTTTCATATACTTATTTTTTTTGTGTCCTTCATGTTAAAATTGGGAACGTGATCCTTTTAAATATATGCATTTTATATCACATTCCTCGACTTAGAATCTAGAACCTTGTTTATCTATTTTCTTTGTCTATTCTAACAAAATAGTGCTCTGTTAAGGTCATAGGGGCCTCATTATCCTAATGTGCCCAGGGCCTCCAATAGGTTAAAGCTTATGTTATTTTTTAATAGTGTGTGGGTGTTTTTAATAGTGTGGATGAGCGATACGAAATGATTTTGACAAATTCGTATTGTTACAATGTGCTACAGAGAATTTAACACATTTTTGAAAATCGACCATTTTTCGGAGCTCATAGCTAGGCAAAGATTGGAGATAGATAAAAAGTGTGAAAGCTAAAGTTGTAGAGAATTTTATCAGCTTTCATTATGTATTACAACAAAATTTCGTACGACGTACCGTTTTCGAGATGAAAGCAAAAAACCAAAAAACGGGACCTTCTTTGTGCTCCCCCCCCTCGGGCGTACCTCAGAGGGGCAAGGACTTTTAGTATGTTTATCTCCTAACTAGTCCAAACAAAGTTCCTAAGTCAAATGTTCTGCTTTCGACTTTTCCATCTAGATTCCCCTTATGAGCACTCATTGACCAAACTATAAAGTTAGTGGAAGTTTTGCGTGCAATTGGATTTTAATGAAACTTTTTTTTGACGTTTACACTAACGCCATCGGTCGGAAGTTTTGGGTGAACGTCACAATATTCAACAAAAATGCCAAGGAGTATAGTGCATTGTGTATGTATTCTGATAATTTGATTGGTGAATTGAAAGTAAATTTTATTGTAACAAATAAATTAGTTCCAAGATAAGTGTTCGATGAATATGGTCATTAATGTTATTAAAATGAAGAAAATAAACGTGTAAAGTCAGAATCTTGATTGAAATATAAACGCACTGTATATCGTCCGTTTAGTATGACTTAGAAGCCATGTCATTATAAACGAACTCTGCTGTACATGTTATACAAAACAGGAATAGGCCAGTAAAAGACGAATTCAGTTTCCACTAATTCGAAAATTAGAATTTATCCATGGATACAATATTACATTTTGACAAGATACAAGCAAAAAACTGATGAATTCACTTTTTTTAACAAGTTCCAGTCATCGCGCGAAGCTGTAATTTTGACAAACTGTATCATACTTATACGTTCCCACAAATTTGCACCTTTTTGTAATTTTGTGGAAATATTTAGGGTCAAATCATCTTTATTTTATTGGCCTACAAACTGATTATTGTCTTTGAAATTGAGGCGATGTACCAAACAGACCCGAAGTTTGAGTTCAGTGGCAGGTCAAAGAAAATAAAAAATTACCTGAAAGGAGCACATCAGGGTTTCGTCGACCGACATCATGCCGCCCGCGTTATCAAACTCTCCGCAGTAATTGGGCGCCGAAAACAGTGTGACGAGTTGTCTTTTGGCGAAGAATTCATAGCCGTCTTCGACAACTTGATGCGCTCTACAGATGAGATCCAAATCATGTCTGTTTAAAAATTTAGAAACAATATCCGAACCGAACGTAAATGAAACGCCACGATCGTTTTCACCCCAACCTTGCACGTCTTTATCTGGATCGGACCACAGAAGGTCGCAAAGTAGGCCTGAAAAAACGAATACGGACACCAGTAAGTATAATTAGTTCCAACAATTATTATTATGCAGTATGCAAACCTGTAAAGTGTACATAGGGAATTTAGCATTGGGATACAATAAATGAATCAGTATGACCCATGGCTACATTAATTATTGATTTATTTCGGGTAGTTACATAGAGATATTAGTAACTAGAGTACGCTAGTGCATATGTTTGCCATAAGTAAGTGTCCTCAAGAGAGAGAACGCTGCGGAAAACCAGAAATTTGTTTCACAAATCAGCATTGTTTTGCGTCAGCTACTGGATAACGCACACACTTTCATGGCTTACACATGTGTAGTGTCTGAAGTTAAACAACTTTGGTAACTATGGCGAAAACAGGTGGAAAGAACCAAAGTTTTCACAAGTAGTGATAACAGCGCCATCGCGCGTGCGCCAGAAAACGGTCTGTCTCGAAACACAGCAAGCATAGGAAGCTAGGTCTCCTGGTTACAGACTTTGTGGTTTCAGTACATACCCCTTATATAAAATTGCACAATATTCTACTCAAATATTTAAAAAAATCAAAGGACCCCGCAGAATCCTTATGGAAAATGGACCCCGGTCAAACTGTACCAAACTTATAGTACTCGGTGAGTGGATAAAAAGTGTCCTTATGCGCGCATTTATATCAATACCATGGTTACCTACATAATATACTTATGTCATGTAAAAATTTATCAAAGCATGCAACTAGATATGCATATAAAAAATCAAACTTCGGAGACAGATATCTCGTGGCCGCGAATTTGTTATGCTATGCGCCCATGGACACTTTTTATCCACTCACCGAGTACTATAAGTTTGGTACAATTTGACCGGAGTCCATTTTCCATAAGGATTCTGCGAGGTCAAAGATGAAATTCAACAGAATAAAAAAAAAAATTATTAGAAAATATCTTTTACAGTAAAGAAAAATTTTTAATGTACAATTTTAATACAACAGAAAACTAAGTTTTAAGTGTTTTAAAATTAAATTTTACTTTTATTTATATTTCAACTGTTTTTATTTCTAATGTATTGTATTGGATGTATCCTCCATACTCTGTATGCATTATTTTAGGATAAATAAAATGATTATGACAATCACCTGTGTCAGGTACATCTGTCGGTCTCATAATACGTCGTATCTGTTCCATCCCTTGTAAATCTGGACTAAGGCCACCGTGACAACAAAATATTTTCTCATCGATTATAGCCGCAATAGGTAGGCAATTGAAACAATCGGTGAACGTTTTCCATAATTTGATGTTGTATCGGCGTTTACCTGTGCAAAAATGACAAACGTTGCCAGTTGAAATTATTCCTCGACACCGAAGACTTCAAAAAAAAGGCAAAAAAACCAAATCTCGCCTACTTACACTCATCGTAGAAGCCGTATATTCTGTTAATCGAGGCGCACTCATGATTTCCACGCAGTAAAAAAAAGTTTTCTGGATATTTTATTTTGTATGCCAAAAGAAGACATATTGTTTCAAGCGATTGCTTGCCGCGGTCAACGTAATCTCCGAGGAAAAGATAGTTAGCTTCCGGTGGAAAACCTCCGTATTCAAATAACCGTAAGAGATCTGTGTATTGACCGTGAATGTCACCTAAAACATAAAAAGAGATTGAAATAATAAGCAGAAGGTTTTAGTGTTGAATCATATACAAAGAACACACGAGGACGAACAAAACAGAATCAGTTATCGAAGACAAGTTGTTTATATAAACACATTACCAACCACAAATTTTTAGTGGCGCTTCTAATTCCAATAATATAGGCTGTTGAAGAAATATTTCTCTTGATTTTAGGCAAAGTCCTCTAACTTCTGCTTCAGTCATTTGAACCGATTTACCCGGTCGGCTTCCTCTAACTGAAAAAATAAAATTACTAATAAATACCTCTACTCGTTTTGAAGTTATATAATACAATAAACAAAAAGAAAAGAGAGAGAATCAAAAATTCATGATAAACTATATTTTTATACAGTATTTACAAATAGGATGTACTACAGTAAAAGTCGTTCATCAAAATCAGTCGAATAGATTTTTCAGTAAGGGACCATTCAAGTATTACATAAGCACCTAAATGGGGTGGCGTCTGCTTATTTTGATAGCATGGGGGACGGGGAGGTCTAGATGGTCATTACGTCAACAATATTTACAGTGTAACCTCTTCATAACGAATCTCAAGGGACCGAGCATTTTTTTCGTTATATGGAGGGAAGAAAGAAAAATAGCCAAATTTCACCTAATTAATTTATTCCAGACACATATTATAATCTGTTAACTTTGTCTGACGTCTTTTGCTATGCCAAAATTTATTTTGTATTTTATTAAGTATCTTATGCATGCCTTGAGATGTGGTGGAATCATCTTCATTAAACAATAGGAATTTTTCGATAAGTTTGGCGGCATCGTGTGCTTGTTGAATAGTTGGTGATGGTTCAGAATCGTCCTCTTTACGCCTAAATATGAACATATTTCTTCGTAATAGAGAATGGCTGTTGCGCTATAAAGAGGGTATTAATATATGGATTTTAAGGTAAACCAACCAAATTGTAACAATTTCTACGTTATAGGGAGTTTTTCGTTATAAAGAGGTTACTCTGTATTTACTTTTAAAATGTGCATTAAATTCCATTATAGCCTATAAATTCCTTATTTTTCTAGACTTGAAAACTGATGCTCATGAATAACAATAAAGAAATTTGAACAGATTTAAAAACAATATAAACCAATGTTTACGTAAGCATCAGAGGGGGGTAAGAGCTTTGCTCACTTTTGCTGACAAGGGGGACGGGAGTGTCAAAAATTACAAAAATTCTGCTTACGTAATACTTAAATGGCCCCTAACAACAGTGACTTATTTTTGTTATGACAAAAGAACATCTTTGGAACAATAAAGATTTTTTGTACGCTTCTCGTCGACTTTTACTGTACTTTTATAAACATTCGTTTAGTTTTTTATTTAACTCATATTTGATTGCATGAAATAAAATAGACATTCAGAGAAAAAATCAACTGAAAAGTCAAATTTTAAATTAACAGCAATATAAATAAAATAACTATTACGACCGGTATGATATAAAAAATACCGTACTGACCTGACGTTCTACAATTCTAAAAGAATCATGCTAATTGAAACCAAATCAATTAAAAATACAATAAAAAAAAACCTTTAAATGGAGACAAATAACCGAAATCAAAATATAAAAACAAAATAAAATTAATATCTACTATTTTCAAACTCGATAGTATTCACAACTAATTCTTATTTTTTTTATAGCGTTTCATAACCTTTCAGTGGGCAATAAGATAATTTATTTTCGTTGAAAACGAGTAGGAGAAAATACTGCAGAATGATTCAATGCCCTTAGATACGTTCCCAATCCACGAGCGTCGTAAAAGATGCGTCAAACGAAATTTATTTACCAATGTACATTTGAGGAACGTAATGTTCCGATGGTGTTTAGATTTAAAAAAAGACGGGTTGCACTCCGGGAGTGCCGGCTCAAGTGAAAACCTAGATGTACTTAAACTAAATTTCTCTAGTAGCAATATAAGTTACATGCAGTGCAAAAAATTATAAGTCCAGGTTTCGTAAAACTACACATTTATAAAATTACATGCAGCCAGTTACTGGATGTAATTTTTTAAATTTTGTAGTATTACGAAACCTGAGTACATGGCGACATCTCTTAAGGTTTTGTTAAAGCTTATAGCTTATAATTTTTTGCACTGCATGTAACTTATATTGCTACTGACATCTAGCGAATTTTAGTATATGTACTGCCGAAGCTAGTACGGTAGACCGTCTCAACAACTCGTCAGGGTCACGTGACCCTGACGCCAGACGCGTCAGATCTGACGCGAGTTTAACATTTTTTACCCATTACAAAAAAAGTGTACAACGCCGCTAAAGAAGTTTCCACTTCAAAAATAAATTCCATTAGTTGTAAACGCGCAAACGGAAAAGTATTTAAAGGCATGTGATTAGCAGTGCTGTCCTTTGCCAATGTAAAGAAAATTAGATATCCGGATCAGGGTGAACATTCGCGCTGTCCATTGAAAGGCTAAATACTAGCAAACTATTGACTAGGGATCGACCGATACCGATATATATACCTATCGACGACCATCAATATCTGGCGATAATTATTTCAAACTATAGGGTTTCCTGAAAATATGATTCTGACTTTTTCTCAATAATATAAAAATATTTGCTTTTTATTTTCGACTGAATTTTGAGTTCTATTACAGCTCGGAATTAAAATAATTTCAAAAATCGATTTGTGCGCTTGCTATATAGGTTATATTACGAAGAACAATTTTCTTGTATGAACCCTGAAATTATGATTGTAAAGATTCCTGTTTAAAAAAATCAGTAACTTTATTCAACAATTATTGCGCATATAGACGATTTATTTGTGAGACAGCTAGCTTCTATCAAGATTCGATGACGCTTTATGTATTAAAAAATAATAATATAGGTACTTAGGCAGGTACCTTAATTTTTGTTTTTAATAATGTCAAAAAACTTGATTGGTGTTTTACCTAGTTTTTATGAACATTAGAAGAAAACGCAGTATTATTATCAGACCAATAACGACATTGGCCGATTCTGTAGATATCGTCGGCCGATATACCGATAATCGTCCACAAGGTCGATATACCGATATTGACATCGATCGATCCCCTACTATTGACTACACTATAATTATAGCGAGATATTATGTAATTATGTATTTATAGAAGAACTGTCGTTAAGTTTCATGCACTTTAAATGATAAAAACTATTGCTTATGAATTGAAAAAAAAAAAAATAATAATAATTGCGTTCCTTTTCAAAAAGATCAAATGTACAGTAAAAACAATGAGCAAGCTTCTATTTAAATTTTATTATGAAAATGTACGACTAAAATTTCATTATTTTGTTTTTTGTAAATGAGATACCTTACGCTTCACTGTAGATTGGTCATTGTTTGAAGTTTAAAGAAAAGTTAAATAGTGGAAACGTTTTCATTATCGAAACAGCTGTATCTTCTCGTTTAAAATAGCAATGCATTCGTGTAGCTTAGTTTGCCTAATGCAAACCCTTGAGTTCCAGATTTAGTTCCGACAACTGGCAGTTTATTATCACAGAAAAGAGTGAATTGAAACTATAATGCTGGATTTTACCCGACTGTGCCAAACGAGGTTTTACTTAAAAAATATCAATTCAAACGATCAATTATTTTTTCTATATTAATATATAAAGCTGAAGAGTTTGTTTGGTTGACCGTGCTAATCTCAAGAACTACTGGTTCGAATTGAACATTTTTTTTGTTGGATAGCCCAATTATCGAGGAAGGCTATTAGGCTATATAATATCACGTTAAGACCAATAGGAGCGGAGCATCAAAGAAAAATGTTGCAAAATGTAACTCAAAATGTGTCTGTCCGACAAAAACTTTTCAACGGTAACTCCGATCATCATGAAAGGACACAACATTCATCTTGGTAAACTAAGATGAATGTGCGTACTCATGTCCCTCCCCCCACTCGTTCTTTTGCACCCGGGTGAAACCGGGCGGGACCGCTAGTACAGAAATATGTGTGGTCACAGTGTAATTGCCAAATTAGATTTTCTGACAATATCTTTCTGCAACCCAGCATAAGGCCTAGTTTATATGAGAGGCGTTCAACGCGCGTTGGCCCAACGCGCGTTTACAGTTTCTATACAATTGTATAGAGCTGTATGATAACGCGCGTTGGTGGCACGTTGAACGCGCGTTATCATATAAACAGTCCTATACAATTGTATAGAAACTGTAAACGCGCGTTGGGCCAACGCGCGTTGAACGCCTCTCATATAAACTAGGCCTTAGTCTGTACTGGACCCCGTTTAAACTGGATGTCGCGTAAATGGACGAGCGACTTTAGGTTAACGAGTAATTTTCGATAACATATAATAGGCAATAGAAGATATTTACTTTAAAAAGGCACTTTGCCTTTAACATTATAAAGCTTCAGTTGTCCAGTGTCTATACATATGTAAAGTAATTCTGCTGAACAGATTTAGATAAAATTTGGCAAGGAAATAGATTACATCCTGAGGAAGGACATAGGCTACCTTTTGTCTGAAAAAACCTGAAAGGGGTGAAATAGGGGATGAAAGTTTGTATGGAGAACCCATCATTTATAAAGTTAGAGCTATGAAAATTCATATTTAGGCGTTTGGTAAGAAATAGAGAATTACGTGTTTCAGCGTTTTTGAAGTCATCCCTTAAGGAGGTAAAATTATCATTTCTTAAGTTACTTTTGGTAAGAAATAAAGAATTAGGTACGTGTTTCAGCGTTTTTGCAAATCATCCCTCAAGAGAGTAAAATAGAGGATGAAAATTTGTATGGGAACCCATCGTTTCTCAAGTTGGAGATATGAAAATTCATATTTAGGCTTTTAGTAAGAAATATGGAATTACATGTTGCAAGGCTCCTAGCCGGAAACTTCATTTTGACTTTTATGAATACCGAGATAAAATATTTGGGATGGTCTCATTATGCTATATTATAACAGGAAGTTGTAATTCCTGGAAAATGGCGGGTAAATACAAATATATATTCAAGAAAAATGTTGCGACATCGTATAATGCGTCTATCTTTAATAGATTATCTACAAATCCGGGGAAAGCCGGATCGGACTGCTAGTATCTAAGACCTAAGTAAATAAACCAGCTCGTTTCCAAAATTTAGAACAGACGTCAATCATATTTAAATCAAAACGCTATTGGTCTCAAAATTATATAATATTTTAACACGAATGCTAGATTATTTGTCAATATCAAGCTGCAACGGACAATAATAGAATTGAAAAATTGCATGTTAGATTAAACAAAGATATCTACGTTATCACAAACATGGAATTGGTCAAATTTAGACAGAATCAATAACCGATTTCTCATGCGTGTCACCGTAGATTTTATTCAACCGTCGTTAATATAATGTTTCGCAGGAATGCGAAGATATTTTTATTCTTTCACGTAAACATCGTGAATATCGGACACTCGAAGAATTTCAACCATTCTTTTTTATTTGTTTAACGATTCCGACAAGGGGGATCTTAAAATGAACAAGAAGTGTCTCAAGTCTGGTTTCTTGCCAGATGTAGTTCGGGGATATACTTTAATCTGACTCCATATTCTACTTTTTTAATTTTCGATGAAATAAAATTGTACAATACTTTCATACTGTTTGTTTTAATTGCTTTATGTATAGGTAAACAGATCTGACAGTTTTTGAGAATACACTGACAATTTCGATAATGAACTATAAAATCAATTAGTACTGTTACTCTACAACAAAAATCCAGTTTGAAAGAACTCCTTCGGAGAAGTTTTGAAACAGAGAGTTATCCAAACTGATCGATACCTCCTTCTAGCACAAAAAGTATGTATTGTTCAAGCCAATGTATGTTTAGAGAACTATAAACAATGCGAACAATACTCCAAATGTAATCAGAAAAAATTCTTTGGATGAAGTTCGCCTGAACAGAACATTTTTTACGTTCCTTTATTCATTTGGCTTTATTGCGTCGAACTCAACGAGCATCAAAATGGCATTTTCAATAGACACGTTTTTCAACACAGCTGCTTCCATTCGTCACATCGGCGTAATTAGAAATAACAACGTATAAAACACGTGTAAACAAATGAAAGTGTGGAGCGGCGAAGAATGGTGAAGCGTAAGGAGAACAAAAACAAAAAATCTCTTCTTTAACCGTTTTCGATCACACGTTTAAAAAATCTACAGACGATGAAGCTATGAAAATTAACAAAGTGAATAAGATGATACTAAACATGAGAGTGAAAGGAACAAAACTATTTGAAAAGTTAATGAAACGATTAAGTTCAGCAGATTATTGGAAAAAGATCACTATACCCATATCTTTAAGTTTTGTTTTTTTCTTTACTTGTTCTTTTTGTAGATTGTATACTTTACCCATCCCAATTTTTAATCAAAAGCAGCACAAAACAAAAAATAAAACAGATTTAGAACAGGAGTAAAAAAAATATAAAATAACTTTTAAAAAATACGAAAGAAACAAATTGAATACACATTAACTAAATATAAAATTTTACTCCAAATCAACATATCAATTATTGAACTAGGTATAATAGCACAAAATACTTTGTGCTTTATTGACATTGGAAACTTACTTGCTGGCACAATTGTAACGGACAAGTACATAAGAAATGATACAGAATTTTTTTAAAAGGAACAAAAAGGACATAGAACAACAAAAGAACAAGTAGGTGATATTTCAAAACATTTTTGGGTATGTCGTTAGGAAAAAAATGTTTTACTACGCTACAATATCTAAGTTTCTGCTGCGTCAATTACTATTTTATGGAGAAATGCCGTACAATTATCAAATCATAATATAAAAATTGTCTGTCTAAGATAAACAATTTTTATTATTAGGCGTTTTAACATAAACAAATTTTAACGGTAATTTGAAAATTAATTATTAAAATAGTTTTAACATCTACTGATTAAAAATTATCAGTTTTATCACTTTTTTATCAATACTGACTAATCGAACAAAGTAATAATTACTTTCGTACAAGTAATCACAATGTATTGCCACAATTTTTCTAACATCAAAGATTTTTTTTCTTTTACGGCAAATAACTTCGCAGATTTTGCTAAATGTACTTTACATGTGGTTATTATTTGCGAGTATTGTTGAAAATAGAACCCTTCAAGTTTCGATTCAATCCTTCCCAAAAGCCGTGTTCTTTTGGGAAAGATTTCCAAAAGAATATGGTTCAATGAGGAAAGGAATACAACGCCGTTCATTATCAAATTTTGAAACTAACATTGTTTAATCGGAACCGATCGCTTATTCGCCTAGCCCTAGAGAACAGCCTTATCGAGAAGTTTTTGAGCGATTGTATTGTAATGCAATTATAATCCTTATTGAAAAATTTCCGGATGTTAGAATAATTACTGAGCCTACTGTTCTGATGATATCTAATATCATTTTTTTGCTTACTATATTTGTAATATCTATAATTATATCGATCCATATGGGCTATGTGCAACTCGCCGTGTGGCGCTAACTGGCGGTTCTATTTAAAAATAATCGCGTTTTTCATTTATATATACTAATATATAAAGCTGAAGAGTTTGTTTGTTTGTTTGGTTGAACGCGCTAATCTCAGGAACTACTGGTTCAAAGTGAAAATTTTTTTGTTGGATAGTCAATTTATAGAGGAAGGCTGTAGGCTATATAGTATATTATCACGTTAAGACCAATAGAAGCCGAGCATCAATGAAAAATGTTGCAAAATATGACTCAAAATTTGTCCGTCCGACAAAAACTTTTGAACGGTAAATCATGAAATTTGGACACAACATTCATCTCGGTTAACTAAGATGAACGTGTGTACTCCATGTCCCTCCCCCCCATTCGTTCTTTTGCACCCCGGAGAAACCGGGCGGGACCGCTAGCACGATATAAAGAGGAAAAAGATTCATTATTTATGCAATGAATAGTTCGTAAGAAAAATCCTACAAATTTCTTTAATTAAAAGTTATTTGCGAAAAGTTTCTTTTTTGCATTCTCGCAAATTTAAATTAAATGTGATTTGTCAAACATTTGAACCGATTTTAAATTTGATTTGCACACCGTGTGCAATTCGACCCAACTTGAAAGATAGGATAGCTTACATTTCAATTTATAGTCGCAATATTATTTTATTGCAACTTATTTGTCTATTCCTTGACAGTCATAATACAACCATATAAGATGGCGATACCTGTTGACTGGATTGAGTTAATATTCAATAGATGGCGCAACGAACTTAACAACCATATGAGATGGCGAAACCTGTTGACTGGATTGAGTGAATATTCAATAGATGGCGCAACGAACTTAACAACCATATATCTAGATCGAGGATATAAAAAAACTGAATATCGTTTAAAACAAATGCTTTTTTTTCGAGCACGACGGCGCAGCCGGAGTGAACCCTCGAAATAGAGCAAGTGTTTTAAAGACCAGTTATCCACGAATACTTTACGCTATTCTTTTTCGAGCACGACGGCGCAGCCGGAGTGCTCGACATACACACATATACGCCCATGTATTTTAAAATAGCTAGCAATTAATAAAATAGATAGATAGATAGATAGATAGATGTTCCAATTAAACTGTTTTATTATTTCACTTTATACGTAGCGAAGCACGTACAGGGCCGCTAGTATAGAATATTTTAAAGAAGGATCAATAAACATCAATTACCTTATGAATAATAAGGAAAATTAATTTATATTATCAATCCAACGTTCATAAGCTAATTCACTTAGTTAAAGTAGGTAGATTATAGAATTATTAATAAACTAGCGGTCCCGCCCGGTTACACCCGGGTGCAAAAGAACGAATGGGGAAGGAAGGGACATGAATACGCACATTCATCTTAGTTTACCGAGATGAATGTTGTGTCCAAACTTCATAATGAACGGCGTTACCGTTCAAAAGTTTTTGTCGTTAAAAAGCAGTATTTATACTTTTTTTAAGTAATAAATTTCTTTTAATATAATAGATATTTAATTGAAAACACTGTAGGAAAATTATTTTTATATATAGGTGCCTACAGTTGTAACAGTTTTCAAATGAGCTATTAATTAGATTTATTTAATTTTAATTAGTCGTAATAAAATTTTAAAAAATTGAAATGTAAACCTTAGAAGAAAGCAATGTAGAAAATAAAAAATAAAAAAATATTCGCCGACTTGGGGACGTCTTACACTCTACCGACTGAGCTACCGGCTTGTACTATTGGCATAATATTGCTGTATTTAGTTAAGGCATTTCACCTGATAATGTTTGTCGGACGGACTAATTTTGTGACCCATCTTGCAACATTTTTCATTTATGTTCCGCTCCAATTAGTCGTAGCGTAATATTATATGGCCTATAGCCTTCCTCTATAAATGGATTATCCAACAAAAAATTTTTTTTTCAATTCGAACCAGTAGTTTCTGAGATTAGCGCGTTCAAATAAACAAACAAACAAACAAACTTCCCAGCTTTATATATTAGTATGGATATATTTCACCCCATTTAGCATTATTTTTTAAACATCGACATGAATTGTGTTTGCAATGCAACAAACCATAGTAACGAACTATGCACAAGTTTTATTATTTCACCATCGCGAGCATGACATCCGGAAATAGCTTAGCTCCACCCACTTACACATAGCCCATAGGCGAAATGAATAAAAACCGATTTATACCATCAACACAAAATTGTAGTTTGTGTATCTCGTACGTAAATGCAATCATTATGTCACGAGTTGTGACATGTTACACAAGTGTCATTATAACAGTCACATGAGTCGTAATAGCATTACGTACAAGATACATACTACATTTTTTGCACGTATCTCATCTAAAATACCTAGCTGATTTTTAGAGGTTTTCTCGTTCTATCTGACCAATCAGCGTAAGCGCGAGAATGACGTCAGCTGGCGGATCGTTTATATGTTTATCAACTATATAAAATCGCTTACCTTAAAAATTCAGTTTATTGCAAATAATATCAATATTATGTCTTTTGATTTCTTTTAAGTGCTGCCATTAAAGTTTATAAGCAATAGCCGTTGCCACGCAATCTATTAACAGGTCCGCCGATTGACGCCATCCCCCTAACTACTATTCAACGGAACGAGGCAGCCTCTGTAATATATTAACCTTTGCATAAATCAACCCTTGACTATTTAACTATGGACCAGTAAAGCTAACTTCACACTTATTGTCAAGACCTCTAGCGATACGATGTTCCAATAGCGGCCAAGCTAAGAACTAAAACTTTTAAATATAATAGCGTTGCTATGGGAACTTCGAGTAAACAGCGGTTGATAATTAAAATTAATATTGTCAAATTTTTAAACGTTAATTTTTCATCACATTTGATATTATATGCAATTTTTAATCTCTCAAATTTAACTTACAACCCATACAAAATTCAAAGTAATTTGATTTTCAAAAAATACTAAATTACAAAACTGTAACCAAAATAATCAGATCTGGTATCTTACACAAAAAAAAAAAACGAACTACTTATACAATTTTATAACTCCCGCTTCTTTGCAACAATGAGTGGCTTTTAATGTACCAAAAAAGTAGAAAGATGTTGCCGACGATGTTACATTACTACTATGGGAAAAGCAGGTGCAACTAGTTATCCACTCTAAATAGTCAAAAAAATCAACCTAATGGCAGTGTGTAGTTATATCATTTCACCTGTTATCATAATACTACATATTTAATTCCTATTCTAGTGTAAGTGGTTTATTTAAGGACTGCAAAATAAATATAAATAAAAAATAAGTTTTAAAATTAATAATTGAAATTGAAACTACATAAAATAAATATTATTATCAATTCCGATGAAACGATTTGAAAACGTAAAATTTAAAGCTTAGACCTAGAGCATAGCATAAAAGAAACATATTGCGTAGAATTCATTTAAGTTTGCAGGTTCCACAAAAAAGGCAAATTGTAGTTTCTAGGTTTGACACTCCTACAACTATTTTCATTAGAATTATCATGACGTTTCCACTGAACGATTTTCACTCTGGTCGTATGCTTATCAGTAAAAGACTGTATTTTACACTACACACTACAGAAGTAAAATTGGTATTAATAAAAAAAAGTCGTGAGGTAGGTCGAATAGGTATTTGGACTCCACAAATGCGACCCTTGAGGTCCACACGACTAACTAATATGATCTTAACAAATTCTTTTTATTTAAAAAATTATGTTTTTAAGGCCATCAACAGTTATTTGGGCCTAGCCACCAATTCATATTAATTTAACATTTTTGGGTAATAATCTGGTTGTACGTAATGTTTTATTTTGGGCGCAAATTTTTGTCAATTATGTATACAATAGTATTTAGATGAGCTATATATGTTGACGCAGCTATACAGAAAAAAAATTGTAGAAACGTAAGTAGTATGACATTTTTCATCAAAAATTTATTTTTACCAATTTCGCATAAACTGACAAACTTCGTTTGAAGCATATTTTCATACAAGAAATTGAACTTTCAGCCATTGGCTTTAAACTACATACCTAATTATTTAATGACAATGTTAGCACAAGTAATAACTACGTAGCTTGATTGTGAATCGGACATGATTGAAAACCGAGCTTTACAGAGGTATGTCAACCTACAGACTATATCTTATAGTTTTACCTTTTTTTTGTGGGACCTGTAAACTATTTTGTAAATTATGATCAGGGTACCTATAGTATATGTACTGAAATTGTTATTGTGGAAGCTTTCAGGGATATGTATAACAATTAGTAATAACGAAAGGTCATTGTTGACAATGGTGTCATTTTAAATTACTTTTTATAATTTTTATTCATTTATAATATAACAATCCATATAAGATGCACAACAATGAAAAAAAAATTAGGTATATCCAGCAAATAAAATACACTCATTATATTTTATGTATGTTCAAAGCGTTTCGTCAAAATAATAAGGCCCCAAAGTCGAATTCTGGGGCTAATATCACATGCACTATTTTAAAAAAGCAGTTTGCACTTAAATATTTAATACTAAATCTGTATGATTATAAAATCTTCGGCTTTCTAAAAAACAGAAAATAATTAAGAACGTAATTGTAATCATCAGCCTATTAAAAATATTTTACATTGAATATGTAGGTACTTATTCTATTTTTAAAATAAAATAAGTGCTCCGTTTTGTATGGAACACTAAAAAGACCTTGAAGTTGACGTTCTGTTATAATATTGCCGCTAATGATAAAATATTTAATTTACTAATTAGATTAATGATGCTAATTTGGCATCAAATTGCGAATAAATAAAATTACTCGAAAGGAAATTTATAATATTGACATGTTGAAGCCATCGGGTATAGAAGATAAATATTATATTTAGCACCTATGTCATTAATGGAATATTCATAGTATTTTAGTGCTGCTGGTAGTTTTCGAACAATTGGACAGTTCGAAAATACTTTTTAAATTCATAATGCATTATTGTCGATAAATGTTATATTTCTTATACATATATGTTACATCCTGCAATTTAAAATATCGCTTGCAATAATTTCTTTTCAGGTGTTACTAAAAATACTGTTGAAACATGAACAGGTTCCCTTCAAAATTTCCATAAAAGTTAAAAATATGTGAACGACTGGAAAACTGATAATTAATCTTAAACTGAAATTACAATGATCTATTAGATGTATAAAAATAATTAACATTTCTGCAGTAGATCTTTCCAAAATTGATAAAATTTGTACTTAATTAGGTGCATCTTCCTTGTCAAATTTTCAAGTGACATTTGTAGCTTATTTGTGGGATGGGCTGATGGAATTGCATGGGTATACAGTTATGTGTTAATTACGAATAGAAAGGAATAAATACAATACAAAAACTGTAAATAATACCAATTTATAAATACCTTCTAAAAGCCGCTGTATGAGATTGTCAATGTTTAATTCTAAATCCGCCATATTTACGAAGTAAGTTGGATAATATAAAAGCAAGTACCAATCTGTCTTGAATCACTTTGAAAACGAATCAGAATATTATAAGTCCATACTTAAAAACATTTTTATTTAAGAAATAGCACACAAAGTCATAATTCACAACCTCCTACATTTTCTCATTCACGTCATCGAATAAAAGCTATAAATGACGGACATGACACAAATGAAGATCACTTCAGTTCGCTCAGTAATTATAATTGATAGGACACTGCAATATCAACAGTCAGAAAATTGTTGCTAGTGCCATCTCACAGCTACAGTCACTCACAACTGTACGCTTTAACGTCAGTGTTGCCAAATCTAAAATTTATTAAACAACTGGTTCATTTTTTGAAGTGAAACTTCTTTAACGTCCTATCTAGTATCTGTTTGGCATTTTCTGTAAGATTAAAGGGGAAATTATTTGTCTCTAGGGAATTGAACGAGAAATGTTCATGTTCACACAGATTTTGCATCCCGTTTTTCGCGGAATAGAACACGCAGACATTTACCAAAATTCAGACGTGATGGTTCTGTGTGATGGACGTTAACACTCTTGTAGATGAGTCTAAATTTTACAATTACTTCAGGATGACCATGTCCACATTTGAAAATCTTTTAGAAAAAGTGTCCAGTTTTTAGTGATAAAACCTAATAGCAAATTTTACGGGATCGACTATTTGCTGGATACCGCAAAACGGATACTGTCTTGAGCGCAATATATGAAACACGTCCACCCACTAAACATCTATATTTTCCACAATTTTCCGGCACTAACGATTGGCATAAAAAAATTGGTTGTCTGTAAAGTCGGTTTACGGACGATAGTTTTACGTGATAACGTATTCCGCTCGAATATTATATTTAATAATACATTACTGCGCTCTCGGAACGTTACACTTTTTCGTGCATTCAGCCGGTGTTTCATCAATTTATAAGACGTTATCACGTCAAAAATTGTTTTTAAGGGGTGTCCCATCCAACTTGACGCACATAAACGAGATCTTGCAAAAAGTCCTGCCTGCAAAAAACTATGTTGCGGAAGCGCAGTTTTATGCATGAAACTGGGTCACTGGGGATGAGATTCTTTACAGTTTACATTGTTTCATTGCTTTATCGCTCCAGTAACTTGTTATAGTTACTATAAATGACTCACAGAGTACTGACACTTATTTTCATCCTGCACTGTATATACAGTATGTAAACGTGTAAGGTGCACATAGGGAAATTAGCATTGGGAAAAAATACTTGGATCAGAGTTAGCCATGACTGCATTAATTGTTATTTCTATTGAATTATCGTGATAATCTTAAGGATTTCTATTTTTATTTTACTTGGCTTTTTTAATAATTAAAAGCTCTTATAAATCATTATTTTAATTTTTTTGTACAAAAATAAAACAAAAAACAACTCCATCTGTTTGGAAACATTTCATTCAAAAATTGTCTGACTGGTATGACGTATGCGCGTTGGTAAATCAGTGACCCAATGTCTTTAGGTTCAACACGAATAGGCGGAGATATTTGATCTCGCACCATATTTAAGTATTTTTAGGAATTTAATGTCCCATTAATAAAAAAAGTCCGATTATGTTGCAATCATTTGAATATTTTCTTCGGTAGTAAACACATTCATTTTGCAAAAGAATATTATCTGTCAAATTGAAAAATAATATTTCAAGGCTCACTCTGATTCAGTCATTTTTTCCCAATGTTAATTTCCCTATGTGCACCTTACGTGTTTACATACTGTAGATATAAAATACCAGTCAAATAATGTCTCAAAAGAATTGTAAAGATCAAAATATACAAGAAGCAAATACATCAATATATATTATTTTATTTACATCAATGGTACAAGCACTATAAATTTGGATGGCTTAAATCACAAAACATTTTTAATATTCTTGTGTAGTGAATAATTAACATTATAAATCGTCAAACATTATGGATTTTAAAGACATTATTATATTGAAACGTCATCAGAACTAGCTGACAAATGACACTTTCAACCTTTACCTGAAATTATAACTGAAAATGATCAAACATTAATCTGAATAATATCGTATAAATTTATAAAAACACAAAAAAATACAAAAGACGCTTTTATCAAAACTTAAATTCACTCGATTAACACAACCAGAAAACGGTGTTATCGATTTTCAAATTTCATATAAGACAGAAGACAATATAAAAATAGTTTGAAATTAATTTGCGAATCCTCTCACAATTTTAATTTAGTCTATCGATTATTGCGTTGACAAAAATGACACGTGTTGACACACGCTTTTATAATGGTTTTAATGGAGATGGGCACATAACAAACGTAATGTAGAATGGTAGGAGGTACATAACCTCTTAAGTTATGGTTGGTCAGTGGTGGTTACTTCTATAATTTAAATAGATTATAGCTTACAATTTGAATAGTCTCCAATTGTTGATTAGCTGTATTTAATATTTATAGTCAAAAATACACTCTTTAAGTAGCGTGATTTAAATAAGGAATAATTCAGAGTAAATCTTTGATGTTTTAATATTATAACCATCATTAATTTATCTACTTATAATTTCTTCTATGGCAAAATCTTTAGTATTATTAACTATTTTTGTTCTGACATTTCCAGCAAAGGTTTTTTCCCATCTGATGGCATATAACTGCTTCTTTTCAGTTCTGGACACTTTGGAAATACAAAACTTCTATAATAATAATAATAATAATAATAATAATAATAACAATAATCTTTATTAGCACATATACCGTTTAAGGAGGTTGAGCCGTTTTACGAAGATAATGAAAAAAATCTGAAATAAAGTTTTTTTAATAGATTTTTTTATGACAAAATTTTCTGTAAAAAATCCAAAATCATTAGGAGATTTATAAAGTTAAAAATTAAAAAAAACTTTTACATGTAGTCTTATGGAAAATATGTCAAGCTAGCATGCAAACTGTTCATTTTAATTTTTTGCAAATAACCAAATAATGTCAGCAGTTCCAAAAACTATCTATGTAAAGCATTGATGTCTTACGCATATTTTAATATTTTTTCCAATTTAATTAGGAGACTGTTAATCAATAAAAAAAATTATTAAACCTTAGCACTTTTCGATTATGGACTTTTATTCTTGACAGATTTAACAATTTTAACTGAATTTTCAACTTTTTAATGATTTAATTTTAATTTTTATTACTTCTAATTTCTTTTTTCAATTATTTACTGCAAAAAATATGTAAAATACAGATATTTACATAAATGTATTTTTTTTAACCTAACTTTGTACAAAAAGTACAAAAGTTAGTCCATTAAGTATAAAGTACTGAAATAATTAATTAATATTAAAAAAAATATTTATTTATTCCATTATGACAATAATTTATTGGTATCATCGACTTATAAACTATAAAAGTTCCCATTTAGAATTCGACTTACTTTGGATTGGGACTGTAACGGATCAACCTCCTTAAGGTCCGTAGCAAATTTTACTAAATGTTGGATCCTCCTCTCGGGCAGGCCGGAGACCCGTGGTATTTTGCCCGTCCTGCCACCCTATTGTTACGCCACTGACAGCACATCCGCATTGTTATTTGTCAATGACTTATTAATTAAATAAACTTATTTTGCACACACTGACATGATCTAACACAGACCAAGGTGATTATGTAGCTAGCGCTTTTAGCAGTAACATTTGGCAATGCCCATCTCCATTATAAAATTAAGATTTTGTTGCCTGTAAAAATATTTTCACCAGCTGGCCACTGAATATACTCAAATTATCTCTAATAGTGTAGAAAAAATTCACATTTGGAGATCAATAACGTATTAAA
The DNA here is from genome assembly GCA_963575645.1 of Xanthostigma xanthostigma. Taxonomy (NCBI): domain Eukaryota; kingdom Metazoa; phylum Arthropoda; class Insecta; order Raphidioptera; family Raphidiidae; genus Xanthostigma; species Xanthostigma xanthostigma. The sequence continues at coordinate 24,442,929 of OY754473.1, read as the reverse complement.
TTAATTTCACTGGAAGTTTAAGAAGGCTTTTAAAATCAAAACTTGCCAACTAAAAAATCGATCGAATAAATTTAAATGCTTGCGCAATTTCATTGAGTCGACATTGAAAAAAAACAAACGTAACTTTTAATTTGTACGTCATTAAAAAAAAACACACATAAAACACTATCTTCGTAATATTTTAGAAAAATCACAGATGAGGCACTGATCCTGAAAGTATAGAGCCAGTCCTGTCAAATTAATAATACTTAATATACAATTTACGCTATGACTAATGGTTCATCGTCCGAAAAACCTCGAATAACAGGGCTCTCGTCTTCTTCTGAAACAAAACAAAACAATGTGATACTGGGCAATGCATTTTTAGTTAGCCAGCAAACGTATTAGAATACAACGTACCCAATTCTCCACCGAACGTGGTTGCTCCCGATCGCGTATCGTAATGACTGTTTGCGAAACGAACAAAGCTCTGCTGAAGTCGATGGTGGCGCACGACGAAGAAACCAAGCGCACCGACCAGCACTAAAAGAACCAGTACAATAGGAACCAAAACGCTCATTGAATTTCCTCCGCTCCAGAAAGCTATCGCTCCTATTTCTGAAAAATTAAATACATTCGTAACTTTTAATAATCGTTTCTTATTAACAAAAATCCAGCCAATTCGGCGACAGGACCATTCCAACTTCAAAAATGTTTGTCACATTAGGTATAATAGAGAAAATAAAATTTTAAAACGCGTGGACACAGATAACAGTTAGTATTCAATATTATATATATTAGATATCGTGTCCATCGATAATATTCAAATAAATAGAAACTAATTATTAACTATTTTTTTATATTTTTAGATCCGTTCTGAAGAAGATCCAAATCCAGATCGAAACGTTAATGCATTACTGATGTTTTTTGTTAATATATTGTCTGAAAAATTGGTCGATAATTTTATTTATTCCATCGATAATAGTTAATAAGAAAAAAATCGCAGGTTTGTAAATTTAGACTTTTTCAAGTGCAAATTGAAAATTATTTAAAACAATAATTATTGTTTTAAATAATTAATTAAACTTATAGACGAAACGTCGTACAATTATAAATATAACTATTGTCCACAAACCTGCAAATTTTTTCTTATTTAATATTATATTTGACATTTGTTTTCATGGTTTCACATGTAAAAATTAACCAAAGCAAGCTTGTCAGTTCCCTAACTAATTTCTGTTTGACAGATTTTCAGAACAAAACAACAGCTGATTTTTTTTATTTTCAAAATATTTCCGAAACGATAAAGTTTATAAATTTTCTTTACAAAACTTTCTTGGAAAAACAAAAAAAAAACAGCGTTAGAGCATATACCTCTTCTGATTATGCGTCAATTCCCCCCCTCCCTCAAAAAATAGAACATTTCATATTTACATGTCAAATATCGTACCAACATTTGTTTGCGATCCGATTAGCCATTTGACCTGTATCATGATCACAGACAAACAGATGAATGGACTTTTTTCAAAAACGTTTTTTCGATTCGGGGGCTTCAAAAAGAATGAATATGGCTAAATTTTGACCTTAATTAGTATCTACCATTTCCCACTTGTGGAGTTGGAATGGTAAAACTACACAAAAATAATACCTGAATTAACTTGGAAAGTGTCCACTTCAGACAAATCAGAATAATAGCCATCGTTTGTTTTCAGTCTTACTGCATACGAGTAAAGTCCCTCTTTCAAATTTTCCAACAGCAGAGGCGGCTGTGCAACTTCATGAGTACTGATACTTTCGTTTAGATTTTGACTGTTTAGAGTTTTATCTTTCGATACGAACACCTCAAATGAATATCTGAAAATGCAATCATAAAATCAATAACGATTACGATTTCGGTTTCTTGTTCGATTACACCAGAACAAAAAACTCTGGAGTATCAATTCTGATGAATCTCAGTACGCCTTCTATTGATTTCAAAACTTGTATTTTGTTCCGCTATGCTCAGGTTTCTATCAAAATCGACAACTAACGAGGACAAAGTTATGAGTGTACAAGTTCATAGCTCGACTGGTGTAGAGGCGGCATATTTGGAGTTATTATATCCAAATAACTTAAGCAACCCGAGCTGTTTAAATCAGATAAAGGCCACTGCACATGAGGCTGAAAGCACTGCTAGGACTTCTGCCAGCCCGCAGAAATGACGTCACTGTGATCTCGCCTACTAAACCACAAGATGGATTTTAAAATTAGAACAGAGCTATTTTTCTTGCTAGGTCCTCTGATTGCTCTGAACAAGAACTAATCATGAAGCTGTATCTTGTCACGTGGGAGCCCACAAACCAACATGGCGTCATTCTGCTCAGACAACAGACACGTTTTGCTCTGTGTTTATTTGAAGTGTCGCGCACCAGATCCAAACTTGAAAAGACGTCTCGTGTGAAGCGAGCACATAAAAGCAATAAAGAAAATCTGCGCTGGAAAACTAGTAGTCAAATCTAGCGGTAAATCCAGCCTCGTGTGTAGCGGCCTTAACTCTATAACATCACTTAACATACTTAAGGCCGTGATCGTCTTCGTGTTCTTGCCAGTAAATTACAAAGCTTCCGTTTTTATCTTGTATGGCTTCTAATTGATGTGGAGGCGCCAGTGGCCGTGCATAATAAACAACCGGAGCACTAGCAATGGCGCCAGGCTTGTTGGTACGGACAGAAACTCCGTATTTACCTCCGCGATGCACTTTGAAAGAATGTGAATTGTGTTCGCTCTTAACTGGAATCAAACTTACGGACATCGATTTCTTCATGTTTAGTTCAGTAGCAGTTATCTAAAAAATAAATATTACTTCGTAACAACTCTAGTAAATCACAAACAATTAATTAATTATTAAAGCTGTTCTATCATGAAATACATATTGGCACGTTATCTGTTTTTATTCAATACTAAAATTATGTAAATTTTAACGCTTATTAGCATGTTTTGTTTAACTGAGTTTTGAGTATGACTCATTTGTCAAGTGGACGTGCCAAATGTCTACTGCTACATAACCTTATATTGTTATTTCTATATTAGATATCTTGCCCATCGTCATAACAATATTAAGAAAAAAATTGCAGGTATATAGACAAAAACATATTAGATTTCTTTATTGTATGACGTTCCGTCTATCTATTTAGACTTTTTCAATTACAGAAAAATACATAACTATAATTATAAAAGGCAACACAATTACTAGCAATAGCAATTAACACTGCATGTCAATTATTATAAGGTATAAGACAAAAAACATGGAAACAAGAAATGATGACTATAAATTTTTTAACAATAAACAATGCATATTGGGCATAAATTCGAATGTTAGCATGAATTATAACATAACTGTACTTATTACTTAAATTTTGAGTGTAGAAACAAAAATTTACTAAGTGATAAGGCAGCGTTGTCATTTAATCATTTCGAAACTGGACATAAATTTCTATTCAACAAAGTCATAATGTTAAATAAAGAGTCGAATTCAATCAATTGAAGAACAAACACTCAAAAGAACCCCGCACAAACCTTATGGGATTTGGTTTTCGCTTAAATTGATCAAAAATGGCTTTGTTTTATAGTTTAAAGGTCACTAAGAAAAAGTGTCCATGGCCGTATGGCCTAAAAACCAATAGATCTTTAGCTACAGATATGTTTAGCGAGATTTTTGATATAGGGATATTCATTGAATTAACAATCTTAAAAAATCCTAAGCTCTAGAAATATGTTTTCGAGTGCACTGAATCCGAATATTACATTATTATTTTATACCTTCCAACATTACCTAGTTTTCGATTATTTTTCTATTTCTAACAAAAAAGCATAAAAGTTGAACATCGAACATGTTTGTTAATTCGATGGATATCTCTATATCTAAAATCTTGCTAAATACAGGGTGTCCCATTAAGAATGGGACATAGAACAACCACAGATTCTCCAATTCAAAATAAAACGATTAAGCGAAATATGCTTAGATAAAATGTTACTCGCTCTACCAGTGGCGTACGGCAGGAGTAAGTAATGCTTGTACCCCTTCTAAATGTTACGCCGCTGTCTAAATTTTAATTTTGACTATAATTTTATTTTTTTTTTATATTTTCTAAGTCAATAATGTACACTTGTTAGTTTGTTGTAAAGTCATTGGTTTTCGAGATATTCGCAGTTAAAGATAGATAGACATGTACTTTTTATTTGTATTATTATTAATAATATTCATTTTTACAATTTTGTCTTAAAAAAACTGCGAATATCTCGAAAACCAATGACTTTACAACAAACTAACAAGTGTACATTATTGACTTAGAAAATACCAAAAAAATTAAAATTATAGTCAAAATTAAAATTTAGACAGCGGCGTAACATTTAGAAGGGGTACAAGCATTACTTACTCCTGACGTACGCCACTGGTAGAGCGAGTAACATTTTATCTAAGCATATTTCGCTTAATCCTTTTATTTTGAATTGGAGAATCTGCGGTTGTTCTATGTCCCATTCTTAATGGGACACCCTGTATATCTGTAGCTAAAAATCTATTGGTTTTTAGGCTAAGCGCCCATGGGTACCTTTTTCTTAGCGACCTTTAAACTATAAAATAAAACCATTTTCTATCAATTTCACTGAGAACCAAATCCCATACGGTTTGTGTGGGGTCCTTTAAGCAGTCAGTACTAACATTTGAATTCTTGCTGACGATATATGCATTATTTATTGTTAAAAATTTTATAGTCAACATTTCTTACAATAATTGACATGCAATGTTAATTGCTACGGTTAGTAATTAATGTTGATTTTTATAATTACCGTTATTTATTTTTCTGTACTTGAAAAAGTCTAAATACATACACGAAACGTCGTACAATAAATAAATATAATATATTTTTGTCCACATACCAGCGATTTTTCTTAATATTCTTTAATTTTTATCTTATATTTATTTCCACAAAACACTGAAACATCTAAATACCATACCATGTATTCGACCTCTCCATTTGTCCCCGCACAAGGAGTGTCCCATTCTACAAGCATGCTATTTTCATCTGTACCATTTATAGATACACGGACGTTTTTCGGCGGAGACAACGGATCAGGCTCCGTCATTACCAAAGCAGGTCTGCTATTCAACGGTCCGACACCAAGTGGACCGACAATACCGACGACGAAGAAATATTTCTCACATGCATCCAAATTACGGACTGTTGCTTTCAAAGAAGTTGTAACGAGTCCTGGTTCTGAAAATCCGTTCTCACGTTATAATTATATAATTAATTTGACAATTATATATGAAAAAAAAAATGCAACTATAATGATGCATTCAAATCTTTGATTAATGTATTAATTATATTTATTCAACACGCGTGAGTAATATGTAATTTTGAGGCCCTGCTAAATTCGGGAGAAATAATAAATTACTTCATGTTGACGCGTAGAGTGCTAATAATGAGCCGTACTGTGAGATAATGAATTTTCTGGACCAATAGGAACGCAGTAGCAAGCCCAAACCGTTAAATAATGAAAAAAAACTGCACAGCTTCTGAACCAATAGGAACGTGGTAGGCGGTATTGTATATATGAAAACAGCATCGCAATTCAGTGAAAGTCAGGGCCATCTTGTGTGCATCGAGGGCGGTTGGTACGTCACTCAATGAAGTGATTTATTATTTTTCCCTCTTTTATCAGGGCCCCGATTACATATTACTCGTACTAGTTGAATAAAATATTATGTGCGACCATTGATTGAAGGAGAATATTCCACTCGCGTGCGTGTTACCGCACTCGCTACGCTCGTGCGGCGAATTTCACGCTCATGGAATCTTCTCCTTCTCTCACTAGTCGCACAATATACTATTTTTGTTAATAAATTGGTCGATAATTTTATTTATTGTATAATAATGCATACTTTCAAACAATTTCTCAGCTACTAAAGCATAATAAATTCCGTATTGCCATTCTACTTTGCGCGGATCTTTTGGCGGGTCCCAATTCAGTTTAACCACGGTCGATTCTGATTTGACCACCATCGCCATCATATTCGGAACAGTTGGTAGAGATTTGCCTTCAGTTGTTACGGTTATCGCCGTCGCCTTACCCGAAAACTGTTTTTTATACGCTTTTACAGTAAAAACATATGTCGCTCCGGGTGCTAAATTTCCAACTAGAAATTCAAAATCACAACATAAAAATATACACACATTTGATAAGAATATAGAACGGTCAATAAAAAATGTTGTTTTCACTGAAATTAAATTTGCTAACGTACAATCAGAATACTTTCATCCACGTAACTGTTGTCAAGAAATACATTCTATACGGTAACAGAATGGAGAGTCATTCCCGTTACGAGGATGACAGTAATGCTGGGTTGCAGAAAACATTGTCATAAAGTTCGATTTTTCAATGACCTTAAGATTGTAGCAAGAAGGCTGTAACCAGGAGACCTAGCTTCCTATGCTTGCCGTGTTTCGAGACAGACCGTTTTCTGGCGCACGCGACATAGCGCTGTTATCACTACCCGGGAAAACTCCGGTTCTTTCCATCTGTTTTCGCCATATTTACCGAAGCTATTTAACTTCACGGACACTACACACATGTAAACCATGAACGTGTGTGCGTTACCCAGTAGCTGACGCCATATTGGTTCATGCGACAGATATCGGTCCACCTCTACGCTCGAGCTGGATCTCCTGATTAGTCTTCTTGGATTGTAGTAATATAATTACGGTTTTTCTACATTGAAAGTTGTTATGAAACTCTGTCATGTAGAACATTAGATTGTACTCACAAAAAAACAATTGATTGATCTACGTAGAAAAAGGTTGCTTTTCAAGTTAAATTTTGATTGAAATTCTTTGAAAAAAAAAAAAAAAATTGTTTCGAAGTAGGAAAATTGTACAAAGAATGATGTTAAATACACGTATACACTATACACAGTTAAAAAAAAAAAATTGTTTCAATTGATGAATTATTTTCGAGCAGAATCGATTTAAAATTCTATAATGCTTATGGAAAAATAATATATTTAGTCGTCAAATCAAATTTTTTGACAATGTTTTCTGCACCTGAGCATATGTATGTATAATAATATAGCAGCCCGGTCCGGCTTCGTCCAAATTTGTAGATTGCCACCATTTTTTCGCCGACTTACGTTACAAAATTGATCTCCACGAAGCGCTTTTATTTTAACGAGGTAATATATAGCCTATGTCCGTCCTGAAGGTCAATTTTAAATATTGGTGAAAACATTTTTGAAATCGGATGAGTAGTTTCAAAGATTACCTCCAACATCCAAACTTTACCTCTTTATAATATTAGTATAGACAAATAAAGTATACTATATGTACTATAATCTATAATGAAAATTTACAAGCACGTGAAAAAGAGAAGTGCGAAGGAAATAAAGAGATCTTTACCAGTAGCTTTAGTTGTGTTTAAATATAAACTTTTCTGTTTCGGATACGGTGGACGTAAGACCGATTCAATTTTATAGCCCATGGCGCTCGGAACGGGACTCCATGATAAAGTGACTGAACTATTGGTACGAGCGGTTGCAACCAAGTTATTTATGGCGTCCAAATCTGAATCGCCATCAAAAGTCAATGTCACTAGATTAGAAGTTACGCTATTGTGCAAGCTGGTGTGAGCCGTCACCTAGAATACAGATTGCGGCAGTTAGTATTGAAATCGGATTAGTAAACTTTTACGTCATCGCGTGCACAAAACTGAAGAAAAATACAACAGCGAAGAAAAAATGTTCAGTGCGGTGACTGTACTGAAAGTCATTTGTTTTTCTTCAAAATACGACACGTTTAGAAGGCCAGGAAAGTCATGGCTGTAGGATTTATTTCAAATATAATATATAACCTCAAAATCGTTTCTGTGAGTTATTTTTAAATGTAAATTTTTAATAAAATTAAGACTTATAAGCAGGGCCATAACTAGCTTTTTAAATAAATCTGGTGCGCGCGCAGTGACAGTTCAAATATAAACCCAGAGCAAAACGTGTCTGTTGCCTGACTCTGAGAAAAATCAGAAACTTTCCAGCCTGCGGAATCAGACTTTTTATTTTACAAGTTTTTATCTGAATTTTTTTATAAGCTCGCATCGCATATATTTGCTGTTTTCCAAATAATTATGCAATCTTAACTTTTTATATGTTTCTAAAACGTAAAACTATATATGTAACAACAGATGGTGTTTTGTTGGGATCCACCAACCGCTTGCGACATGCTAATTCAGACGGCCAAGAACGATTTAGAGAAATCATTATGCAAATGCTGCGAAATTTTTAAATATCACAAATCGATACAAACTAGTCAAAAAAAAAATTGTTACTACTACAGCGAAGCCAAAGAGGATTGTGCTTTTATTTCATAGGCGAATAAAGAACTACGTATTGAAAAAACCAATCTTACCCAGAAGGTATAATTCTTGCCGCCTTCAAAAACGGAACTGATGATGTACGAATTTTTTGTATCGTCAACAACAGCCGTCAGTGGAGGTATCGGAGGGCTACAGCTAATCTCGTAATTGGTAATTTTTCCGTTGGGCGTCCTTGGCGGATTCCATGTAACTTCGACGTGCGATCCATTACACTGTTTTGCCATTACGTTTTCTGGCGGACTTGGAACTAAAAACAAAATAGATTTCATCAAAACGTTTATCCTATTCATCGGTAGACTTGGAAGTAATCGGGCGTTTCATACCATGCTGCAAATAAAATATTTTCAATTACCATATTAACGTCACAACAGTTACAGTTGCACACACAGAAACATTTTTCGCGGAATATTTACGGTTTAAATTAATACCAGAGAAGAGTGACTGTAAAGAAGTTCAATCCTGTGTTATATTTAACGATCACCCCAAAGCTCAACTCCCTCCCCAATAGTCAGATGGCGATGCGTCGCACCCAAGCTTCGGAACTGCAACGCCGGGTGGCGATAATTAATAATTTCAGCTTTACATCTTAATCATTGTATTTTTCATAATTTTTTCTTAATTAAAAAAAAAAATCGACAGAAATTGATCAATTTCTTATATTTATTTCCTACGGTGTTTAGATAAACGCTCAAATTTACTTCTGAAGATGAGAAATAGAAATATATGTCCACCGCCTCTGAACATCGACACTAAACCTCGATCGTTTTGTCATCTAACAGAAACTAGACAGACTAAAATTTCTGACCACACTGTTTCATTAGAAATAAACTTCTATACAGTATATTTCCTCTGGTGTGTGTAAACAAATAAATAGTTGGCAAAACCAAAAGTGCACATCCCGCAAGTTTTCCACTGTACATTATATTATAATGAAAAAAATTGAGAAAATAGATTAAAACAAATAAAAAAAAAATAAAAGTATACGAGAAACATTAGTAAAATAAGAAATTTTTTTTAGCAATTATGCACGGGTTTTGCTCTCAAAAATCCCGATTTTTTGAGTTTCTTGTCCTAGTTTATTGACTTTCTAGTTTATCGAAGAACGCATTTTATAGACACAATATCCCAAAACACTATTTTTCAAGAATATCCCACCGCTACACTAGCGGTATGTGCAATAGATTAAAAAAAACAATTAAAAAATTAAAATGAAAAAAATAAAATAAAAAAAAAAAATAATAATAAAAAAAATATATGAGAAATATATTATATATAATATATAAATATTAAGTGGAATTAAGTGGAATAAATGGGAATATAAAAAAAAAAAAAATTCTTATGTCAGCGGGAATCGAACCCGGCACCTTGGGATTACAGGACTTACGCTTTAACCGTTCGGCCACACCGATGCCGTACAACGCCTTTGTTATTATGGTATAGAAGTGTAGCAGTTATTTTACGTATCATACTACATTAATTGAGTATATTTATTATGTTTTTTGTTTTTTTATTTTAATTAGCTGTCAAAAATAATAAAAAAAAAACTGTTTATAAAAATTAAACTACTGAACACATTTTAGTGAATTTAAATAGGGTTCTGGTCTGATAGTAAACAAAGTGAATAAAATATAACCCAAGGGGATCCGACCAAAATTGCGATCTGTAGAGTCGTGACGTACGTACATACGTACGTACGTACGTACGTACGTACGTACATACGTACAGACCAACCGACAACTGCTGTTTGTGATTTTCAATTACAATTTTAATAGTATTTATGAACTCGAATTGATTTAAAAATGGTTCTGTTTTATAGATCAGAATCTCCTCTTTTCAAAAAGTTTCATTTTGAATGGATTTCGTGTGAAATTAACTTAGATATAACTTCTTATCTGAACGAAAGTCAGCTCTGATGCACAAAGCGATAATAAAGCACATACCGCTAGTTTAGCGGTATGTGCAATATTCTAAATTCCATGGCGCTGTCAAAAAAAGCCATTTAATGCTCTCACTCGGTCCCACATGCATGCATAATACCATCGCGCTCATACAGCGGACCTTTTTCGTGTCTGGAAGGGTGTTAGGCCCTTCGGATTTGTCTGGCAGCTTACAAAAGGTCTTAAAATAGTCCCCCCAATAATATATGTATTACTATAACGTAGCTTCCCTGATTTTTTTCTAGTTTTAAAGCGTCTGGCGGAAATTAGGCCCCATGGAAAGTGTCTGCCAGTAATGTATTATGGTTTTTAATAACATTATGTAAAATATATATGAAAACCAGCGGTATTACTTTACCGTATGTACGTACGATTTTTATATATTTTTAGTACATATTATCTGTAAAAGGGTCTCGCTTTCAAGCTAGCAAATTGGGTAACTATTACACATTTATTGATAAAATGTTAGCAGTACTAAAATATCTAAGGTTGGGCGGCTCTGGGATCTTGGTCTATAATCCCAGTCTGCGACATTCCAAATAATAATTTTGTGTTTGGTACATGCGGTTCACTCTTGAAACCATTTGGTTTTAGTTTAAAAAAAAAAAATAAAATAATAATAACAACGAACGATTATCACGATTCATTAGCGCTCTTACGAAAATGTTAACTGTTTGTTGTTGTTTTTTTTTATACTTCATATTTATACTCATATAAACAATAAAAAGACACTAGAGCTGTAAAAGTAACGAGAAATTGTGTACCCGTATGTATTCGTTACTTAAAGAACCAGTACCCGTTACTTTCGTATCGTTACGTTACTCGGTACTTTTCATACGACATACAATAGTGTACTTAACAGCATCAAGCAATAAGCATGTAGCTTCGCACCAAAGCGCGTCGCATATGTGATACGACATGAGTCATGACTTCGTACTTTATGAATACTTATAAGTATAACACATTGTGTTCGTATAACCGTATCAAACGAATCGATCTGACATGAATACGAAACATGCGAGTAACGAAATGAATTGGTAAGTAACGATTCGTTACTTCGAGTCAGACGATGTACCCGTTACTCAGTAACGAATACATACGGTTTGTTACAGCTCTAAAAGACACCATACAGGCACATCTCAGTAACCGATCATACGCGAACAAGAATCAAACTTTTACTGGAAATGCAATACATAAACATACCGCCTTCTCCTGTCATAGCACTGAAGTATTTCGCAGGTGCAAAAATGTTGGTAGCATTTTTCACTTTAACATAAACGGTCATATTGTATTCTGTGTACGGCTGGAGATCTGTGAATTTGTAATCGGTGTCCTCGGTCCAACTATAATTCTTCCAAGCGGAATGTGCTCCAACCTTCGATATTGACGGTAGGAACTGGAATTTAATGTTTTGAGGTATCGGTATCCACCAGTACAGTAGCAAGCTAGTCGCGTTCACCCTTCTTTCATCGACGCCCATTTGCAACACTTGATACACTCGCGGACTCGTCTTGTTGCAATCCGATTCATCGAACAAGTCGTAGCAATCTTGGATTCCGTCGCAATATTTTGTTAACGGTAGGCAACGGTTGTTGTCGCACGGGAAAGATCCAACTGTGCAACTAACTGTTGCCGGTTTGACTAAAAAAAATAAGAATTTTTTCATGGCCATATTCATCGAACACTATTAAAGATAGAAATTACTAATCTTGGAACAAATTTATTCGTTAAAATAAAATTTACTTTCAATTCACAAACCAAATTATTAGGTAAAATCATATACTTTTATTCTATACTAAGCATAAGAATAAAATCGCAATCGAACCATTAGAGTGCAAACATATACTTCTGTCTTTTTTTACGCCGTAAGCGCTGGCGTATCCAGGAGGGCAAAACAAGCACAGGGGGACCCGGCTTAAGAAATTTCTAATTTGCTCCCTCCTGAGCCAAAAGCTGGGTACGCCCATGACCCATGTTAACGTCATAGAAAAAGACTAAGTTTTTGAAACAGATACTTTATTCAGATTGAATGCAAGTACATCAACCAATCATATCATCAGAGTAATCAGGGAATTACATCAAAGAAAGAGACGCAGATATATTTTCGATATGCTTTGTTGCCTTCGCTCACCGCACATTGAGTAGACAGACAATGATTCATATAGTAAATTACTAAATATATGGGTAAAATAGTTAGTTGAAGAATAAATACACACTGCACTATACTCCTTGGTATTTTTGTTGAATATTGTGACGTTCACCCAAAAACCAGACTGATGGCGTCAGTGTACACGTCAAAAAAAAGTTTCATTAAAATAATGTTTCATCCTAACCTAATTGCACACAAAACTTCCACTAACTTTAATGTTTTACAACTATACACTTCACAAAAGGTTAATAAACACATAAATAAATTCACAAGAGCAAACTGCAGGTATAATACTTCACGTTTAAAGGTTAGGTATTATAACCATATGTGGCGGCCATTATATTCTCCGGCGAATAAATATTTATACCCGAGAATTTGGACAGAATCTGCAGTAAACATAATTATGCTTGAATTGACTCATCGCTATTAATTCGGAAGAATGAAACAAATGAACTGAATAAATAACTACTTATGTACGGTGAATATGGCCCTTAAACGCGTTGAGTAGAGTAAAATCACGCGTTCTAAAACGAATCATCAAATTACTTACCGGTAACTTCCTTACAGTTGATTTCATCGCTTCCGTCTAGACAATCGGCACGCCCGTCGCATACCTTTTCGTATTGAACGCATAAGCCTTCGATGCGACATTTAAATTCTGAACTTAGACACTTTTTGTCGCGACCGTGACATTCGGCTTCGTCTTCGCCCTTCACGCAGTCGTTAGATCCATCGCAAACCCATGACTGCGGTATACACTTGCCTAAAAATAAGTGATAGTTTATTGCAAAAATCAGTCAAGTGCAAACTATGCTTGCACAATTAGTGTTCCCCTCCACTTGTGTGCTCTATACGCAAATTTTGGTTCTACAGTCATAAAAAAATAGACAGTTAAATTGTTTATAGCAAATGATCGGGCTAGAACGTTTCAATCCTGATCTAAAAATGGTATTTAAAAAAAAATCCGCTCGATGTGGGGCTTAAACCCACGACCTGCCATTAATCTTGAGCTCTACCAAAGAGCTATAAGTAGCTTGCACATTCTGCTCAATGTACTAATTTCATGTTCATTCATTAATTTGAAATATACTGTCAATAAAATTGTTTATAATAATTGACAATAAAATTTTAAATCCTGATAATTTTCATTCAGTTCTCAATGTTTATGACTTTTTTCAGATTTTTCTGAGTGATCCTTTTGGTGACAAGGATCGGGGACAGAAAAGTTTTTTCCCCGAAAAAAATAAAACACGAAAGATTTTTTTTTCTTAATTTACCCCCTGAAATCAAGCCCCAGAATAAAAATTCGACTCTTTATATTTCACATCTGTATTTGAGCCACCATACTCTATGTCTGCCAAATTTCAAATTTTTACGCCAAATAGTTTTAGAGAAAATCGTCTATCGCCTGAGACAGATAGACAGTCATCAAAATTATTCCGTAAGTGTTAAAAATTAAAATAAGCTTAAAACAATAATGAATAAAAAATACTAGTATTATTGTGAAAAAAGCGTGGGGCGCTTTGTTCCACATTTTCGTACATCGAGCGCCCCACGCTTTTTTCACAATAATACTAGTATTTTTTATTCATTATTGTTTTAAGCTTATTTTAAAAAAAATATTTTTTACTTTTTAGTTCGATATAAAACGTGTTTTTTATTTTTTTTAAACTATATTTATTTTTCACTTTTTAGTTTGATATAAAGCGTGTTTTTTAGTTTTTTTTAAACTATATTTATTTTCCACTTTTTAGTTCGATTTATTGTCAAAAATTTGCCGAAAAAAAACAAATTTTTTATTTCGGCGTGGACGGGATTAGAACCCACGACCGGTGAATCCGAGATTTGGCGTCAGCGAAGACTAGCGCCTTAGACCGCTCGGTCAACGATTGCTCTTACAGTGGTGGCATAACATACTAACAGTAATAAACCACTTGCTGTAGTCTAAACGAGGTTACAAACAAACATACTTACATACATACATACATACATACATACATACAAGCTTACAAGTGAAACTAATATAAAGCGTGTAAAAACAGCAATTTAATCAGTTCTCAACCGCAACAATTTTTTTAATGGATGTACTCCCCTCTTCAGCAAAAACTAAATTATAAATAAACAATCAACGCATGCCACTCACCATTCAAACACTGAAATTCGTTAGCGCGGCATACGTGCGGCAACGGGACTGCTGTAACCGGGGGCAGCGTAGCATTGTTCACAGTCGAAGGCCCGCAGCCTTTCTCGTCGCTTCCGTCTCGACAGTCGTCCACGCCGTCGCACTTCCACCAAGCGGGTATACAGTTGTTGTTGTTGCACTTGAACATCCAGTCGTGACACGTCGCCTGCATAATATTTCGTTTATTTATTCAATAACGGTCATAAAGGATGTAAAGAAACGAAATCCGTATAATAATTTTACTCACGTTGGGCGCGACTGAACCGCTGAATGGATTTACGGTCGTGGTTGTCACGGTCGGTGCGGTGGAGCAATTCTGTTCGTCAGAACCGTGTCCGTCTTGGCAGTCGTCGCTCCCGTCGCATTTCCACATCAAGCTGATGCACCGATGATTAGCGCAAGTGAACTGATGCGGGCCGCATGTGTTGTTGTCGCAGCCGTGCTCGTCCGATCCGTCGGGACAATCGTTTTCTGCATCGCACTGCCACGCTTTAGGCATGCACTGCCCGTTACCAACGCAACGAATCTCGTCCACTGCAAAAACACGAATGCGTTATGATTTTTTTATTTTGACCATCTTCAACAAGAAAATGTTCTTAAGGTTATACGCCCGATAGAGCAATGTATAGATAATACGCTGAAATTTTAATATATTAATTATGGATATCTCATACATTCAACTGCATTTTTTAAAAAACATTGACCGTCTAGTTTTCAAGTTATTAATTAACACAATGATACATGAGAAGACTGACCGGAAGTGTATATAAAAATAAGATTAAACCAAATTGGCTATAGACAAATTTTTAAAAAACTGATTATTCGAAAGTTTGACTCTTTTAGATAACGTAAAAATTAAAAAAACTAAACTTTCCCGTGCAGTTTTGGAGAAATATTAATTAAAAATTTTCGAAACAACTCTCAAAATCTCTATTTTCTAGATTTGAATTATGTCACCATGAAAACCAGATTACACGAAAAGTTTTTCATAAATTTTGTTTTTATTTAAATAATTTTTTTGACGTAGCTAATAACTAAAACTTGAAAATTAGATATTATCTCATTTACCGTGTATTAAAAACTGCATTTAATATCCAATAACTCAAAAACTATACGTCTAACGGTTCAAAGGTTTTTAAAATCAAAACGTAAGATAAAATCATTCATGTACACTGGACTTAATTAAATATACTGCTTAAGTCACAATTTTATGATATTATGTCAAATGTTTAAATATTATTTCTTAAATATTAAAAAATAAAGCTATGATCTAAATTCTAAAGGATATAATATTTCCATAAGAAATAATAAATTTACCAAGTCATATAACATTTTTTTGTTACAACAAAATACGGACGCAGTTTTTACTAATACGGTCGAGAGCGTATAACCTTAAAACAGTCCTATTAGGAATTAAGAAGTTTCCATTTGACGAAAATACTAATAATGATAGCGTCTTGTCATGATAATAAGGATAACTTTAAAAATTCTGAAAAAAGTATTTCGATATTTTTACATTTAATGGAGATATTCAGTCTTTTGTACGTGGGTCCGCAAACAAGACTGATCGACGTCTTGTCGACCATTATGATGATCTATTCAACTGTTAATTCTATGTTGCCTTCATGACTTGCTACATTATTAGTTACTATTAACTTACGACACTTGTGTCGCGTATTCGTCACGCGCACTGAGAACGAGCGCCGAGAATTGACAAATCTAAACTTTAATATTATTAAAGATATTACAAAAATTCTTTATTAATTTAATTTTGTAATTTTTAGGACTACGATTAAATGTAAAAAAAAAAAAAAAAAACTGTTTATAAAAATAAACCACTGAACACATTTCAGTGAATTTAAATAGGGTTCTGGTCTGATAGTAAACAAAGTGAATAAAATATAAACCAAGGCGATCCGACCAAAATTGCAATCTGTACGGATGTACGTACAGAACAACCGACAACTGCTGTTAGTGATTTTCAGTTACAATTTTAGTAGTAATTATGAACTCGAATCAATCTAAAAATAGTTTTGTTTTTTAGAACATAATCTCCTCTTTTCAAATAGCTACAATTTGAATGGATTTCGTGTGAAAGTAACTTAGATATAACTTTTTGTATGAACGAAAGTCAGCTCTGACGCGCAAAGCGATAATAGAACACAAACCGCTAGTGAAGCGGTATGTGCAGTATGAAAAACTTCCTAATTTCCAAAATTTCCATATCTAACGGGGCAACGTTGGAGTCTGATCAATTTTTAAATAATGTTTACGTTATTTACTTACGTCGACAAGTTTTTACCGGCTTGTCGTGGCAATTCGCTTCGTCCGATCCGTCTCGGCAGTCGTCTTCTCCGTCGCACTTCCACCGTTTCGATATGCAACGACCGTTGTTGCACTGAAACTGAGCCGTCGTACAGTTTTGATATGCGCAGTTGCTTTCGTCCGATCCATCGCTACAATCTTTATCGATATCGCACTTCCAATAACTCGGGATACATTTCTTATCTCCGCATTCGAACATATTATCGGCGCACGTTGACAGTTGGCAATCCTTTTCATCTGAATTATCGCCGCAATCGTTGTCGCCGTCGCATTTCCAACCTTTCGGTATGCACAATCCATTTCCACACATAACGTACTCTCCGGAACACGTGCTATGACTTTTGGGGCACGTTAGGTTAGCGAACGGTTCGATTCCGCCGGGACACAAACACTTGTCGTCTTTCTGTTCCATGCCGTTCGGACACAGGCAGACGTGTCCTCCTTTGGGAGCTCCCAAACATATATACTTGCAAGGGTTATTGATGCACGAATTATTTCCTTCTTGAACGCTGTGGGCAAACACCTTCAGATCCATGAGTCCGACCAAATTCGAAGCGATCGAGCGCACCGGGGCGCCGTGATCTTTATCCGCCGTAAAGATAGAGTTCTGTTTCCAGTCGTCCCAATACATGTCGTCTTTGAACACGGCCACGGCAAACGGATGCGTCACCCTGTCGTCGCTCTGAATGACTTTCTTCAATCTATCGCCGTTCAAATCGGAACTGGCGATGTAGTCTCCTTTGGCGTCAACCCAATAGATCCGTTCCGCTATATAGTCGATAGTTATTCCGTTTGGCCATTCCACGTGCGGCTTTGTGACGAGCTGCTTGACGTTCTGACCGTCCAAATTCGAACGACTCACAGAAGGCGTGTTCGGTGACCAGTCCGTCCAGAACAGATAACCGGCTTTGGGATGCACGGCTATGCCTCGCGGTTTGAACAGATGTTTGTTATCGAGTATAGTTCTCCTCATTCTGCCCGAATGGGCGATGTCAGTTCTGATTATTTCAATTTTTGCGCGCATTCCATCCACGAAGTAAAGAACTTTAGAGACCCAATCCAAGGCCATACCTTCGATCGACGACAGTTCGGTTTCGACTAAAATCTCCGGATAGTACGTTCCGTTCGACAAACACTGTCTTCCGATATTATCCTTGACTATGTCCGCCCAATATACGCAGTTGTTTTTCAAATCGAAATCGATAGCGATAACGTTTTTAAGGTCCGTCATGGGTAAAACATCCTGTTTGTTATTTTCCAAATTCACTCGCAATATTTTGTCACGTCGAGCGACTATAAGAAATTCTTTCGTTTCGGTGAACGGACATGGCAACACGTCCGGCTTAAAGAAATTCGGTTCCGTTTCAATGCAGACATCGTCGTTGATCTTTCTATAGCCTTTGGTGCGGTTATAGAAATCGCCCGGTTTACACGTTGACGGGATTGCATACGGATCGTAATCATTTATTTTGCTACTGATGCAGCGTGCCGGACGACCAACGCGTTCAAAACCGTAATCACTGAAAACGAGATTATAAATTGTTAACAAAAAAAACACTCTTGCAAAACACACAAAATGAAAAAATAAAAAAACAGTTACCATTCATAATCAAAAGCATTGCATTCACAGATTTCAGTTTTGGTAGGACGGTCATAATCACGGCCATTAAA
Source organism: Xanthostigma xanthostigma (assembly GCA_963575645.1). Classification (NCBI taxonomy): domain Eukaryota; kingdom Metazoa; phylum Arthropoda; class Insecta; order Raphidioptera; family Raphidiidae; genus Xanthostigma; species Xanthostigma xanthostigma. The sequence continues at coordinate 24,424,283 of OY754473.1, read as the reverse complement.
ACAATTGGTATGAGGTATTCTCCGTTGGAACGTTTCTTCCTTCCCAAGAATACACGAGACCTCATTGGTATCGTTTGCAGCGATTCGAGGTGACCAAAATTTATAATCTTCCTGCTCGCAGTTTCTCTCTGAAAATTATTGACAGTTTTAAAACATTTCAATTCACAAATCATAGCACACGGAGTACGCTGGCCAAGGTCTATCTTTACATAAACCATTTCGATCCCTTTTCGACCCCCCTCTTTCTAACGTTATGTAACTGAATTTTTTCAGGGTAAGGTTACCAAAAAGAAGCAGCGTTCTAAACTTCAAACATGTAGTTAATGAGTTTCCAAGACACGAGCGTTAAAAAATCACAATTGCTAGATCATCTTAATTCACAAGAATCTATCCGGTGCTGAGGGCATCGATCCGAATGCATCAACCAATCGTCCAAAGATTACTCACGCCTAATCTAGTCTAGATATAACGAAGTCTGGCATATAACTATTATACAATAAAGTACGGTATTTAACTATAAAATTATGTGTCTCAATAACATTTAACCCAAGTAAGATAACTAAGAAATAAATTTACAGAAAGTATTGAAATCCAACCAAAAGCAGACATATGAAAAAAGGGTTGAGTTCGATACGAAGAACAAGTGAGTTTGTCAGCTTTGCTTAAAAAACGAAGTGAAATCTAGATAGTGCCAAGTTTTCACTTCGAAAGTTTTTGTTTTATATATCATAAATAAATGACTTATGTATGTGAATTTCCCAAGTGAAAACTTGGCACCTTCTTTCTTTCAGCAAAATCGCTTGTTCTTTGTATCGAACTTGGTCCCTTTTTCACATTTATGTTTTTGGTGGGATACGTTTTACGAACAAACTGATCGGAAAAGATACAAAATAATTCGCGAACATTTTCCCTGGGTAATCAAAAAGACGCTCAAAGATTGATACATGGCGGCATACTTAGAATAATAAAACTTAAAAACACTTACTGAATACACTCTGAACGTCGATTTTGATAATGATCCATTGATGTTTGCCGCGCGCCGATCCGAACATCGTAAACACGGTAGAATTTTCACCCGGTTCGGTCATAAGTCCATAGACGCGCAGCTCGTCCGAATGGAACGAATGCCGCTGCCAGTTCTCTCCCTCGTCCGTCGAATACAGAATGTCTCTGGTCTCGCCGCGCGCCTTGTAATATTTGACGGCCATCAGAACGCCGCCGTGATCGCCCATATTGAAAAAATAGTTGTCCCTCAAAACTTGAACCCACGTCAATCCGGCGTCGTGACTAACGTAAATGCTCGGCTTTCCTTTGAGGTTTCTTCCGATCACTCCCGTGGCCATTATGATGCCCGGCGCAGACTTCGACGACATTATCGATACGTAGCGAGTGTCCGGATACAACTGACTGAATCGCTGTGACAAATGAAGAGAGCAGTTGTTCTGACGTAGGCAACTGATTTCCCGCCCGTCGCTATCGTACCGAGGAGGAATTATGGGCCGCCATTCCGCTCCGTGATTGAAAGTTATAACGGAAATGAGATTCTCGGGCGACGGTTTGTAAGAAGTATCGTTCGTTATGATTACTTGAGAAGCGATATATATGCCGCGCAAACCTTCCACTTTGTAAAAATCAGCGAATGCTTCATCCGCAAAGTGTCTGAAAACAAGTACAGTCATTACAAGTACGAACAGGAAAACATAATTTTGAAGTGAAAACTTCTTTAGCGGCGCTGTACACTTTTTTTGTGATGGGTAAAAAATGTTAAACTCGCGTCAGGACAAGTAAGAACTGGGTGAGACTCTCTAAATGATAGTAATTGCCAGATACTTTTTATACAATGTTAGACATCTAGCGTTGAAATATCGTACATAAAAATACAATCTATTATACAAACCAAGTGAAAACTTCTTTAGCGGCGTTGTACACTTTTTTTGTAATGGGTAAAAAATGTTAAACCCGCGTCAGGTCAGTAAGAACTGGGTGAGACTCTCTAAGTGATAGTAATTGCCAGATACTTTTTATACAACGTTAGACACCTAGCGTTGAAATATCGTACATAAAAATGCAATCTATGATACAAACCATTTTGATCGAAAATTCGTAAGACGTTAATATTCAAGTTTTCACTTCCGCCGGCACTCCCGGAGTGGAAAGGGTTTTTTTTTATGTTATTGAGGGATTAAGGTTCTTCGCCTAGCACCGTATTAGTAGTAATTACGTCCGTATTTTGTTGTAATAAATACTGTTATATGACTTCATAAATTATTATTATACCGTAATAATCAGAATTTAATTTTTCATTATTTAAGAAAATCATAATTTAACATTAGACATAATTTGACTACAGCTGTATGTTGTGTATAATGTGTTTGACAAAGACAGATATAGATCAAAAGTGACTGACATGCAATTTGACATTTGTTCCAACAGTTTTTAAACATTTCCTCAAAACTACACGTGAACATTTTTCCCTTATAATTTTTAAATTATTTCAAAGAGTCAAACTTTCGAATAATCAATTTTCAAAGTTTTGTCTGAAGTCAATTTAGTTTAATTCTCGTTTTTATGTGCCTTTCCGGCCATTCTCTCATTTATCATTAAAAGAATTTAGTCGAATGTATGAAAAAAAGTACTTATTTAAACAATATTAAGTAACTGAATTCAAATTAAAATTTTTTCAATTCTGAACCCTTTTAGACCATTTTAGGGACACTACAAAAGGACCTTAAGGTTCAAAATCGAGATTTAGAGACCTATGAAGTATCGACAGTAAAATTTCTCCTCAAAACGAATATTTTAGGTAAAAGTAAATCAATCATTTCAAATTTAGATTTTTATTGTACAAGGCCTATTTTTAGGTGTTTCTTAGGGGCTCTACCTAGGATCCGAGGATTAAAAAAATACCAAGACGTATTCGTATGTAAAATTTGGCGCAGAATCCGAATATAAAATAAAAAAATATGGTTTCCATTTAAAATTTCAAAGTTGGGCCCCACGAGACACTTTTAGGGTTCTCGGGCCCAAAATCTAATTTTGTCATTCGATAGACAGGCAAAAATATAAAAAAAAAAAACATTTTAACATTTTTAAATCGGCCTATCCGATAAGTATTATTACGCCGTTTCTGGGCTTTTGAAACACTCTGTATAAAGATAACAGGATAAAATTTCAGATTCAAGAAAAAAAAAACGCTTCTTGACGTTTCATTGCGTTCGGCGACTACAGGTTCCAATATTAAAATTATGTACTCACTCCAACCAAGAATTAGTCCACGAACTGTTAGGGAAATAAGCTAAAATATTTTCTAGCGACAACGTGAATTTTATTCCGTCTTGACACGAGCCTTCGGACACGTACAAATTCGTCGCATTGTACAAATGACTGATAACTATAAAAATTCGACCGTCCGTAACATCCACCACTTGAAAGTCGCGATGAATCAATGGAGAATCTATTTCGGCTTTAATAAATTCACTTCGATTACACGATATATACAAATCAGATGTTTTCTGTAATGAAATAAATAAAAGAACGTTAAATTTACTTGCAACTGTCATATAGAATTTACGTTTCAAATCCACTAACGTTATTCTTTTTCGTCGCAAACATGTAATTTCCCTTCGACTGAAAATCCTCGATGCCTTCAACTAACACCTTGAGATTTGTTTGTTCGACATCGTGGGGACTCCTAATCGCCAAGACAGTTCCTGTGCCCGTAGGCTCTTCTCTTTCAATAAACAGAGTGCCGACAGCTTCGTCTTGCTCCATGTGCCAGTAATAGGATTTCACACCGATTTGTAATTGCCGCCATGTTACACCGAAGTCATTTGTTATCCATAACTAAAAAAGAAAAATATCTCAGTATTGAAACTAGAGGTGTTAATCGTGCGTGATATCTATTTTCTATAAACTAGAACAGAGGTTCCCAAACTTTTTGACGTGATAACGTCTTATAAATTGATGAAACACCAGCTGCATGCACGAAAAAGTGTAACGTTCCGAAAAGTGTCACGTTCCGCCTGAGCGTGCACTTGCAATTTTTCATCAATGTTTCTTTATGACGTTATCACGTAAAACTATCGTCCGTAAACCGACTTTACAGACAACCAATTTTTTGTCTCGTAGACCACTTGCCATGTTTTTCGGTTTTGGGTAGACCCTCTGCTTATCTGATATTGATTTTTTGTAAATTCATTAATTTCAAATGTATTTTTGACAACCGGTATAGTGCTACTCGCACTTTGAACTATTTAAACTTATAACGGTAGTGAAATGTAGTGTGAAATGTTTAGTTTTATACATTTATTAATTAGATTCAAATTAAAATTTACTTTCTGTTACATAAAATAACAATGCAAAAAATAAATGCTTTTCGTGTGAAGGATGAACCTGATGCTTTAATAATAAATTTTCAACATTTGGCATCAACTTAGTTAAATTTAATCTTAAATCTCTTCGGTTAATGATGTCCAGTTTGTTTCTTTTTTTGTTAGGAGATTCACTATCGTTGACCCCCATTTTCATTTCATGGACCCCCAATTTTTTTTCCCGCTGACATGGACCCCTCGCAAGTTGTCATCGACCCCTGGGGGTCGATATAGACCACTTTGGGAATCACTGAACTAGAAGTTAAATAAAGTTTCTGAAATATCTACTATCGACATTTTTACAAGAATCAGATCATCGTAACACAACATGCCACGGTCTTATACCGCGCACCGGAAGTTCAGTCAGGAAGATTGGGCCGTGACTTGTTCAATGACTCAATTAAAAAAAAAAAATGGTAAATGGGGAGGCATCGACAGAGGCGACAATTCTGGTAGCTGTTCAAAAGTAAAGAAAATAGACAGAGTAAGCCTGAAATTTTACATACAGTAGCAATTTTTGTTATAAAGAAAATAGTTAATAAAATTCATAAAAGTATTAGGCGCCTTAAAAAAAATGTATGACTACTGAGCACGCCAAATTAACCACAACAACAACCAGCCACGTTCAGAAGTCACACTACAAATTATCAATACCAATTATTTAAAGCACAAACGGCATAATTAAATAATCCAAAATGACAATCAGTAATACAACAAATCTGGAAATTTATTTTCCGACTTTACGTCACTTCAAAAAGTCGAAATTACAGTTATTATTTTATTGCATATTGGCAGTCCGGTCCGGCTTTGCCCGGATTTATAGATTGTCTATTAAAGATAGATAAATTAGGCTGTCGCGTGATTTTTTTAATGGAAGTGTGTTCACCGAAAGTTTATACTACTAGATACAAAAAGTCGTTTAAATAGTTTTTTGTTCAACAGTGTTCAACTCGAGATTTAGTATTTACTATTGGAAACTGCTGAGGTATATTTTCTGTACTTCAAACACGACCGGAAGTGCACATGGTCTGGTGTCGAAATAAATATCAATATACCCATATTTATCGATATTAAAATCATTTTGCAAATACAGTGTAACCTCTTTATAACATCCTTCGTTATAACGGAAAAACTCCCTATAACGTAGAAATTGTTACAATTTGGTTGGTTTACCTTAAAATCCATATATTAATACCCTCTTTATAGCGCAACAGCCATTCTCTATTACGAAGAAATATGTTCATATTTAGGCGTCAGCAAATATTTACAGACGTAAAGAGGACAATTCTGAACCATCACCAACTATTCAACAAGCACTTGATGCCGCCAAACTTATCGAAAAATTCCTATTGTTTAATGAAGATGATTCCACCACATTCCAATGCATGCATAAGATATAATACTTAATAAATACAAAACAAATATTGGCATAGTAAAAAACGTCAGCCAAAGTTAAAAGAAAAATAACCAAATTTCACGTAATTAATTTATTCAAAACACATATAGTCTATATGTGTTTTGAATAAATTAATTACGTGAAATTTGGTTATTTTTCTTTCTTCCCTCTATATAACGAAAACTCTTTATAACGAAAAAAATGCTCGGTCCCTTGAGATTCGTTATAAAGAGGTTACACTGTAAATAAAATTGTCGATTATTTGAAGATTTCTATTCAGACGTTAATCAAAGATTTAAAATCATTTTGCATCCCTATATAAACCGGTAAAATATAACACAGGCGCAGGAGAACAGGGAATACTGGTCTGCCTTTACGACACGTGACGATTTTATATGTAGAAGAATATGCCAAAAAATAAATTAACTTAATCAACTTTGCGATAAAATAATGAAATATAACATAGCCCATATAGCACGTCTGGAATCATAAGAAACATTAAAAAAATGTTTCATCAAAATTTATCAAATAGTTTTAAGTTAAAATCTGTTCAAACACACGCGCATACAAAGAATTTTATATATTAGTATAATACACAGACTGTTCTGTAATAGATTAATAAATATTGATTTGGGCCTTGACGTAAATAAACAAAACAAACAAACAAACAAATATAAAGCACGTGCTTTCAGTTCAAAATGAATCATATTTATGTCATGTCTTATGATAACAAATAAAATATATATATTTAAGGATAATAATTTAAGAGAGGCATAATATGACCCACGTCGAGGGTTCCGTGTAACAATGGCGTAACTGGCATAAAATTAAACACTAGATTTTATTTACTCAAAACGAAAAAATATTGTAACGTTTTGAAAAATGGATTTTGACCTAAATTAGTACCATTCTCCCACTTGTAGAATTGGCAGTTACCAAGTTGGGCAGGAAATCCTTATTAATTTATAAAATTTGGAACTTATTGTACATGTTTTGAGGAAATAAAATAAATAAATAAAAATAAATAAATAAATATTGTGAATATGACATAATTATAAGTATAGTTCTGCCTTCTTGCGCCGGAATATTTTTTTGGTTTCAAAGCCCTTGTTGCAATTTAAATAACTTGACTTAAACAGCTTCGAATTGAATGTAGTGTAGTTTTAAATAAAAAAGTCATCATTCTGTAAATTATGGTTGCGAAAATTACGCTCCTTTTACAGTTTACCTACACGAGTTCTTCGATATTACCATTTCAACTCTACAAGTGGGAGAATGGTACTAATTTAGGTCAAAATCCATTTTTCAAAACGTTACAATATTTTTTCGTTTTGAGGTTCTCCGAGTTCAAAAAACTTATTTTTGGAAAAATTTTGTTCATCAGCATGATACAGGTCAAATGGGTCGAAACCTATTTTTGGTAAAACGTTTGAGCATAATATTGTTTTCGGGGAAAAACGACGCATACACAGAAGAGATATGTGCTATAACGTTGTTTATTTCTGTTATAATGATGTACTTTTCATAACAGTTTATTATTCTATTTATTTTTTTAAGACAGTCTGTAGAAATTGTTTTTCAAAACTTGACAATCCGGACTAATTAGAAATTCATTCATTAATTTTTACATGTGAAACCATATTATGTAACCATGTAAACGAAGATCAAATATCGTTTACTAGCTGTTACCCGTGTGAACAGAAATTTTATTAACTTTATTATAATAGGTATATGTCTAATGCATGCTGGGTACGTCCATGTTAACGTAATAGAAAAAGACAAAGTTTTTGAAACAGATACTTTATTCATATTGAATGCAAGTACATCAACCAATACTATCATCGAAGAAATCAGGGAATTACATCAAAGAAAGAGACTCAGATATATTTTTTGGATACGCTTTGTTGCCATCACTCACCGCACATTGAGTAGATATACAATGATTCATATATAGTAAATTATTAAATATATGATCTAATGTCTATATTTTTGAAGTTGGAATGGTCCTGTCGTCCAATTGGTTGAATTTTTTTGTTTTATTGTAAACGAACTCATATAAACACCAGATGGATGTTCATAAGATCGTTTTAGCTGTAACGCGCATGGCGAAATAAAAATTTGCAATATTATGCATTTTTAATAACGATGTCAGGGATAAAAATGCCTTCTTATCACTTCGCAAATACAACAAAAGGTTTTACGAGCTCGGATGTTGACCAATGAGGTCAAAATACAATGACGAAAGTGTAAAACAAATGAATCACACAACAAAACCTGATACGTTTTTGTGCTGTCGCCCCTATAAGCGCTATAATAATATACACTCATACATTACATTATTATTTATATGTATATTAATTGGATAACAAAACACAATAAAAAAAAGTGATACATGTACTACACACTATTTCCGGTTTGATATAAAATAATTACTGCAATCACTATTCTTTTTAAAAATAGTGGTTTTTCCTTTTTGAAAAGTTCAAATATTATTTGAGAAACTACAGATATTTAATGTACTGTTTTCCTTTTATAAATAACAACCAATTATCAAATACACATATTAAAAAAAGTATGTTTGTTGTTTAATGATTAGAAATTATTAGTCATTTAAATTTTATCAGCTCTTTCTCTTAAACAAGTCACAGCTGACCATTTATTCGGTATTATAAATTAAAATAAAAATTAACGATAATATTAATAAATATCATCAAACGTCAAAACAATTTCGCCAATGACCTCTGCTGTTGAGCGTCTATAATAGACGTTAATATACTTCTAAAAGAAACCCTGGTTCATAAAGCGTTATTTAACCAGTTCAGCTGTATAGTCAAAAAAAGCGGTCAAATGCAAGCCGCACTTGCTTAAAATGTTCCGCACTTTTAAGATTTTTCAAATTTGTTTCAATGTTGTCTATAGTTTTTGATCAATTTTGACGTTGTAATATATGTACTTGATTTGTTTTCTACGGGTCACTGGCTTTCATTACATACTCCACTGGTGGCCACAAAAAATGATTTAAAATTTTCCGGATAATACCAGTTATTCCAGGAAATTTATTATAGATTTCCATGATTTGAATATCTTATTTGTATGATCGAGATATTTAAAGTTTTGATTAGTCATTTTTTGGTACTTTTTCAAATCAAAATCGAGCATCAAAACAATTGTCTCGCATTTTTTCAAGCAACAAAACTTTATCTCTTAAACTAAAGATGGCACAGTAACCCTTCTTTTTACTGTACGATCATTAGAGATATCGATGGTAAAAAACTAAAAGTTATATTTTACTTAATCGATATCTCAGCGATAAACAGTCGCATAGCAAACAAAAAAATACCAAATTGAAACTTGAATACCAGGATCAATGACTCGGTATTCATAAAGCTTGGAAAAACTTCGATTCGAGTCTGAAGGCAGTTTTAAAACAACAAAAAATTTTCAAAACTAGACATTTTAAACTCCAAAATGCTATTTTTCTCTGATACTTTGTAAAATTCCCTGATATTTCCAGATCGCATTAAATTCCCTGATAATTCCTGGTTTTCCAGGTCTGTGGCCACCCGTCTAGTCGATGAGGTTGAACTTTTTATGATTCCAACTCCACAAGTGCGGAATGGTACTAATTTAGGTCAAAATTCACTTTTAAAAATTTAGGTTTTTTTTCAATTTGAGGTCTCCCGAATCCAAAAAACATATTTTGAAAAAAAGTCTGTGCGTCTGTATATCAGTGAACACGATACAGGTCAAACGGATGAGCGCATTGAAAGCAAATTTTGGGAGAATGTTTGATATGCAAATATGAAAAACCATATTGTTTTTGGGGAAAATCAGCGCAGGCGCAGAAGAGATATAAACTATAAAGTTGTCTTTTTTTATAAACTAAGTATACTTTTCATAGCAGTTTATCTATTGAAAATTTGTTTTTTCTATACTTTCTAGTGTCGGAAATATTTTGAAAATAAAAAATTTAGTTGTTCTTTTGTTCTGTTGATCTGTCAAAAAGAAATTCAGTAGCTGACAAGCATGGTCTGGTTAATTTTTAGACGTGATAACATTATTTATGTAACATTCAAACGAATAGCAAATATCATATTTAATACTAGCTGTTATCCGCATCACCGTACGCGTTAACAGAAATTTTATTTTCATTATTATAATTGTTGGGATGGTCCTGTCATAACCTGTTTGACCCCCGCTATTACCCAAATTATTCGAGTTATTTATCCATATGAAATTGAGCCATAACAAGTTTTAGCTACGCCAAATTAAAAGTTTCCAGCTTGTACTGTTTGGTTCTGGAAGCATATGACGGAGAAACACCGCAGTGAGACTGAGTATTCATTTTTTCCAATTTTGGTATATAGCACCAAAAAAAAATAAATAAAACAAAAGAAACTCTTTAAAATACCTTGTGTTCTGGATCAATCTTGTCATGCGCAATGAAAGTGTGCGGCTCCGTTTCATGAAATGAAATTTCGCTTGGATGAAACTCCAACTGGATTTGGTCAATAATACGGCCATGATCTCTTGTTGTGAACAAAAGTTTATTTTTAGTGTCCGTAAATAAAATCTGCAAAAAAATATTCAGATAAATACAGTAAAGTTGACTAAAGAGACAGTATTGGAGCTACATACAAAAAAAATGTTTTCTTAACAACAATACATTTAGACATATAAGGTTATGATGTCAAATTATGAAGATAAATTTTACTTGACGTAAAGAGTTTTCGGGCAATTACTAAAATAAATTAGAAATGCTGGTTAATTAGAAAAAAAGAGCATAATAGGGATATATTGTGGTTTCCCATATACTATGGAAAGAAGATAAGAAAGAATATGTGAAAAATATAATTCACAATAACATAATCTGTATTAAATGACCGATGTATCATGTGGTTATTCCATCATTTATCAAGTTTATGAATCATATGACTAAACATTATAGATATATATATATATTATGATGGATATGATTGTTTTTATTAATTTAGAGTAATATCAAAACCAATAAGTATTCGGTAATAATAATATCATATTAAATTACAATTAGCTCTAAAGATATTTTTAATAGAAGAAGTCTTTATTTTCATTAACAGATACACTATTTACAGCTATGTACAGTAATATAGGGGTGTCAAAAAAAAAAAAAAACTCCGTATCCCTTTTGACTCCCTTAGGGGTTGAATTTCGAAGAATCCCTCCTTAGTGAGTGCTTACGTTACAAAAGGAGCCTACTGTTTAAATTTCAATTTTCTAACTTCAGCGATTTGACCAACCAGTCAGTCAGGATATGTGTTTTATATGTATAGGAGATTTTATAAAATTAATTAAAATTATAAAGATTACTATTATAATGAAATTTGCAATAACAATAGAAACACAAAACTACATGAAATTATATTTAGACAAATGAGCCATGAGCTTATCACGGTAAGGTGATACACCTTATATAAATAATCTATAAACCAGACATCTAAAAAACTGTAAAAGATAAGTAATCCGTAAATACTGAATACATATTAATTAAGTAATTAAGCAATGCAGATTACAAAACCTCAGAATGCATAAAACTCTCCTGTATTGGAATTCCTACACGGAAAAAGTAAAACAAAGAAAATGGAAGAATGTCTGGTTTGTTTTCCTTTAAAAAGAAAACTTCATTTGTAACGTTGATATTAATTATTTATTCCAAGCTCCCATGACAGAAAAAGTTACCCCTACGTATTAATTTAGAATAAAAAAAAAATTATTCTAAATTAATACAGTAGATCCCTTTTATATGCTTTAATACATTTTTCATCAAAATATTGTTTTTTACCATGTCAGATTCAATTTTTAAGCGCCATGACAGCGTTTTTTTATAAACAAATCAGCTTTTACAAGAGGCGTGTCAAAACACCACCTTAATTTTTTCTGAAAGAAGGTTTGACATCTATTTTCTGCATAAAAAATGTTTTTTACTATGACAGACTTCATAAAAAAAAAAAAATTATAACAAATGAAGTCTGACAAAATTTACAAAAATTGTCAGCCAGACAAGTTGTATTAGATAGAAGAGATCTTAAACTTTATTTAAAAACAAATTCAAGGTGTTATGAAATGTATTTTCATAAAAAAAAAATTTATAACAAATGAAGTCTGACAAATTTATTAACAAAAATTGTCAGCCAGACAAATTTTTTCAAAAATGGTACATTATTTACTACAAATCGTATAAATTTCAAGCAGGTGTTTTGGAAAAAAAAATCATGCTTTTTTAAATTCCAAAATTAATAAAAAATAACAATTAACAAATTTTTACTAGTCCGGCGGGCGTAACATGTTTCTTACATGTTTTTCAGCCATTTTCACTTTATAATTTTGAGGTGTTCGTAGGGGTAACTTTTTCTGTCATGGGAGCTTGGACTAATTGTATTCTGTTGTTTTATCAATCTCATTATTGTTCTGTGCTCTTATCGTTTGTTTTTCAAATGTGATCAATAAATTATATTTAAAATACAGTCAAATTTATTATTTGGCTGGTGCTAGTCGTCCGGTAACCAGACGAATAATTTTTTTTTATTCGTCCGGTAATCGACTTAATTATTTTATCAACTACCGGACGAATAATTTTTTTTTATTCGTCCGGTAATCGACTTATTTATTTTATCAACTATTTTTACGACGTTTGATTTTAGTTTTTATTTTTTTTTTTTCACTTTGAGACTGATTTTCTAAAAAATATATATTTGACTGGCAATTAAATATACATTTTTTAAAAAACGCAGTTCTATTCAAAAAATTAATTTTCTAATTCGCATACCCCGTTATCGTTCACCCCGGAATTGTTTTTTTTTAACTCAACATTTGCCCCTTCCCGTTTCACTGCGAGACAATTCGCATACCCGTTTATCGTTCACCCCGGAATTACAATTCGCATACCCGTTTATCGTTCACCCCGGAATTGTTTTTTTTTAAAACTCCACATTTGCCCTCTCGTTTCACTGCGAGACAATTCACATACCCCTTTATCAAAAAAAGCGGTGGTTTTCAATCTTCATGAAAATGTGACTTTTAAGTTGTAGTCTCAAAGTGAAAAAAAAAATAAAAAGTAAAAACAAAACTCATTCCGGTACCGGGAATCGAACCCGGGCCTCTTGGGTGAGAGCCAGGCACGCTATTTACTACACCGTAATTGAATATGTCAAGATAGCTTTGTAATTATATATTATTCATACAGTAGTCATCCGGTTGCTGGACGAATAAAATAAATAAGTCGTCCGATTACCGGACGAATAAAAAAAAATTATTCGTCCGATTACCGGACGACTAGACACTTCCTTATTATTTAATTAGGGTAGTATTCGAATTTGTTCTTTTGATAAAAGCACCGTAATGTTTACAGTTACTTCACAATTTATCAAAATTTAAGAGATTAGAACACGGGCCAATTACACTTAGCCGGAGCTTAGAGACAATGCTGCTGAAAAAATAATACTTCCCACTACTCAAACGGCGCAATTTAATCATAATTTACAAACAATTATTACTACTTACATGAGAATTGAATTTAGGATGATTGTAGAATTTATCCAAAGCAGCGACACTGCCATTTACTTGCTTGAAATTATCAGTTTTATTCTGGAACGTGTCCCCGTAATTGTAAGATATAAATACGGCCGATGGATTGCTCAGAAGTTTGTTCTGGGGCATGGGATCACGCGCCAGACAGATAATTACATTGGAACCTTCGCCCACCCAATGCACCATTAACTGTTGATGGGTGTCATTTAACACGTTTATCTGAAATTATATTATGCAAATAGGTTAGTTGAACTTATAGAAGTTACTTTAAATATTTGCAGTTGTTTACTATTTTCCTAACCAATCCACTAATCTTACTGTTAAAAGAGCCGACGCTTTTACTTAAAACATAAATCAATGTTATAATATTAAATATCCTTACAAAGGACAAAAATAAATTTTACGAAATGCATTTTCTGTCATAAAATTTTAATTATCAATATATTTGAATGTTTAAACAAAAAAGCCATAAATAACGTTTTCTTTATTATTAGTTTAAAACATTTGTAGTTTTACTGATTAAATAAAAATATACATTTCGATAAAATGATAAGAAAGTATTTTTGTTATCAAAATGTCGATAATTCGAGTGCAATAAAGTATAAAAATAAAACGTAATATTTATTATGACTGTTCAAGCATTCACTTGCATGCACGGGTAGTAAATTGGATCAATAAATAAATATAACGTTAATTAAACATACTTTCGACGTAATACTTGACGGTGGCACAGAATCCCGCTTTTGTCTTTCATAATGAGACTCATCTCCGGTCGTTTCCTTTAAAATATTGAAATCGTAAAAACTTTCATCGCTGGAAGTATCGTCTTTAAAGAAACTGAATGTTTTTGATGATGAACTAACACTATAGTCAATACACAATGTGAAAAATAAAACAAATGTCGATATTTTCAAAATGACAGCTCTAAGCGCCATAATAATCACAAAAATAAATACGAAACTGCACCATAAACTGTCACAGACTGACTTGCCATAAACTGACTTTGACTTGAAGTGCTGTCAGTTATGACTGTTATGAATGTGATGTGATTGAAATTACTGGGATTAGTTATTTCCTGTTGGTACCAATTATACAATATTGCCACTTTAAACTGATTAATTGCATTCAATGTTGCCAATGCAGAAATTAGTAATAAACTAATTATTAACGCTTTCATGGCAAAGCATTTGACGCTTTGAGTACCAAAAGCAAATCAAAATGCTAATTTTTTATCACCAACATATTTTAATCATAGTCCATAGAGACTTCATAAGTTTACTAGTGAATATTCAATCTTTTACTAGTGGGTAGTGGGTTGAGTTCACTGTTTGCCCTGTTTTTCCGTCTTTGGCAAGAACCACAAAATATAAATAGAACGCAATGGTGTATAAAAAAGTTGCTTCGATTTGTGGGGCTTATTATCTTTCGTTGCGTAAGTGAAGTGCGCTACTTTGCACAAAGTACTCGTTTAAACCAAAAATCATTTACGAACGGTTCGTCCTGAACATCCGTGTTATTGGAGTCCAAAAAATTAACTTTCATGAGGATCCGTTTTTATGGACGCAAAAGTCATGAAAAAGCTTATCGTCCAAACTCCTATCTTAAGTCCGCTGCACAAGAGGCTGGATTTGCCGCTAGGTTCCTTGCAAGATTCCACTACTAGTTTTTCTAGCGCTGGTTTTCTTAATTGCTATTATGTGCTCGCTTCACACCAGACGTCTTTACAAGCTCTGCAGATAGATTCGGTACGCGCGCAGTGATAGTTAAAACGGTAACAAAAGTGGAGGTTTGTCTCTGAACAGAACACACTATGGCATCAGGCATAGTGTTTGTTTGTGGGAGTTTGTTCAAGTCGTCCACGTGACAAAATACTGCTTCCTGACTGGTTCTTGCTCATACCCAGCAAGAAAAATAGCCCGTTCTAATTTTAACACCTATCTTGTGAGCTAGCAGGCGAGTCCGCAGTGACGTCATTTCCAGCTTCGTACTCAGCCTACCGGCCAGCAGAAGTCCTAGCAGTGTTTCTTACCTCGTGTGCAGCGACCTTTTTACTTCGTGGTGCGAACTCACAGATACAACAATGTGACTCAAATCCATAACACTGCTTTGTGGGTCAGGGGTTAAAAATAGGCATTATAGCAACGCACTTAATAGTTAAAATAATATTTATTATTTAAATACATTACTAAAACTTTACAATAAAACATTAAAACTTAAAACGATAATTCTATCACTGAAATGCTAAAATGGAATCCATTTTGTTTTGTTTCGGCCATTTCCTTCACTTATTTCTCATACACTGATTTACAATGCAAATACAATAATAAGGTACATATTTGTTCAGTGCAAGTGCTTAGTTAAGATTTTATAATTTTATGTTTTAGCGGTGTTATTTACAATAAAATTGTAATGAAATATAAGTAGCGCTGGCTTAGAAAACACTAATATACATTTACTATTTTGATTTTAATTAAAGAAAATCTGCATACATGTTATCACAGATTCAATGATAAAGATACTCATCAATTACCAAATTAAATATTTTTTTTAAAAAGTTAAAAAAAAAACTTCAAAGTTTTATTGACTAAAAGAGTGAGCCATCGGGTAATTTAAATATTTTTGCTATAGTACCTAATAATTATGATCGGCTATATATGAATTTAAAAATCAAATAGTTCTTTCATTGAATCAGCATCAAATCTAATATTAATAAGTCACTATTTTATAATAAAATATTTATTTTTATAAAATATATTTATATGAAACAGGCACAAAAACAAAGCAGCTACCGATACATAATATTAATTCTAATACCATTAGTAAAACTGATTTAATACAATAAATAAATGCATATTTTTTAAATAATCTTTGAAGCTGTAACAGTTGTTAGTGTAAATATGATTAAAATAATGTAGATGAAAAATGTATGACATGAGAAAACAGAGGTATTTCTAAATATTTGTACAAATTTCATCAGGACCAATTTGACAGACGACAAAGAAAAATATTATATTATATCGTTTGTATTAAAGTAGGCATGGGTGAAAAATATCGATATATCAAAATATCGATACTTTTTCTGAAAATAATCAATATATATCGTCGATATTCGATATTTATTTCGATATTTTTTTAAGAGCTCAGTACATACGTTGCATGTATCTGATCGCGGGACGCGTACTGCTCAGTGCTCCGATTATTACATTTTTGCCAGTTTCATGCATAAATTTAACACCAGTCGCGCGAGCTTCGGCGTAAGTGCTGCCTCTATATTTTGAGCACGGTCCTATAAACTCAGTCGCCTTGAATTAAAAGTATTCGTTTTATTTATCCTGTATATTCTATTTTATTTATTTGGTATTTCCCTAGTTGTCTTAATTATAACACACACTCGAAACCACTTCTCATCGAATAACAAATATCGTCCATTGGTCCTGATCACAACACTAATTCTGAAGACTAAAATGTATTTATAAGATAATGGTACTGTGAATAAACAAAAACAAGCTTATGCTTCA
Organism: Xanthostigma xanthostigma; assembly: GCA_963575645.1. Taxonomy (NCBI): domain Eukaryota; kingdom Metazoa; phylum Arthropoda; class Insecta; order Raphidioptera; family Raphidiidae; genus Xanthostigma; species Xanthostigma xanthostigma. The sequence continues at coordinate 24,407,433 of OY754473.1, read as the reverse complement.
TAAAAAAAACAACTGAACTGAAGCATTATCGAGGGGTTATTATACAATTTGCAAGATTCAGACCACAATGTTATTTTAGAAAACAATTAATATATAACATCAATCAAATACATAATTTAGTACGAATGGATGTGCTGTTCTAATAGATAAGGTCAAAAACAATACAGGAAATTCTCTTGTGTAAAGTCATTGAAATAATTACAAAGTTGTGATATCCCCAACCAAAAAGTTTATCCGAAATACTGAAATTTCTAAAAATATCACATTTAAATACCATCTTTAAAAAATATAAGAATTTTTAAAATGGACGGTTTTCATAATGAAGATTAGAGGTTCATTCTTATAAAAACAAACTTGTTTTTTTCAGATCTCTAATAACATTTTCCTTGGAATCATAGTTAATACTGTTTTGGCTTAATTATTTTATCCAAAAAAGGTGTTTAGCCTCATAGAATACTTAACATATAAAAATAAAATACTCCACATTAAATTAATTTTAAGACGTCTTATTTTGTGAACCAGTGGACCATTAAGCTTATAGCAGCAAACCAAGCAATTCGCAATTAAAAGCATATAGCACTTAGAATGTCTATGTGGGGTCTAGTCGGCAGTATAACAAGGAGATTAATAATGAACAACACCATTTTAGAGAATAGTTTCTATTATTGTTGTTTTAACAATTATTAGAGGCTTGTAGCAGAGAATGGCATTACGATTTTAGCTTTTCATTGTAACCCCACATAGGATGGTTTCCGATTCAAACACCAGTTGTCAGCCACTTTGCTATTAACTGTGAATAGCTGTTCAACAATTAACAATATCGTGTCGATAGATTGCATTTGTCTGGTCACTAAAATATAATCTAATGCATTATTTAATAGTCAAAAAATACCATGTTCAGACGACTCCTTTTTTTTAGCCCTTTCCAGGTTAACCTTGAAGTTCGATCTCCTTAGGTGGAGTAAGATCATAAGCACTTGGGCCATACATATATAATTTAAAATATTAATTTAGTAGGACTGATGTGTTGTTAAATATGACATTTTTTATTTGGATTATATGTCAGCCATTTATTATTTATTATTACAAAGAATAAAGACTTTGTTAGTCATTGTTATTATTAACTAACAAAGTCTTTATTCTTTATAATAACAAATAATAAATGGCTGACATATAATCCAAATGAAAAATTTCATATACATATATAGTAATCAGAATAAAATATGTCATAGAAACATTTTTATTTCCCAAAACAAGCATTTTTTAAATATTATATTAAAATAACAGAATTTTTTAATGAATTGAATAAACTACACTATCAATGAGTAAAAGTTACTAACGTTGTTCGGGAGTTAGTTTGTTTTTGGTACAGCACCGTGTAAAGTGAAAGGTGGCGGACGGCGGAGTGGATATTTCAAGTACACACTACCACTTTCAAATCTCACACATGCTTTGATAAAACACGGTTCAATTGGTTCCTCCATCTCCACGCTTACACCGATATCGCTGGGCAATCGATGACATTAGTTACATACTATTTGATAACTATTTTCGAGAGAATTTGTATCGCATAATTATGTAGACATAAAACATGATTGAAAACAAAAGAGCTCGCAGATGACAGAATTTTCAGTGGGAAAAAATGTTTACAATAATAATTAAAGGTAATATAATTTGAAATGCGTAAGACACTGGTTTCGTATTAAAAGAATCAGCGTTCCGATTATTAATTATCAACACACTTTAGTGGAATTCGTCTGAAATGTATTTGAAGTTACATTTTTTCCTCTAACATTCACACGCATAAATAAATTGTGAAACATTCAAATTTTTTTTAGCTATCTTTAAGAACAGCTACCTATGTGAAGTAATAGATATGCAAACGGTAGTGATATTGATTAACAATACAAAACAAAATAAAAAAGTACAGTTCGATAATATAATAGTGATGTAGGATCTTACCGATATTTAAGAAAAGTTGATGATTTATATATTAATAAAAAAATTAAATTAAGATCGATTAAAACTGGTCCAAAGAAACATTTCTATAATGTCTGTAAGTACAATTTTTCATGAAATACTCTATTTTTTAAATAAAAAAAAAAAAAAATGGTTACTACAGTTGATTTATTTTATGATAGGCTCTCACTAGATCGGCTTAAGTTGGCAACACGTAAAACAAGTGAAAATCAGAGACCCGCATTTTTATATTTTTGATTCTATTAAATAAAATAATAAAAATCACCATAGAAATAATGAAGAAATTTAATACATTTTAATCTTCTTGAACGTGCATATAATCTTATTTTCACACATTAAAAGTTATTTGTAACTAATGGCCGATTTCCTCATAACTTCAGATTGTTGCCTTTCAGATAAAGATATCTAGCAAATAAAATAATTAATAAGCACAAAGTTAAGACACTTTCAATACTTTAATCACAATTTGGAATTTTAACGTTTCGAATCAAAGACAATTTTTTTAGTAAGTAAAACTTACACGATACACCATCTTACAAAGTTTTTTTTCACATCAAAGTCAGGCGTTATTCATTTGTTAAAAGTCTACCATTAATAAATCAATTATAACCATTTAATACGTCTAGTATCTAAGTACAACATTTTAAAACGTTGACATATCTATGTTTTAACTGTCAACCTATGCTTTAGTGGCTTCTATTTTTTTATTTAAATATTTGCGATCAGTTACACTTTCGTGATTTGTCAAAAAACATGGACGTGCTGGATTTAAAAAAGTATTGTCAGAAAGTCTGCTTGTTGTCTGTTGACAATGACTTTAGGTTATAAAATTATGCCAAATTAGTTGTTTGACTGTAACCGTAATAGACCAAGTACCAACGAGTAATTTCAAAAACTCGTGAAAATCTAGTAGATATTGAATTTTTTTATACCTGCTTTTATAACTGCGGCCGGGGTATACCCCAAAATATTTTGAAAATAAAAAAAAAACATTATCATTCGTGTAATTAGATAATAATTAATAATTTAATACTAATTAATTTTTATATTTTTCTGAAGAAGATCCAAAGCCGGATCGAAACGTCGTCTTATGTTGTATTGATTTGTTATTTTTTATTTTGTCAATATATTGGTCTGAGAAAAATTGGTCGACAATTTTATTTATTTAAAAAATCAGCTGTTCTGCAGATTTGTCAAAAAGAAATTAGATAGCTGATAAGCATGTTTTTGTTAATGTGTCAAATGTTGATACTCGTTTCCATGGTTACATAATATGGTTTTACATGTAAAAATTAACCAAAGTATGCTTGTCAGCTACCTGACAAATTTCTTTTTGACAGATCTTCAGAACAAAAGAACAACTAAGTTTTTATTATTCTCAAAATATTATAGGGTAGCAGGGGACTACCAAAATTTAATTTCTATGTTTCGCAAATATACAGGATTCAATAGTTTTGAAACGACTACTCGAAATATGTTGCTGGCCTTGGTCTATAACAGTTATATAAAATATCAATCAATTATTTTTTTAACATTTTTGAACAGTGTCAAATTTCAAACACTTCTCTTGAATAAGCCAGATAGTATTTAATTAAATAACTTTTGACATTGCTTAGAAAAATCCAGGATAGTTAATTAAAAAAAAAATCATCAGCTATTTACAAGAAGCAAAAGTATATTTTACGAATTGTTAAATTATCACATGGCTGGCAGTTAAAAATTTTTCAAACAAATTTCATCACAAGGCACATTGATTTTAACTTTTAGAGCGAAATTCTCTTGATATTTCTATTTCAACAATCCAATAAAATAAAGGCACATATTATGAAAACTCTTCGATTCCTTTAAAATTTAAACTACACTATTTTTATAAATGCTAAAATTAATTAAAATAAAAATGATAGCTGCATAAATTAAAATTTAGATTTGTTTAAAAAATGTAAGCGTATAAAATTAATATTGATATTACATAAACTATTTCAATTTATTGAATTAACAAAGTACATTTTATTTACGGGAATGTTATTATTTATGTGAAGTGGATTATCTATTCAATCACATATTCGTTGTCAGTTTGATTTGCATTCATCAAAAACTCTTATTTATTTCTAATGGCCATTTGCACCACATTTTTGTTAGGTACTATCAAAAATCAAATAAGATATCCATTTTGTCAAAATCGTGTTTTAATTTTTAGTTGAATGTGAAAAAAATCTAATGGAAGTTTGCTGATATCTAGTAGGTACAATGTGTTATATATTATAAAGACTCTAATATTCTTTTTCGTCTGTTTGTAAGTTATTTTATATCTCTGTGCAGATCACAAAACATGCTAATAGTCAGCTTTGAACACTAATGCGCAGTTGCAGAAAACATTGTCAGAAAATCTGATGTAACAATACCCTTAGATTGTAACCATACATGTTTCTCCATATGGAGAGCATTGTAGAGTTTTAAATCGATCCTGCTCAAAAATAATTGATCGATTAAACATGTGTACTTCCTACAATGTAGACATTTTTACAATTTGGTTGGTTTACCTTAAAACCCATACATTAATACCCTCTTAATAGCGCAACGGCCATTCTCTATTATGAAGAAATATGTTCATATTTAGGCGTCAGCAAATGTTTACAGACGTAAAGAGGACGATTCTGAACCATCACCAACTATTCAACAAACACTTGATGCCGCCAAACTTATCGAAAAATTACTATTGTTTAATAAAGACGATTCCACCACATCCCAAGAGATGCATAAGATACTTAATAAAATACAAAACAAATATTGGTATAGCAAAAAACGTTAACAGGCTATATGTATTTGAAATAAATTAATTAGGTGAAATTTGGTTATTTTTCTTTCTTCCCTCCATATAATAAAAACTCTTTATAACGAAAAAAAATGCTCAGTCCCTTGAGATTCGTTATAAAGAGGGTTACACTGTATATGATCACATGCTAAGATCATTGTCAAATCAAATTTTTTGTAATCCTTTCTGCAACTGACTAGTATTACAGCTTAGTTAAAGTGCTAATTAACAATGGGGCAAGTGGCCATTTTAGTGTCCAGTACAGGATGTGGCAAAAATATTGAGAAATATTGTATTGCCAACACATTGTTTTTATTCATGTACATTACAAAAATTGGCTAAAAACAGTCCCGAAAGTAAATAATAATTCCTTTAAATCCAATTCCTTGCTTTATTCTTGTAATAATAACAACGCCCCTTCTGCCACTTTCAATTTATTAACGATTATTTTATTTTTGTAGAGATAAAAATACACTGATTTTAAGTTAACAATTATTTCTATGTTTTTATTAATTGATGTAATTGACCTGCGTTATATTCGTTGCCTGTATAAGATTGTATAAGTTTCATTTGTTAAATACACTAAAACTTCGATTATTTATGTTAAATTACGTCAAATTGTCTGAAGTTCTAATTTTTTGGATGAACCGAATACAACTTTCGGACTTTTCATTTAAAAATACGTCTTCAATTTTATTACAAGTGTTCGAATTATCAAGTCAAGATTTCATTGTAGTTCGACAAAATAAAAGGAATATACTTTTATTAATAATAAAGTCGTTTGGTTTTTCTTAAATCCTAACACCGACAGCTGCCATTTAAAATAATACTTCATTTAACAAGTTAAAAATATTGTACAAAATATACTGACTTCGTCCTCCAGTTATATTAAAATTTTCAGTTTAAAATTACTGTTAAAAATAGTATAATTTATGTTTTATACTATCATTATTACTCGTTAGGCACATTTTAACATAATATAAAAAAACACATACTTTTCTGACTTTGGTGTTTTAGGTTTCAAATAAATTTTACTGCCTCGTTTAGTATTTTTCGAAAGGCAGTAAATGAATCGCATATACGATGTCGTCATTACTGCATTTTTAAATTAATTAATATTAAAAAAACGAGAACAGTGTCAGATACTATGTACAAAAAAAACACAAGAAAATAGAGAAGAAAATATACACATTGAATAAGTCACTGTTGACTAAAATGTGATGGATAACAATTATTGTGGAGCAAAAGTGACTAAAGCCGAAGATAATCACCCGTTGCTGTGTCTGGCTCCACGCATGAGCGGCACGAGTAAGGCCGGCGAACCGGCTTGTTTCAGGAAGGAATGAGCGAGCAATTCCGTGGCAGTCGCCCTTTGCATCGGATCTCTTACGAGCATGCGATCGAGGAAGCCCTGCAACCGACCCGAGACCTTGTGTGTATTTTTCAGTTTCGGTGGCGGTCTGTCCCTTATGCGCCGCATGGCTTGCAGGGGAGGTTCGTTGAAGAACGGAGGTTCGCCGTCCACCATTTCAATTACCATTATGCCGAGCGACCATATGTCGACTTCCGGGCCGTAGGGCAAACGAGAGATGACTTCGGGAGACATCCAGTAAGGAGTCCCGACAAGCGATTTGCGTTTCGGAAGTTCCTGCGACACTTGGGCGCAAAAACCGAAATCGGACAGCTTGACGCGTCCGTCGGCCGTAAGTAAAATAGAATCGGATTTTATGTCTCTGTGTATTACGCCTTGTGAATGCAGGTAAGCTAACGCTTTGAGGCACTGTTTGCAAACCGTCGCAATTTGTTCCTCGTCCATACGGGCGTGAGTCACTATATCCGTCAGTGCGCCGCCCTCGAGAAATTCCATTACTACCCACAATTCGTCCTGAACCAAAAAACTGTCGTACATTTCAACAATGTTGGGATGAGGATAGTCGCGCATTATTACCACCTCGTTGAATAACAGTTCTCGCCTCTGCTGTTTGCGCAGATCCATTTTCTTGACGGCTACTTGGCGATTGGTACGACGATCCGTCGCAATGCAGACTGTGCCCGTAGATCCTTCACCGATTTTCATGAACTGATCCAAATGTTCGCGAGGATCGCCAGCTGACACGACCATTTGTAACGCCGCTCTGAACTGAAATGCAATCCACCAATTTTACGTTGATTACATCATTATATATTACAATTTCAAATCGAGGATATATTTTATACGCATATGCCTAAAACTCAATATGAACGGGAATGTCAGTGATATTAAATGTAAATATATTCAGGCAGAGAGAAAGAGCATTAATCTAAATGAATCAATTTCAATACAAATTTGTTATTTTAATTTATTAAAAAATATTCAAATCAATTGGATATATTATGTGCATCAAAATCGATTTGTAATATTTGTAACAGATAGACAAAGCAAATAAAATAAAAGCCTATATTTTTTATTATTGATTGTATACTTAATTCTCATAAAATCGTTACAGTGTATTGTCATGGGAACTACACGTGTATGCAAAATTTCAACTCAATCGGATAAAATGGACTTGCAAGATTTGTAGCAGACAGACAAAACAAATCTATAGGTACTAATATTATAAAGAGGTCAAATTTGTAAGTTTGGATGTAGGAGGTAATCTTCGAAACTACTCATCCGATTTCAAAAATTTTCCACCAATATTTAGAACGGACCTTCACGGTAGACATAAGCTATGTATGATTGCAAATCTTTGATTAACGTCTTAATAGAACTCTTCATATAAATAAAAAAAAAAAACAAAAAAAAAATATTTTTTTTTTATTTATTTGAAGTATGTATGATTGCGTTAAAATAAACAAAACGAAATCCTAAGCAATTAATTTTACGTTTAACCTATTTTTTATTAATAAAACGTTACGTGATATGCATTTGTTTGTTATACGAGTATTTCTAAATATATAAAAGGAAACCGTGACTGACTGACTAATCTATCAACGTACAGCTCAAACCACTGAACGGATTGGGCTGAAATTTGGCACAGAGACGTGGACATCCGCTAAGAACAGATTTTTGGAAATTCGACCCCTAAAAGTGTGTAACGGGGATTCAAAATTTGAATGGAGAAATCATATAAGATAGATGTATCAATTCGAAAATATGCAGGATTACTCCTGTCAACAAATAAACACGTGTTTCGTGCTTTTTCAAAAACAACCCCTTCAGATGGTGAAAAGGGGTAAATAGTCTAAAAATCAACATGTGTGTCATTTTCAAGGTTTGTCGGGACGCGAACGTCATCAATTTTAAAATTTATTAGGGGGGGGTTACGTCGAGAAAGGATTAACTATGCTAAATAATGGAAATGCATCCGTGTTTCGTCTCAATCGCGTGCGAAGCCGCGGGTAACGGCTAGTTATTAATAAAATGTTACTCGATATGCATTTGTTATGCTTGTTCTTTATGTTTAATATAGTTGGAAATTGACAAAGGTATTTTCGCGTTTATATTGCCTAAGGAATACAACCTTAATAGTCTAAAATTTAAAAATGTATGTCTGCCAGGTAGTCCTGCGGCCATTACCATTAATTAATTAATTAACAATCAATTTTTTACAATTTCTTCCATCGTGATAAATTTTGGTTTATATTGTTTATTTCAGACTGCATTACTTATCTAGACATCAGTCAAATATTTGTATTCATAATTCGATACGATTTAATATAGTAATTTATTTTATTAATTAACACGTGAGGGTAATAAGACATTACATTTTTAAATTCTTTATATTGTAATTAGTGATGTGCCGGATCGTTAAAAATGTATATCTGCGGATACGGATCTGAATACGGATTTTTGGTTTCAAGATCCGCGGATACGGATACGAATCTTAGCTTTACGCGGCGGCAAATATTGCACATCGACCTTTGGAAAGAAACTATCTGTTATGGGAAGAAGTTATTGACCTCTTTAAGAGTTAACTCTAATTACAGATTGTCTCTTTCCAAAGATCGATGTGCAATATCTCATTATAAAGATAGTTGATTTAGTACCTTTGAGTTATGTACTATTAGTATGGTACTCACTATGATAAATGTTTGCAATATAAAGGTGCCAAATACGATTTAAAAAAATAAAAAATAATCTGAATGGAATTTAACAGGCGTTCATTATTACCTAATCACCTATGTATATAAAATTTCATCTATGAATTGAAAATTAATAAAGTAAAAGATCCGCCAAAAACTAACGGATACGGATCTTTCTTCTCTCTCGGATACGGATATCCGGCACATCACTAATTGTAATCAACCTTTACAACGCTATTTTATTCAATTAACTGATGAGGGTATATTTTTGTAATGCCGGAATTTACACTATAAGCTATGTCACTCAAGACGCAGAACACCTGTATATACATGGGGTAATTTGTGTATAAAAGACTAGCGATTTTTGTACCAAAAAAATTTACGGTCACATGTTTTGCCTATTTTACTTATACGGCGAAGCTACATGAGTTTTGCCTGCTACTATCTATTTTACAACTTTTAACTCTCGTAGCTCTGTACACAAAAACAACGGAACGTTTCAAAATGGCTTTCCTGACCATTTATCGGAGTTTTCACACTTTCTGTAAGTTACATCTCAATATGTTAACGTTATTAATGAAATTAGTTCTTGTTTCAAATTAACACATTGACGGCTATTCAAAAAATACCAAAATCTCTTCAGCACGTGTATTGTGGAAAATATAATTTAAATTTTCTTTAAAGTAAAAGTATCTGAATTCGTTAGTATCACCACAAAAAAATGCAGTTCTAAAAACAACAACTACACATAAAAAATAAATAATAACCTGCTCGTGCGTGAGTCTCTGTTCGTGATGTTGTTTACTTGAAGCTGAAACTGTAGGCACGGGTCCACCGTGTGCCGGTGTCTGGCCGTGGGGTATCGACGATGAAGCGTTGCTTGTCAATTTCACATTTTGATTCTGATCGGGCGAATGCTGATTAGCAGAGCGCTGCTGTTGTATCAGACTTTGATGCGACCCTAAGCCGGGATGAGAATGCCCGCTCAATTGCGACAAAGGTCTCTGAGGTCCTGACGACGCAACCGATCCAACGGGAGAAGGCTGATTATGTTGATGATGTTCCTGCGCAGGCATGTAATTTATCGGAAGCACAGCGTCTGAACTGTTTCCGTTCACGTGAGCCGGATGAGGGTGATGAGGCTGTACAGAAGGTTGAACCGAAGACTCTGTTGGAATGTTATGCGGGTGATGGAAGTGCGGATGCTGATGTCCGTAAGACCAGTCGACGTGCGGACTATTTTTTATTTGAGGTTTCGGATAGGCGCGTTCGTGGTTTAAAGCGGGATTCTGCGACATCGGAACAGAATTTACAGTCTGCTCTTCCGGCACAGAAGGTGGAACGTTTGCGTTTGACCGATAATCTCGCCTTAATCGAGGCGGACTCGATGATCGGAGTGAATTAGACCTGGCCACGTTCGACGTCTTTGGTAAAATCAAACCGTTATTGCTATTTTGAATATTGTGATGAGTAGGAACGTGAGGATTCGCCACATCCCTCGTGTCCGACTTGTGATCGCCGCGTACAATTGTTTTTAAATCTAATATTTCAGTCGGTGTAATTTCTGACGGGTCGACTAAAGGTAAAGGCCTATTCGTCGATTTGAGTATTTGATTGTTTCCGACAATCGATGCCCATTGCAGCGGTAGTCCTACATATCTTCCTTCCCGTTTGTCAAAACCAGTATGCACTCGATGTTCAAAGTTTGTGGGAGGAGATATTTGCGGTTTCTTTTTCTTTTTCGTGAACATTTTATCTACAACGAAAAATTATGGTTACAATACGTTCTCCGAACAGCATCCGTTTGTGAATGTGATTCACAACAGTAAATGACCATTTATAGATTTGTAGCACATCATTAGTTAGTCCAATCACATTATGGGTTAAGTTCCACTGACACCAATTCTTACAAGCCGCGTTTCCGACGTAATGTAATTATAATACTAGTTAAATATTTGATTTTATGTTGCTAACAATGTTAAAGATTCGTAATTTTAAATACAAATCACTTAAAGAGCTCAATATATAAGGGTTCCACCCCTTTTGTATACAACCTAGCCACATTGACAGTTCGGTTAAAAGGTCAATACAAAACTTATTTGGAAAGTTAAAAGCCATTTATCTACGTTAATACATTAATCTTCATTACAAAGCTTTGCAATTGTGATTGTTACTTACTTATTGCTTATAATAATTACAAAATTAACAAAAACTTCAAAAAAACGACGCAGACATGTTTACTTCTGCGACATTTAATTTACAGTGTTACCAGCCCTAAATTGTAAAAAAGTACTGTTTTTACAGCTGGTTATTCAACCAGTGGTACTAAAACTGTTCGCAATGTTTGCCTTTTTATCTGAACTAGAATAAAATTACTGAAAATATTTTTATTTTGCACCTTTTTGTATACAATCATAAAAAATACATATTTTTTTATCATTTAAAATAAAGTTTGTCAGTTATTTGCAATGACATTAACAATGGTTGATATAATTTTTTTTCCATTAACATGATGCATCAAATTCAAACAAGGATCTTTTATCTTCTCCTCGAGTAACATTATTAATTCTTGTCTAATCGCTTTTAACATTTCCGCAACCTAAAAGCAGCAAAAAAATCAATCAAAATCGATCAACCGAACAATACACTAATAATACTTACCTCGTGTTCTTCCGTTTGAAAAATGATCCAGCCATCTTCCAACGAAATAATGGACACGCCAGAATGACGCTCTATTGTCAAAGAACACCCAGAAAACAGCACCAACGGTAATAACGGCACCATACAACAGTCACGAATAAATATTCTACTCGTCTTCACCTTTTCTTGGTACACTAAGTAAGGGGAAGGAAACGAACCCATCGAATAGACCACCGACGATGGATGTACATTAACCTAAACAAAAAAAAAAAAGTTATAGCTACTGAATTTGTCCAAAATTCAAAATACAGTCAACTTCACGAGTATGTACACCGTCAGATTACAAAGCTGGTTTCGATCTATACGCTTACAGTGTTCAATTTTTCAGTGGTTTTTTTAAGTTCGATATCACGTCTGTATGAGTTAAATTAAAATTTAGTTACTGAAATTTGATCCACTCCCCATTAACTGATTGAGTAGAAATTTTGTACACTTATGTATTCCCAAAGACAATCTGAGAATCAATAATTATTAATATATTATTAATATTTCTTCCAAATTAGTGATTGAATGTGAAATTGGTCTAGACTACAGAGAAATGCGAAAATGTACACGCAGGCAGGGTTCTGAGTTCAAAACCCACGTTGGGCGAATAATCATTTTTTTTTCAATGGCTACCTTATTTGTAAATTGAAAAAAAAAATAATACATTTTTAAGACAAAAAAAAAATTTAAAACCATTAGGTGTTCATAAAATGTAACTGTGATTGTTTTTATGATTTTCATTTAACAATTAATGTTGAAAATTATTTTGATCAAAATTATTTTCTACTTAAGAGTATTCGTCCCTGCAAATACCCCCTGCACCCTTCATCTCAAATCTTTTCCCCTCGCCTAAAAACGGTTCGCGCTCTCCCGACGCTATTTTTAAAGCTAGAGGGTTCTGGTAAACGCCAAATGAAAGACAAAGAATCAGACTACAGATCCTTCAGGCGAATTTTTTGAAAAAAAATTCCTGAAAAAACTTACCTTTTGAAAAAAATAATAATATATTCATTTGGCGTTTACCAGAACCCTCTAGCTTTAAAAATAGCGTCGGGAGAGCGCGAACTGTTTTTAGACGAGGGGAAAAGATTTGAGATGAAGGGTGCAGGGACGAATACTCTTAATAAGAAAAATCGCAGGTTTGTGGACAAAAGTTAGTGGAAATAGAATGTGGGGACTTTTTTTGCTCACCAAATGCGGAAATAGAATAGAATTTTTGGCCCGCGGTGAAATTTTCATCAGCCATACGGCCCGCGGTCAAATTTTCATAAGCTATGTGGCCCGCCGATCAAAAGATTTGCCCACCCCTGATATAGACGAAACATCGTACATTTATAAATATAACTTTTGTCCACAAACCTGCGATTTTTCTTATTAATTATTATCGATGGACATGATATCTAATATATTATTTTCTACGTTTTAATGCAAAAGAAAACCATCGTTTTAGTGTTTTCTTTGTTTTTTTTTTTTTTTTTTCTTATGTATGTCAAAGGGCGATGTTCTGTTCAACGTAAACCAATTTTTGTCTCAGTAACCATAAAAATTCTGTTCAGTTGACACCGTATGTAATCTGACAGTTTCGACTGTGTACAACTTGCAAATCACTAACATAGCCATCCTCTTTAGTTTTGAACTTGAGCTCTTCAGGTTTCGGCTGACGTGGCACGGCTCCTGTTGAACTCATTTCAAACGATTTTCCTGGCGTCAAAACTTTAACAACGTTCGGATAAAGTGCGGCGCACAAAATTGCAGCTAGAAGTTTATTATTATTTCCGTTGGCATTGATCTAAAACACAGAACACAACACATATTAAATTAATTAATAAATGAGAAAATTGAGTTGCGATATTTGTTTAGAACAACGAATAATATTAATTATTAATGATCACTATTAAATTAATGATAATATAGGTTCGTTCCAAGCAGCCTCGAACGGTAATGAAACCGTACACAGTCTTGTCACTGCGCAAGATTAATTTGCGCACTAGCTCAAAAATCGATTCTGCGCAAGACAGTCTTGCGCAGTAACAAGACTGTGTACGGTTTCATTACCGTTCGAGGCTGCTTGGAACGAACTTAATATATTAGGGGCCATTCATTAATTACGTAAGGGTCCCGAGGGGGAGGGGGGTGTCTCAAAATCTTTACATGCCCATATCTCGTGGGGAGGGGGACCAAAGCCAATCTTACGTAATATTTTTTAAGTCGAAATGTGTGATTTCTAACTTAGAATGATGGATATACAGTGGCGGATTTGCCCTAAGGCCCAGTAGGCCCGGGCCTGAGGCGGCCAGATATTAAGGGCGGCTAATCGTGACAAAACACATTATGGCGTACTGCAGCCTGCACTGCACGGTGCGGTCTGCACAGCATCGTATAACAATAATCTTCCTAAAAAGTGATCGGAATATCTAATTTGGGTCAATATTTTGGACATTTGAGCTTTTGCTATTGCCGAGGATTTTTTTTGTAAATTTGAGTTAAAATCACATGACGCTCTTCTAAGATGATTTTACGCCAGCTTTGTTGATAGATAAATGTTTTATTTAAATATGCAATTATCCCTGAAGCCTCGGAAAATATGAAAAACTAGCAGCTATTGTAGTTAACTAAATTTCTGAATCGAATTCGATAAAAGTTGGCAATAAAGTAAATTCATTATGTAGTCTATATGATGGGTGCTAAGAAAGGAGCAGCTGGTATTTACTACATGGCTTGGGGCCTAGGGCGGCTAAGACTGCAAATCCGCCACTGTGGATATAAGTTGCACCAAGCAAGACACATTTACAAAATTCCATTAAAATCGGTTCAGTGGTTTCGGAGATTAGCGCGGCCAAAATTGTGACAAGGGAATTTTATATATATAGATTGTAAATGTCATTGTCGGGACTTGAACCAATTTTTCATTACTCCGGAGACTATTTTTCATTACCCCAGTGACCACGACGAATAGACAATTGATTTCTCTTATATGGGCTATGTGCAAGGAGGCGGAGTTACAAATTTTTCGATGCGAGCGTTTGTGGTGGCACTAGGCGAAACTTCAACCTCAAATTTTCCGTATGTCAGTGAGCAATGTTTATTAAAAGTGAAAATAGTTATAATTTTATGAAGTTTTTTAATTACAAAGAAAACATGGGCAAAACTAAGCGATCTGGAAATGCTTGTTGTGTACCGGGCTGTTACGCTGATGGCGATTTAAGTAAAATAAAGACCATTGGCGCCATAATTTGGCGTTCCGCTGTCAGCGTACGTCATAATTGATAAATAAATAATTCTCACGTACCTTTTATTTAATACTATTGAGATAATGGTTTACAATCTGAATTTTATGGTACCTATATAAAAAGTTTCCTTTATTACATTTTTTTTTGACACATCATGGCCAACTAAAGTTTTTGACTTATAGAAACATGTCGCGATTTCCATAAAAAGTGAGTTCAAAAATTCTCTATTACCCACTAGCGGCGCTAGTAGGCTTTGTGCATACAGCCTATAGAGCACTATAGTGCTATATATAAGAAAAAATCAAGTTTTACCTCAGGTCCAGTGATGCTCAGCACCTTATCTTGTCCGGTTCTTCTCGGTACACGCAAATCTGCAGGAACGAAACCTATGCTGACTAGCAACTCTAATAGCTGGTGTTTTATGTCCGCGAGCATAATCATTGTTTTAACAGACAAATAATTTTCTTGCGCAAAATTGTATGACGCCGATATACTGCGGCTCGAGACGTCTTGCCATTTCTAAAATGATAAAAATCGACATTCAAAAATCCAATACATAACATAAAATGACAATTCGGTTGAGGACGTACCCTATATGCATTTAATATTGTCAACTGATCACTATTTGCTAGTGCAAATTTTTGTTTCTTAGAATCGGCTTGCTTTTTCTGTGAAAAAGGCGTTACGAACGGCGATTTATAGCTTAAGCAAGCGGCCATCGTAAGAGACGAATCCAAACAACAGAAAATTGCACCGAACAACATTAATTTTCCTATTCGCACGTCGACTGGCAGACTGGCCAAGTGCTGGCCGAGCGGTGTCAAATTTTGTTCTTTATCGAACGCTCCTACGTCTTGTAATCGTAAAATAGCTGAATCGATACTCTCTTTTGATGGAGGTTCTATTATATTATCTTTAAAAATAAAACAAACAAAATAATAGTTATTGGCGTAACTAGTAGTCTAAGTCATTCATGGCGTGTCAGCGCGATGTTTTCAGCACGAGTCGTAGGTGCGCAGTATGCACTCGCTTCGCTCGTGCCTGCGCACCTACGACTCGTGCTGAAAACATCGCAACTGACAGGTCATGACTTAGCCTACAAGTTACGCCCATAATTTTATTCAACAATTGCGCGTTATTCATGTTTTATTTATTGTTATTAATGAGATGTTGTAAATATCTATTTATTTCTTTATAAAAAAAACTGTCAATACTAACAGCACCAAACAGCACGATTCAATGTTTTGGTTTGAGGTTAGCCGGTTATGAATAAACTCCATGTCGAAAAGATTCGGCCTCTCAATTTTAGCCTCAATGGGTAACAACAGGGAGTTGTTGTTACCTACTATTTCGTTACGACTCAGAAAATAGTTACGTTTATTTTCATTACTCCACAATGGCCGAGCTAGTAGGAATTTTCATTGAGTTATGACAAGTAATTGTCACCAGTCGGTAAATGGCTATTTAGGGTTCGGTTTTTAGGCATGATAAAACATGAATAGCGCGCATGAGTTGAATAAATACATTTAATACTATTGTGTAGCACTTAAAAAGTACACTTTCGTTCTTTCAACATACCTAAAACACCATGCAACGTTTTATTTTCGAAATTTGGCAGTATTCGTATTCGCATTAAAATCGGTTCTAACGGAATACGATGTAGCTCCGGTATGGGTTGTGGCAACAAATGATGTTTAAACCGGTGTCTGGTGAACAAATGAATACAAATACCGGCCATAACTCTGCCCGCACGGCCTTTACGCTGCAGCGCGTTCGCGCGGGACACCCAAACTGTGTCCAAACTTTCCATATTACGGTTGCTATCGAACCGTTTCTCTTTCATTTTACCACAGTCTATCACGTAAATACAATCGTCTATTGTAATCGACGTTTCAGCAATATTTGTGGACAATATAATTTTTCTAGCTCCATTTTTCGGTTTCCTTAAATGAAAAATAATTTACGGTTGGCTGTCAGAAAACAATATTCTATTTATACCTCAAACACTGAGAAAATATCATAATTGATATAAATAATGTATTTGTGTATTATCAAAATATTTTTTTTAAAGTGCTTATCACAACTCTTTCGATATTTAAGCCGTAACATAACAGGCGACAAATCATACATAGAAGAACTTGACAAGTTAGATTTACTTTTGATGGTTTTGTGAATATCTATTCAAATAGTGAGAAAAATTAAAAGTAGATAAAACAATTTGTATGGCGCGCGCTACAAAACAATAGCATAATAGACAAAATGTTCATAGAATATGCCTTCTTGTTTACTTTTAACGTCTTCCCAGGCGTTCGAGGCATAGAATAGTAAGAAAAGAAATACATTCGTACTTAAATACTGCAGCCTGCTCTTCGCTGGTTAAAGTTGAATGTAACGGTAACAAAACATATTTATTATTTGCAGGATTAAATTCCGAGTTGTTTTTAAGCTGGTCGTGTAAAGTGGAAATTTCACTGATTCCCGGAAGAAAAATGAGTACCGAACCAGTTTTCTGACATTGTCTGTCATCAGAAACAATCCAAATTAGGATTGTTTCAATGAGATCAAAATTAACTTGTTCAGAATCCAATAAATATAAATTTTTACATGTCTGCATACTGTAACCTAGCAAAAAATTAAAACAATTCGATTAAAATACACAATGATATTTTATTAACAAAGCACTTGCGTACCCCGTTTAACGCCGAGGAAACAGGAGTGCCAACTAAATTAGCGATGCGCTGGTTCATTGCAGCCAGGAAATCTGTAACCAGGAAACCCAGTTCGAACATAGCAGTGGACCGATATCTGTCGCATGAATCAATATGGCGTCAGCTACGAGGTGACGCACACACGTTCGTGGCTTACATGTGTGTAGTGTCTGCGAAGTTAAACAACTTTGGTAACTATAGCAAAAACAAGCGGAAAGAACCGCAGTTTTCCCAGGTAGCGTTAACGGCGCCATCTCGCGTGTGCTAGAAAACGGTCCGTCTCGAAACACAGCAAGCATAGGAAAGTAGGTCTCCTGGTTACAGACTTCGTGGTTGCAGCACAGACCCATTTTGTATGTATATCATGAGACATGAAACGGAGTGCGCTTGTAAAAAGTTATTCGCGTACCTTCGTATCTTGCAAGCATTTGAGCTAAATTAAGTACATCGTCTTTTAGTGTCGGTTTTGGCTTCTCATTTGCCGACTGAACTTCACTGGTCTGCAATTCATTTTCAAAACATTTAATTTTTCTCGTGTATTGTGAGTTTTCTTCAATGACAAAGCCGGTCATTTCCAGTATGTCTTCGAGAAACAATTGCTCTACGGGAAACGTTTTTCCTGGTATTTCGAGTACGGGAACCGATTCAAAGTAGTTCGAAAACAAGTCTGCATTTAATGTGGCACTCATTAATATTACTCTTAAGTCAGGTCGAAGCGGAAGCAAATCACGTAAAATTAATAACAGAAAATCACTAAAATGATTTATAAGTCAATTTAAAAATTATAATACACAAAACAGTAATTGATTGACTTTATAAACTGATGTGCGAAATTCTATCGGGATTGTGGATCATAAATGTAATGATGTTTTTAATTTATTTCAAAATCATCATACGAGACGTTCAAATAAAATACAAGATGAAAATATGAACACGGAACGACATTGAAAAATAAAACATCTGTAACCGTTAACTACTTTAGGCATTCTTAACGCCTCGATTCAAATATCTAATAAAATGGACTAAATACTTATCTGCGGCGCTATATTTTATAAAATGCCGATTAATTCATAATTTTGAAGTGCAAAATAATCGTCTATGTGAATGGTGTACAGAAGAAAAAAAGAAGTAAAGAACTAACATAATGTTGTTTGTAAAGATGATTTGCAATTCCGATAAAATTTATCACATTATATAAAAATAAGACAAAGAAACAATAGCTGCACCTTTCCTCGCTTCTTTCGTGAACTTCGTCGATTATCAAATGGGAGACATTTGACAGCAAAGGGTCGCCTTCCAATCTTCGAAGTAGAATACCCGTCGTGCAAAAAGTAAGCCTCGTCGATGTGGACACTTTACTTTCCAATCTAATTTGGTAACCGACAGTGTTTCCGGCCCGCTCGTTTCTCTCGTCTGCAACGCGTTCGGCCACTCCTATAGCTGATATTCTGCGAGGTTGCGTACAAACTATTTCTACGTGATTCTTACAGCTCTCGTAGTTTATTAACCAATCGTCGAGTATAAACTGAGGCACCTGTGTACTTTTTCCGCAACCTGTTTCACCGCTTATAACTATTACCTGCGAATTATCAACGGCCGATAAGATTTTTTCCATATAATCCCAAGCCGGTAATTTACGACGAACTTCTAGAAACTGTTTATATTTTGTTTCTTTTTGCATTTTGAAAAACGATTTAACAATTCTATCGTCGTCCTTCGATATTTGTTCTAGCGATAATAGCGTTTTCATATCCCTATAAGTAGTGCCTTTTGTGTGGTGAGACGGGAGATTTTTTTTATTGTTGTTTTCCTTATCGGCGACTGGGGGAAATAACATTTCTGACTCGGCAATGAATCGAAAGTTGGAATTTTTCAGATATGCTACCATTTCTTCTTCGCTCGTAAGTAATTCACCTAATGAATAAACACTCGGTATTCCGTCCTTTGCAAAAGAACACGCTTCTTCTATCAGTCTTCGACACAATTTCAATCGAGTTATGTTGGAAATATTTGGAAAATTCGTTTTCAAAAATATCATTGGTATTTCATAAGGATACTCGGATTGGTCTGAAAATCGTATTTCTAGTTCAAATACATAATCTGCTAAGAAATCTTTATTTTTCGGTTCTTCTTCTCTGACTTCGTGTGAAAATCTACACTTATTTCCGAATTTACATTTCCCCGAAGCAAAATTCCTACACTTCGGTATTTTCTTTTTATTTGCAGTTAATGTTACGTTTTTCTTTTCCGGTATATTATTTGAAAACATTTCGACTAAATAATTTATTTTAAATTTCAAATTCCATACTTTGTTGGGTATAATTTCCGAAAAAGCATTTTCATAAATTGATTCTAAAACAGCTGTCTCGTCAATTCTTTGCTGTAATAATTCTTCAGAAGATAAGTCGTGCTTATAAGTTGTACTAATTTCATCTATTTTAAAATATTTATGAAATAAAGTTCGTAAGGCAGATTCTAGTTCTCCGTTACAAAAATCTAGCGCTTCTTTACAATGCGACATAAAAAAACCATAGCTACAATGAAAAACGTTGCATTTATTTGTAAAGTGTATTTAAAAAGACATTGACAAGCGAAACTTCTAGACACAACTACAAACAGATTACCGGTTTTACATTCAAAACGTCTAAGTATTACTCAATACTATCGAATTTGATGAAAATGGTCGCCGTTTTTTACTCTTTCGCTACGTCTCCGTTACTCGTTAGCATTAATCGAATTCAGTATTCACTAGTGTTCGCCGCCTGTACCATGCGTAAAGAAGTTTCACTTCAAAAATATACCTACTTTACCTCTCTAATTTCTGCAGGGCAAACTGACGTAATTTATCTTCAGTAGAAAGCTCGACATTTTCAATTCGTGAATAATCACAAGCACTTTTAATTACAAGATTTCCTCGCTCCAGCCAGTAATTCTTACCGAGATTCGAATGTTTATCTTCATAGCTAGAAGCATCCGTTAGGACAAAATCCTAAGAACATGAGAAACAATTGTTGTGAATTAATTATCAAATATAGATATTGAAATATCAGTTTCGTGAAAGCAATGCCACATTGAGTTTACCTGCCCATGTATGTGCTTTAGTGTTTCCATTATAGATTTTTGAGACTTTGTATCAAGTCGCAATGTCTGCATTTCGACTTTAAGAGGCGCTTTTGAAGTAACCACAGGACCATTGTTACTGAAATTTTAGGTTAAAATAAATCATTTTTCTATAATTTTATTACAAAATGTAGCTACTTACCCAATTTTTGGATTTACAATCGTTTTCAAAAATATATCACCTGATACTTTATCTTCTTCCATTACTAAAAAGGGTTTAAAACAAGAAATTAAAATGAACTAACTAAATTGAGACCTTAAACGATATTCGACCTTTTATTGTCTCTGACACTGGTTCGAACTTCGATTTGCAAATCGAAATCGAAGACGATAGGAACAGGAACAGCTAACGTCATTGCATTGGTTGCATAAGGTTGGGTAATAAAAATAAAGTGCCTAGCAGAGACAATGTGCCTAGTGCCTGTGACTGAGGCAACTCATTATACACTTGGATTATGGCCGAAACTGCAGGTGGTACCTATATGTCAAGAAATTTGAAAATTATGTAATGCCGATGAACAACGTTACTGAATTAGTGATTAGAATAAAATTAGGGCTTGGAATAATAATTATTGTAACAGTAAATAGAAACATTCTATTCATGAAGAGAAAAAAACCATTGAGTTTAAAGCATAGATTATATTCAATGGTTTTTAAAGACGAAACGTCTCTGGACGAAACAAGACGGGCCAGAAAGAAACATACATGTTTATGGCCTTCTCTTTTCAGCTTATTTTTATAATATATGCTTTTCAGTTTTGTCTCTGCGTAGTAGTTTGATTAGCACTCCATAGTCCATAACTCGTTTTTGATATCTGTTGATATTTGAGTGTTGTCATTTGTCAGTTGTCAAACTTAACCCCCAACAAATTTCTCGTACATTTTTGACAGTTTTTTTATAAAACAAATACCTATCAGTCAAAACTACTTCCAATCCAAGCGCTATGGGTTTCGATTTTGGTGATACATTGGCACTTATTTTAGGATTAATTATAAGCACAATTGGAATATTAGCATGCCTTGGCGCGTATGCTAGAAAGGTCGCAAACGTGGACAGATTGTGACATTCAGCCGCCGATACAAATGGTAAAATAATAAATATAATGTTGAAAATGTTATTTAATCCTTTAACTAACAACAGTTTTTTTGTTTAGCTCCTGTAACATCGCCACTTCTTGATATTACGCCCTCTTAGTGTTAAGTGTTAAAATGATCTTTATATTGCATAATTAACAATAATTGTGTAGTTTTTTATATCGAAATGTTATAAATAAATTTCAATAAAAAAAGATAGTTTTTTCCTTTCAAAAAATTAGTTCTGATGAGATAGTCAGCCCACCGAGCAAGTTTTGAATAAATGCCAAGCTGTCTTTTAGGCCTAGCACCAACTCATATTTTTAATTTATTATTGAAGTGAAAACTTCTTTAGCGGCGTTGTACACTTTTTTTATAATGGGTAAAAAATGTTAAACTCGCGTCAGGTAAAGTAAGAACTGTGTGAGCGAGAAAACTCTCTAATTTATACAACGTTAGACATCTAGCGTTGAAATATCGTACATAAAAATGCAATCTATGATACAAACCATTTTGATCGAAAATTCGTAAGACGTTAATATTCAAGTTTTCACTTCTGCCGGCACTCCCGGAGTGCAAAGGGGTTTTTTTTAAATATAATATGGATTGTTGGCTTCTGAACCGATTAGTATAGTTAGCCAGGAATCCAGGACAATATTTTATCTATATACAGACTATACATACCTAGTACAAAAGAAATGTGGAAATCGGGATGGGGTGGTTTAGCTCATCTATCTCGAACACCGACTTCTGTACTTGAGGAAGTCTTAACCAGGCCAAAAAATGAGTCAAAAATCATTTGCATGCGGGAGGACGATTTGGGGGTGGTTTTTGACCAATTTGAAGAGGTTGCCGAGGAAAAAAATTGTGGGACCCTCAGCATCATGTTCAGCAACCTCGAAACGGGGGGAGGAGTCTCTAAATTGGCGCTCTGGCAAAAAAAGATACCTCTTCCGACCATTGGCGTAACAAGAGGGGGGGGTCAAGTGGGCCTGACCCACCCTAGAATATTAATTGTTCACGTACAAATAACAAGATAAATCTGCAATAATCTACATATTTTCTTTGTCGTGAAACTCCAGAAAGTCGTGTTGATCGATTTCGCTTCTATGAACAGTTTGCAAATTAAGTATGTATAAGTGGCAGCTGGTAATGGCAGGTAGAGTTGAAAATTTGCCCCCCCCCCTCCCTAGGATAAAATCGTTGCTACGCCTATGCTTCCGACTTCTGACCTCAACTATATTAAGTACATGATCAGACCAACCGACAACTGCTGTTCGCGGATCTCTGTTATAATGTTGGAAGTTATTATGAACTCGACTCAATTCAAAAATAGTTCCATTATATAGAACAGAATCTCCTCTTTTCAAAAAGCTACAATTTGAATCAATTTCTTTGGAAAATTATATCCAGATAGAATTATTTGCATGAGCGAAACTCACCTTAATAAAGCACACCCCGTTGGCAATGAGTGCAATATAATAAACCGTTATTTCTGATGGTAATTAGATTTGCGACTCATGTAAAACCCATTTGGAAATATTAACCGTGTCGTAAGTATTATATATTCAATTTGAAAAAGAAATTTTTCATTACTAAGCGTACAAGGCACTGTTACAATCTCCCGTTGGGATAACAATCGATTAGTCATTCTGACAAAGACATACATTGTTGTCTAACAACAATCGCCTCTCATTCTGACAATGAGACACATATTGTTGTGGGAGACAACAATCGACTTGATTGCTGTTGTAACAATATGCGTAGATAAAAAGGGCTTTGCTGCCAAATTCCAAACAACAAAGAAAGCAACAAAGGAAAGAACGATCCAGCGCCTATATAAAACCAGGAGATAGCTCACGGCCGGGACAGTCATCAATAGGCAGTCGTCAACAGACAGTCGTGATACGACATTGATACGTGATACATTGTGTGTGAACAATCGACATAAATTTAACAGTCAGTAAACAATGCTGAGGTAACTGCTGAAATAAATAGTTTAACATAAATAATGTCCTGTAGATAAATAAATAAATGAACTGTATAAATAATAGTATACGAAATAAATAGAACTATATATAGTTAATAAATAAATGTGTTAAATAAATTTTGGTGTGCTCCTGTGTTGTAGATAATTTTGTGTATATAGTTGTATAGTGACTGTATTCTTCGTTAACTATTCTATTATTTTATCGGTTAGAACTGTTGTTTTGTTTTTGTTACGTATAGAGAAGTGCTTTTTAGTTTGTTTATGTGTTCTGTTAAAGCTTCACTCTTGTAAATAGATATTTTCCACCACGAACTAGAACAGTTTTGTTAAAGTACTTTTTCGAAAATGAAATCGCCTGTGATACAGGCAACCCAATCTACACTTACTGATTCATTTTGTTAGAAAGAAACGTTGAACTCTTCAAAGAAACGTTTGGAAATGAAGAAATTTGAATTATGCGTAACTGTGAATTTTAACAGCTAATTATTTCAAAATTTATATTTTCCTACGCTAGTACTTATTTTATTCAAAGTAACCCCCGAAAAGTTTATTAACAGTGACGTAGCTAGGCGTGGGAAAAGCGGGCCCATGGCCTCGCGCGAGACCCTCTTGTACGCTGACTTGAGACCAAACGCCATGATGTGTACTATCTATGCTAAATAAATAGGGAAAAGGACAGATTGATGTGGTTTTCAATCATATTATATTATGATTTTGACGCCCCCTAAAAATGGTCATCCGGGGCTACTTACTGAAAAAAAGGGCCTCGCAGATGCGACTTCGCCCACGTCTAGATTAGTCCACGCTACGCTACTGTTCATTTATGTGTGAAGCCGAAAAAGAGATGAAAGAAATTTTTAGAGGATTCATGGAAACGTTTGTTTTGCTTTAAAAATAACACAGGAAAGGAAAACTGAAGTCATAAATGCAGTCTTACTGATAATTATTTTTATTTTTTCCTGCTAAAAAGCAAACAAAATGAAATTATCATTTTACAGGTCATGAAAAATTGAATACAATTAAAGTTTCTTTTACAAGCTGCTAATGTCATTTAGTTAAACGAACATAACTGATTACGATTTATTATAAAATTCATTGTTATTCAAAGATAGTTGATATTGAAGTTCGCCCTACTATCAATGCACTGTTACCGAAATTAATTATAACAGAAACAGAAAGAAAGCAAAACTTTATTTAAAATAAAAAATTCAAATTAAATAGGTTTCCAATATTCAGTAGCAGCTGTGCTGTATTTTTCATTAAATACCTACTCGTATGTAACAAAATTAGGACGGGCCAAAAACTAATTACCTACTTGTACAGATATTTAATGAAACGTTTAACTGTTTAAACAGGGCCATAACTAAGCAGGTGCACGTACCCAGGGTCCAGACAGAAGGGGCCCCAGAAAGATTGAAAAAGTTCACATATTAAAAAAAAAAAAACTACGTCTTTCAGCAACTTTTTGGGAATCTGTCCGAAAATAGAAGACCAACAGCTTTATTAAGGAGGGAGTACAGTGTAGAATAAAAAAGAATCGATTTTCTTTTTATAGACAAAATGCGAGCGTCGTCTGAAAAGGGGCGTTTTCTCTCTGTTGTGTGAGTTAGCTGACACAGAACCTGTGATCAGCTGACTTGTACTCTTGCTATCTCCTCCTATTTTCGTCGCAGGACGATGCAATCGACTAAACTGGATTGCTGTATGGCCCCAGCATTGATTTAGACTGGTAAGAATTTTTTTTAAAAAGTCTACCAAAATAAACCGTTCTTTTCTTTAAATAGCTTTTTCTCGAAACACCAATTTTCAATGTGATGGGCACTGTCCAGAGCGTAAAAAGAATGATTTTTTATGCGGTTTGCGCCAAACGACTTTAAAAGAACCTTGTTCTCGTGTGAACCACTAAAATTTGGCATTTTTTTCTCGGAAATATTTTTTACGACGTGGTACAGGTGAAAAAATTTTTTTTTTCAATTTTCAGTTAAAATTTTTAAAGGTCACAAAAAATTTTTGGGACCCTCATACTGTGATTCACACGATAGCGACAAGTACCACGAGTAAAAACATTCTTCATTTTTTTTGGTTTCAGAGCCGTTGGAGAGCAGCTAGAGTGCCCGCCAGCCGACCACTTTTTTTCGGTTAAGTTACATGATTGTTGGAGCAAATTGATTTTTTCAAAAAAGGAATTGTACCTGACACATAGCTTATTAACCCTTAATATGAAAATGCTTTATACTTGTCACAATGAATTTTCAAAAACACCCTTCATTTTGACCTCTCTACACTGCACTCCCCCCTTAATTCATAAAATTTAGTGTAGGTGGGCCCAGTGATGAGGTCTTGCCCAGGGCTACAAAAAAGGTAGTTACGGCCCTGTGTTTAAAATATACCTGGAATATTATATATCTTGCATCATATTATGTATAATTGAACAGCAAAGTAATGTGATAAACGATTCTTTTTTTTGTAGATAAAATGTTGCGACTACAATTAATGCTACCTAAAATTAATATAATATAATAATACATACAATAATATTAAAGCGTAAATATTCCATTGAAAAATAAAACTAGCTATTTTTTAAACACAGAAAAAGGTTTAGATTCACAATTATTGAAATAATTTACATAATGATATAAAATATTAATACATGTCTAGATTTTAAATCATTAAACAAAGACGCTAAAGTAAACGATGATTTTAGTAGTTTCAACATGGTGTCAACTGTCCTCACGCGAAATCAAATTAAAGTCTAGATTTCATCACTAATTTATAATTTTCAAACGGAAATTGCAAGAAGCACGTAGTAATTGAAAATCAGAAGTGGAATTGATTTTGTTTTCATGTTTTAGCAAAATCAGTTTATGCATAAAAACTGTACTATTAATTTTCTCTTAAACTATGCATGTAAAAATTGTTTAACTAAGCGATGTATATTTTCATGAGCGGCAGTTAATATTATTTGATATGAATTATTTTGTTTGAAACTTTTTGAATAACTACGGTTGCAATCTTTTTGTTGAGCTTAACATTATTATTTGTTACCAAATGTATTTTATATAGGGTCTGAGAATATTTGATTAAAAAAAAGCATTTTCTATCAGTATGAATTTGTAACGGTTAATTTTCATTTGTACTCCGCACTACTTTGTAAAATCTCGAGCGTGCGAAACACAGAGCCGCTCCTGTAGTCCAATTTTTTTTGCTGTGGGCCTAACGAATAGGGGAGGCAGCAGTGTGAATGCGCTTCGGGTACCGTCGCAGAGATAAAGTTTCGATTTTAAATGCACTGTAGCAAATCCTTCAGCAAAAGCCGCAAAGCGAATGAAGGTACCCAAAAGTATATTAGGCAACGGCAACTGTTTTCTTTTTTAGTTGTGATGAAACAAACTTCCGACTTATGGCTGTGATTTCGCACCCGTTAAAAAATTTAAACGTGAACGATTATATTATTTTGTGTCCGGTTATGGCAGGTTTCTGGTCTAAATGGCATTTAAATAACCTCCTTGAAAGTACAGAGTAACTGATTTGACGACAGAATTAGACAGCCACTTAAAAGTACTTTGTTGGCAATCAGTTTTTAAATTATTTATTAAAATACTCGTAAAACTTTAAGAAGAAAAATTAATTCTTTAGGCCCTATTTTTAAATAATTATACAATTGAAAAACGTGTACAGATTTTGAGAAAATTCTACGAATATTCTGTATAGTCACAAAAACTATAATTTAATAGCCATCTAAACCTCGAATTTTTATTATGGCGAAAAATACAACTTCTATGAAATAATTTATAATCTTTCTGATTTCAGTCTTCTTTTAGAAATATCTTTTCAACTTCAATAATAAAAAAAATAGAATCACATTATTCCATACTCTCAAAAAAATAAGAATAAATTACATTAGGGCATAGAGACTACATCTTACCAGTTCGCGTAGGTAACGCTGTACTTAAAATAAATTTCCAGAAACAATATTTTCGATTTACTTCATTGGATTCGTTTGCATGGTTAAAGTTCTCGTCGAAGGTTTGGCGATTGATAAAATCAGTAGCAGTATCGGGAATTACTTAAATAGCTGATTCAAGGTCAGTTACCGGGAAAATTGTCAAACAATTGTTCGAAATGAAGTAAATGAACTCATCGCTTCTCTGCATGACCGCGTAACTAAGAAAAAGTTCTGGACTGGCCCACGGAGGACCGGCGGCCCACTGGGAAAGCTATAACGTTGAGCATGGGTGACGAACTGAATAAAATCGTTTCTTTCGATAAAACTTTGAATATAATGTACCGTGCTGGATTTGATCCACTACTGAAAATGAATCTAGGTGTTTAATTTGTAAAAAAGAGTTAGACAGTTCAAAAGATAATAAAATCTGTATATATATATAAAATAAAAAAGAAAAACTGCGCCCTATTACAACGTATTTTTACATTTATAACCAATTACATTCCTCTACAATAAATAACTTTTTTGGTTGTAAATGCAAAAGAAAATAATATTTATTATATGAAAAAAAAATATATATATATAAAATTTTCATCGAATTCTTACAAACTTTCCTACTTTTCTTCTTACATTTTTCTGTTTTATAACAATATTTTTTTTACAAATATTTAATTACTACATAATTTCTACTGTACAGTAATAAAATAATAATTACACAGTTGTTTAATTTTAAATAATATTAAATTATAATAACAAATTAAAAAGTATTATAAATTAAATATATTAAAAGATGTTTTTTTTATTTCATTTGCCTAAGTAAAATTTCAAATAATTATTTATTCTCGCTAAATAAAATATTTCTATACACGTTATCGGACAGATCTATTTTTCTTCTTTTCAAAACAGGGTTCTCTTAATTTTTAAATCATACCTTGAAAAAAGAATCAGAACATGACAATCGCTTTAATAATAATGAAAAATAAAAACAAAACAAGAATGCTATCGAGGAGGAAAAACGTCTCGCAGTCATTTATGTCTTGAATAGAAAACCCAGAAATGAAAAACACACGTTTGTGAAGTAATGAATGCGTTTAATTCCAGCGTATTTATAAATTTACTGAACGTCTATCAATGAATCGAGACATTTTAAAGCCTACCCGTTTTCGGAGACTTGCATTTTAAATTATATCGATTTGGTTTATGATTCTAGCTATCAACTCATAGTCTAAAGTCTAAACACACCGTCTGGGCAGTTCTATGCTGATACTCAAAAAAAAAAAAAAAAGTCATCTAAATCAGCTATTTCCAGCCATTACAGTCATTCAGTGTGATATAATATTGTCTTTTTAGTGTATCTCTCCAAATAATAAATTTAAAAATTCATCAACATAATTACAAAACTATAATAAATACATGTCAATTTCAACTTTTCTCTTTTTACACAATCTTACACGTATTTTGACATAGATATTCGTTATAAATCAAAGGTACCGCAGCACACTCCGGTTCTAGAATAATAATTTTGCCATAAAAGATATTTCCTACGCTTGCGAGTCACACGAATAAATTTGAACGTTCATCTTCGTATCTTTGATAATAAAAAATAAGTATATTAAAATAATTACCTTCTCTGATAACTTAACTTTCTGACACTGGACTCTGAACGTTAGTCGTTGGCTCTGAAGAACCTATAAAAAGTTAAGAAATAAAAAGAACGACAATTTTTGCAAACCGGGATCGATATTCTTTTTTGAAGTTTTGTACTCACCCGCAGTCGACGTGCCGCCGACATTGGCCGCCGCCTGGCTTTGCTGTTGTCCAACGCCGACGGCTACGCTGGCCACCGTTCTTGTGAACATTTCGATTTCCTGTTGGTGCTTCTTCTGCAACGCCTCGAGCTCTTCGTTCTGTCGTTGCAATAGCTGCCTCAACGCAACGCTCGTCTGTTCGTCTAAAGCGGCCGGCGTCGACAACGTAGAAGATCCAATGCTGATCGAGCCCGTGCCGATAGTTCCGGCAAAACCGGAACTGCTCGCCGACGACAGCGAACCCGGGTGCAACGACGGCGTGCCGGAACAAATTATGCCCGACGAAAAAGACGACGGCGTCGCAATTCCGTACGGCGTACTTCCGCTGAGATCGACACACGGCGTGCCGATGCGACTCCCGTCGACAGACGCGACGCCCACCGCGTTCGACGCTGTCTGATCGAACGGTTTCGTTCCTTGTCGATCGACGGAACAAATAATGGCGTTCTGATTCGGAGCCGGCGTCGATATTAAGAGGCTTTGAATATTGGTTACGGCCGGCGATGCATTGACGACGCAGTCTATCGAGTGCGTCCCCGTGATATTCGACGTTCCGATAGTTCCGAGATCAACACGATCAGAACAAGGCGCGCCGATATGGCTTTGAACGGACGTTGTGAGTACATTAAGATTCACGGGAGGCACGGTGAAGACGCATTTCGCAGGACTGATGCCGATATTGAATGACGATGTTTGGCTACCTTCGATACCGAGGTCGCTCTAATGTTTTAATATATAAAAAAAAACAAACAAATAAAGCAAATATTGATTTGAGAACAGAATATTGATTTTATACATGTTAATATTAATCTTTGTTAAAATGCGTGCCGTTAATTCAAAATATGTTTTGTTTCAAATATCTAAGAAGAAAATATTCTTTTCCTAGAATTTTAACCTTTCTATTATGGTCAAAAAAATATTATATTTCACTTATTAGAGACACAATGAAAATTATTACGGAAGCTGAAATGTTAATAAGAAAATTATAATATAATTTTGCAATAAAATAAATGAATAATAAAGAGTTAACATTTTGTAAGCATATAATATGTACAGAAAATACGCTTAAAAAATAAAAAAAAAGTTTATATATTCTTATTCATAGAACTGATTTTTCTAAAATAATTATTATTCTTGGTTTAAAATTAGTCTTTGATAATTTAAAAATATACGATTAATTCATAAAGTAGCATCGCTACACAATTCATGCTTTGTTCACTCTTCCTTTTTGAAGTATTTGTTCAGTAAACAAATCTATATACATAAAATTCTCGTGTCACAATTTTGGCCGCGCTAATCTCCGAAACCACTGAACCGATTTTAATGAAATTTTGTAAATGTGTCCTATTTGGTGCAACTTACGCTATAGGACAGTTTTTATTAAATATATTGTACAAAATTACGGTGTTTCCTCAAAAAAAAGAACTGTTTTAGTACCAAGTAGCGACATCTGTTAGTATTTGCTCAATACTATTAGTTCAGAAGCAAATCTGGTAGAATTTGCTGAAAGCCATCAGTTCAGAGGCCGGGCCGCAAACTTAATACATTTTGCAGAATCATATTTATCGCACCCTGGTGAAACCGGGACAGACCGCTTATGATTATAAAAAAAAGCATTGCAATTCCACTACTATTAGATCATAAATTGTATAATGAGACTATTTTATGAATTTACCTAAAAAAATATATATATCACTATAAAATATACAAAAGCAGCGACAGACATTAACAAGCAAAAGTTTACAAAAAGCGAGCATTTCCTACAGTTGTTAAAAAGCATGCAAAAAAACAGCGTACAAACCATGAGTAGCGAAAGGATAGTAAACAAAAAGGATACCATACCGGTGTGCACAGACATTCAATTTCCACTACCTTGAAATTCAAGAAAACCAGAATTTATATAATGAATTTATTTCAGTTAATTGGTTTATGTGTTTACCAAATTCAGTCGAATTTAATTTTAGTTACACAGCAGATTTTTATGGATATTGGCAGTTCGGTCAAAGTTTGACCGGGTTCGGTGAATGTTTTAAGGTGATTGTTCATCAACTGTTCAATATGACTAGATACGGCACACTAGGCACCGACCTAGTACACCACCACGGAGGGAGAACCGCAAAACGAGAATACTTTTTGACGTGATAACGTCTTATAAATTGATGAAACACCGGCTGCATGCACGAAAAAGTGTCACGTTCCGAAATGTGTCACGTTCCGCCTGACAACTACTAAAATTTAGGTTATGTATTATTAAATATGATATTCGAGCGGAATACGTTATCACGTAAAACTATCGTCCGTAAACCGACTTTACAGACAACCAATTTTTTTCCTAGTTAGGACCGTTTCGGTCATTAGACATCTGATTAAAAATTACATGTTTGCACTTATAGCATTTATGATAACTTCACGAAAAAGTAGATGAAATTCCTTCGGAATCAAATATTACGAAATATAGTGGAACTTTAGAAAGTGAAACAAACATAATATTAAAAAAACGATAGTAATAAAAGAAGAAATCTTGCACTATGAACCAAAACAACAAAAAGAAAAAAAAAACTAGGACACCGTTCACTATAGCTCTGTTTCATGCTCTCTGCGAATGGTAACAGAATCGTCACAGTCATGCGCAGTAGCAAAAACGTGTCTCAAAATCGATACTGCGCATGACTGTGATGCTTCTGTTATCGTTCGCAGAGAGGTTGGAACAGAGTTTATAAAAACCTAGGCCACCAAAAAGTTAAATCCGGCGCTGAATATGACTCCTTATTCACCCGTTCGGCTCTGTATAGCTTCTAAATGTGTGTGTGTGCATACAAAAAGCACTAATTCAGATGAAAAACAGTTTCGGGAATCTATAATTTCTATGAAAAACCTAATTCAAAGTTTGATGGTAATACTTTTAAAATAAACTGGAAGTATTTATCATTCTTCTTATATGAAATTTTTATATATTTGATCTAAAATAAGGTAAAAGTGAAAAAATAGTACAGATTTAACAGAAATTTATATACAACAAAAAAAAAAAAATGTTGAACAAGCGAAACTTTTCAGATTTTTCAACAGACATTTGTAACGAAAAAACTTTTAAATTATTAGACTTCCAGTAATTTTAAATCTCATATCTTACTGTAAAGATATAGGTACTGACAAATATCACGTGTTTTGCTATAATTTTTAGAACAAAAAGTTGTTTTTTTTTTACACAGTAGTGAAATGCCTTTTTCGACCACTGTTTGAAATTTGTCGAGAGCATTTTTTATAATTATTGGTCGCCAAGTGGTTTATTCAATCACAAATGAGGTTCTTATATGGATTTCTCCGGAATCGATTTTTAATTCGTACACATCGTGATGAAACATATATTGTGCACTTCCCTTCATTAAAACGTAGAGAGCGACGCATGTTTCATAACATTGTGCGAATTAACACACTTAAATCGGTACCACAACTTTTTTCCTTCCCGTATTTATATATGATCTGAGTGACAATCACCTCAAACAAATCTTCAAGTTGTCAGTCCGATCCAAACACAACATTATAACCTGCAGACAGACTTGTAAAGTATTTGAGTAAAAGTATTTCAAAATACAAATACTTTTCTAGTATTTTTATTTTAAATCATTTTAAAAAGTATCTTTTACAAGTCTATCCAGAAAAAGTATTCGTATTTGTATTTAAATACTAAATGAAGCAAGAGTATTTTTATTTTAATACTTTTAAAAAAGTATATTTTACAAGTCTGCCTGCAGAATACTCTTAACTGAAACAAAATTCATTTTTTTTTAAGAATCGAAAGAGCTTTCCTCCAAGAAGTCCCACAACCAGAAGAGTAGTAGAAAATGTTCAATAAATAAAAAACGAGTCTTACCCTAGAATATATCCTAGGGATTCTAGCGATATATTGTCGATGAAAATAGGACATTGACTCATCGGTTAAATGCGGTTTTTTTGTTTTCCGAGATGTCGGCACCACTGTATTTCTAACGTTTAGAAATTTTTGTTTTATTTTAATAATCTTTGGTATTATAATTGGCTTTAATTTAATATTAATTGGAAAGCGTTTGACGTATTTATTGCAAAAGTCTCTGCCCCAATTGGACAAGCGTCGTCGATTCAAGTTATTGAAGTGAAAAACTTTTCTGTGCTTAAAATGCGACACGACTATTTTCATTTTCAAATTATTTAAAATTTGTTTTACGTGATAGAAATTGGTGTTTTTGAAATTCAACAGCTTTGTCGACTTCACTCGGCAAAATTGCAACGACGTTATTAGGCGATTTTTCGTTTCATTTTTATTAAAGTGTTTTCTAGTTTGAAGACAAAATGAAAATTTACTAGACGACAACGAACTGTTCCCAAAATTGATATTTTTATCCATCGGCAAAATTTTCTGGCTTAAAAACATGTTCTTCTCATCTGACAGAAAGCTGTTTTTTGCAAAATTTTGGTCTGAAAATGACCGTTGTTGATCAGTCAAAGGCTTGAAATTTAATCGAGTGAAATCTTTCAAAGAAGCGTTTGAATTTGAACGCAAAAACGACGGAGTTTCGATCAAACTTCTGCTTGAGTTTGAATTCCAAGTCGATCGACAGCTGCTGCAGCTCTCCTTCTCTGTCGACATTTTATAATTCTTTAAAGTCCACTCCATAAAATCTTCAGGCATTTTCATTCCGGCATGAATGGTGTGATAATTGTTAAACGAGAAATTTCGCGGAAGGGAACATGTTAAATTTGCCGTCGAGTTAAAATCTTGACACTGCGAAGTTAAGTTTGCGTCAGATTTGAAATTTTGAGGCGTCGTGTTTTGCAGGATTGAAAATTCATCTTTGGAGCGCGACGAGTTTGACTCGATTTTGTTAATCAGATTGTTCAGATCAGTATACGACTTCGAAGTATGTTTCTGCTCGCAGTTTTTGAAAGACAAGTTCGACCAAGATTTTTCCGAAAATGCATTCAACAACGGTTTATTAAACGACGACGAAACGTCGTCCATGTAGAATTGTTTTGATTTCAAAAAATTTGTTTCCGTCGACTGTTTAGTTTCAACTACGTTTTCTCTACTTTGTTCTGCCGGCTTAAATTTGATATTTTTAAAATCTGTATAGAGAGTTTCTTTTGGAAAATCGTTAAATTTAAATTTAGGCTCGGCGCTCGCCAAATAATTAGCGTCCCAATATAAGTTCTGCATAGAAGTATATTTTGATGGCGGTGAAACAAACGATTTGGATTTATTTAAATCGCTCAACGAACAAGAACTCTGCAAATTCTCATACTTCATGTCAAAAATATGCGCGTCACGGTTATTTTCCGAGTTTTGGAAATCCAACGTTTTAAAATCGTGGCAACTGGAACTCAGCCCGCTGTTATAGGCGCTCAATTTATCGCGCAAACGTCTTTTTATTGATTTGTTTAAAATAGCACGCGGATCGTCCGAATCGTATTTCGACGACGAAAGTAAACTTTGCGTCGAAAGTGATTTTTTCCGGCACTTTGGCGTCAATAAATTCATTTTCTCTAAATATATCTGTTCTTCCAGTAAGCTTCTGTCGAAATCAAATTCTCTTTTCGCATTCAAAATGCTGTTATTGAAATCATTTTGAGTTTTTGGAACTGAATCGTTCCGAAGTGGAAAAGTATTTGCGAAATTTAAAACCGGCAGTTCGTTTTTCAAGAAACATTTCATATTCGACGACGTCGATTTGCAACAATCGCAAAAGCATTTGTTTTGGTGACTTTTCTTACACATGTTTTTTTCCAATTTTTCCTGCTTCCAAGACAGTTCGTTTACTTTATTTTCAATATTTCTCAAATCGTCCAACGAATTGAAAGTCTTGTTTTTTTTCCGTCTCTTTTCGGTGCCGAAACACAAATCGGTCATCGAATTGAATTTTTGTTTCGCGCTGGCTTTCAGTTCAGACAATCGCGACAAGCTGCGCTTCTTAAGTTTCTGAGCGTAAGTTCCGCCCGTCCGAGGTTGGAACGCGTTGCGCCCGTCCAAGAAATCACCGCCGCCAAACCGATATTTACTATAGTTACGATTTGGAATCACGCCCGTTTCGCTGTAATTATAAACCGACAACGGAGGGTTTGTTAGATTTGCCAAGTTAATATCGGACGCCGGATAACCTTGCATCGGCGTTTGCATCAGACGAGAGTCGCGTGAAATCGGTAAACTCGATCGGCGATTGTACGACACGCCGAACTGGTCGTCTGGCGGAAAATTGCTTCTCGACTGAAATTTCGCGTCGGCCGGAATGTTATTTCGATTAGTTGAATTTAAAAACGACTTAAAAACATTAGGATCATTCTGCAACGGCATTTGTTGTTGACCTAAGTTCGGTACACCGAATCTCAGATCGTTTCCCAAAGAGTTCTGACTGCTGCCTAAACTGGAAGGAGTGAAGTTGCTCGCTTGACTACTGCCGTAAATATACGGGGCGCTGAATTTCATGTGGTCATTATATAAACGAGGATCGCTAGAACTGAGATTAAATTTTGAAAGTTCGGCCAGATAGTGCTGATCTGGCAACGCCGCAAATGTATTTCGTCTTTCCCAATTGTACACGGGCAGTTCTTGAGAAAAAGTCATCGGGAAATGCATGTTTGTATTTCTGTTTTGGAATGCATTATAGGATTGGTATCCCAAATTGGTGTTGCTTTGGTTCAAACTCGAATAGGGAACGTTTGTTGTGTGACCGTTTTGTTGCAGCAGGACATTTGCAGGAATATTAGCCGATATTGCTTGCAATAAATTTTGCAGATATAAAATTTGATTTGTTAAATTTATGTTGGTTTGATCTTTGTCCGCAACGCTCGGTTGCGTTTCCGAAGTGGTATTTCGATGATTTAAGTCCGACGCTTGATTTGAAGCATCGCCTATATTCAACTGTTGTTTAAATTCGTTAACGTTTTTCGGCGTTTGAGTGCCTTGGTCTCCGACAATTGGAATCTCTTTGTTTTCGCTATACTGAAAGTCCGGAGGGTTTATGACAATCGTCGGAGAAGTTTGCAGCGAGGGTGTCTGTTTTGAAATGGTTTCAGATAATGCGGTCTTATTTGGCGCATTTTGTTCGGTTAAATTGAATTTTGCATTTCTTTCGACGACGGACTGATTTCTAACGGTATTGCGTTTAGCGTTGACGCTTGCATTTCTTTTCGGAAAAATCTGATCTATTTGTTGAACAATATCAACGTAGGAGAGGCTCTTTTGATTTAAGTTTTTATTTGGCGTCGTTTGTCGAAAGTTCGACGATATGTTGACTTGAGACATGCTTCGTTCGCGATTATTTGCAACGAATCGAGCGGCGACACTTGTTTTACGTATTTTATTGAGTGGTTTGTGTTTATCGGGTTGGAACGTATTTTTGTTAGTGTTAAAATTTAATATAGCATTGCTCTGGAGTAATAATGAATCAGTGGTGCCACAACGCGGTAAAGAACAACCGGCCGTCGATGCAGGAGTGGTAGCAGTGGTCTAACCCAAAAGAAAGAAAAACACCCAAAAAAATATAGTAACTGATAACAAAAAAAAAAAAAAAAAAACTAAATTAAAATATTTTCAATTTTCGTGTGAAAATCGAAAAACATAAATAAAAAAAAATGTAATTATGTACATTATAGACATATTGCCAGTGAAAATAAAAAGTGAAACATACAACTGCCCTCAGCAAAATATCGAAATTTTGACAACGCTCTACTATATTCATTATTGAGAAAATAATGAAAAAATAACAATACAGCCAAAAATCATGCATTTTACACAAAAACTTACTCGAAATATCAAATTTATTAAATAACAATACCGGGCAAAAATAAAAACACTGGTGCAAAACAGAATTGGTAGGTCGATTACAGTTCAAAACTACCGAATCAGCATTTCTCAAACTGTTCTTTGCAAGTCGACCGACAATGAGTACTAAAAAAATTTAAAATAAGAAAATCGAAAACAATCAAAAGATCAATGCTCGTGTGTCCATCGTAGAACATTTTAAAGTTCGAGAAATGCCAAAATTACATCCACATAATACAAAGTAAAAGTTTACCATTTTGAACTGAAAATTCCTACAAATAATATATTGTTAGTTACAACAATAAACTAAAAAAATAAAATAAGACTAGACGAAAACGTAACAAAACAAATACTATCGATAATAAAAACTCACCGTATAGTCGCTGCTGCCGGCTTCCACATTGACGACTGTATCGGAAACGATGGGTTTCGGCGCCGAATCATGCACCGGAGGCAGGTTTGCAACTGCAATACAAATACAATCCAATAAATCGATCGCTGAACGCGTTTAAACAGTTCGATAATATAAGTACAGAAAAATATTGTGAATATTCATTATACTAAATACGGATGTTCAAAAAAACCCTTAAACAGCGTGCAAAATGCGAATAACTGTAAAAAAAAAACAGAGAAAAAATAGGAACAGGCACGTGATACAATAATTTATAATACAATGACATGACTTGACTCGAGGCAGTTTAGCGTACAATACGAGATCTGTTGGAATTATAATGATCTAATACTTTTACTTATGACCTACTTGTCTTTGCATCGTTCAGAATCAGTTTAACCGTACACACTTTTGAAAATCCGTTCACAAATTAAACTCCCGCTTGCATTTGAATTCAATTATCGATTAGATCGCAGCCCCGACTATTTAAACTCGACATTCATTGCGAAAAAATTCGACGGAAATTGCAAATGAAACACTGCAGTGAAAACAAAATCGAAACAAATGACAATTGTTGTCAACTTGAACGCGAAGA
The DNA here is from genome assembly GCA_963575645.1 of Xanthostigma xanthostigma. Lineage (NCBI taxonomy): Eukaryota > Metazoa > Arthropoda > Insecta > Raphidioptera > Raphidiidae > Xanthostigma > Xanthostigma xanthostigma. Next base: position 24,369,237 of record OY754473.1, on the reverse strand, counting down.
TTCACAAGAAATAAAACATTTGTAAAATGAACTTGAAACAATTAAAATATTTGCATTGATCTCTGGCGAGATTACGCAGGTGGGCTTATATAGTGTGTTCGCAAATTAACGGCTCAACTTTGTATAATTTACTTTACTAAAAATATTTGAATAATTACGCCAGCCACGATCACGTCAACTCAGTGGAGAGACTGGATCGTGTGACGGTGCTCGAAAGAAAATGTGCGCCGGCTCACAAAACATCGACTTAAAAGACAGAAATTTGAGGCCATTTTAGAGATATGGTGAAATTTGATATTTTTTTTTTAATCCACTAAAAAAAAAATGTTGCCATCACGTGTTTAGCGACGTACTGTATATAAGCAGTTAAATAAGGTCAACGCGTGGAATCAACATTGAAGTAACATTAACAATACGCTGGATTTGTGATTTATAAGTTTTCAAGTATTTTTCAATGACAATGAATTAATTTTTCAAGGTATAAGGAATGATATATTTTACAACACAAATAAGTTATGATGAGGCGATTCTCAGTAATATATTATCACTAGTAGCTGCTACCCGCGGCTCCGCACGCGACTGAGATGAAACACGACTGCGACAACAGTAGTGGAGCCTTCGGCTCCATCGCAATTACAATACCACTTTAAAACTAGATGTTACACGCTTTGACTTTTTTCAGAAAACTTAATATAAATTAGATGTGAATTTTGTAATCATCTCCTATTTTACCTCCTTGAGGGATGATTTTACAAAAACGCGGAAACACGTAATTCTTAATTTCTTATCAAAAGCCTAAATATGAATTTTCATATCTCTACCTTGAGAAATGATGGGTTCTCCACACAAACATTTATCCCCTATTTCACCCCCTTCAGAGATTTTTTTTAGACTATGTCTTTCCTCAGGATGCAATCTATCTCCTTGCCAAATTTTATCAAAGTCAGTTCAGCGGTTTAGGCGTGAAATGGTAACAGACAGATAGACAGAGTCATTTTCGCATTTATAATATTAGTATGGATCTTGTGAAACCAGCAAACATTTTACCAAAACATTTCTGACGAAGATTTTAAAATCCTTTTAAAGGTGACCATTTTATTGAATTTCAAATTATAGTATGTTAAAATATGCCATCAATTCCTGTTAAATCGCAGAAATTAACTCTTTAACTTGAATTTTCAGATTTTTCGCGCGAAAAGCATTATTTATTGAAAATAAACGCAATTTTCGTTTACTGACCATTCATTTTTGCACGAGTAGGTTTTAAAAATATTAATATTTTGTAAAAAATATTAATATTTTGTCAAAAATATTAATATTTTGCCAAAAATATTCTACAAGTTTGCGAAAATTATTTGATTATCATTAGATATCACATTTGATAAAAACTTGACAGAAATTAACAGAAAACAAAAAATTTTAGCAAACTTTGATACTTTTGCCAGTTATAAAAAATATAAATGGATTTTATTTAATTGGTAGCACGGTCTATGTTGCATTTTATGTGGAACGATTTTCTGTAATGCATTAATGACTTCCATCGCCACCATATCAAATGAAATTCACTGCATAAATTAGTGTTGAAAAAAAAGGTGCGTTTATACACACGTTTGAAGTTATACTTCTTTGGCGTGATTAAAAACTAATTTTCAATTTGCATGCAAATAATTCTTTGACATAAAATAATAAAAGGACTGGAGTGAGATTAGCTATAAGACGCTACGCGCATGCGAACATGGTCGCCACCTCTGATCTGCTGGTAGCCTTTTTCTGCGAGCAACTTCATCCTGTTAATTTTGATGTTACAGTGTGCGCGCGCATCGTAAAAATTTACACTCAACATTTTTTCATAACGCGTCAAAAAATATAACTTAAAAAAAAAAAAAATGATTTAAAAAGTACTTACATTGTATCGTGTTGTCCACGCCTCTAACTTCTTGGGAAGGATTCGAATGTGTGATGATGCTGAATCTTCCTTTCCGTATTTCGAGATTCGCAGTCAGTTTGGGTTCAGGTTTCAGCTGACTCAAATTGTTCTCAGAATTGGCGTGGTGTATTTTTTGATGTTCCTGCTGATCAGTCGATACGATTGATTGAGGCTTCTCATTTGTTTCTATCTGTTGACCGAACGGCTGCGGCATCTGTTGGTTCATTTGTCTATACGTTTCGGCTTGCTGTTGAGCGGTCGGATATAGTGGCGGCTGAGTGTAATTTTGTTGATGTTGGGTCTCGGTTACATCGGCATAGACTTGTTGATTTACAATCTGAACAAACTGTTGACTTTGATACACTTGTTGATCGGACATATTAGCATCGAACGGTTGAGGCATTGTTTCGGCGTTTACTGACTGTACGTATACTTGTTGATCTACTCGTTTATCTAGATACTGATCCGACTGATAGTATTGTTGCTGATTCTCAACGACGACTGTTTGTTGATCCGCCGGTTTCTGCACGTTTTCTTGAGACATATACACCTGCTGCTCTAAAACCACTGGTTTTTGAGCAATGTAACTCTGATCGACATTTTTCGACGCATAAAACTGATCGTAGCCCGTCCCCAATTCTTGATTTTCAGATATAGAATGCTGTATTATTCTCTGGTGTTGATCCGCCGACGCGTGCGCTTGACTTGCCGAATCGTTCAACTGTTGATTTTCAGAAGTGGAATGCGACAGCTTCGTACCGGGTACGTTCAACGTCGCGCCGTGCTGAGCGGCGATCTCTTGGTGGTTTTGAGAAACGATCAGCTGAGAAGGGTCCGGTTCATTCACAACGCTTACCTTGAATCGCGATATTCTGCGTTCCATTTTCGGCACAGGCGCATTTAAAGCGGTCGCCGGCATCGTTACGCTTTCGCTTATCGGAGTCGATGTGCTCTTGTCGAATTCGTTCGCGAATATGTAAGGCGGATTTACTTGCTGCAAAATTAAATATATCCTAACGTCAATGAAATAAGGTGATAGGTGCGCTGTAGAAACTAAATGAAAATCGCCAATTAGGTTTTTGAAAAAAAAAAAATAATTATCGATTTTTTTATTGTATTTTAAAACTTTATTATAAATAATATTGATAATCGATGCGAAAAACTTTCAAAAAACTTTTTTTAAATTAATTATAAGCAATTTAAAATTGATAAAATATTTAAAAAAATCACGTGACTGCAAACGCACTAAAATTGTTTTTGACAATTGTGACGTCATATTATTAAAATGTATATACGCAGTATACTATCAATGGCTTCTACATGTGTATTGACTAAAACTATCATAAATTTAGTATAAAAAAATATTGTTGACAAGCACGATAACATTTAAGATTCGACATTTTTGATAAATTTCTTAATATATTGACTGTATTCAATCAATGAGAGGTTAAAAGTGTTAAAACACTGTGTCAATTGCATGTGATGATAATAGAAATTACCATTATGACGTCACATTATGTTCGGGAAATGTCGGCGCGTTCTCGGAACTGGGTACAAAAATGTATTTTTAATTTGATATAACTTTTGAATTATAACGACAATAAAAAAAAGAAAAATAGTTTTGTTATAAAACTTATATACGATCTTTCCATTTATGACAAAAAAAAATTTCATTCAAAAGCCCAATTGACTCGAAAACAAAATTTATACACGTACACGCGCTCAGTGTTTACTCCGAGACTTAGAGTGTATTTCATGAACATTTTTGGTAAAAAAAGGGATCCGTGTTTATTTCTCAATTTCTACACTCCTAAATTTCTCAGATGCATTTCATGAGCTCTATGGCCATTCAAGTATTACGTAAGCAGAATTGTAGTAATTTTTGACCACCCCTCCCCCTTGTCGGTGTTTACATAAACATCGGTATATATATTTTTAAATCTGTTCAAGTTTTCAAGTAAGTGTTGTCAGTGTGGATGTTGCTCTTCGGTTTCATTAGACACTAAAAATCTTTTTTTTTTTTAAATGTAACCTCTTTCACAAAAGTGTTATTAAATAAGGTAAAATAACTTTTTGAGGTCGGCACCAATTTCATATACAGTGAACCCCCGGTAATCCGACAAACATTTTGCAGGGCAGTGTCGGACTATCGAATTTGTCGGATTATAGAGTACTGCCTACTCTGAAGTACAAATCATACTTCATTATGTATGTCAAATTTAGTAAATTACACAACACAATGGAGAGCTTACGTTTTATTATAAAATGAATGTCATTAATGCTATAGAATAACCTACGCGTCGAGCACAATAGTGGTGGTGCGTACAAGTTATAACTTGTTCAATCATGCATTAGCGAAGATTGTCAAAAAAATATTCAATAATAAATAATAGACCATGTCGGATTACAGGGGGTGCCGGATTAGACAGGGGCCAGATTACCGGGGATCCACTGTATACTTAAGTAGGTACTAGATCCCCCCGTCTCCCATGTCATCAAAAATAAGCTAAGCAAAGACCCCCTCCCTCCCTTTGGTGCTTACGTAATACTTGAATGGCCCCTTATTACAAAAAAACCAAGATAAAATCGATCATAACGATCAAAACACTCACGGGAGATAAAATGTCTGCACTATTTGTTCCGCTATTCTGTGACGAATCTATAAGATGCAACTGAAATAAAAAACGAAAAGAAATTAATTTTACTGCACTGGTACGCCTATCCTTAACGAATCGAATGGCGGTCAAAATTAATTTAAAGACAACTTACACGAAGCGAGCCCGTAACCAGGGACGACAATTCGCTTCCGACGGTGGATTCGTTGCTTGACGTAGTCGTGAATAAATTATCGGTCGTCGTCGATGACAAAGTAGTTACCGATGAGACATCGCTGCTGCTGCAATCGTCTAATCTGCTCAAAGGAGACGGGAAATTGCCGAGAGGCGTCGCGGTTCCCTGAAGAACGAAAAGCAACACTGGTTAATGATCGCGCTTTATGGACATAAAAAGCTATGAAGACCTTACCGGCAATGAACTAGATTCCCTTACAAGTTCTTTCAGTTTGTTTTGCAACGTTGACATTTTACTGTAAAACAAAACAATCGTCACTAAAACATTTACGAATCATAAAAAACAAAAAAGCATCGCATGTTTTTTATTTTAGAAAACAATTTGCATTTCAATAAAGAAAATATATCAAGATGTAACAAAAATGATTCTTTAAAAATCGGCGATCGGCTTCCATGTGAAGAAGCATAAAAAAATGAATAAATAAAAAACAAATACCTAGGTTCCAGCGGTGTCTGATGGCTCAGCTTTCTTGAAACAAGCGCGTCATGTTCGGACGTATTCGGATGTACAGTGTTTTCCGGCGTATTGCTGTAACTACTGTTCATCGTCGACAGAGCGGTGGAGTCCAACATCAGCTCGCAGCTTGTCCGCCGCGACAAACTCAGCTTGCTTGAACTCTGCTGATCCGTAAAAGACGATGAATCGTCGATTCCGGAAGGCGGTTCGTCCTAAAATTTTTGCAAATTTATTTATGACATTTCACTTAATGAAATACCGTTGACTATTAAGAGTTACGTAATCTTAAATCTTGAATAGTAAATCGGAAGTCGATTGTCACATCGAGTTGTAGTTATATTATAAAAAAAAGAAACAAATGAATAAATCTAAAACTAAAATTCAAGTACTCACCTCATTTTGATACTGCTGCGCGAATATTTGATTGCTAACTGGAATTCCTTCCGGAATCTGAGGCAGCTGCGGCTGCGCAGACGCATGCGTAGTGTAAGCCTGTTGTTGTTGTTGATTTATGACGAACTGGTGCTGAGACACGTCATAGCTCGCCGCGTCAGAATGCTGTATGTAATGAGGAACGGACTGAGCCGCCGCCACCGTCTGCTGCATGGCCTCAACGTTCGTTTGTAACTGTTCCGAAGGGGCGATGTTCGTCTGTTGTGCCGGAACGAAGTCTTGTTGATTCGAGACGTTCGACTGTTGCTGGACAACGACCGTTCGTTGTGACGAAACAAAATCCTGTTGGTGATAGACGTTGGTCTGGTCGGTTTCGAACTGAGTTCTCTGCTGTACCTGATTGACGCCCGCGTCCGATATTTTCCGTTCGGCCGATTCGACGTTAGTCGGGGTTTGACCCGCGTCCCCGGCCGACAGTTCCTTCCCGTTGTATTTTACGCTGACGTGAGTTATGTTTTCCAGTCCGATCTTCAAGCGTTCCAAAGTGTCTATCAATTCCGGTCCGCACACGGGCTGTGACGTCGATGATTCCGACGTAGTTTCTTTCTGTTTATCGACAATCACTTGTATATTGTCGGATATTGGAATTTGCTGATCGTTATTCAATATCAACACGGCCGGCTGATTGATCTGAGTCTCCTGTCTATTTAGTTGATCGTTTATAATTAACAGGGTTGGTTGCGCATTTTCATTTGTGGAATTTTGAATTCCAGAAGATAAAGTCGACGCGTTTTCGATTGCGGACATTGTCGGCAAATTGCCGATATTTGCCGACGACACACTTTCGACTATTAAATCCGGATTGGTCATAATTAAGTTTATTTTTGTCGGAGCGATGGTGCCGCTGCTTAAAACTATACTCGTGGCCGAATCGGTGGACGTTTGTATTACCAAATTGGCGGAACCCAAATCGGCAACATTTTCACCCGGTAAATTGGCACTGACCGTCACCGGCAATGTCAGAACTGGCGTCGTCTGATTGTGGTCTTCGATGTTTTCTTTTATTATGTTTGTCATTTTTGCTTCGTCTATGTTTATTTGAAGTTTGGACACGTCGTCGCTCGGCATTCTATGAGAGATCACAGGCGCCGGGTCGGACTTCAGAGTACTTTCCGGGATGTCGAGCTTATCTAAAACGGGACTCACGAGAAACCGAGATATTTTCCTCTGAGGTACTTTGAGCGTTGGCGACGACTGTGGTGGCGGTTCGGTTATCGGTTTCGCATCGTCGACAACCGAATCGCCTTTACCGATTTCCTGTTTTTTAATCGGACTTTTGACTACTGCTGCGTACGTCTGAGGTGTTTGGACGATATTTTCTGCATTAGTATTCGAATCTCCGATTATTACCGAATTCTGAACCGTTTCGTTGAGCTTTTGCGCCACATTTTCAGGCAAATCAACAATTTTCTTCGTAATAGTTTCTTCGATCGTATCTTTGATTTCCGTCGTGATGACTATTTGCTTGTCGACTCTTTCTCTGCCCTCGGTCTGATCGGTCGACGTCTCTTTTGAAACAATGTCTGTCAGTGAAACGACATTCTGCGAGTCGACTGCCATCTGTACAGTTTCGACTGAACTCTGCAATAACTGTTGCAGGCTCAAACCACTTTCTACGGTGTGTGTGAAGTCGCTCGGCGCGATGCTCGACGCCACCTTGCTGTTTTGGTCGACCAAAGTCGGCTCTAAATTCGAAGCGAGCACGTTCGTATCTGCGCCGGAGTCGACGCGCGCGACGAACGACCTTTCAATGCTGGCTTCGATGCTTTCGGGAGTCATCATTCCGAGAGCGTGAACGACGGTGTGATCAGGAGTGTAGTCGCTCGCCGTGCTCGTCTTGCGAGACACGTTTTCACTGTTCGATACGCTATCATTGTCGCAGCTGTCGTCGGCCAACACGAGGCTCCGCATTATTGCGCTGCTCCAATTTACCTGTTCGTTGGGGTCGAATTTTTTCGATAAAATCGTCGGTGTATCGTCTCGCTATAAATAAATCAGAACGAAATATTATCTGTCATCAATTATCTAACAGCATAATTTTTTTATATGGTGACAAACTGTTAGCACACTAATAACAAATTACAAGATCGGAAGTTCAGCTATTGGTCAAAGACAAGAATCAGGACAAACCAACATTAAAAAAAAACTCTCGGAAGTGCCGCTGCTTTCTTTTATACAATACTAGCGGCCCGTCCCGGTTTCAACAGGGTGCAAAACTGTTCTGGAAATATTATATTAACCTTCCCATTCATTGTTTTGATGTATCTCTAAAGATTTGATTAGCGTTAGCCATGTACGAAAAGTTTCGTTTTTTTTTGACACAGAACCGTCATAGTTCAGAAATTTTAAATAAAATATTTACAAATTATATACAGAAACCTCCCTTATTTCTATTAATGAAAACCGTATGAAAATCCATTTGGTAGTTTTTGAGTTTATCGCGTTCAGACAGACAGACAGACGCAGAAATTAGCATTGGGAAAAAATACTTGGATCAGAGTTAGCCATGACTGCATTAATTGTTATTTCTATTGAATTATCGTGGTAATCTTGAGGATTTCTATTTTGATTTATTTTTATTTTACTTGGCTTTTTTAATAATAAAAAACTCTTATAAATCATTATTTTAATTTTTTTGTACAAAAATAAAACTCCATCTGTTTGGAAACATTTCATTCAAAAATTGTCTGACTGGTATGACGTATGCGCGTTGGTAAATCAGTGACCCAATGTCTTTAGGTTCAACACGAATAGGCGGAGATATTTGATTTGATTTTTGGGAATTTAATGTCCCATTAATAAAAAAAGTCCAATTATGTTGTAATCATTTGAATATTTTCTTCGGTAGTATACACATTTATTATGAAAAAGAATTATCTGTCAAATTGAAAAACAAATTTCAATGCTCACTCTGATCCAGTCATTTTTTTTCCCAATGTTAATTTCCCTATGTGCACCTTACGTTTTTATGTTCAGAATAGTTATCAGACAATCTGCATAAAATGAAATAAATAATATGTTCAGTTACAAATTAACAGTACATAAATACTTTGTTAACGATTTGTTGTTAAAGCTCTCGTTTGAACGTTAACAAAATACAACAAAATGTAACATTATCATATAAAAAGGTTGGATTTTCGAGGACACCGAAAACGACATCCAGCGTTTAATATCGTTTCTCAACTAATCAGGATTATATTCACTCATTTAGTCTCAATTAGTTTTAATAGGCCCCTGATAATTTCATAGTTAGATACATAATCTATAGATCCGGACGCTAATGACCTTTGATGTCTGATCGTCTATAAATAACTATATATATAAAAAAAAAATGGTTGGAACATTTGATTGACACATACACTTACTGATCTGTGACGCCTATGAGACTTGTACGAAGATCGGAGAGAAGACTGCCGAGTGAGGGAAGCATGACGGACCTGCGATCGAGTTTGGAGATAAAAAAGAAAGGGAACAATGCAGGGAAAAAAATTCATTAGAGAACGGTCGGACAACAATCCATGTAAGCATGAGAGAAAAATAGAACAAAACATATTTTAGATTAACCGACACACACCGGTCAAGCAAAATCAACGAGACTCGAAACAGCTGTTAAAAACAAATTGTTACCTTGTGAAATTTTTTAATATACATATTTCACTGTGAAATTTATCCGGCAATAGTAATTATAACAGAATTCGTCGATTTCACTTGACTCAAAGTTGTTAATGCTTTTACTAATATTTTCACGACGAAAGGTTCCGAGAGCCAAAACATACCTTCGTTTCAGCCAGTCCGTCTCTGAATCGGGTTCTCCGCTGACCCGACGGCGAATCGTCTCTTGGAAAAGTAATACCGTCCGAAGCAACTCCAAGAATAGGCGCGCTCGCAGCCGTCAACAGTATGGGGATCTTTCCAGGATTGATCTGCAGCTGTCTCACTATTTCGTTTATATATCCGATAAATATATCGCTCTGGTGTGGCGGTAAAAGGTTTTCAACGATCTGCGAAATGACAATGTTAAATATTATAAATTTTATATTGTTTTACTTTTTAAAAAATAAAAGCAGAAATTTTTCGATCATTATTATAACTATTATGAATCTATACCAATATATAAAGCTGAAGAGTTTGTTTGTTTGTTTGAACGCGCTAATCTCAGGAACTACTGGTTCAAATTGAAAAAAATTTTTTTTTGTTGGATAGCTCATTTATCGAGGAAGGCTATAGGCTACATAAAATCAGGCTACGACCATTAGGAGCGGAGCATTAATGAAAAATGTTCCAAATGTATCTAAAAAATAAGCTTCTATTCAGGTGAAATGCACTAACTAAGTATACTCGTATTAGCGATGTAAGAATACAACGCCGGCTAGCGCAATCGGTAGAGCACAAGACTGTCAATTCCAGGGTCGTGGGTTCGAGCCCTACGTTGGGCGAACACATTTTTATTTTTTTTTTTATTTTCAACATTGCTTTCTTCTAAGGCTTACATTAAAATTTATTTTAATTTTATTTAATTAAAAAAAAAATTATTAGTTAAAAAAAGTATAAATACTGCTTTTTATCGACAAAAAATTTTGAACGGTAACTCTGATCATCATGAAATTTGGACACAACATTCATCTCGGTAAAGTAAGGTGAATGTGTGTACTCATGTTCCTCCCTTCCCCATTCGTTCTTTTACACCCGGGTGAAACCGGACGGGACCGCTAGTGTAAAATAAAGTTGTTTAATCAAAATATGAAAATATTTAATTTCGACGGTATTTCACAAACTGAAAAGCCATCGTCCATCCTACAATGAAACGATCTAACTATAATTTAAATATAGCAAAAAAAAAAACTTACCAGCTTATTGGTTATCTCAAGTGAATTCATATCGTCAACATCAAATTTAAAAGTAACAGTTTTCCTGCTGTCGAGTTGGCATTCCACAACTGAACCGGCTACCGACAAAACGAGTAGCCTCAGTGACTTTTCTGTATTACGTCCTCTGCGTTTAGTCGTCGAACGTTTCATTTTCTTCTCCGACGCTCCAGATCCATCGTTCGGTTGTTGATCGGTGGTCGATGAGCTCGACGACAAATCGACGCCCGCGCTTTCGTAGGCAGTGTCGGCGTACAGCACTTCGACAGACTTGTCCGATACGCTGGACGACATGGACAACGTTTCTAGCTTGTTTTGTTGATCGATGGTTTTCTGTTCGTCGTCGAGCTTCGGCTCAATTTGTACCGGGATGTTTTGAAGAGGTTGCACCTGAATAGTCTGCAGACTGGAAATGTTATGTTCGAGTGAAAATTTTCTAACGCCTTCGATCTGGACCGGCTGCTCAGAAACGCCAGAGTGCCACGACAACTGCTGTTGGTACTGTCGTTCTACTTTCAACTGTTGAGGACCAACATCTTCTGCTAGGTTTGGTTGTGGAATCAGTTGGGACGGCTGTTGCTGCATAAACTGCTGTTGATCTGTCGCTCGCTGAGAACTAATATGAGATTGCTGAGCGTCTTCTTGAGCTGTCGACTGTCGATGATCGACATTCATAGTTTGTTGACTCTGATACTGTTGCATAAACTGTTGTGGCGACACGTCTGACGGTCCAACTGGCTGTTGTTGACTTACTTGATACAGTTGTTGAGGCACATTCTGCTGCATTGCATTGGTTTGTTGATAATATGTTTGCTGCACTTCTTGTTGATACACATTTTGTTGAATCTGTTGGTCCTGAGTTACATTGTGATCAGAAATCACTGTCGGCTGAGAAAATTCATTTTGCTGTTGTGCTGCTTGTTGAGGAAAGTTTTGGGAAGGAGCAACGATCTGTTGACTAATTTGTTCGGAAGGTAAATTTTGTTGAGAAACATTAGACTGGTTAAGTGTCTGTTGAGCAGGAGGATACTGAAGACTCTGTTGGGGAGGGTCAACGTATTGAGGAGCAGATTGATTACCGACACCTTGCTGGGATACATTTTGCTTTGAGAACGATTGCTGAGGAACAGCATTTTGTAATCCACTTTGTTGCGAAGCAGACTGCAAACTTTGTTGAGAAACAAACTGTTGTGTTGTGTTTTGTTGAGAAGTAACCCAATGCTGCACCACATTTTGCTGAGGTACAGTTGACTGCGGTGCGCTTTGCTGTTGCGATACACTTTGTTGGGAAATCGGCTGATGCTGCATGTTCTGGTAAGACATAGTTTGCTGCGGTACACTTTGTAGAGATATCTGTTGTTGCGCACTTTGTTGAGACACATGCGGTTGCATACTTTGTTGAGGTGCATGCTGCAATAGATTTTGTTGAGATGCCTGCTGTGGTATGTTTTGTTGAGAAATTTGCTGTGGTAAACTGTGTTGAGAGACATGCAGCGGCATGTTTTGTTGAGAAACATGTAGTGGCAAACTTTGTTGAGACACCTGTTGTGGTATACTTTGCTGAGACACCTGTTGTGGCATATTTTGCTGTGACAACTGCTGTGGCATACTTTGCTGTGACACCTGTTGTGGTATACTTTGCTGAGACACCTGTTGTGGTATATTTTGCTGAGACACCTGCTGTGGCATAGTTTGCTGCGACAGCTGCTGTTGTGGTACATTTTGCTGTGACAGCTGTTGTGGTATGTTTTGCTGAGACACCTGTTGTGGCATACTTTGCTGTGACAACTGCTGTGGCATACCTTGCTGTGACACCTGTTGTGGTATACTTGGCTGAGACACCTGTTGTGGTATATTTTGCTGAGACACCTGCTGTGGCATATTTTGCTGCGACAGCTGCTGTTGTGGTATGTTTTGCTGAGACACCTGTTGTGGCGTACTTTGATGAGAAACTTGTTGTGGCATACTTTGATGAGAAACTTGTTGCGGCATACTTTGATGAGACACCTGTTGCGGCATAGTTTGCTGAGACACCTGTTGTGGCATACTTTGCTGAGAAACTTGTTGCGGCATAGTTTGCTGAGACACCTGTTGTGGCATACTTTGATGAGAAACTTGTTGCGGCATACTTTGATGAGACACCTGTTGCGGCATAGTTTGCTGAGACACCTGTTGTGGCATACTTTGCTGAGAAACTTGTTGCGGCATAGTTTGCTGAGACACCTGCTGTGGCATACTTTGATGAGAAACTTGTTGTGGCATACTTTGATGAGAAACTTGTTGCGGCATAGTTTGCTGAGACACCTGTTGTGGCATACTTTGCTGAGAAACTTGTTGCGGCATAGTTTGCTGAGACACCTGTTGTGGCATACTTTGCTGAGTAACTAGTTGCGGCACACTTTGCTGTGAAATTTGTTGCGGTTTACTTTGCTGAGAAATTTGTTGCGGCATAGTTTGCTGAGACACCTGTTGTGGTATACTTTGCTGAGAAACTTTTTGCGGTATAGTTGGCTGAGACACCTGCTGAGGTATACTTTGCTGAGAAACTTGTTGCGGCATAGTTTGCTGAGACACCTGTTGTGGCATACTTTGCTGAGAAACTTGTTGCGGCACACTTTGCTGTGAAATTTGTTGCGGCATACTTTGCTGAGAAATTTGTTGCGGCATAGTTTGCTGAGAAACTTGTTGCGGCACACTTTGCTGTGGCATACTTTGCTGAGAAATTTGTTGCGGGATACTTTGTTGAGAAATCTGCTGTGGTATATTGAGTTGCGTCGCAGCTTGTTGCTGATGTATATTTTGTTGAGAAATCGGTTGCGGCTGCGATATACTCTGTTGAGACGCCAGATGTATATTTTGTTGAGATAGAGGATGCTGCTGCGGTATATTTTGTTGAGGAACAGGTTGCTGTATGCTCTGTTGGATAACAGGTGGTTGTATGCTTTGTTGGAGAGCAGGCTGCTGCGGTTGTATATTTTGTTGGGGAACAGGTTGCAGCTGTGGATGATGGGAAACAACAGATGGATGCTGTGAAATACTTTGTTCGGGAACATTGTGTTGTACAAAACTTTGCTGAGACTGATTCTGTTGAGGAATATTTTGATGGTAAGCCAGACCCTGCTGAGAAATATTCTGTGCCGGCAAAGTCGGATGGCCACTAGGCGGTTGTTGAACAATTTGATGAGAAACAATTTGTTGATACGAAGCGTTCGGCTGCGCTACAGTCGTCAACTGTGGGATGTTTGGCTGGGAGTTTTGTTGTTGAAATGCACCGGTCACAGTTTGTTGATGAGCGCCCGTTTGAGGAACTGTTTGCTGTTGATGCGACATCGTCTGTTGAGATATATGTCGATCTTGTACATTTTGTTGATGCACACTTTCTTGGGCACTAGTAAACTGTTGAGAACTTTGTTGACAAGTTACACCTTGTTGCGAATTAACACTCTGTTGAGAATCTATCTGCATAACAGGCTGCTGCTGAGGCATTGATTGTTGAAAAACGTTTTGTTGTTGAGGCATGTTCGACTGAGAAAGTGTTTGTTGTTGAGACATATTCGACTGAGGAAGCGTTTGTTGTTGAAGTGACGGTTGTTGAGAAATAATTTGTTGTTGCGGTAGACTCTGTTGTGATACAGTTTGCTGGAAAGCTGTGTGTTGAGAAGTCGTTTGCTGTGGAGTAAAATATTGTTGTTGTTGTGTTTGAGAAAAATGTTGCGGTTGCTGTTGGTTATATTCGCTGCTCAAACGTCTCGCCAACTGTTCGTGACTTATTTGTTGACTTTCATTGCTCGATTGCCGCGTCAACTGTTGTTGATTGGGTTGAATTTCGTTGCTATGTTGTCTCGTTACAGTTTGATGTTGTGCAATGTTAGTATGCAACTGTTGATTCTGCATGTCAACAGTAGATACCATTGATATACTCCGCTTCTTATCATTTTCGTTCTGATACACGTGTTGACTCGAATCAACTTTTTGTACAGAATGGTCCGTTGAAATCTCACGAGGTTCTGAATGTCTTCTTTCCATATTCTCAAAATTCTGTTGACTCTGATACGGCAATTGTGGCTGACTGACATATTTTTGATCGGTCTGAGGTAAAACTTGCATAGGCTGACACTCAAATTGTTGTTGGTTCAATTTTTGTTGTAGCGACTGCGTCGAGGTTTGCTGATCAGTTATTTGTTCCAAATTTGGTTGCGGTTGAGCTGCTTGTGTTTCTTGAGGCGGCTGACTCAATATTTGCTCAGGTTGTTCGATGATTTTTTGCATTAGATCTTTTTGTTCCTGCATCAAATGCTGTTGCTGTTGCATCAATTTCTCTTGTTGCTGAATCGGCTGGGGTATTTGGCCTTGATTAGCCGAACTATCTTGAGGAGGAATGACCTGAGACTGTACAGCGGCGGTGGCCTGCGCCGTTTGCGGAGCGGCGACGGCAGCAGCAAGAATTTGAGCCTGTTGCGGTTGTTGCAACTGGTGTTGGGAAACTTGAACTGGCGGATGTTGCTGGTGCTCTTGAATTTTCTCATGCAACACCTGTTGATGTGGCACAAACGCTTGCTGGGGAATGTACTGCTGGTCTTGTTGGATATACTGCGGCTCGAACGGTTTCTGTTCCTGTTGAGTCATTTGTTGTTGTTCTTGCTGTTGCATATTCTGAGCGGCATATTGAGCTGCATGCTGATCTTGTGCCGAAAACTGACGCTGGACACTTTGATCTTCTTTCGTTACAAACGATTCTGTAGAAGTATACTGCGCCGGGCTTTGCTCCTGCTGAATTGTATACTGTTGATCCTGCTGAGAAATGTATTGCGGTTGATCTTGCGATGGATACTGCAGCTGTGGTTTTAGTTCCGGCTGAGACAGATATTGCTGTTGGTCCTGTTGCGATACGAACTGTTGCTGCGTTTTGTGTTCCTGTTGGGGAACATACTGAAGTTGATCCTGTTGAGCGGCATAATGAGACTTCTGATCCTGCTGCGGAACATACTGATCTTGTTGTTGAGGAACATACTGTTGTTGTTGTTCTTGAACGTACTGTCGATCGTGCTGAGACACAAACTGGTTTTGCTGTGGATGTTCCTGTTGAGCCACGTATTGAGGTTTTTGTTCTTGAGCAGCCAAATACTGTTGTTCATGGTGCTGTTGCTGATTGATATACTGTTGATGTTGATCTTGTTGACTCATTGTTTGTTGTACGTACTGTTCCTGAGCCAGCGACTGTTGAGATTGTTGTTGAGGCAATGTCTGATGTTGTTGTTGCTGCTGAGGAATGTATTGTTGCTGTTCCTGGTGTTGATAATGTTCTTGTTGTTGTTGCTGCTGCTGCTGCTGCTGAGCCATCTGTTGATGCTGGATATACTGATTTTGTTCTTGAGATTGTTGAATCGTCTGCTGGGACTGTTGTTGCTGAGGGATATTGTAGTGACTCTGTGGATGCTGAGAAACGACAGTTTGCTGAGAAGATTGCTGCGGGGGAATTCCTTGCTGGTCTTGTTGGGTCTGTTGTTGATTTAACATCTGCTGCTGTTGATTGAAAACCTGTTCGACTTTGGGTTGGGGTCGCTGTGCGTCCTGAGGACTCGCGTCGACAATGATCTGGCTTTGTTCCCGAGTAATCTGGGACTGTATTTGTTCTGCTTCTTTTTGTTTTTCCTTTTCTTTTTTCTCTTCTTCAGCTTCCATCCGCTGTATGATATTGTCTTTTTCACGCTTTAATAAGTTAATTTGCGATTTCAATAGACGAGCCAACGTTTTCGTATCTTCTTCCAAAATAAAGCCAGATTTAACCATCTCGGCCGCAACCTCGTCGGCATTATCTTTCTCGACATCAAATTCGAACTGAATCGCTTCGTTTTCCTTATGTTTGTGAGATCGCTTTTTCTGATCAATAATACGCAGTCTCAAATCGACTTTTCTTTCGCCACCGATCAACGACTGCAGCGTAGCTTCTCGCGGCAGTACTAGTTCAACGCGTAACCCTGAATCTTCACCGAAAAATTCATGGTTCAACAACTCTTTAACGCTCGGTCTGTCTTCTTTTTTAAGCTGAATGCAATGCGCTATTACATCCCGCAATTCTGGGTTTTCGACTTTATCAAAACTGGCAGGTTTTATACCGCTGACGACTTTTTTATAAATCTGAGCCGGACCTGTGCATTCCGAGTAGGGGTACTCAGAGGTGCCCATCTCCAGCATGCACATCCCGAACGCGTAAACGTCCACGCTTTCATCGTAATGCTCCTCGTACATTTCCGGTGCCATGAATTCCGGCGTTCCGATAACACTTTTGGCGAAGCTTCGATTCTTCAAAGTAGCTAAGCCGAGGTCACCTATTTTGACACTTCCCGTCGTACCGGTTATGAATATGTTGTCGCATTTCAAATCTCTGTGTATTATTGGAGGCGTACGGGAATGCAGAAAAGCCAAGCCCTTCAATATTTGACGACACCAAGACTTCAGAACTTTCGGATAGATCTTCTTGAAGCGTCTCAAATACCTACAATAACAGACAATTTATGTCCTTTGTCAACAAATAATGAATTCAGACAACTTTCTATAATTGACTGTAATCAAATGTCATTTTTAATTTCCCAATATAAAAAAAAATCAAATATTTTTTTAATCGGGAAGTTATTGTTTTCACCCCGATTTTCGAAAATCGAGTTTTCGTCAGATCTCGACGTTTTGAGGTCCTGGGAAGCTATTCTGACTATTTTGGCGATGATTCCCATAGGACTGTATGTGTGTGTATATGTACACCTCTTATTACCTTTGAACGGAGTGTCCTATTGATACGCGGTTTGCGGCATCTGACGTGACTTTACTGAACTTATATTTCCTGAAAATTTGGAATGATTCGGCCCAATAAATTTTGAAAAATCTCAAAAATACAAATTTCAAAAATTTTTAGTAATTTGTTTTTTTAGAATATTTTCTAAACTACTAAACCGATTCATTCCAAAATCTAATCAGCTCTTCTCCTTAAAAAACTGTGTCGATTTCCGCAAACCGCATCAAAATCGGTTTATTTATTAACGAGATACCGTGAATGAAAAATTCGTAAGTGTTTTTTTAAAATTGCTCTTAAATTCTTATCAAATCGATTTTTTGTAATAAATTACTTTCTTAGGTTAAAAAAAACTGCGTCGTTCGCCGCAAACCGCATCAAAATCGGTTCATTTGTTCAAGAGATATTGTGAACGAAAAATTCGTTAGTGTTTTTGTAAAATTACTCGCAAAATTCTGATCAGATTGATTTTTTAGTAATAAATTACTGTAAGTTAAAAAACTGCGTCGATTGCCGCAAACCGCATCAAAATCGGTTCATTTGTTCCCGAGATATCGTGAACAAAAAATTCGTAAGAAAGTTTTTTTTTTGAGCTCGAAGAGCTAAAAATAAACTTTTTGCAATATTTTATATATTTTTGGGCATTTTGAACTCGAAAATAGCGGGAAGTTTCAGGGATGGCCTGCAGGGTCAACTTCTTTACAATTTTTTTTTTATCATTTAAAGTGAATAAATGAATTATCCTTCTTATTCTTTAACAAGTCAAAACAATATGAATTGTGTATTTAAAAAAAAAATTATATTTATATTTTTAAAACACGCGCCTACTTATCAACAGCGGGTACTAAGTGGGATGAAACAAAAAATGTAATTTCTGTTGGCGAGTATGAGACGAGACCCTCAACTCATATCGAAATTGAAAATCCGTCTTGCACAAAGTATATCGCATGCGTCAGGATAAAACCAGTCTCTCATCAGATGTATCAATAAATGAGCGAGAGTTTTTACAAAAACAAATCAAGTAAACAAAACAAAATCAAAGCATACTCACGTTTTTAATGTACCGGAAAGCATTAGTTCCGTAACCAAAACAATGTTTTTCTTTTTTCCGCACGTCGTTTCCCAGTAATTATAAAATCTTACGATGTTCGGATGCTGAAGTTTCTTTAGCATTTCCGCTTCTTCGCGAAATCGGGCCCTTTCAGCTTTGTTTAATTTTTTATCCTAGAAAGAAAGTACACGTATAAAAAAAAAAATGGAAATATCAACGCAACAAAAGTTGAACACATTTTTCTTACTTGCAGTTCGCACCATGCAACAGCAACCCCCGTCTGAGTGTCCAAACCTCGGAACACAGTCTTAAACGAGCCTCTCCCAATTTCTTCATCGTACTTAAAGAATCTGTTATGACAAAATGCATACATTTTATTAAAAACGCACCGAATAGGTATAAAAAACGAGAGAAAGTAATTATTAACCTTCCGTCTGGCGACTCCGCTATAGGCGCTTCATCTTCTTCTTCGTCTTGTCTTTCCGATTTATCTGGCTCGAATATCGGTCCGTAAACCATAGTTTGTTCCAGGTTTTCGGCAATTTCAGGGTGCTGTTCGCAAATCTCCACGTTTCTATGCAAGATCTCAATATTCTGGTCGGTGATTTCTGCCATTTGCGGATTTTTAAAGGAAGGTATATAATTCTGGTTGAAATGGAAATTCTGATATACTGGAATCAACGCCAACTGGTTATCTTTGTTCTGGATCGGCGTTAAGCTTTCGAGTTCTTGGAATTTCTGTTTCAGTTTTGGATCTAAAATCGGCGACTTACTCGTCGAGGGCCTGACTCGGAATTCTTTGTCGAAGACTATTTGTTCAACTTTGTGTTGCAAACTGTTCAGAATGGCCTCGACGATTTTTACAGGTTCGGATTTCATACTTTCCGTTTCTTCTTCTTCTTCAACATCGCTATCTTCGTCCAGATTTTCATTGTCCTTGGATTCTAAATCAGAGCTCGGCGATTTAATTTCAGCAGTTCCAGCGCTCTCGTTGTCGCGGGAAAAATACACAGTTAAATTTTTCTTTGCCTCGGCACCCGATCGTTTTATAAACGAAATGGTGGTATTTTTCTCTGTCATCTTTAAGACTGATTTTCGCGACGTAATATCATCTGATTTATGTCGGAATTTACTGAAAAACGATTTCTTTTCCATTTTTGGAGATTCCGACATGGATTTCTCCAAACGTATGTCGGGTTTATCGGTGCGCGGTAATTTTTCCGGCGAATTCTTACGCGAACCCTCGGATGATCCTCCGCGAGACAGTCCCCCTTTCTCGGGAGAAGACTTCTTTGGTGATTTTTTAGGTGAAGAACTCTGACTTGAAAATTTGGTCGTACGCTTTTCGGGCGAGCTTCGCGGACTCTCGACCGTCATTTTCGAACTTCGGCGTTCCAGAGAGTTCTGTCGAGACGCAGTAGTTTCGCGGGAATTTTGCGGTGAAATGTTTTTCCTGGACGGCGACGCCTCTTTGCTTCTCATTTCTAAAGAAATGCTATAAGTTTTCCTTCTCTGACATTTGGTCAGACGTTCGTTATCATCGAGGTGAGACAATTCGCTGTCAGGTTTCGGAGACGATGCGGCGGCATATTGAGATTCTAAAATCTCTTCGCTGCTGTTTGCGTTTGCCTCAAATATTTGTTTTTTTCTGGTAAAAATCTTATTTTGTTTGAATGACTCGTTCTCCTCGTACACTTTCCCATTTTTGTAAAAACTCGTAGATGACTCGGAGCTTTCCAACACAATACTGTGAGCGCGCTCTATAATACGATTTACAAAGCTATTTAATTCTTTTTCGATGTCTTTAACGTCTTTCCCGCATTTTTTATGGTACAATTTCTTAATCACATTTAATCTCTCTTTGCCGTTAAACTGTTTAGAGTCCGAACTAGCACTCGCCGACGGTTGATTTTCACTAAAACTATGACTGCCGGCACTGTGCCCCCACTCTTCGTCGGCACCGTAGTCGCCGCGTTTCTGTTGAAAAACTTGTTTCGGCACACTGCTGCTCCTGACCGGTCTGCCGATGTCGCTCACTTTCTGAGCGCCTGAGTTTTTCTGTTTCGAAACGGTCTTCGAGCGCGCCGCTTTCTCTTCGCTCGTCTGCAACTGCTCGTATGAATCAGCGTGGCAGGTCGACGGCGAAGGTAGACTGGCGACACTCCGCTTGCTGGCCGCACCGCGACGTGGCTCCACAATGATGTTCTGTATTTGGGCGTAATTTTGTATTCTGCTCGAACTTCCACCGCGCGACGCCGGATCCTCAGTCAGGGACTCGGGTGATTCCCATTCAGCCACCGTAAAGTAATCGTTCGAACCCTTCGTTTTAGCTTTTTCGTATATCGTCACAAGCAAGGTGTCCTCCGGGGACGTTTCCGGTTTCGAAGAAGACTGAGAACATTAAATTTTCAAATAATTAACGGTTCAAAATCCAGCTTTCAATTTGTATCGCTTGATATTACAATACTTACAGAGGAGGACGCGTCGCTGTCTATCTGCTTTTGAGTTGGTTTTCTTTTACCCGTCGTCGGTGTGACGGTCTGCCGGGACGGTCTGGCCGCTCGTTCGGGACTCGTCTTGGCCGAGCCGCTGCGTGAACGTTGGCCGCCCACCGACTGGCAGGGAGAGCTGTCATGTCGCTCCGGCGTAACGTCTGACGTACAACTCTCTGCCTTGTGCACCTTGCATCGCGACTTCTGCGGTGAAATTTTTACGGTTGATATCTGCGAAAAATTCATCGGTCAACAAACAAAGCACGCAGAGTGAAACCGATTGCAAGAAGCGAGGATGAAAGCAAATTTTTCGAGCAACAAAAATGCCGATTCTGTCATCGTCAGCAAAGTAGAGATAATTTAGTACGCAGTTTTTGGGACTGATTTACTGTCGTCAATATTCTCAAATCAGATTCCGAGAAATGAGTCGGGATTTACCTAATTGGTTTATTTAACCGGACACTTACAACTCTATCCGGACTCCCGAGGCTTGAACTGACAGCCCCCGTGTTCTTGTTTGTGTTCTGTTGTGACTGATAAATGTGAGGTGCCGATACGATCTGCGGCTGACCGGCGACAACTATGCCGCCGCCACTGCCGCCGATATGCTGCTGGTGCAACGACAGCACTGTGTCGGATGCCGTGCCGACAACAGTTGTTCCGCTGCCATTTGCGTTTGCGCCCAGTTCTATGTTTGCGCCTCTCTGCGTTCTACCGGTTCCTCCTCCTCCGCCACCGCTCTCTACTCTACTGCTTACTGTGTTTACACTGCTGCTGCTCGACGCGCTCGTTGCATTGACGCGCTGCTGTCGATTGAGCACTCGTGAACACGTGCTAGCTACGCTTTGAGCGAACGAAGATCTCGACTGTTGCTGGTAGTGCTTGTTGCTTTCGTTTCTGAAATCAACAAACAACAACTATTCACACATCGTTGTCTCTTCTTTTAATAATGTCTAATTGCAATTCAAATATGGCAAAGCTTAAATTTTAACCCGTTCTACAGGCGATGAGGGGAGAACGCTTGGTTGCGGTCTAGTATCTGGCTGCACGATTTGAGGGGTGGACAGGGGTGTAGAAGCATCCCCTTAAATTGTGGAGGTGCGGAAATCTCTATTCACCCCGGAATTACAATTCGCATACCCGTTTATCGTTCACCCCAGAATTGTTTTTTTAAAAACTACACATTTGCCCCTTCCCGTTTCACTGTGAGACAATTCCCATACCCCTTTTTGGAACACACTCATATTCACTGTGCACATAACCACAATATGTGACATTAGGCCTACCTATTACATCGTTACGTTGAAAAGTTTATTTATTTATTTGCAAAATATAGACATTTCCGCACCTCCACAATTTAAGAGGATGCTTCTACAACCCGTTTCTATCCTCTACACCCCTTTCCACCCGTCAAATCGTGCAGCCAGATACTAGACCAGAGCCGAACGCTTTGTTGCTCATGTGCATGTTCAAATCTTTAACCGTGTATATAAAAAAAAGATAAAACAAAGAAACGATGCAAATTGTATACGTACCTTTCTTTTGTTTTTATTTTTTCCGTTTTCTTTTTTTCTCGAGGGCAAATCTGTCCCGTTTTTAATCTGGGAGCAAACTCGGCGCCTTTACTGACGAGCTGCAATCTCCGATTGCCGTGTCTTACATCTGAGGAGCCTTTCGTCGTCGGTGTTGGCCGTAGACTCGAACGCAGGTGATTTTCATGCTTGGAATTATTCGCGACAATCAAATCTGTCGTTCCGGTCCCGGCGTCGGCGTTAGCACCGGTCGTCCGTTCTTGATCTAGTGTTAAATTCGATACAAATGTTGGATAACGGCTCGTTATTAAATAGCGCTCGTCGAGCGATGTTGTTTTTCTGTGCTGTTTTACGAGTGTCCGCGTTTCTTCCGAATCGACGCTTTGACCCGCGATCAACGAACGTTTTGGTGAATTGCTTCTGTTCTGTCGATTGTTTCTGTCCGTCTGTCTGTTGCTAAAGTCGGTCAGTCGGCTGTTTCGTTCGCTCGTCTGTCGGTTGTTTATTTGGTCCGAGTCTGTGGAAATCTCGAAGATATTTTGGTGCACAAATTGCGAATTTTCAATTAACGACGGTTTGAGGTAGGCAATGTTATGGATATTTTTGTTCGCGGTGTTCGAATTTAGATTTGAAACGTTCCGATTGTTTGAATCGTTATCCGTAAAGTTTATATTAGACACGGTGCCTCTGCGTATTTGCGCGTTGGCATTGATTAAATTCGTATTGTTATCGATTGACTTTTGCTCGGCGACGCTGATATTAGAGGTCGTTATTGTGTTGTTCGAAACGGATCTAGTTATCAGTATCGGGTTTTCGACAGTCTGATTTGTGAACGAACTGTTCTGATGCGAATGCGATCGCCGATGATGATAAATGCCTTGGTTTCGCGTACCGAACGAGAACCTATGCGAAAACTGTTTTTCGTTAGATTGGTTTTCACCGGCTGTTTTGGTGGTTAATTTTGACTGGCCTACATTATTAAATTCCGTCACGTCGTTACCTAAAACGGACGGATTAGCGTTTCTCCTCTCTTGAGATAGCGAGGAATCAATTTTGATGTTGTTTAAATCCGTCGTACCCGACTGTGGCGCGGACGAGTTCAACTTTAAATTATTTGCGGTCTCGCGCCCGAAGTTACTATCGTTATAGAAAGTTTGTCGAGTGTACAAATGTGTCGTTTTCTGATGAAATATCGAAGTGTACTGTTCGCCGAGTACTCCGCGATTGAAAAACTTGACGTTGGTAAAATCTTCACTATTCGCGTCCGAAGAAGTCTCGCCGATGCAAATTACTACGTTCGCACCTCCGCTAACGGAATTTTTATCCTGCGCAACGCCGAACGGGTGACTCGAACGGTTTTGAATATTATTTAGTGTTGAATTTCGCCGATTATCCGCGGACCTATCGCAAGACTTTCTAACGTTTCGAATACTAGAAGAGGGATCGAAGCGAACGGAATTTCGGTTCACAGGCTTTTCAGGCTCGTTGCGAAGGTCGCGACGCCGCGTATATATATTGGAACTTCCATGGTTATCATCGAACGGAGTTACTTCGCTATTGCTATGACCGATTTCACACAAGTTCTGCCCTATATTGCCTGCTGCTATTTAAAAATAACAAGTTTACAAAGCTGCAGCTTTTATCAAAATTGTCGATTCTACTTTTTTTACTAAATGCTCTACTGTCTTTATCATTTAAAAGATATTAAATCACAAATCATTATAATACGCACTATGTTTTGTTTAAAAATAACAATAGAAAACAAATATTACGAAATTTTAAATTCGCTAGACTAACAAAACAAAAGAAAGTTCACTGAACATCGATTGTCAAAGAGAATTTAATCAAAAATCGGAACTAAAAAGCACTGTTAATAAGTTTTTTTTTTTAATTAAACTGCGTAACTTTCGAAATTAAGAAAAATATTTATCTTTATGACGATACAATTTAAAACTAATTAAAAAAATATTTTGTTTTATCAATTATTAAATATTATTCCTTTTCGCAAAAATACAAAATATGATTCAGACGATTATCTTGAAAGATATTATTAGCGATTTTTATTCAATCTTACAAAAATATACACGATTATTGAGTTTATTATACATCTAAAAGGAGCATTTAATTAATTCATTAATATAGAAATCATCAAACTATTTATTGAGAATAAAAACCTAATCGCATTAATGATTATCTATTTAACATTTGAAAGAATTTTGTTAAAATTATTATTATGGAAGATTTTAGTTTAGATTTCAACTTTTATTTAATAAATATTATATTATAATTAAAAAATGGCTATTTTCTGATTATTAATGGAAGAAAGGTGCTTTTGTTTCCACTTAAAAAAAATCAAGTCAGGTCTTCAAAACAGTTCAGATGAATAAAAAAACATAATAACATACTAACTTAAAATAAAGAAGAAATGAGATTATCGGATAGGTTTTAGGTAGGTAGTAGGTATGTCGGTGAGATGTGTTTATTAATTTTAACAGAATTTATTACGATGAAGTTAAAAAGTTTTTTCAAGTTAATTTTAAAAAAGAAATCGTATCACATTCTTAAAATTTCTCTTTTATGAGTGAAAGGATTAAAATTTATAGAGGAAATTAGTTAGAATAGCGGTGGAGTAAAGAAATTGTAAAATAAAATCGGAAAACAAACGAACGGGTTACATAAAATTAAAAGAAATGAAAAAAACAAAAATAAAAATCGTTTTCTAACTTGTAACAACTGTAGTGTTCCTTGATAAACAAGTTGAGTTATTTGTCACTAGAGCTGGTCTGGATCGTCTGCCAGGACCAAGTTTCATATGTTGTCCGGTGTATTTCGTTCACCACAGCTGACAATTCTGTAGACTGCACATATAATGTGATCTGGAAATTTTCAAGTCGAATTTATTCAGTGGTTAGGTACCTACCTACTAGGTATAAGGTGAAAACACTAATTCATTCGATCTGTCTATGCATTCGATATATTATTATAACAAATTAATTTAGTTCTCGTTTTCGATTATGAGATTTGATAGTCACCTGCATGCGGTGCTCCAAAGAGTAAAGAATTAGTAATTTATTACTGTAGATCAATGATTCCCAAAGTGGTGTATATCGACCCCCAGGGGTCGACGACAACTTTCAAGGGGTTCATGTCAGCGGGAAAAATATTGGGGGTCTATGAAATGAAAATGGGGGTCTACCATAGTTAATCTCCTAACAAAAAAAGAAACAAACTGGACATCGTTAACCGAGGAGATTTAAGATTAAATCTAACTAAATTGATGCCAAATGTTGAAAATTTATTATTAAAGCATCAGGTTCATCCCTCACACTAAAAGCATTTATTTTTTGCTTAGTTATTTTATGTAACAGAAAGTAAATTTTAATTTGATTCGTTTAATTTGAATCTAATTAATAAATGTATAAAACTGAACATTTCACACTACATGTCACTACCGTTATAAATTTAAATCGTTCAAAGTGAGTAGCACTATACCGGTTGTCAAAAATACATTTGAAATTAATGAATTTGCAAAAAATCAATATCAGATAAGCAGGGGGTCTACCCAAAACCGAAAAACATGACAAGTGGTCTACGAGACAAAAAAGTTTGGGAGCCTCTGCTGTAGATTGTCGTAACTTGTAGGTATAAAAATCATTCGAATGATTTTAAATAACTTCTCGAAACATTTTAATGTAACCGAATAGTTTGACTATTTTCACTCGAAATATATCATTAATAATTTTTACGGTTGTGTGACTGTTTCATTATTCGCGTGATTTTTAAATATTTTGATTTGAAAATCGAATACTTTGTATTATAGTTATTGTGATATGAATTTATATACCAATTCAAATATTTTTATGTATTAAAGATGTAACACAAAAAAAAATAAAAACGCAAAAAAAAGCACAAGAAGCAGAAATAGCAATTCAAGTGTGCGGTAACCGACAACCGATTATGGATACTAGATATAACTAAACCAGATGTCAAATTGCAATGCTGCATTTTATACTTTGCCGTGCAGATTTTCAAGTACATACCGTTTTATCAAAGAGTGAAATCTAACACAATGTTATTATTAGTAATCATTAAAACAGTGATAAATAACACAACAGTACAATATGTTATGTCTTTAAGTTGTAATTGTGATAACACCTGGAAAGTGATATCTTTGTTGTGTTATGATATTTCGTTTCTGATAACTGTAAAACGTTTCGAGGCAAATTAGCATATAATTTCAAATTATCGAAAAAAATAAACAAATGACCAACAAAAGAAGAATATACCAATAAAGATAACAAATTCCTGGCATGAATCAATGCAAATAACTAAATAAACAACAGAACATCCTGATGACCCTTTTTACATTTTATAATTCTTAATTAAACATACTTTTTGTATCAAATATTTCAAAGTGTTTCATCAATACTTATTCAAACAGATTACAGAATACTTTTGTCTTTTTTTTCTTAAAAGATAACAATCGACTCAGTGGTCTATTTAAAAAAGAAAAAAAATGTCGCTACCTGTTTGAAATACTAAGTTAATTTAATTTTATTTTTTCTCAGAAAAATTACAATCAAATATGTACTGTTGAATTGGGGCCAACTATTGAAAAGATAAGAATTATTGATTAAAAAAAAATTACCTCTAATACAATATCCACAAACAAAACCAAAATGCAAGCATTCTTGAATTTCGTCGAATCCTGACTCAACTCTGCGACTTTAAAAGTACTGATACGAATTTTGAATTTCCACTTTTAACGTAAAGACATTAATAATTAAAATATTAAAACGCAATTTCAAAAACACGTTGAAGATACTCACAGACATTAAAGAATTACTTATAATAACAAAGTATCAAAAAGAACCATCAAATTGACACTTAGCAAACCAAATAACTAAAAACAAGAACGGCATGTTAAAGTTGAGATTCGCTAAAAACTGGCATTGTATAGATGCAATAAGCGAGAAGATTAATTTTTGATTTACAACAATTATACTATTGGGCGCTTCTTTAATAAATTATATTTATATATGTGTAAAGGAATGGTGTATTATAGCTTAATAAGTACCTATACGATTAAAATATGGAAAATGTATGCATTGATGAAACCCATTTGAAAGCACAGCTGTCAAAGTTCTTCGCCATATCGAAAAAAATGGGAAAGAAATTATAAAATATCTAGCGAATCAAATTTAAAAAAACTGCACAACTTTTTGCAAACGCGTAAATGACATTAAACTAGTTATAAATAAAACATCTACCCGAGAAATGTAGTAATTTGTAAGTAATGAAATAGTACGCAAATTAATATTGACACATCATATAAAGCAATCGAACATTCATGTAGTTATAAACATGCAATTTTATATTCACGTATACAATAAAAAGAGTTCAAATTACACAATTAAACAGTTTTCAATAATGTTTTTTACTTAAAAAATGATGTAAAACTTACATTTTTGGCATTTTTTGTGACTACACCCTCGATTTAACATGGAGTTTTACAGTTTACGCTATCTAACAATAAAATACTGAACCAACTCACGAGGACTATAAATATTTGTACCTTCGGACACATCAATCGGGTATAATCGGAATGGTTTGTTTTTAAAGGACAATAGAACATTTCCCAGTATTGCCAGTATGTTCTCTGAATACCCATTTTGCTATGGAATTTGGTCCATATATCGTCTGACGCATAAAAAATCGTTCTGGGGTTTCATATTCATATTTTAACAGTAATTAAATAAACCATAAGCTGAACTGTAATTCATTTGATAGTTTTTTTTTTAGGTATTCATATCAATATTGATGAAACGCTATTTCTATTCCCCTAGCACAAATAACTTTAGGGCAATAGAAAAGATTTTTTTTATGACAAAATCTTTTGATTTTCACGCATTGACATACAGATCAATATTCAGGAAATACGATGCTATAGCTCAATGTTCCCAGTTCTGAGGGTAACACTGGTTTGATTAAAATTATGTATTAAACAAGAAAACACTAATAAATATTAATTCCTAGTAATTATAATATATAATAAAATTCACACCGGGTTATAATTCTGTGTACTTTATCTTTAATTAAAGACCATGGAGTATTTGGAATAAAAGGCAAAAATGTACTACAATTTTAGTAAGGTACCAAAATAGTAGCAGTGAGTCATTATTATAGTATGGTTCGTTTAATAAAGCGGGAAAGCAGTAAAGCGTGTAAAGCATACCATTCCATGCATAAAAAGTCTGCCGCTTATATTACATTGTGAGCTATAGGTGTATGACTCACTCCTTAAATTTTGAATTTATGGTATACGCAGTACGATTTTAACATGATATGGCGACATAAACCAGACAGAATGCAGACATTTTATGAACTAAACTACGACAAGTAGTGGTAGTTTGTACTTTGCTCATCAAGTGTAAACTATATAGCTGTTTCATATAACGTATTGGATGTCTGATTTTAATATTTGCTTTTCAAGGGCGGCATTTTAAAAGTCAATATAGTTTAGTGTAGCTGTCAAAACTATGGCTGTCAAACGATATTAATTGTTTTAATCACGACAATGGGTTAAAATTACTGAAAACAAAATGATAACGGTTTAAATTAAGATACGTAAATACTTATTAAGTGAAATTTGTGTAAAAAGTGTTTGGAGAGAATTATCAAGTTTTATTAAGTTTAAAAATACATCTAAAAATTCTAACCTTTATAAAAATATTTTGTAAAGTCCTGAGTAGTACAAAATGTCAAATAACATAACTGAATTGCCATTATTATTAAATAACGTAACAAAAAATTTTAGCGGCGGTGCAATGAACTCAACTGTCGAAAATAATACCAAAAACTACATATCAAAACTCAACAATTTTGTTACTCAAATTTTGACAACTGTCAAGCAAACAACAAATCCACCGATAACTAGATTAGTTGAAAATATAACAGCTGGAGACGTCACCGAAAATAGCATAGAGTATACAACAAATCGAATAGAAATTACTGACAATTCAAACATAAAATTCTTATTTGTTCCTTTGGCAGTTTTAGTAACTGTACTATTTTTGTCTGCATTGGTAAGTCGTCCACTTATCATGTCAATTTAAAAATGTAAATTATTAAATCCTATGTAGGAATATTAGAATTTTCAACAATTCCACAACTTTTCATTGTAGGTATTTATGTTGGCGCGAAAGCGCAAAATAGACAATCTAAGGCACCGATTGATGCCCCTTTACAATTTTGACCCATCTGATGAATTTGAAAATGATTGGGAAACGGAACTTTTGGAAGAAACATACGAAAGAAGAATAAATTATAAAGTAAAACGAAATACTGATTTCTAAATCATAAACTACCGATAATTACTAATCGGCCATTATTTAATTTTAGGGTTACAAAACCATGGAGTTCCAAAGTGATTCAAATAATTCTAATTAATATTTCTAATCATTTAACAAAAATTCCTATCGTTACATATCACCAAAGTCTTCTAATCATTTACCTATTGTTGTGACAAGATTGAATTTTTTTGTAATTTATTTTAAAGAACTGATTTATTTACAAAATACTTTTGTTATAAATGATTGTCTCCTAACAAAAAATCTCTAATAAAAAAAATATGGAAACATTCCTTAAACGTCATGTTCTTAATCTCTTAATATTTTTTGGACTATTGATTATTTCTTCCCTGCATTGTGCATCATTACATAATTCCTCTATTTCTTTTAACTTGTGTCTTTTTCTGCACTGTAATAATTGATAATCGGAAATTTCGCTCACTATTTCGTCCTGTGAATAATTCTCTTCTTTTTCTGAACTATCTGTGTCGCTCGATATTTCAAAGAGATTTTTGTCAAGCGTCCTTTCAAAAATGTCGTTATCAGTCAAATGCGGGTCAAAGAAATAACTCACATTGAATTTATTGTTACTAGAACGTGTTTCAATATCGCTTTCACATTCTTCATCTGAAGATTTTTCATTCGAACTAAGTTCATTAAATTCGCGTAAACTATTGTCTACAACACTAATTTGGTTTCTTTTGTGTACAGATGTTGCAGGGGGCGACGCCATTTCCTTTTCGTATTTTATATCATACCCTCTTTTCAACAGATCTTTAGGTAATAACGGTTTTTTACTTGTTATTGTTTCTATAACCAGTGATAAATCCACATCGTCTTCTGATTCACCGCTCGTAATATTTAAATCAAATTCAAATTTGCTTTTCTGTGAACAAGACTTGTTTTCGTCATTGACGTTAATTGCACATTTATTTCCACCATCTTTATTCGGTTCCAATGTCATTTTTTTGATAAAACTATCTATTGTTTTAAGTCCCTTGTTTCTCAGAGGAAGTTTCTTCGTTTGATTTTCTTGATTTTCTAAATTTAATTCAGAGAAGCTGTTTTCTAAGTTTTCCACATTTTGCTTTTTCTTTTTCAAAACGTTTTTAACGATTTTCTCATCAGTGTTTGATTCCGAATCGAGTTTTTTATTTTTCTTCACAGTTTTTTTCCCTAAAATATTCGAGTTAGAAAATACAAATCACATTTATAATATTCTACTAGCTTCGCAATGATATATTTGGTCTGTACACTCACCACACTTTTTTATTTTTGATGCTAAAAATTGCTCAACTAAATTCGGATATGCTTTTTTGACTAAATTTTGGGGCTCAATTGTAGACCAGATATTCAGCAAAACATCATCATTAGAATTTTTTTTTAGCTCTTCGATTTGTTCGGACGGAATTAATTCCGAAAAATAATTTTCTGTGTCTTTCCACACTATTTGGTAGCTTGGAATTCCTGTTAGAAAAAAATACATTCATTGAAAAAATAAACAAAAAAACACTGTATCATTTACATATTTTTATTTTTCACCTTTAGGTGTTCTCATCTTTTTAATAAAATCTGGAAATAAGACGCCTTTAATCTTATTTGACTTTTTATTCAATTCTTCTTGTATAAAATTGTGATTTAGTAGTTGCCATCTAGTTAAAATAGGTAAAAATTTTTCAACTGAATAAATTTCTTCCCAGTCTAAGAATTTCTTCATATATCGCTAGAAGAAAAGTTAATTATTAAATAATTAGGCTTTTGAAAAAAAAATAATTATCGATTTTTTTATTGTATTTTAAAACTTTATTATAAATAATATTGATAATCGATGCGAAAAACTTTCAAAAAACTTTTTTTAAATTAATTATAAGCAATTTAAAATTGATAAAATATTAAAACAAAATCACGTGACTGCAAACGCACTAAAATTGTTTTTGACAGTTGTGACGTCATAATGGTAAAATGTATATACGCAGTATACTATCAATGGCTTCTACATGTGTATTGACTAAAACATTATGACGTCACATTATGTTCGGGAAATGTCGGCGCGTTCTCGGCACTGGGTACAAAAATTTATTTTTAATTTGATATAACTTTTGAATTATAACGAAAATAAAAAAAAGAAAAATAGTTTTGTTATAAAACTTATATACGATCTTTCCATTTATGACAAAAAAAAATTTCATTAAAAAGCCCAATTGTTAGTAGTTGCATTTGTTATTTAAAAAGAGAACAGAAAACAAGTTTTAACCTGTCGCGGTAAATAAAAAAAATTCACTTACTATAAAACCGATAAGGTTCGGTTGTTTCCAACTGACATCGATGTCTGTAAGTTTCTCATTACGATTTAAAAATTCTTGTATAATTTCCTCGTTCGGAAAATTTGGATCATTTAAAGCCTTAAGCCTTATCGATAATTCATTTTTTATTAATAAACGTTCCTCTCTTTAAAAAAAGGTTTATTGTTATATCCAGTTTTTATCGTAGTTTATGAATAATTATTAATACCTATACAAAGCTGAATTGCAACCTCTTGCATAACCGCACTCTAAACAACCTTTCGATGTATGTTTTTGAACTTTACCGAAATGACCACACGATGTGCAAATATCATGATTATTGATTTTTTCTTCCAGTTTTTTAAATTTTTCCGGTTCTCTTCGCCAACTTCTTATTCTAAATAAATAAGAAAGGGTGAAATATTAAAAAATAAAAGATTTTTTAAACGCAATTTAAATTTTGTAGTCGGTACCTACCTATTTAAAATTTCATCGTTTTTATATTTATTTAAAAATTTTAAAACACTGTCTTTTCCAATACCAAAAACGCCTTCCGCATTGTAATCACATCCACAAATTAGAGCCAACGCTACCATTTTCTCTCGACCCAAATCTAAAAATTTTTAATTATCTCTACATTTTGGTTTAATTGATAGTCAATGCAGGGCCCGATCTGGGGGGGGCAAACCGGGCAATTGCCCAGGGCGGCGAAAATTTGAAAGATGGATAAACAAAAAAAAATTACACCATCTATGGAACAACGCATGGGGTAAAAGGCGGCAAATATTATTTTGCCCGGAACGGCGAAATAGCTGGATCAGGCCCTGAGTCAATGTTTTATCGCAAATTAAATACCAATCGACTGTATAACTTTATCAATATTGTAAACATCTATGGCTCCTCCTGAAGCTGCGGCTGACCCCTGGCGAGACACGGAAAAATTTCTGTACACAATTTTGGCGCCGTAGACAAAACAGTCCGAATCTTGTGTAATGCAGCCATCGACTAGCTTAAAGCAAAATCTACTGTCATTCAACATATTTGTACAAAAAATGTTCTGATTTGAAAATTAAAAAAATTACAAAAACGTTACCCCATCTTCATTTAAGTAAGCGCACATGGCTTCCGCTTCTCCCCAGCCCTGAACACATTTCATTCCCATGCAATTAATCAGTTCTTCACACTAGAATTTTGGTTTATAAAAATATTGTTTTAAAAATTTATATGGGTTTCTTAGTTTGCAGTACTGAATATGTGCAACGTACCTGTCTTAAAATACAATTAAAACGCGATCTATCTTGAGTAGTCTTTTGGAGCTTCTTTGAAGTTTTCTTCTGTTTTGAACCTTTAAACTGTATGGCATTTCTTTGTGAAATTACGTCATATTTGAGAACAGGCGCTTTTCCATCCAAAACAAAAACTGGTGTCACGTCCATCAAAAGAAGGTAACATAGACGAAAATATAAATTCCTGCAAATAAAGTATTTTTTCACTTCGAAAACTTAAACTATACTTTACAACTTATGCATTCTGTATTTACCGTAAATAAAAACGCGGCTGTACTGAATACTCAACAACTGTTAATGCTTCGCAAATCCAACATGCTAAATCAACGGCCACAGTTTTGCCTTGCAATTCAAAAAGAGGCTTTCTTTCACAAAAAGGACTTAATATTGACCACAATTCTTTAACTCCCATTTTTATTTCGTTCCAAACTGATTCAACACAGACAATTCAACTAAATGTAAGCAATAAGCATGTAAATCATATTATATGATGTAAATATTGGCGTGTAAGTTGAATAATAAAATATGACAGTTATCAAAAGTTTAAGTAGTGACATCTTACAACAAGTCCCGTAAACATGACAATTGTTAAACTCTTTAAATAAGTTTTAAGCGTTTTCTATTAGCGGTATTACAAACTAAGCTAGTTTCCACTTTTCCAGAGAAAACCATTCACCTGGTCAACTTGTCAAGCAGAGAACCAGAGAACATCAGAGAACTGCCATAGAGAATGGAGAACTGCTATGACTGCTGTCAGTGTCAAGTGTCAGACGACACTGTCAGATAAGCATAAAACCAAGATTCAAATGTGTTCATAAGCAATATAAGAATAATAAATTTATTGTGATATTTACCGTATTCTGTAGTATTTATTTGAAAAAACAATTAGCGGTGATTGAAAAGTGCGAAAAATTACACAATACATATTTTGAAATTGAGGTTATAAAATGAGTAATATTTTAAATTTTACTGACCCTTCAAATAATGATAAACCCAGGTTAGAATAAACAGTTTTATAAACTTAGCATACGTTTTGTGTAAGATTTGAAGGTCTATTTAAACCAGGACCTTCAATTTGATCTAAAAAAAATTAACCAATTGGACGAAATGATCATTCCAATTTCAAAAATACTATTCGCATGCAGGGTTTCGGGTAACGACTAGTAATGACTAGGGACCATAATTTTTAATTCAAAGCATGACGTTGCATCGACAGCACATTTTCGCGGTTGCTGACGAGCTGCACGCACATCTACAGCGAGTCCTTGCATCCCTGCATTATATGGTTTCACATTTAAAAATTAACAAAGGCATGCTTGTCAGCCATACCTATTTTCTTTTTGACAAATCTTCAGAACAAAAGAATAACTGATTTTTTTATTTTCTAAATAAACTGTTATGAAAAGTAAGTATACCGTCGTAATACAAAAAACATAATAGCACATATCCCTTGTGCACACGCGCCAATTTTCCCCAATAACAATAGGACTTACATGCTAAACATCTTATCAAAATTTGATTTCAATCTACTTGGCCATTGACATGAATCGTGCTCACAAACAATTTTTTTAAAAAATATGTTTTTAGACTCAGGGAACTTTAAAACGAAAAAATCTTGCAAAATTTTGAAAAGTGATTTAAATAAGTACCCACTTGCGGAGTTGGAATGGTAAAAAAATACCAGACTTTTGTAAACTTTAAACATACAAAAACTTGAATTTTTTATTTCAGTTGTCGAGATGTAAATGCAAAACGTAATGATTACATTGACTGGGAGGAATATTTTATGGCCACAGCTTTTCTGGCTGCTAAACGAAGTAAAGATCCGTGTTCTCAAGTAGGCGCGTGTATAGTAAACGAAGATAAGAAAATCGTCGGAGTGGGTTACAATGGTATGCCAATTGGATGCAGCGACGATGTCTTCCCCTGGCGCAAGGAAACAGAAAACAGATTGGATTCCAAATATTTATATGGTAAAAAAATGTCATAATATTTATACATTTTTTAATTGACTTATTTATCACAGAAAAGGAAACTGAAAATTCCAGCGAAATTAAATACTGACACAAAACGCTTCTGATATATAGTTTTGTTCATGTAGAGAATGGAGAGTTCGGTGTGGGAATCGTCATCCGATAAAAAATATTGATTTTTTTTCTTTGTTTTATGTTTATAGTTTGTCATGCTGAAATGAATGCTATTTTGAATAAAAATACAGCAGACGTTAAAGGATGTACAATGTATGTTGCACTATTTCCATGCAACGAATGCAGTAAAATGATTATTCAGTCTGGAATTAAACACGTAGTTTATATGTCTGATAAACATTCACATAAAATAGAAACAATTGCAGCGAAGAAAATGTTTGATGCGTCCGGTGTTACGTACAGGTAAGCCATGTATATATTTAACGAAAGATTTCTCCGGTCAACTATTGCTTTGATATACTTTTCAGTTAAGAAAAGTTGGCCTTGTTATTTAATATTATTTTTTGCACTACCCTCCCTATAAAATAACTGCCTTACATGCATGTATGCAGGCATTCGAAGTGACCCATTACACCACTAGTGCTGTACAGTGCCACCTTGATAATCCGGACTAATTAAAACAATGGTCATCCGGATTAATAAATAATTCGGATTACTGAAGCGAAACCGTTTTTTATTGAAAAGAGAAAAATTTAATACAAGACAACCAGAAAATAATACATACATTAAAATTATTTTAAAGAGAAGGATACTTATTAATTTTTATATTATTTTGTGAAGTAATTTGTAATTTTTGTTTGCTTGATCTTTTTCTGGTTCATTATAAAAGCCGTTTTTTTAATTTTTGAAGTACAGGAACATCATGTAGTGAGATATTAGTTTCTTCTGCCCACTTTAAGCACACATTGAAACTTTTAACTACCTCGTCATTCTTAACAATCTGGTTTGTATTATGTAACTCTTGACTTTCATTATCACTGTTATCATGATGTTCGTCTGTAGCATTTATGTTTCCCAGTGGTAACAAATCTTCATCATTTTCAAGCCAGTAACCTATTTCGTCGTTCGTGAGATTTTGCTCAAAAAAAGTTAGGGAAATCCCTCACGATCGATGACGGAAACGTCTTGAAACACAGATTCAGATAACCGAGTACTATCATATCCGGATTATAAGTACATAATGCAATTGAAATACTTGGCCGGATTATTAAAGAATCCGGTGTAATGAAGGTTCGGATTATCGAGGTCGCACTGTAATGTAAAACAAAACTGGTCGCGCTATACCAATTCCATAGAAAATTACTGTTTGTCAGTTGTTTTTTTTAACCTATGATTAGAAGTGATTGCTAAAAAATGAACTGTTAAAAATTTTAAAATTGAAGTGAAAACCAGCTATTTTATAGGAGATATGTGTAAAAAATACCATATATATCTCTCGCGTAATGGTATTAAAACTCGTGGCATTTAGTCTGTCTGGCTTTCTTTTTAAACATGTCACAACTTGTAATATAACTCATTATGACACTAGGTTATAATTTGCTATAATATTGTATTATTTACCTTAGATATAAATCTTATCTTATTTGTTATTTTTTTAGACAGTTTGTTCCAAAGAACAAACAAATCGTTATAGATTTTTCTGAAATAAATTGGAACGATATGAATCAACTTCCTCCAACACCTTCAAAATCAGAAAATACAATAAACGGTATTATTACTGACATGTCAAAAAAGATAGATTTAAGTGATTAATCTGTTACTAAAATAATTATTTTTGTACGAAGACGTATGCAACAAATTATAGGCCTATTGTGGCGCCTCTATTTTGGGTGTAAAAAATAAAAACATTACTATACTGTTTCTGTGGTTTACTAAGTTTATGAACTTTTTTTCAGTAAAGTGTCTTTTACACGATCAATAATATTGAGAATTTATCGAAATAGTGTCAACATTACTGAAGGTGGAGTACAAATACTGATAGAGTATGATACTTTCGCGATTCTGAGAGTATATGGGCATCCAGTAAGGTGTATTTCAAATTACTGACAGTATCAAGTACCTACTGCCAAGTGCCAATATTAGTTGATCGTGTGAGGGGCGCTTAACACGAATTTCAAATTAGTTTTCTTATATCCATAACAATGAAACTACCCATCTTTGTAATTTTTAACCAAGATGCGTCGGTCCAGGGGCGTAGTTACCGCCGTATCAATTATACGGGGCCACGGGGGCTCCCAACGTGCGTAAGCAAAAATTAATAAAAACTTCCCAAATTTTTGTCACTATTGTCCATAGAGGCAGAAACTTTAGAAAAACTAAAGTCGTCATCAACTATAAATGATTTTATAAATCAGTTTGTCGAAAAAAAGGCAAGGAGAGTGTATATTTAATTTGAATTGTTTGTAGAAATTTTGGAAAAAAGTGACAGATAGATAATTATGATCAATAAATATTTCTTTTAATTTAATGCAAACATTTTTTTTTATGTGAGAAATCTTTACCCTTCCTAAGGGCCTCCAAACAAATTTTTATACGGGGCCCCGCCAAGGCACGCTATGCTTCTGCGTCGGTCATAGATATATAATAGGCCTGTAGTTTCATGTTATTAGTAAGGACAAAAAAATTAGAATTATATTTTTATAAAACTGAATTCAATTTAATTTACTCATCCTTTATTTTACATTTTACACTTCTCATGATTCACCGGTTCGTATGACTTTAATCAAGCCTTCAATATTGTTATTTTTTATTGCTGTTTTACAGTAATTTATTAAATTACTAGAATATTTTCCAACTAGAAAAACAAAACAAAAAATCGTATTATTATCATAGTGTATAATGGCAGGCAATGTAGTTAGTTACATTATATTGACCTCTTAGCCTAGATGAACGCTGAATTATCAAATTTATGTTCTTCAAAGCGTCTAAGCCTTCATTGTAATTCGATAATCGTATGTTGTAACCAGTAATCAATTCGTCATTAATTAGTTTTAGTTGATCATAATATTTCGTCATGTTGTTTCTAAAACAACCTTAAATTAATATATTTGAAGAGATAATAGAAACAATGTATATAATTACAGTGAATTTCTTCTTTGCATATTGGAATTTTACTTCAATCATGCACCATCTACTCAGCGTTTCAGAACTATCCTATGCGAAACGTCTCATATAGTAAAGCATTACTCTGTACGTATTTTTGTAAATATTTATTGTTTAAAATTATGGAAATTCATTGAAAAATCGAAGAAGAATCATGATATGTGTTGTGCAGTACCTAATTATGTTAGTAGATCAAGTGTAAATGTTGATATCAAATTATTGAAAAGTGATATGTTAGCTGATCGTTGATTCATGCAGTTTTTCCATCTTTGTTTATGGGTTTCTCTTTCAAATTTGAGGTTTTCATTCAGAAAGCAACAAAGTTAACCGTATCACTGCAGCTTGCATCAATGTGTTTGCCACATTTTGCAATGTGAGCAGCACCTTTTCCCTTCAATATAATTACTTTCTGAAGAATTAGTATCATCCCAACGACAAAATTCTTCCTCAGAAATATACATTTTAAATAAAACATCAAAACGTTGTATACTTGTCAATGCAAACGCTTCGCATAGGGCGGCCGTATTGAATATTTTGAAATGGGCTCCGTCTTTAGGTAAAATCCCAATAAGGCACGCGTCCACAATAAGTAAACAAATATCAATCAACAGAAAACATTTTACGAGTTCTCATCAATATGAAAATTAAACAAATATATCAGATATCAATATGTCTGTCCGCAATTTTCAATTCGACATATATAATAATACATTTAGATTTCTCAAACGCTTGACTGTTTTCGAACGTTTATAAATTACTAATCTAATTTGAAATTCTGGATAATCTGTAGGTTGTCAAAAATTGCTTGCATATTGCCTGCATATTATTAAGAAATTGACATCGTACAGAAGATAAAAAAAAAAATTTACAGCGAATTTAATCTGCTATCCTCGGCTCTGATCACCAAGCCACGTATCTGTCCAAGTTTTTCAGCAACATCACTGCCGAGTCTCATTTTAGTCTCTTCAATTTTGCCGAGACTTGCCATTAGTGTTCTTAACCTTTCCTCCTCGTTAGGAAAATATGCTTTCACCTACAAGACGTAAAGAAAAATTTCAGCCAATTGCGCGACAGAACCACTCCGACATAAAAAATATTGACATTTGATATTAGAGCTGTAAAAGTAACGAGAAATTGTGTACCCGTATGTATTCGTTACTTAAAGAACCAGTACCCATTACTTTCGTATCGTTACCTTACTCGTTACTTTTCATACGACATACAATCGTGTATAACAGCATCAAGAAGTGTATGTTCTCTGGCATCACCCATCCCATCGAAGCGCGTCGCATCGTGATACGGTATGACTTCGTTCGTATAACGTATAACCACATCAAACGAGTTGAACTGACTCCATGTCAGTTCGATACGACAGATGCGAGTAACGAAATGAATTTGTAAGTAACGATTCGGTACTTCGAGTCAGACGATGTACCCGTTACTCAGTAACGAATACATACGGTTTGTTACAGCTCTATTTGATATAGTATAATAAAGAAAATAAAATTTCTGATATCGCTTGAGGTGACGCGGGTAATGGCTAGTATTCAGTATCATATATGCTATGTTGGTTGGAATGGTAAAAGGGAAAGTCAAATTCGTTGTAAAAATATCCCTTGCATATTTCGAATTATTACCTGTAGTTTTTCAACGTTTAAAAATGTCGCTAATGATTGAATTAAATCTGCCGCTAAAGCAATATGATCTGTGCATATTCTCATTTTTCCCGAGATTTCAATTTTTATCGTTAATGGTGAATTGTCTCTTAAAGATAACAAATTCAGTACAAAATCTGGATCTACAAAATAGACATATTATAAACAATACAGTTACAACGAACCCGAATTTATGCAAAACTTCATGAGTAAATAAATGTTTGAGATTACGGCTACATATGACATGGAATTAAAGCTACGATTTATTATAAACTTATATTGAAAGATTGCTTATTTTTGTAACAAACCTTCACGATTTTTTTGTCGCTATTTTATTCATTGTGTTAATTGTGTAATATTCGTAGAATCTGGGTGACCATTAATTTCGAAATATTCGGAACTGGCATTCACATGTTTTTAAAATTGTGTATGCAGGGCCGGATTTATCATGGGGCCATGTGAGCCCGGGCCTATAGCGGCAAACGACAAAAAAAAACTTGATTTTGGGAAATAATACTACAGTACTATGTTTTATCTGGAACTAAACTAAAAGTCCATTCCAGTTTTACAAAAGATGCGTATGAGCGTCATGAATGAGTTAATGCCAAGTTATTCGTTTGATTCAAACTAAATGTACGCCTGTACACTGAACTCCAGCGCCGACGTGTTTGTGAGTAAGAGAGACAGAGAGCTTCGCGCTATCTCGGGTACATTCGAGGACTGTGTCAGCTGATTGTGTGTAAGCGGGAGGAGGCACCGGCGCGCCGCCCGCTGCTTCGTGCTTCCTCGGCTCCGTTCGGCGGTAAAAAAATATTGCAAATCCAATGTAAACTCGAGAAAATGTTGGTGGTATAGAGACATAGTGCTTTTAATTGTGGGGAGGGCGGAAATTTCAGGGGGCCCATAGGCGTAAAATATATAGATCCGGCCCTGTGTGTATGAAATGGGTTGAATTCTAATTTGTGTCAAATCTGATTCTCATATTTATATCAGATTTAAAATTTACAGTAAAAAACCTGAAGTATGTCATTTCTTTCTCTCATATTGTCGTAGAATGAATAATAATATTTAAACTTCACATACGTTTGTCAGACATAAGACCTGTACTGGGCTCGATATCCATAGAGAGAAGGAAGTTTTGATTCAACCAAATACAAATTCTTTGAAGCCGCTCGTTGATCTGAAATTCTACATAACCGACAGCCGGTTGTGACGGTAAAGATTTGGATAGAACAGCTGACTGTCTATCTTCCTCTGTGATCAGCGCATACATAGAAAATCGCGGAAGTTGTCTGGTTAGTTCAAACACGTGGTACTGAAGACTTTCCGGAAATCCAACAAATGCCTGAAACTCGCACATATATCTTTATATCAGCCCCCGAATTCTGAGCGCCGTTTATCAAACACAACCAGCCCAGCACGGAGCAGAAAAACCTCTTCTTGAAGGCGCCCGTGTTCTGCACATTAGACCAGCGCACCAGTATCCAGCAACAACCATTAGTCGGTTGCCTGCAATTTCTCTTTAGGCGTGCTGGACTGATCTAATGTGCTAGTGATGTGCCGTTTTCATTAATTAATATGCATTGATAAAACTAATATGAAAACTGCAAAATGTCTACCTGCACTAAAATTCGCGGATTTAGGCCTAGTTTATATGAGAGGCGTTCAACGCGCGTTAGCCCAACGCGCGTTTACAGTTTCTATACAATTGTATATAACTGTTTACATGATAACGCGCGTTGGTGGCGCGTTGAACGCGCGTTATCATGTAAACAGTTATATACAATTGTATAGAAGTTGTAAACGCGCGTTGGGCCAACGCGCGTTGAACGCTCTTCATGTGTGCTAGGCCTAAGTGTACATCCCCGTGCAGGTCTACAATTGATATGATTGTGTGTGCGGTCTTTTACACTTCCTCTTTAGAATCTTTACACCATTTAATAAAACTAGTGGTCGAAATTCGAACATAATTCAATAAATTTTTAAGTTTGTACGTTATTGAAGTTCTTTTGTCATAATGTGGATTTCTCCTGTATCGATTTTGCTTGTGTTAATTCGTACACATCGTCATAAAACATATATAGTGCACTTCCCCCCATTAAGACGAAGAGAACGATGCATGTTTAATCACAGTGTGTGCGAATTAACCCACTCAAATCGGTACCACACTCTTTTTTTCTTCTCGTATTTATATAATATGATGCTTCATCTAAATATTGCGTACACTGACCTTAATATGTATGTCGACAGGAACGTCTTTCGGTGGAAAAATCGGAACTGTTAAAACGTTGGATAGCAGAGAATTTTTCGGATGTATTACTAAAGTTTCTCCATCGAATATTCCTTCAGCAAATATCATAACAGCTCGTATTATTGTTAGATTGTTAGTAGCGACTGAAATTTCCACATGTGGCTGAAATGTTTTTTTATAATCAAGTATTTTTTCCATAACACATAATGTAATGAATCGGTAATAGAAAATATTATGTAAAGTTCGCTGCATTTGCCGCTAGGTTCCTTGCTAGATTTCACTACAAGTTTTCTAGCGCTGGTTTTCTTAATTGCTATTATGTGCTTCACACGAGACTCTTTATAAGCTTCCTCTGCAAGTTGATTTGGTGCTCGCGCAGTGATACAACGGTAACAAAAGTTAATGTTTATTGTCTCTGAATAGAATACACACTATGGCGTAGTGTTTGTGGGCGTTATTATTCAAGTCGCCCACGTGGCAAGATACTGATTCCTGATTGGTTCTTGCTCGTACCTAGCAGCGGACCTAGCAAGAAAATTGCCCCTGTTCTAATTTTAAAACCCATCTTGTAGGCGAGCCCACAGTTATGTCATTTCCAGCTTCGTTACCAGCCTACCGGCCAGTAGAAGTCCAAGCGGTGTTTCTAGCCTCGTGTGCAGCGGCCTTAACGTACCCAAAAGTCTTCATTCAGCAGAATACCTTATCGTGATTACAACTGGAAAACAATTTTATGGATTTTTATTTTTACCTTTTTGCAGTCGATTTCCGTTGATATGCCAATCTGAAGTCTAGTATTCGCTGGAATAACACCGACTTTATCTTGGATAATCGTCGTATTTTCTGTTAACTCACTGTTAAATTTAGAGTTGCTTTCATAGTGTCGTAATTCCAGAAGCAACAGTTGTTTTTTGGTGAACAATTCATTGACACAATCGTTTTCCGACGTTCCACTGTTTGAAATTATCATATTCGGACTGGTGCAATATCCTCGAACTAAAAATAAATAGATAAATACATCTGATGTTTTTCTGTCAGTTTTCAGTCTATTATTTATCGTTTTTTACCTTCACCATCGGTTGTAACGCACATTAGATCGTTTTTACCGACACCGCGGTAATCCGCCTGCACAACGCCGGCAATGGATGCGCCGAGGTGGTCTTTGAACAAGACTTCGCCCGTCCGAACGGCCCTAGCGTCCACTTTGCCATTCGACCAGCCAGTGATCAACTGTTCAACACCGTGTCCCAACAGATCGTAGCCTTGTACCGAACACGGGATGTTCTTGGACTGTGAAATGAACAACTGTCTCCGTCAGCCTCGGATCTAGAGGGGGGCAAACCGGGGCACTTGCCCTGGGCGGCAGTTTCAGGGGGCGCCAAAATTAATATATAATTTGATTGAAAACCACACCCAATCTGCACTTTTTTCGATTTAAGTACTCAATCATCTTGTTTTCTGTTCACGAAAATTGCCAACAATTTTATATATTGGTGAGTTGTTTTTTTAAGTAATTTATTTCAAACGCTGGAGAGAGGGGGCACTATTATCAAGTTTCTGCCCCGGTTCGAAAAAATCGTAGATCCGGGGCTGGTCTCCGTCACAAGTCATTATATTCTAGAGCCTTTTATTTAAATTTTCTGAAGACCCTTGTTTTGTGAGCATACGGAATCCAAACCGTAACGCCATTGCAGTCGCGTTGCTTTTTTATAGCGTTTTTCGGTTAGTATTATAATGACGTCATTATTTGTATTGATACCTCAACCTGGCAACACGAACAAAGTCATTGAGATGTCTATTCGATACTCACTTTGACGCGCCAATGACGGACGTCCTGTTCGTATACTCCGACAGTCCCATTCGATACTCCGTACGCAAATCTATTA
The DNA here is from genome assembly GCA_963575645.1 of Xanthostigma xanthostigma. Classification (NCBI taxonomy): domain Eukaryota; kingdom Metazoa; phylum Arthropoda; class Insecta; order Raphidioptera; family Raphidiidae; genus Xanthostigma; species Xanthostigma xanthostigma. The sequence goes on along the minus strand of OY754473.1, from coordinate 24,325,028 downwards.
TCCTGTAGAACGCCCAGTATGTTCACCACTTCTGTTTCCACCAATTCTGCGATTAAGTTCGGACCTTTAAACACTCTTATCGTGAAGTCTTTCGTACTAACGATTAGCTGTTTTAAAAGAAAGCAATGAATTTCGGTGCTCAGCGTCAAGGGCCGGATTTAGAGGGGGCAACCGGGGCTGAAGCCCCGGGGCCTCCACAATAGAAATTTCTAGATAAAATTTTTGGTTTATTTCTTGTATTTTACATTTTACTATTATCTATACGTATGTTTTTGAAAAGAATTTGATTTGTTTCGCAATAAATTATTGGAACACTTAAAAGAAAAAAATGGTTTAACTTGTTTGGAAAATAATTAGGGGCCTCCACTCCTTCGTTGCCCCAGGGCCTCCACACCTCTAAATCCGGCCCTGTCAACGTCGACATTACGATATCAGTTGTACTCACCTCGTTCTCGCCGTCGTTATCATAATCAAACAAAACAATGTCGGTCACATTGTCTCCAATCACCGTCCAGAACACTTCGTTGCCGCGATGGTCGTATCCGTGAATTGAACAGTTGCCGCCGATTAACAGAATCGAATTCTTATTTTGCCCGCCGAACTTTCCGACAGTTATTGTATTGACTCCGTTCGCACATTCCTTGTAGAATATGTCTTTGTTGTCGTGGACGTGGTATGCCAGAATGTGTGTCGGCGACCCTTAAATTTTATCGTTTGAGTTCAATTAAATCGTGCACAAAACTAATCACATCTTAACTGTTCCTTCAATGTACATATATTTTTCTTTGTACTATATACAAAAACATAAAAACAGATTTTCTCTTTCTTGTACTAAACATAATTATCAAACACGTCACAATAAGAAAATCATTTTACCTAAGTGTAATTTATCACTACTTTTCAATAGTCCTGAGTGTGCGGCGCTACGAATACACAACACACTACCGGCACATTTAACTACAATGCTATATTCTAAATTTAAGTCTGAATTAAAGAAAAGATTGCAATCATGTTGTTTATACTCAGTTAACGATTTTAAATATTAATATAAATCTTTTTATTCAAATTTTCTTTGTGTAATTTTAATGTACCTACTTGACGCTATAACATTCCATTGGAATTTTAAATAAAGATATATTTCTATTCTATTCTCTATTCTAATTGCGCGCTATAAAGTGGGAATATTGTACTTTTCAAGAATTAAATTGTCCAGTTTTGTTAGCAACTGACCTATAATCAGAATGTCTTTATCTTCGTCCGGTAGAAGTTTGGCGGCATTTATAGCCGTGATTGTTTGTGATATGTGCAGCATGGCCACTTCTTTATTGTTTTCGGACCACGTAACTCTACCCGTTGCCAATGCCGAACGTCGATGTGGACTATGAATTAAAATCTGCAGAAATATATATATATTTTTTAAATTGTCTAATGTTAGATTTTAATTCCATTTCGGATTTGTTGGTCGTTAAACCGTTTACAGTGGTGCTGCTGGGTTCTTACCTTATCTGAGTTTGTGACTGCGGTCAAGCATGGATGTGAACCGTCGTATCTTCCTATGGCTATTTTACCAACCATTATTTTATAATTTAAGTCTACAGTAAACACTGGACGTATTGACATATTCATGTTTAAATAATAATGTCTGCTTTTTATTATAATTGTACTGTAATATAATGTAGGTATGCGTTATAATTAGCGACAGTCGATGTTGCGTTACATGTTGCCATTGGTAACAAAAACCACCTGTTCCTTCCCTTTGTATTAATTAATGGAAAAATATTGATTGTTTTGTTCTGTTTGTCATTGTCAGCGTTTTTCAACCTTTTTAAGTTTCCACTTTGCGATAATTTATTTCAGCATTTTATTTTTGTTTGAAGACAAAAAATCTTGACATGATCCTAACCCTCATCTACAACAATGCTTTATTATTATATATTAATTTTGATGTAAATATACGTCTGCCGTGCATTTGATGTAAATTTATATTATAAATATACAATAAAAAATTGATAGGCAGAAACAGAAATTACCTTTGAGAAATCTATGGAAATTTATTTCACGTATATAATTGATTTTATTAAAACATCCACGAACTTGTAGCCGGACTCATTGGAGCATTCTCAGACAAACCGGCTTCATTGACTCGGGTTTAAATCTGGTCAGTGTTTGTTGTTCTCTTCGACCAGCCCTTCAACGCGTTCCAGTCTCGAACATTTGACGATCATTGTTACTGGCAAAACGGATACATAATCGTCATTGGATTATGTTGGGCCAGACTTGCCATTTGTGTAGTCTACGCTTAGAAGTCCAGAGGACTGTAACAAATGAGTGATTTTACAAGAGGTTCCCTTTTTCCTTTTGAGGTGCCGAACTAGTGATGGGAGGAAAATTTCCAATGACAAAAAGACAAGTTTTTAGTAAATTTTTTATAGGACATAACTGAACTTTCCATACTGTTATATAGTCAATTTGTGTACCATTTAAACAAAACTACAGATTATAATTCTAATTTTGTAATCCAGAAGAATAAAATTAAGTTTGATTCTGTTAGTTAAGATTTGTCTTATTGTTTAATTTGCAACTCATAAGTCAATTCATCCTATTTCATAGTAAAAGAGCACACGCAAAGTGAATCACCTATTTGATAATAATGAAGTAGTGGCATAGGCCAGAAGATGGCACTACTGTCAGATATAACGCTGCTGCAGTTATAAAGGGAATTCCCATCATGCAAACAACACTAGACTTGTTTTTTGTTGGAAGGGAAAAACTCAAACGGGCATCACATCCAGAGCTGATAAAAATACTCGTTTTGTTTACTTGTAGCCTCTAGTGAACAAAGTTTAATTTACAATACCTTGTCAATTTAGTGGCTGGCTCGCGTGCGTGATCACAAGTCATCACGAAACCCAGCGCCACAGTAAGCTTGAAACCTAGCAGCCTAATCTGGTGGCAAAACCAGCCTCGTGTGTAGCGACCTTTAGATACAGAGAGCCATATTTTATCGATTTTTAAATGAAGTTATTTTATTAATAAAATCATCACATTTAAAAAAAATTGGTTGTCTGTAAAGTCGGTTTACGGACGATAGTTTTACGTGATAACGTATTCCGTAATACATAACCTAAATTTTAGTAGCTGTCAAACTTGGGCCGAAGCATACTGCGCTCTCGCTTGCACGCACAGGGTCAGGCGGAACGTTACACTTTTTCGTGCGTGCAGCTGGTGTTTCATCAATTTATAAGACGTTATCACGTCAAAAAATCAAATTTATAGTATCATTAATTTATTTGACACAAATATTACACTAGAAAAGTGGAGCTACTGCTTACAGTACAAGTTTTGCAAACTATAAAAATTACAATGATATAATAATATAAAAGAGGACACAATACATGTAAAAATAAATAAAAATAAAAAAACGGCTCTTTCGACCAATCGTTCACAATGAGTGAAACGGAACAATTCCATGTACATATGTTAATAGAAAGAAAGAAAAAAATGTAGGCAGTCAGGTATGTTTTATACTAAGATGAAAATTTTGAATACTGTACAGAGATCATTTGGTACAAGTTAATTTGAACAATAAAGTTTTTAGAAAAAATGCATTTTTCTTTTAATGTACCCAACTGCCCGAGTTTAAAAAACAAATGTACATACACTTTAAAAATATGACACATTCGGAAGAAATAAGTAAATCTAATCGAGATTCATTTCCAGTTTTCAGGATTAAAATATCTAAGTAATAATATGAAATACAGTTTAAAATAAGTTTTGTGTTATTTTATACTAGAATACATTAGTCACTTACACACTCACAAATAAAGTCTTATTTTTCTCTTTTTAGAGACAATTCAAACTAATATTAAAAGGACTCTTGGATCAAAACGAGTCCATCGACATTGTAATTGTATTTTACAAGGAAACTGTAAAATAAAGTTACAAGTTGCTTACCGTACTAGAATGACTTACATAGATTAATTTACAAATACTTTAAAAGGAACGTTTTCTAAATATTAAATACAATTTTACAGCTTTAAAACCGTCGGTAAAGACATTAACAAATTCAATTTCATAAATCTTCATTGTTTTTAGTTGTTTGTCAGTCAAAATATTTTTTTTTTTGCAGTTGTAGGACTCATTACCATAAATCCGAATTTCAAGACTAGAGCAAATGAATCATAATTCATTCTGCATGTACTACGTATCTAATAATAAGTAATGATTACAAATTATTAATCGATGAAACATTTATCCGGTATTAACTAAATAAAAATTATAATATGATTATTGTTAAATAAAATAAAACGTCCGATTTATTAACGCAATCGAAACAAATTGTGAAGCTGCGGGCAATAATGTTTTGCATTAAAACGAAAACAGTTGCATGCTAGTACAGTAAACATTATTTCATGACAATACAGAATAACAGTGCGGTTTTTTGTTTGGTCCGCCAGACATTCATTTATGCGTCGTCTTCTTCCTCTTCTTCATGTTCGTCAACATCGTCCTCTTCTTCTTCTTCTGCTGAATCTGCTTTAGCGTCCTCCTTTTTTGGTCTGCCTCGACCGCGACCAGGCTGCGATTGGGCTTTGGGCTGCAAACAAAATCAGAATCACTGATAATAATTAACAATAACTACTTACTGGTCGCTCAGCGGTCAAAATTCGACCATGATCATTAAATTTTTAAGTTTGAACGTTATTGAGGTTCCTTTGTCATTATATGGATTTCTCCTGAATCGATTTTACATGTGTTAATTCGTACACATCGTGATGAAACATATAATGTGCACCTGTCCTCATTAAAACAAAGAGAACGATATGTTTCATCACAATGTGTGCGAATTATCACACTCAAATCAACACCACGTATTTTTGTTTCCTTCCCGTCTTTATGTATAGATTACCTAGCACGTTTTTTAAGCAATACCTTACCTTGCCTTTAGCTTTCTTTCCTTTCGTCGATCCTTTTGGTCTTCCACGACCGCGTTTTACTGCGGGCGCATCATCGTCGCTTCCAGCTGATTTTTTTGATTCTTTTTTGTTTTCCGGTTGTCTACCGCGTTTTTTGGGCTCCACTTTATCCTATAATATATACAATGGCCCATTAAAGCATATTTGCTTGTGTCATATGATGATATGTGCAAAAGAAACTCAATTATACCTCGTCTCTTTTCCAATATTATAACATTTTTCAATTGACCCTAATTACTAATTTAGCTAAACTCAATCTATGAGACTTAGATATAGAAATGGCAATGTATAAACGAAGGAAATTTGCGAATCATTACCAAGAGTGGTCCCATTGCTATACTAAAAATCCCCCTCTGAATAATGTTTTATAGGGATGAAACTACCCCCTAAATTATATTTTAAAAATGGAAACGTTGAACTTGAAGTTCTCCAGTAAAAATGGTATTAATTAGCTCTGTTCCAACGTCTCTGCGAACGGTAATAGAATCGTCATAATCATGCGCAGTAGGTAAAACGTGTTCCAAAACCGATACAAACAGTTTTGTTTTAGCGACTATGCATGACTGTTACTGAGGATTAATTAATGTCAAGTGAAAATATAAATTGTGGGTACTCATTTTATTCAGAATTGCAACCGTTATATTTGTATAGACAATTTTCTGATAGGGATGATTTTTTTTCACCTACATAAATACCTACTATAAATACGCTAGGAAAGTATCTTTTGACATGCGACTTTTTCGCCCTCTCGTGTTTTTTTTTTCATCTGGTTCAGTTAAAACCTTAATGTCATAATATTTAAGTTATACGTGCATTTTAATAAGGATTAATTGTCGAATAAAATGGGGAAAAAGCTATCAAATCGGAAGTGTTGTGTTGTTGATTGTAAACATACACCAACTAAAAACCCAGAATTACAATTCCACCGTTTTCCTGGATTTTCTTATGAATTAGAGAGGAAAAAAATGGACTGCAGCAGTACGTCGTCAAGGGTAATTAAATTATATTTTACGTCTGTAATCATTATTAAATACATGAAAAATATCATAATTGTTATTTTGTTAACAAAAATAAGATTTAAAAAACTTAGAAATTAATAATGTAGGTATATCATTTATGTAGTTTTTTTACTGACATTTTGCGTAAATATTTTTTTTATAATTAAGAATAACGCTGGTTTCCATGCGTTTGTAAGTTTTGGGTGAACCACTTTTGAAAAAATCAAACACAAGATGGTGCGAAGGTCGCGTGTCAAAGATACTTTCCTAGCGTATTGTTTTAACAATAAACATGGTCAATTAGTAGGTATGAGTTCATACAATTTTAACATCTTATCATGAAATCACATTAAAAAATTAATTCATTTTTTATATAAACTGTCACAATGAAAATATTAAAATATTTATATAATTAAATTTGAGATTGTTTTATCAGTATTAAATATCAGTGTAATCAAAAATTATTATTGTAACCAGAGATATTTAAATATCTACGATTGTAACACCTTACCTGATAACGATATTTCCACGCAATAGCCTAAGATGCTGAGGGTGTTATATTAAAATAATAATAAGAAACAAATATCAGTGCACACAACAATCTCAAATATAATTATATCTTAGATAAAAATTTTAATATTTTCATTATGACAGTTAACATAAAAATTGAATAAATTTTTTAATGCGTTTTCATAATAAGATGTTAAAATTGTATGAATTCATACTAATGATCATGTATATTGTTAGAACAATTTACCACCATTTGACCAGCTTAAGGTAGTTGGTCCATGGAATAACTTTTCAGAGGATTTTAACCAAACTTATCTTATTGTTATTTAATCAAATACAAATAATATGAGCATGTTCCAATTAAATTTGACACTCCCAATTTTGAGAAAAGCGAAATCAAAGTTTTGCAATTTTAACATCGGCTCTTATGGAAAACAGACTTTTAAGTCAAGTTTTTTCGAATAAATTCAAAACGCTTCAGAGGAATTTGATAAAAATTTGATGTTATCGTACTGTTTGATAGTACAGTAGAGACGCGTTAATCCGAACCTTCATAATCCGGATTCTTTGGTAATTCGGACAGTCGTTTTAATAGTATTATGTACATTGTAGTCCGGATTTTTCCAGTTTCAGTAATCCGGATCATGATACTTAGTTATTGAGTAGCTGTACCGGCACTATTTGCGTCAACACTATTGGCCGGCGGTGTGTTACAAACAGTTACATACATATTTGTTGTCAGAGAAGTGAAAGAAGTTAGGTGGTTTTAGTATGTATGTAGTCGTTGTCAAACTCAGATAGAATTACATAGAGAACGCACTTTGGCGCCGCGTAAACGATCACACGTTACTTTATCACTGCAAGTAAAAAACGAAATTCTTGACAAATTAAAAGTTTTATTTTTTACGTATGAATAAATCCTTTGAGCACGCATTTTAGTTTGTTTTTTTTGATAATTGCTGTGTTTTAATTAGTCTGGATTATCGCGTCTCTACTGTATTGTGTATATGCACATAAGTTTTCTATAGTAACAGGTCTACTTGTACAGGTTCAGACAAATTTTTTGCCCAAAGTACTTTTGACCGTGACCATCTCGGACCAACTACCTCAAGGCCCTGAAGATGAAAACACATTTTTCGAAACGTTGGCCAATAGCGTAACATTGGTAAAGCTTATTTCTGATCCTCAACTAAACTTTCCTTCATCGTGAAATTCTATTGGATCAACACTGCTATATATTTTCATAACGGTTTATTATTTGATTCAGTTTTTTTTCCAAGAGTTTTTTTACCATTTTTTCTAAACTTTATAGTTTCGGAAATATTTTGAAAAATAAAAAAAATCAGATCTTTTGTTCTGTACATTTGTTAGAAAGAAATTAGCTAAGCATGCCAACGAATAGCAAATACTATATTTAATACTAGCCATTACCCGAGTCACCGCACGCGATATTTAAATTATTTTTTTTTTGTGTATTATAACCATATCAAATCTCAATATTTTTGATGTTGGAAAGGTCCCGTCGCCCAGTTGGCTGGAATTTTTTGTCCTAAAATGGATAGTTCCTAATTTTTTGCAAAAATATGCATTAGAGGAGTAGTTTCATTCTCATAAAAAATTAAGCACTGGGGTTGAGGAATTTAATTTTTAATATGTTAGTAAGGTGGGCACCTTCGTCAATTTTCCGCAAAATTCTCTTTATTTATGCATTTTCCTCTATTTCGCCTAGACTATAATAACTATCGATGTAAAAACAATCTCTTTTATGAAATACTTACTTTAATTTCAGCACCTTTTGCTGGCCGTCCACGCTTTTTCTTATCTTCAATGACTGGTGAGCCGTCGTCAGACATGATTTTCAAGAATGTGGATAAGTTTGAACGATGATAATAAAAAAATACTGCGATGCAGAAATTCACCTAAGAGGGCAGAAACATACATACAAGATAATATTATTGTGTTCTCTTTTGCATGAAAAATATTACAAATTTTATTTTTTTGTCAATTTTCTTTATTGAAATTGCACACACCTAATAACTATCTGTTTATATAAAAATAAAACACTTGAATTTATTTTGAACTAATGCATACATAAAATGCTTGGTGGGTGGTTATGTTAAAATTAAAAAATAACAGATAAAAGCACTGTTTTCTTACTTTCTGGTTATTTGAATGTAATTTGTTTTTCAAAAAACCTAAACTATATTTTAAATGTCATTACTCAATTATATAATCGTTACTTTTAACACAAAATGTTAAAAATTGCACAAAATCAGTTCGAAACAAACGCCGATCAACCTTTATCGCGCGCCCGCGAAATCCAAAATGTCGTCTGAATAAAAGTAAATTATTTTCTGCTACACCCAAAAAATAATTAATAGAACAAATACTTATTCGCAGCAAAATATTTATGGAAAAATGTGAAAATAATTTTTATCCCAATATTTTAGTATGGAATTCTCAAAATACTACTGCTCTCTGTAAGAGAAATAAATTTGCGATCGCTGAAAATTTAATAAAATATTCTATTTTCCACTATAAATACGACAGCCGCCATACAAACATTGCATGGGAATTGCAAGAAAATCATGTTCATCAATTAATTTCTCTGTAACTATAGATACCTCTTTAAAAAATAGCACACCAAAAAACGTCACATAAAAACTAATATTTTAAAATATATTTTAAAGGCCCAAGTAAAATTTTAAAGCAATAAAATAAATTTATTTCACAATTAAATATATCGCTTACCTGACAATAATATTTATTCGCCTTGGCAAGATCCACGAGTGTAGTTCAAAAGCGTTCCTGAAGAGGCGCTATTCAATAGGCCGCCAAAAAATTGTAAATACTGGCTAGATGGAGGTAAAAAAAAACAATGGAATTTCTGTGAAATATATGTTTTTGAATAACGAAATAGATTTTAAAATTATCACTGTTATTTTCAAATGGGTTTTAATACTAAAAAATGCACAAACTCAACATTCGATTTCAATTTTAGCGATGTTTGATAAAAGCGTTTTGAGGGTTATGTTAACGCGCAGCTATTTTGAGTAATCTTTCTTGTATTGATTAATTTAAAAATAAAAAACATGCCAGCGTTAATAAAGATAATTCAAATTAATTTACAACTGCTTACTCGCAAAAATCAAATACAAGAAAAAAAGACAAAACGCTCTGTGCATTTCCAAATTCTTCAGACCGCAAGAATAATAATATAGCTTTAATTAAAGCAATCTACTCATACCTAAAAAAGAGTGTGATATACAGTAAAACTTGTAAAACAAGAATAAAATATAAAACTCCTATAATCTGCTGCTGGCCAAAGACAAAATTAAAAAAAGAAAAAACATTTTCCGTTACGAAATTTAAATTTTAAACAGTGGGTATACCTAATTGTGTTAATTTAAAATTATTGAACTAAAATAAATACTTCTTATTCCAATAAATTGCTACGTTCACACGTTGCGGTTTACCGAAACGTTTTTCGTATGCGGTTTTCAGTAGCAAATGCAAACATATACACGTATTCACACTATACGGTAAAACCGAATGCGGTAAAAAAAACAGTTTCGTTTATTTTTGCATCCGTGTCTTGTCACTGAAAACCGTGAGGCTAGGTTCACACGATACGGTTTTTTCTATTCGGTATTCTTATACGATTTTACCGTATACAGCAGAAACGTATTCAGTATTCACATTTAACGTTTTTCTTATACGGTAAAATCGTCAGGTTAAAGCATAGGCTACGTTCACACCTTGCGGTTTACCGAAACGTTTTTCGTATGCGGTTTGTTTTGTGTTCAGTTTGCTGCAAAAAAATGGACGATGAAGACTTTGCGACTGTGCTCATTTATTGGCACTTATTTTGCAGAAAAAACAAAAAAAAAAAAAAAAAAAACATAGAAGATTTTGGGAGCATCCTATTGTATCTAGGCGTTTAAATCTGGGTCACTTTTGGACACTCATGTTAGAATTGCGAAGTGATGAAACGAAATTCTTCAATTATTTTCGGATGTCGATGTCAGCGTTTAATGAACTTCTAGGAAGATTGGAAGAAGATTTGAAAAAAAATTTTTATTATCCATAGCGGCACGTCTAAACACGACAATCGAATGTAGCGACTGCCTCTACCGCACACTGCGCCGGTTAGGTACAAAGAAACCGTACTGTGAGACCGTTTCGTTTTTTTTGCCGTACGCGGCTCACGGTTTTCAGTGACAAGACACGGATGCAAAAATAAACGAAACTGTTTTTTTTACCGCATTCGGTTTTACCGTATAGTGTGAATACGTGTATATGTTTGCATTTGCTACTGAAAACCGCATACGAAAAACGTTTCGGTAAACCGCAACGTGTGAACGTAGCCTGAGCCGCGTACGGCAAAAAAACGAAACGCAGTACGGTTTCTTTGTACCTAACCGGCGCAGTGTGCGGTAGAGGCAGTCGCTACATTCGATTGTCGTGTTTAGACGTGCCGCTATAGATAATAAAATTAATTTTTTCAAATCTTCTTCCAATCTTCCTAGAAGTTCATTAAACGCTGACATCGACATCCGAAAATAATTGAAGAATTTCGTTTCATCACTTCGCAATTCTAACATGAGTGTCCAAAAGTGACCCAGATTTAAACGCCTAGATACAATAGGATGCTCCCAAAATCTTCTATGTTTTTTTTGTTTTTTCTGCAAAATAAGTGCCAATAAATGAGCACAGTCGCAAAGTCTTCATCGTCCATTTTTTTGCAGCAAACTGAACACAAAACAAACCGCATACGAAAAACGTTTCGGTAAACCGCAAGGTGTGAACGTAGCCTATGCTTAACCTGACGATTTTACCGTATAAGAAAAACGTTAAATGTGAATACTGAATACGTTCCTGCTGTATACGGTAAAATCGTATAAGAATACCGAATAGAAAAAACCGTATCGTGTGAACCTAGCCTTACACACACTTGACCGATATAAAATTTTAGCAAATTCGGTGCAAATTTACATAATTATTTGTTAATTTGGTCGTGTAATTTTAAGTCTTTCGTGAGCTACAGGCCTTTGCGTATCGTCGGTAGCGCTGCTGTCATAAAGGGAGTAACAGGAAAGGTGTATTGCTTATTTATAGCAGGCGACCAAAGCGCTGAATCATGGATAAAAATTACAAAGATAGGTAGTTTCAAGAGATCATTATATATGGTCTTTTCTAGGTTACTAGTTTGTAAAGGTGTTGACTCTTGTAGACGTAATTTTATTGACTAAGTAGATAAGGTATAGTTACAGTAGATAGTACTTTCTTTTCGCAAGCTTAGGAAGCATCTTCGAAAATTACAAGACACGCGCACAAATAATAGTAATGCACAAAACAAGTTACAATCGCAATCATCGACCTGATAGGGTGTTAAATATTTTCGAATTTTCGATGTTCTTCTCGGGACAAAGAAGTCAACATATACAGAATGAGTTTTAAGTTGATGCTTTTTTTTTTACAGCGTGTAAAAATCAAATAGACGAGCAAATATTTCAAATAGTTTTTTTATCAAAATAAAAAATAAGAGAGAAACAGCCTTTCGAAGTTTAAATAAATTTTATTAAATTTTCTTTAATTTTGAGGTCTGTCCTGGGGTTATATTATGTCACTATGGAAATAAGTTGTTATTATCAAGTATGTGTATTGTTCTGTTTTTGAGAGAATTGTGTGTGCCTCAATTATTTTTGATAATAATAACATATTTCCATAGTGACATAATATAACCCCAGGACCGACTTCAAAATTAAAGAAAATTTATTTAAACTTCGAAAGGCTGTTTCTCTCTTATTTTTGAGTTTTGATAAAAAAAACTATTTGAAATATTTGCTCGTCTATTTGATTTTTACACGCTGTAAAAAAAAGCATCAACTTAAAACTCACCTGTATACACAACAAACTATGGCGTAACTATGGTAACACGTTATGTTTACCAGAAATGACGCCATATTATGTAAAAAAAAGAGTTTTTATTAGTTATAAAATCTACATAAAAAACTTTTTTGTCACATTCTTTTCTCTTGGTATATACACAATGATAAAAAAAATATATACGCGTCGACTTGAGAACCTCCTCCGGTTTTGTTTTTCGTCGGTTAATAAAATAAACCAAAGCATGCTTGCTTGTCAGCTACGCAGCTAATATTTTTGACTGATCTTCAGTACAAACTAGCAGTTGTTTTCTTTTTTTAAGATATAACTTCCATTGTTCAGCAGGTATACAAGATTAAATGCTTACATTTCTACTCGAAATTGGTTGGTGGCTCTTGGTCTATTCTTTGAAACTGAAAGAACACTGACAACGTATCTATTTATGCAAAACATTTTATACACAAACATAAAATTATGTAAACTAAATTTTAAAAATTTCATGCTTTTATTGACAAATACATTTTCCCTTTAATTGTTTGCTTGACAGGATTAATTTTCTTTAAAATTTGAGTCATAATATTAACAAGTTGTTCACTCGATAATCCCGTTTTCTTTGTTTTGAATTTTTGCAATAACTCAGTTGTGGTCATCGGTTTCCTCATTAAATATCTTCTAACAGCGTCTTCTGTTATTCCAGATTCGCTGTAAAATAATAAAATAGCAATTAATTAAATGTGCTTTTTAACATCTAAAATTAATAATAAGTAATATCGTACCTTGAGCCTGGAATGTAATTTGAAAGAGATGAAGATGATAATTCTAACTTCGGTTTTTTAGTTGGAAGGTTATCTGGTGAACGATTCAGTTTACGTTTATTATCTAAGCTGGCCGTAGGCGACGCTGACCGAGAACTCGGAGTACTAAAAAAAAAAAATCAAAACATAACATCTGCACTCTACACAACAAAAATAATACTAGGTCTGCGTCATTAATTTTCAAAAGTTTACTTCTTACGGTACATGTGACATTACACCACTTAACTCGATGGCAACTATTAAAATCTGTTTATTATGCCAATATTGTTCAGTCTATCATCTAACAATGTAAATTAATGCTGGGTAGCAGATTGTCAAAAAATGTGATTTGACAATGATCTTATAAATATTTCTCCATATGAAAAGCATAGTAGTTTCAAATCCATCCTGCTCGAAAAATAATAATTTGATCGATTGAAGCGATATTTTTCTAAAACATTTTTTGTACAGTTTCCACTTCGAAACAACTTTTTTCTACGCACTTTGATCAAAATTTAGCTTGAAAAGCGATCTTTTTCAATGTAGAACAATCATTTGCTTTTTGTGAGTACAATATTTTAGATGATAGGAAGTTTGAATACGACATTTGACTGCTCCTAATGCATGGAAATTGTAATTATATGATCACAATCTAAGGTCATTGTCAAATCAATTTCTTAACAATTCTTTCTGCAACCCAGAATAAGATTATACCCTGAAGCTATCGGTGTCGGAACAAAAAAAAAAAAGAATAAGATTATCAAATACATATTATTTGTCATCACAGATATCACAAAGACCGTCTAAAAAATGCAAGCCTTCAGGTCATATAAAACTTCCGTTCAAATGTAAAAGACGCTGTTTTGTACTAATAAGATTAAAAAAATTATTTACTTTGATTTTCCACCTGTATTTTGTTTCTGCGTAGAACCTTTTGTATCTGATTGAACTATTTTGCTGGAACGTGATAAATAAATTAATTTAACCCATGATTATTGAATTATTATTTAACGCACAAAATATATAGGTAATACATATTGCTTACGCATATAAATGCTGCCTGGAAATAGAGAAAAACATTCTGAGTAGAAAAGGATTAATTTAATAATTTTAATATCTTAATAAGATATGCGGAATGCATAAGAATATTAACACGTTGTCTCCAGGGTCAAGTGTTTAAGCACGTTTTAAAGATAGCTTTTAAACCCGGCGTCAAGAATGCATTCCAATACCAAAAATTAGACAACTGTAATGTTGGTTACCCTGGGGGTAAGAATCGTCATTTAGAAATGACCTGCTCCCACAGTTAACATGTTAATACCATGACTGTTCCCCCACTTATTGGTAATAATTAATTAATATCTCATTAATGATACATTGATTAAAAACATGTCTAAGGGTTTTTCTGTTCAGAATTATTTTGTCTATTTCACTGTACTGTCTGTAGGCTATCGATCTGGGACACTACGAGTGTTTGGAAAAATATTTTCGAATTTCGGAATGATTTTTGGGGATCAAGCTATGCTTGTTGTACCAAAAATAAGTTGATTCGTCCTTTAAGAGGATGTTTTGAGAAATATAAAAAAAACATTGAAAGTAAATAAACTATATAGGTATATTCTATTGTGAACAACACAATGAATACATTTAAATCCGGTTGTTACGATGTGTTTTCAATATTTACAAAATACAAAAAAGGATTGAAAGCTTTCGGGGTCTGAATCTCGGCTTGGCGATTGTAATATTATTGTTAAAAATTGACGCACTAATAGTCTTGGCCAACATTAATGTTAAACTCGTAAGGTAAAGTACAGTAAAGTTTGTATTAAAACCAGTTCATAAAATAAAAAGAAAAAAAAACAATTAACCAAATAATCGTTTAAATCTTTGATTAACGTCTGATTGGAACTCTTCAATAAATAAAATTATCCATAATTTTATTTATCAAATAATTGTTTGTTCATCTAATTTTGGAGACATGTAATTGTGATTAAATATTACAAAATACCTGTTGTTCGCCTCTTTTTCATCTTTTTTAGTATCTTTTTGTTTCTTCTTTGCATCGTTTTCTGAATCAGTACTGTCTGAACTAAAATCATCACTCGAATCTAGAAGTGGATAAACATTGTTATAAGTCGTGCTTAATGCACTCAAAGGCTAAAAAATAATCAGAAAGTATACACACCTTTTGTTTTTTCCTCTTTTTTCTTTTTATTAACTTCTTTCTTTTTCTGTTTCTTTTTCTTCTTTTTTTTATCTTCGTCTTTATCTTCCTTGTTCTTTTTGTTCTCGTCCTCATTTTCTTCTTCATGACTTTCTTCTTTTTCAGATTTGTTTTCATCATCTTCAGAGTCTTCATCTGAAGTTAGTAACTTCCTCAAAGCTTTCTCTTCTGCCACACCTGTTTAAACACAAAAATGCATTGTCAATGTTCACAAAATGAACAATAATTACTGATTTCTTTTTAACTTATCCTCCTGAACTTTTAATAAAATATGCTACAAGAGTGTGAACTATTATTAATATAGAATTCTCTTGAAATTTATGATTGTTAATAAAACAGAACAAACCTTGCAGTTGTTTTTCAGCTTCCGGTTCACTTTCGCTTGACGAGCTGATATAATCTAATTCTCGACCTTCTTCGTCACCATCGTCACTATCTTCAAAAGCTTCTGCATCTGTGTCACGTTTCTTTTTCTTTTTATCTACACATAACGATGATTATTACAAAACGTTATATAAATGCTACTAAAGCATTTAAAATTTAGCAAAACACAAAAGATCACCTATTATCTTTTTCCCTTTTTTCTTTTTATCTTCAACTTCAGTTTCGTCCTTTTCTTTTTCATTTTCTGAAGACTCTTCATCAGAACTGTCCATCCATTCATCCATTTCAGATATTTTTAGATCTTAAAATAAATTTTCATTGTGAGCATAGGTAAGAGTGAATATAGATAAAGAACTTAATAGACACATAGCCAATAACGAAGTTGGAGAACATTTCAAAAGATGGATCTAATGGCCACAAAACCTACAAAACACTTGCCGTACTGTAAATTTTAAATCTGAAAGTTTTTGTGTTCCGGCCTGCAGTAGACTTTTGAGCGGCCCGTGAAGCTTTTTATAAATGATTATTAAGAGCGAAAATATTTTGCCAATATAATTTGGCGCATAAAAAAAATTAGAAAAATAGTTAATAGCAAGGGCCACAACAGATGTAAAAAGACCTTTTTGTTGCGGAAATGAAAGGACTTTTTGTTTTGCTCTCCAAATTTTTGTTGCGGAAATGAAAAGACTTTTTTTTGATCTCCAAATTTTTAGCCCACGGTCAAATTTTCATCAGCAATGTGGTCCGACAATCAAAAGATCTGCCCGCCCCTGCTCCAGACGCAAAGGACTGCCACAATCGACTTTCAACATTTTCACGCGCTCTGAAATGACTTATCGAAATCGGGTGGTGGCTCTTGGTCTATACCTACCTTTAGATTTTTTTGATGCATTTTTACGGCCTTTCATTTCATCTGACACTTCTTCACCGTCCAACTCCTCATCTCCTTTAAGGCGTTTTCTTAACATAAGTGAGAAATAATTCAACACCTTATTTCTCTTACCAAACTCTTGTTCGGCTTCTTCTGCTGATAATGCTTTATAACGTTGAATGGGTTGAAAATTGTACCTGAATAAATATATAAAAACAACAAATTAATGTTAATTTATATTCTTTTTCGGAGGTAAACAATAAGAAAGAAAGAAAAAATACCATTCCTGGAGTGGAAATGCTTCGATAGCACCATCTGCAGCATGCGTGAAGACATAATACGCAGCATTTTCAGAGACGCCGCCTTCGCGAATACCTGGAATTCGATAGCATATATACAACATAAGTAGAAGGAAAATTCTGTTCAAGTTTTACATTCTAATGAATACAAGACAACATTAATTAATAGAAAAGCTACCTTTAAATTTTTTTCCATTTTTCCCACCCGCTTTTAATATCCACGGCTGGTCATCTGGTTTATATTTACGTGCGACATAACCCATTTTCTTTTTTCTTGCCTCTTCTCTGGCGTCACGACCAAATTCCGATCCTGCTCCGAATCTGCATTAATAAAACAATTTCTTTATCTCCAACGAACGATATGTAGTGGGCCCATACAAAGTAGATTAATCTCTTTGTATCTTCACGACCTTTTTAAAATTTGATATCTACTGAATAATAACTTACTTTGGCTGATCTTCATCAATTCCTTTAAATTCTTTCATATTATTCTCTCGTTCCATTTTAACTTGTGACCATTTTGTAAAATCCACATTCATTGTCGCATTAAAACGCATCACATTATATTTTTTTCGACTAGTTTTTGGAACTCTGATAATGTATTCTTGTACCGTTGCTCCAGTATTTGACGTACTTGTGGTGCCGGGCGGACCAATACTCGAAGTACTCTATAATGCATTTAAAAAAAACTATTTTGACTTTTTCGCTTACATTAGAATATTGTAATATAATTTTAAAAACCGATGATCGTAATGTTAAATTTTGTTACATTCAATACAGCTCGGGCATAAAATATTAAAAATACTACAAATAACATAATAATATAGGTTGGGACAATAATATACTATAACAGAAAAATTGAACAGTGCCCCAGTTTCAAAATTTTACCTGTATTGATGTCATCATTCCTCAAATTAATTATTAATATACGAAAACAATATTGTAAATTAAACTTGACACCGTCACGTCTATTAAATTAACGAGTTTTGTTCAGGTTTTGTTTATTTAACCTGGATTTAACGCATATGATTTTAACGTCACGTCATATTTATATGGGGTGCTACGTAGGGTGCGCGGTAATCGGTAGACGTATTCTAACCATAGATATCCACATCTATAGCTCGTTGTTGACATTGTTGAGGAAACGTCAATTTATGATTTATCCTCCATAAACACGATCACCGATCTCTTCTTCTCAAAGGATATAGCGCAAAAGTGTCAAAAGCTAAGCTTCTTGTGAGTTCCGCGTTAGACTCATCATGGTTAGACTCTGTTAGAAGTGAAATTCTTAAGGTCTAGCATTTATTGACGATTTTATTATTTCAGAATTAGAAAATGGTTGTGTGGAATTTGTTACCGTAGCTATATGCAGTCCGTACTGCGCATGCGTATGGCACTTTATATAATATAGTAGAAACATAGTATGTGAGTAGAGAAACGATACTCCCACTCTTTCCTCTTAAACTGCCGGTCGATGGGTCGAAGTAGAAGTGTTTCACTTTTCGTCTAATCCAATTTTTACCACCATAGCGCGCCTAAAAAATCACTTAAAAAATGAGACATAGTTCGCCGCAAAATATTATGCATATTAGTTTATGTAAAAGTGACATTTTCTGAGCAATGCGTCGTTATAAATTTTTCACAAAAAAACGAAAAAGTCTAAAAGCCTTGACATTTTTTGACACCTAGAGAAAATTGATGCAAAACTTCAAATGATTCTTTTTGCATGCAAATAAAGAGATTAAATTCATTTCCAGCTTTCCTGTAGCAGAAAAACAACCGTTTATATAACAAACTTTATAACTTTTTATGGTAATTTTTAAATTATCTGCGCCCCTTTATCACGTTTGTTAAACGCATGTATCCAGCTGGTGTCACCAAATGAAAATTTAATATGCTGAAATGAAACCATACCATACTCAAATTATTATAACAATTTTTCAAGACAGATCTAGGTACTACTAATTTTTTTTATTATCAACATATTTTCGAAACTAAAATTTTTTTTACAAAACTTTCTTGTAAAAATAAATAGAATAATAAACCGTTATGAAAAGTATACCATTATATTATAAAAAAAACGTTATAGCATACATCAACTTTTCCTAAAAAGATTAAGTAGGGTTCTTCATATTTGCATATCAAACATCCTCCCATAATTTTATTTCAATCCGTTCATCAGTGTTCACAGACATATAGACTTTTTCCAAAAATATGTTTTTTGTGATTCAGGGAACCTCAAAACGAAAAAATATTGTAAACTTTGAAAAATGAATTTTGACTTAAATTAGTACCATTCCCAACTTGTGGTGTTGGAATGGTAAAATGTCCAATTGTTATAAATTAATCACGAGTGATTTTTCCAATAGCCGTAGACTAACTGGACTGTGAAAAAATATAATCTAGCGTAATAAACTGCCAAGACCCCACTCAAGTAAGAAAAAATAAATGTTAGCCCCCCCCCCCTTCCTCTTCGTAACCTTTTATGACGTAATAAAAACGTTTAATAATAATCAGTCATGATAATAGATCGATTATTATTATAACGATCTCATTAAAAAGTTTTATAAGAAAATAAGTAAGAAATATATATTTATATATATATAATAGGTAATTTTTTGTAATTTTTTATTCATGATATACAATTTTTTAAATCTAAAATAATAATTAACATGCTAACAAATCAAATATACATAATAGTTAAATATTATTTATTATTTCTCAGATAGAAGGGTGTTTAAGTAAAAATTTTATAACAAATAAAAGTTTACAGATGGCTCGAATTAGACGATTGTACATTAAAAAAAACCTACAATGAAAGTGGGTATCGGAACTAATCGATAAATTGCCAATAAATAGGGATCCCATTTGTCCTGACACTATCGCTTTCGTAAGCTTCGTCTGGATGTTTCTCAATATATTAGAACTTTCCACTTGTATAAAATAAGATAAAACAGATTGAAATTAGCGTTTTGGTGACTTAATATATTCGATTTCTGACACGCGAAACAAATATTTAAAGAGGTAACAATTCACAGAATGAACATACGATGTTACGTTATTTTTAGACTAACCAACACACCACCTATCTCCCTCCTGTCGGAAGACCGTGGGAAACATCGCCTCCTTACATATCATTCCACGAAAAACAGTAATAGTATCTGTTAATTCTGTCATATCATAGCGCACGGAGTGCGTCAATTTACACGAACCATTTCGAGTGTTGAAAAATCCCGATTTTGGGTAGTCACTGATTTACTGACTGGCAGATAGATCATCATATTTCACAAGCATCTAGCCGATGCTGTGAGTATGTCGGTGCTAAGATAGTGAAATATAAACGAGACCTGATAATAATTAAAGTATGGTACATAACTATGATATAATAAAGAATGGTATATAACTATTATAAATTGACAAAGTGTTAAAATCCCACCAAAAAAACAAAAAATAATGTGAAAAAAAGGCCAAGTTCGATACAAAGAACAAGTAGGTTTGCCGGATTTGCTGAAAAAGAAGTGAAATCTAAGGTGCCAAGTTTTCACTTGACATGTTTTTGTTTTATATTATAAATAAATGACTCGTGTATGTAAACTTGCTAAGTAAAAACTTATCTTAGATCTCACTTCTTTATTTCTGCAATGCTGGCAAACTCACTTATTCTTTGTATCAAACTTGGCTCCTTTTTCACATTGATGTTTTTGGTGGGATATTACCTTTTTAAAAGATAATAAAAAAATCAATACAGGAATTACGTAGTAATAGTTTAAAACATTTAATATAATTAATTTATTTTTCCTTCTTTGTCAGACAAGGCTGTAGCCGGAGGATTTAACCTCTGCCTCAATTTTTTTTACACATGTTAAGAGTCAACACATCATTCACCTATTAGATTTTTAAAAACTAATAACAGAATCAGGGTAGCAGAGCAGTGAGGAATGTCGAACTCACAAAACCTTTTTTCTAGCTACCACCTTGCCGTCAAACTAAGTGTCCTACTTTCTGGTAAAAAAAAATAGGATCTCTAGTAACAAGCAATTACGCCATTCACCGATTAACACCCAAACATAGTGCCATTGTTTTTTAATAAATCGTAATCAATAATTGCCCAGTCAATCTAAAATCGGCTGTAACGGGCTGTTTAGAAAAGTGTATGTAATGGGTTACAATTATAACTTAATCAAATTAGTCTTTTATTTTTTACCTGCAGAGTTTAATATTAGAATAATGTCCGATTTACTTAAAATAATTTTTTAGAAGAAAGAAAATGTCAAACGACATTAAAACCCTTCTGTCACTTGGACTAATTTTGACGAAATCGACTCATTACAGTTTGTGCTGAAAATCTAACCACAATTTCGCATTATCTACAGCATAACTGCTTCAATCGTGACATCTTAATTGATATAGTAAAAGGGAATAGACAGAGCCCAATTTCCAGTACAATTTTGTGTTATCAACACATAAAGAACTGATTTCATTTCATTTATAAGAAAGTTCTGATTCGAATAGAAAGGTTTGCTTCAATTTGATATCTATGCTATTGGGTGTAGTTCAGTTACACCAATTTTATGAAACTACTTCCAAAACAAACATTTTCAGTGATTGTGGATATATTTTGTACAATTAGAATATACAAAATTTTCACTTAAACACAAAAATCTCGAGCCTCATGATTCTTCATAGACCCCCCCCCCTTAAAATTTACAAACAAGATATCTGTTGTTGAACAGAAATGAAACTTTTATATTATAAAATACATTGCACGCTTTAATAGAATTTTTACATCTACGATAATATTACATTTCGGTTCGAATTTTTTAATTTCTGTCCAACCAAATGTCTAATTATATACATTTTGTATGTAGCATACATTTCAATGTTGTCATCAATAGCTAGGCCAAATTAATATGTAAAATTAAACACGATTTAACAAAAAAAGTGAGGCGGGTTTTCCCGCAAAATTAAAATTTCGCTAGATAAAATGTTCAGTCGATGCGCCAGATTGTTAGAGTCTTTTTCTATCAAACAACCTCGATTTACATGTTTGCATCATTAAGAATGTTTAGAAATAGCAGAATCGTAACCGCAATGAAGGAAGTAACTGTACATAAATCGACATTCGTCATTATATTGTGTTACTTTCTTTTTTAAACTTGCAAATTTGCTGAAATGAGCGCTATGCGCTCTATATATATTGTTACGGTTAATACAAGAAAGTAGTTAATTCGCGAATTAATCGGCTAATTACCCGAATTAACCAATCCTTGACGTTGATTAATTCGGGTATTAGCCGGTTAATTCGCGAATAAACTACTTTCTTGTATTAACCGTAACATACACACCAATAACGTTGTTAACAGAGAACTGAACAATGAGCTCAATGTTAAATCTAGCTAGACTTTTACTTACAAAAAAGAAATACTTAAATGTCACTTTAGTGTTGCATCGACTGAACGACCATTGAGCTTGAACTAATCTTTGAAAAAATAAATTCTTCCCAATTAAAACTGTCATCGTGTTTGTTCTATTCGTAAGGCTACATATTTTTACAGATATTCTTTCCTAGAAACAAAATCTGTTTCCACAATTTAAGTGTGAAGATTTCTTCTTTACATAAAGATTGCTACTAAAAAAAAAATGTATATATATATATAAATTTTCAATATTGTTACTAATTATGACACATTTTCTGTACCGACTCCTTCATTACGGACGGCGTTGATAGTGGGATCTTCTGTGTTTTGACCGTCTTTAAATAAGGAAGGCGATTCAGATTCCGGAATTCCTTCCTTACTTAAATTCTCTTGAGCTCTGTTGTGATGTTGCTCACTGTTTAAATCAACGTCTGATATTTTACTTGTTATTTCTGATTCATCGGCGTTTTCGTTCTGTCCGTCGGCTTCCTCTCTTTGCATACTTTCTATCGGAGGATGATTTATGTCACCGTCTGGGTTTCGGATGAGCGAACTGTTTGGCATCCCGTCCGGACTAGGTACTGAAAATGAAAATAAAAGCATGAAACGGAACACTTACCGTTAAATTTCAGTATAAATACTGGCTAAACAGTTTTGTTGCTAACCGTTAGGGTTTACTCTATGTTGACTTCCGTTGTCTTGGTTTTGACTTTGATGTGGGAACTGTCCATCGTGGCCGACTAAATGTGACGGCATTTGAGGACTCTGTAATGTTGTCGGCTTTCGACTCTTCTCACCTTTCCGCCACAAAGTGATTTCCTACAAGAAATAAAAAATTATCGAACATGTCCGCCGATTGAATAAAAATTGCAGTGCCACGGATCAAAACTCACCTGCTGTTTAAAATACCTTCTGTCTTCAGTGTCCATTAGGACGAGATTTAAATAATATCTGACGGAAAATTTCTTGTTGATATCTCGCATTGTAGGTGTCAAATCATAGCCCGCCAAAAATACTCGAATTGGAATACTTTCTCCTGAAAGGATAGAATAAAAAACGGATAATTAATGGTACGATCGTAAGGTTTCCCAAAAACTACTCCTTCGTTTAGATTTTAGGACATGTGCAATTACAATAGTTACGCTTATCGTGAGTGAATGAGGGTTTGGAGGACATGGCTATCGATACCAACCTCTGACCGGTGCACCGTCCATTATCTCATATTTAGCAATAGTTTCGTTTTCAACAAACTGATTAGGTCCTGTTCCTGTTGTTTCGCGTTTTATTATCGCTATTTCCATATGTTTAATTTTTATTCGTACCAATAAAAAATAAATCTTGCCTACAATCACATCTTTCAAATGGTATCTAAAAATAGTAAATTTCAAATTCAGTACGTTGCTGTTTACATTTTAAACTTGCACTCATTTTGTCACTGATAATTACCACTGTCTGTGCATTTAAGGAGGTTGATCCGTTACAGCCCCAATCAAAAGTAAGTCGAATTCTAAATGGGAACTTTTACATAATAAATTTTTACAAAAGGGTGTAAGTCGATGATACCAATAAATTATTGTCATAATAAATAATTTTTTTTTAATATTATTAATTATTTCAGTATTTTACTTAATTTGTACAAAGTTAGGTTAGAAAAATAAATTTATGTAAATAATTGTATTTTACATATTATTTGCAGTAAATAATTTAAAAAAGAAATTAGAAATAATAAAAATTAATATTAAATCATTAAAAAGTTGAAAATTCAGTTAAAATTGTCAAGAATAAAAGTCCATAATTGAAAAGTGCAAAGGTTTAATAATTTTCTTTATTGATTAAAAGTCTCCTAATTAAATTGGAAAAAATATTAAAATATGCGTAAGACATCAATGCTTTACATAGTTAGTTTTCGGAACTGCTGACATTATTTGGTTATTTGCAAAAAATTAAAATGTACCGCTTGCATGCTAGATTGACATATTTTCCATAAGACTACATGTAAAAGTTTTTTTTAAATTTTGACTTTATAAATCTCCTAATGATTTTGGATTTTTTACAGAAAATTTTGTTATAAAAAAATCTATTAAAAAAACTTTATTTCAGAGTTTTTCCATTATCTTCGTAAAACGGCTCAACCTCCTTAAAACAAAGTAACACAAAATGTTTAACAAAAAGCACATGTTATTTTTTTACATAAATATTGTGGATTATAATACGCGCTCATATCAGTGTTTTGAGAATAAAAATCCAACTTTTATTAAGGTTGGGTCAAAAATTCAGAATTATCAATATTTCAAAGAGATGTTCTTCTCAGAGATATACATCATATCTCAAATTTTGAATATCATGACAGTCTCATTGTTATTTCAAAATATACTTTTAATACATGCAATCAAATGGCAGTTAATGAAATACTGACATAAAACAACAGAAAACTCATAAAATCAAATATAAGTCATGATAGGATTAATTTCAAAAATAACTATGCTACAAAATATACACTTTCAAAGTTAAAATATGTTTTATACAATTATAAAAACGTAATGCGAAAAAAATATATTTATTTATTTTCAATTTTTGCCACCTCTCAATTTTAAGTAGGCACTATGACTATACTAAGGTCAAGTCAATTTTTTCTCTAAGTCAGCACAGAGGACACACAATTTGTATTCTTTCTTAGCAGTGAAAAGGTTAATTGAAAAAAAAAAAATAGCTTTTCCCGGTACTAGTAATGAGACACTAATTAAATTAAATACAAAGATCCCGATTTAGTGAGTTTAACATAAATTCTCAATAAGTGAATGGCAACCTTAGGGCCCTTTTCCACGAGACACTGGTGTCCGGACACCAGTGTCCGACACCGATGTCTCATTCTAGCCGATCATACAAATATATGCATGTTTACCCACGGAACACATCTATCGGACACTCGGTTTCCGACACGGCGACTGTCTCAAAGTGTTTCTACTCCGCCACTTTTTGAAAACAGACACTTGTTTCTGTTTAGCAAAACATTGAGATAAAGCGTGCTCTACCCATGGGACACGTCACCACGCCAGTATCTAGTGTTAATATAAGTTGTTCTATAGGGGTGATGCACTTTCTCATGTTTGTTTCCTGGCCTTTTATATGAATTTCTAAAATTGACAACAGTTCATCGAAGGACTTGACGGACATGCGGAAATATTGAAAGAATTTATCTGGATGATTTCGTAAATCCAAATATAAGAATGGGTAAAGCCCTTTTTCATGCCTTTTGGCTAATAAAAGGTGTACCCAAAATCTTCGTTTCTTCATACATTTCGCCTTTTTTTGCCGCCTTTTTCTTATTAACAAGAGACCGAGCAAAATTAACGCGTTGTCGTCTAGTGCAGCCATCTCGGGATTAAAAATACTACTAAAAATTTTTTTGGCAAACATTGTGTCCCACACATTGTGTCCGGACACCAGTGTCTCGTGGAAAAGAGGCCTTATATAAAATTAGGAGGCACACAGTTTTCCCCGCACCGCCTACCCAAACTTCTTAGAAAAGTTCTGATCAGTTCAAAATGGCTACCATAAAACAGTTCGAGGAGTAAAAACCGTTAGAATTGTTTTTGCGTTAAAATTAGTCAAATTTAAATTAAATAATGCTACATTGTATTGTAATATTGTGTAACTTACTTGCACTTGTTATATTCAAATTCAATGTGCAAACAATCTTCAATGCCGACTTCCATTTTTATTGGGTTGTTCATATCTGGATAGCTGGATAAAGTGTGTACAGCAATATCCAATTCGCGCACAATGTCTGATAACCGCCGAACTATTGTTACGCGTAAGAAATATCTGCAATGGTTGGACGAAAAACAGTTATTAATTGAACAAAAAAAAATCTGTTTATTTTTGAAAAATCTCAAAACTTATCCGGTTTGAAAAAGAAAATTTCATTAAGAAAGATGTTCGTTTACGATACGCACTGCACTCGTAATTAATTCGAGTGAAATTACCTTAATCTAACATTAGCACCAGTGTAAATTTCAAACGGCTTCTCGACACACGCAAATTCAAACGGATATGTCGTATGGTGAGTCATCTCACCAGGTCTAGCCAATTCTTTAACGAGACTCGTAAACTCATGATGATTCCCACGATCGTAATACAATTCTATTTGACCAATGAATTCGATTTTTATGCCGTGATGTTCCAACTTTGATCCGGGCTTACGTAGTGTTATGTTTACCTGGTTGGAGAGTAGGTTAACAAATTAAATTTTAATATAGGAATTGTGTTTTGAGTAGGAACATTGTCGAGAATTCATGTTAGGAAAAATTACTCTTCAGCAGGCGCGGATCCACCCCTGTGGGCATGCTCACAACTCTAATTGAGGTCAATATGTTGATATGTCTTAATAAAATTAAAAAAAAAAAAGAATCACGCGTGATTCAGAAGTAAATGTATTCTTTTAATGAAATCTAAAAACGAATATGTTCTCAAGCTGTAAAAATTTCATCAAAATCGGTTCAGTAGTTTAGAGTCTAGATTTAAATTAAATTTACTTTTGCAAGTTTCGTGAGCTAAAAGCTTAACATTTTATAGGTTTATGAATTTACTAGTATAGGTACAGGATCTCGGCCGGGGCGTTATACATTCTGTAAACCCCTTTCTAGGAATGCGCAAATTCTTCGAGCCTGTAGTTCGATTCGCACTTGGCCGATTTTCGGGTGGCCATTACTAAACCTTTTTTGAGGGCTGGATCCGCGCCTGCTTTTCAGTTATATCATAAGTTTTCCAGTCTACTGTTTTAATCAAGCGAATTTATGATTTAAGATATTTACGCAACAGCGTGCCACTCTCCAAGATTTTTCTGATGATATTTTCGGCATATCATCTCTGATCGTGTTAGCAAAGAGAAAATTGGCAAATCACTTACTTTTCCCGAGACAGTTTCTCCGTCGTAATATAATAAATGCCTTTCCTTCTTTCCATCTTCAGTCTTAATTTCTGCTGTCTTGCGTGTTTCAGCTCCATCCAAGTGTATGTCGATGTCAGCTGACTGGCCAAAACCAAAAAAACTCTGGAAGACACGAAAACCGATTTTGTCACTTTCGATAAACTGCATATAACATTGGAATTACACAACTCATAATCAACTCTTTATCTTGTTCAAATTAAAAACGTCAAAAATAAAAGCGACATATTATAGATCGCTGATCAGACTATTCCAAATTCTGATTGCAAATGAAAATTTAGTTTTACATTATATTATAATTGATATTAATTTAAAAAATGAACTCTACTTATCTATTATAATAATATCCACCCCATTTTCATGACAAATATTTGACAGCACAAAACTTACCATTTTGATTACAAACTTCTCTTTATTACTTTTGTTAACTTCGGTCACGACAAATTAATTACAGATACGGTTCTTACAATACTATAAAGCAATAAGTTGGCATTTTCGCCAAAATTGACTGTTATTAAACACAATATTCAAGTTTTGATACGCTTACATCAAATTGCGACAATTTTAATGTCAGCCATTGTACAAAAATTTAAGATGGCTACGTGCTTAGTGCATGAGAATAAACACTATTTTAACAATTTATACGTTTTTCTTTTGGAAAATGGTAAAAACGACGGATAAAAGTCACAGGTTCTTTTTTTAATTTAACCCTTTGATTTCCATCGCACAATCAACCCTACTGATAACTATTGATATAGGAAACTGATTATTAATCCTTTGAATTTTAACGAATTGTATAAACAATGTGAGGAGTCATATACTAGGAACAATAAAACAGATTACTAAAGCAGAATTTCATTTAATTTCAAATAATGATGACATAGCTTCACCGTTTTCATCTTCCTCACAGTTCGTTTTTAAAGAAAAAAAATGTCCATCTATATTTTCAGAATTATATTGTCTTGTTTTAACTTCATTTGTTCCTCCACTATATAACTGCTTCAGTTTTAAATATAACTCATTTCCGTTGACATAATTAGTTTTTATTAACTGATTATTGTAAAACAAATCATCTTTGTATATTTTAGGTACAATCTTTAAATTTTCTTTTAAAAACTCTAAAACATCCTGGAATCTTTGTAAGTTATTGAATATTTGACGTTGCTTTTTGTTTAAAATTTTTTCCAACATAAATACTAAATGATGATGAAAACATTGAAATGTTAAATTTGAATGTCTCTCTGGAAAAATCGGTATAGTTCTACACGATGACCGGTCATTATTTAATAACAAATTATCTATATCTGACTTATTTAAAACACTATTGTAACAGATGTCGACCCATTTCTGTACACATTCTAGAGGAGTTTTTTCGTGTGCACTAAACAGAGCAGGATTTGTTAACAGACCTCTTGCAACCATAACACCATCACAACAAGTTGAATTCTTCAGTTTCATTGCATCCGATAAAGTTTTGACGTCCCCGTTAGCCACCAACGGAACTCTGATAGATTGTTTTATTTCGCGTAGCGCTTCCACGTTTACCGATTCAGTTCTCTGTGTGGGCGTGCGTCCATGGACTACAATATAAGAAATCCCACAATTCTCTAACAGTGTGCATAACTCTATCGTTTTGCTGAAAAAATTGCAGTCCTTGGTAAACAAGATTAGGAAAAAAAAAGCATGCGCGAGACTCTCACGCGGTAGAAGTGAAACTTCTTAGGTTCTAGCATTTGTTGACTATTTTATTATTTCAAGATTAGGAAATGGTTATGTGGAACGTGTTACCATGGCTAGAGAGAATGCTATGTATACACACAGAGTGCACCGCGCATGCGTGTAGAGTGCGCATGACGATTTGACAGTGAGAGTAGAAATGATTCTCCTATTATTTTCTCTCAATTGTTGGATCAATCGGAAAAGGAGTAGCGTTTCACTTTTCGTCTGATCCAGGCCAATTTAATCCCCTAGCGCGCCCAAAAAAGTTTCACTTTAAAAAGGAAAAAAATTACATTCCTACCGCATATCATTCAAGAGTCGTATTTTGGCCGAAACAGTGAAAGTTGTAGGCATGTATGATCTGCATTGCTTTATCAAATCAGCTAACAATTCTGGTTGCTTTAGCATAGCACAGCCATAGCCATCGTGAAGTGCCCAGCGTTGTGGACAACCACAATTTAATTCTACTCCGTCGCTATACCTAAACAAAGTAAAGATATTAAAAACAAAATTGATCTAGGAAAAAGTATATATTATATAAAAAAAATAGAGAAAATTGAAGTCTTAATAATTTTCCCGCTGTTCTTGCCAACATTGCTATATGATTTTCGATGTTAGGGGGACTGGTTTCTTTTTGGAAGGCATTTTTTAAAAGAATTATTATGTATCATAAAAAGTAGATTCCTCAATTACTTACGGAACGATCATCTGTGCCGCACCAACAAAATCGTAAACAGTTTTGGCAGCAAACTGTACGACTAAAGGTGTATCACCTATTAATTCATAAAATAAGAAATTGAAATTGTCTATTTTTTCATTCATATTAATCTGGGTTCCTATATAAAATAATAAATCTTATACCTTTATTTGTTGTAAATTCATTATTTCTTGCTTTTTGGCTTTGGCAAAACGAATCAGCTAATATCATCGGTGTATAACATATATCCGAATCATAGCTTCGAACTAACGAGCGAAATTGAAGTCTACAAAAAATATGTATAGATTAAAATTGGTTTAATCGTTTTCTCGTAGCTTAGCGCTTTAGTCTTCACATAGAAATTTGAAAACGAAAGTTAGGTATATTTTTTTAGTCTGTTTTTTTTTTAGTGTGATGAACTAATATAAGAGGGAAATTTTAGATTTTAGTTGTCGTATTTAGTTAAGAATACTTTTGAGTTCGATGCGTTTTCTTGTTGTTATCTTATTTGAAAATAGAACATTCATATTCATAGCACCCCTTTTCCACAAAAAAAAAACGATTTTTTATTAAAAAGTATCTGTCAAAATAATCACAAAGAAAATATGTTTTTGTAAGAACGTGATAACAGCGTAAAAAACAACACACGAAAAGAATATTAAAACAGTACTTAGAAAGAGAATTTACAAAAGAATTTACAAAAATGACGCTGATCGAATAGAACAGAATATATTTGCACAAAACTATTGAATATCAAGGCTTCGTTGCACTTGTTGAATACAATAGCTCTGATCCCAGCAGTCTGAGAACAGTAACAGAACCGTCATAGTCTTGCGCAGTAGCTCAAAAATTCAAATAAAGTTTCGTTTTAGCTACTGCGCAAGACGGTGATGTTTCTGTTACCGTTCTCAGACAGCTTGGAACAGAGCTACTATGACGTCAGAAACTGTATAAATGTTGGTTGAAATGGTTTACCTATTCAGTTGCAGTGGACAATATCTAATTTATAAAAGTTAATATTTCCAACACCCATTCTTCAGGCAGTTGTAGGTTTTCTTTCACACGTTCACTTTGGTACATATTGTCTTAAGCATCAAGTTATTCTATCATTTTTGAAAGAAGCAATTTTCAAAATCTTTAAAGTCTAACTTACAACGCACATATATTTCCGAGTAAAGCACCACGCGCACTAAATCGGTTCGAACAACTTCATTAGGAGCGGTACAATCGGCACGTCGTCATATACCGCGCATCGAATCGGCAGATTCCGCGTTTCCAATTCAAATTTCGACATACGTATTGAGTGTTCTGCAGCTTACTACTTGAAAAGCAAATCGTCAGATCATTCCGAAATTTTTCCCCTTTCAATCATTCCCTGCCGTTGCAGAGACGATCTGGTCAGTCTGAGCTGGTCGAATCGAACCGGTGCGATGTGATTTATTTCTTTTCGCGCTGATCGTGGATACTGAAAAGTGCTGATTGTACCTTACCGAGTCGAACCCGTGCGCATGGTGCTCAAATCTGATTTTCTAAAGATTTTCAATTATAAGAAAACTGCATAGAGAAGTAAGCAGATCTTGTTCCTCACACTACAAAAACCGACTATGAGTATGGCAAAATTTAAAAAAATAATAAAAATAAAGAATATTACTTTGTATATCTAACCATAGGTGCACAAATCTTTACTAATTCTTTTTGACGAAATATTTCTATAATATCATGTCTTTCGCTTCTTTCCATTTCAATAAGTAAGTAGAATGTAAATGTTTACATCTAAATAAGAGTGTTTTGTGGACAATTTAGTTTGCGTTTGACACTGACAGACAGGTCACAGATGCAGATGAATTAACGTCCAGTGTTGCCAGCTCTCGAATTTATAACCGAATTGACATTTCGTACTGACAAGACATGGAAGACGAGAAACGAATAATAGAGTTAATTAGAAAATATGGAAGAAGTAATGAAGAATTAGATGAAATTGATAGTTTTTCATTGTTAGATGAAAACTGTGTTTATCAGTTATCAAATAACATAACTAGCATTATATTAAGCAGCCAAAAACAGAATGCCAGTGTTGTAGAAAAAAGCATCAGGAAGTCTATAATTGTGAGAAAAATCTGCCAAAATAATATTACTTGTTTATATATCACTTTAAGATACCTTTAGCAGTAAAGTATTTTTATTGTAGGAAATGTTACAATTTTGGTGCAATTCAGCAGAATTGAAAGACCATGAAGTATGGTTTGAAAATAAGGAAATTATGCATGTCTTCCTAGATTCGTTAGTTTTGGCTTCTGCAGACAGTTGCGATTTTGATTTAATATTTAGTCACGAACTTTTAGCATTTTATCAAAATGTGCAAAATGAAAGCTCCGTGAATCAAGTAAAACCACTATGGAACGAAATAACGGAGTATGTAAAAAACACGGAGAAACATAATAATCATCCACGGTTACGCGAAATGGTGTCTTTTATAAATGCTCAATATTTACCAAAGGAGAACTTTGAATTTGGTTTTAAAAAATTTCAGAATAATGAAGATTTTTGTAAATATTTGGAAAATAAATATATTTTTGATCAAAATTGTACATCGACAATAAAAAAACATGAAAAATCTGTAGGAGTTTCCGAAATCAATGCTGTAGTGCAGCTTGGATATGCATTGTTGAATATCGATACAGTTAAAAGTAAACTTTTGTTAGAAAAGATTATTCAAATCATTTTATTAAAATATTCTTCTATACAAGGCAGTGAACATTTTTTGTTAGCAGTATTAAAAAATTTTGGTAAGATAACTCTCTAACTATTTTTAGCTCTAGTGTTAGCGATGCATGCAGTTATAATGTGTAATAAGCATTTAGGAAACCGTGGGAGTAAATGGATAGTCTCTGAATATTTTACACGTGATTAGTATAAAATAGCAAGAATAGAAATAGAAGATTTGCATACTGATCGTAATCTATTCAAAGTAATATAAAGGTGTTTCAGGAGGAATGGTTAATATATTAGTATGTTATCGTCCATTTTGACCAAAAAAGTACATTTAAACATGTGTTTAATTAATTATCAATGGTTTGGGCCTGCAGTCACTCAACCACTCAATCAGTTTCTATTAACGATTCGAGCTGCTCGCTCAAATCTTGATACAACATGGATTGAGGAAGAAGCACTATTGTTGGTACTTTTGCTCAAGCCCAGACGACATAAAAAACAAGAAAATTTTGGATTTAATTAGGGTGACCAACTGTCCTGGATTTTCCGGGACAGTCCCGCATTGAAGCCTTGATCTTTTTATTTTTGCCCTATAAAGAAAAGGTCTTTTGTCAGTGAACTAAACAAACATTTTCTGTCCCGCATTGTATTACGAGAAAAATGGTCACCCTAGATTTAATGAATAAGTAAGACCTCTGACACTGAAAAGACAAGTATTTCCCCTTTCTGTGCCGCGTTGCCTAAATAACCATGATCATGAGCAGTCAGCATATGTGTTGCGATTGCTTGACTTCAAGACGAAACGCCATGTTGCTCGGGCGGTCGTGTTTATGTCAGTAGAATATTTTCTATGGAGATTTGTAGTCGATGCTTAAAGCAGTCAGTTCTGACATTTCGATGCTGTCTGTGTATGGCCGGCCTTAGTTAATTTCAATGTGAAATGGTTTGGGATAAATTTCGGGGCTGTATCGCTATCTTTAAAGTTAAGACTTTATCTATCTCTTTCTCATGTCATTTGGTTTGCGCAGTCAGCAGTTTGTTTTGAAAGTCGGTTATAAAAGACTGATGCATGCAAACATCAATATTAAGCGCTTTGACTACCATAGTAAATAACAGCCGGCGGGCACAGCAGTGACACACAGCTGACTGTTTCTCCCTTGGCTAAATCTGGCTTTCCCGAGTTTGCCTCGGAGCCAGACATATTATTCACTACCCAAGAAAAAGTGCCTCTAAAGTAGTTGTTTCAAAAAAATTTTTAAGCGATTATATCTTTTATTTGTCGAATTTCCTTCTTTTTCAGAAAGAAAATCTTTTGAAGATGTATTTTTAATTCAAATATGGCAAACGGTGCCATACTTGTCTGAAAATGTATTATTGAACGCATGCATAAAAGCGATGTTAATTACAATTAATTCAAATACATTATCTAATGACTACCATTTGTCAGCATTAAAAAACAAAATTTATGAAGCAATCGTCGAGTCTGAATTCAAACAACTTTGCCGGATGTGCCAAAAATCAAATATAATTTTTATGAATGCTAGCCTTATTTTAAATGGGATATTTATATTAAAAAAATTTGATGCAAGGATCTTAACAGTGATTCAAATTTTTCTTGAACTGGTGGATGAGGCAGTAAACGAAACAAGATCGAATGTTATAAATCTGTATCCTGAAAAGTATCAAAAGCTTTTGTTTAGATTAAAATATATGAATCCAAATGTTATAATGAAATCACAAACAGACATTTTTTTAGAAACTCATAAATTGTTATATGTTTTGTACCAAAACGAATGGGAAACATGTATTTTGTATTTATCACATTTCTTTAAATGGTTACCGCATTTTTGTAAATACGTTTATACAAATCTAAAATAAAAAATTTCTTATAACTATAAATAATTAATTATTCACTAGAATGAGTCATTAGAATGCCCGATTTTTAGAATGTTCCCTTGCAAAATCAAATTTGAAAAATACCAAAATTTGAAGTGGACCGCGCAAATCAAACTAGTTTGTTGTTTTGGTGTCCGATGGCGCTTCAATGCATAATTTGCTATTTGTTCATCCAGTGTCAAAAATGTATTTTAGCAAAAAAATTGTTCTGAGTGGACAGGGACACATTTAGTTCGTTTAGTTTTGAGAAAAAGTGATTGAAAATTTTCTTCTGGAATAATTAATGATACATTAATTTGCAAGTATTAGTATTTGAGCTGTGGTGATTAGAACTACACCTACATTTATACGCACGTACAGAGTATATACTGGTTAAGGAATGTGAAGAAGCTACATACAGGTAGACGACGGCCAAGGTTGCAATGGTGTCAGATACTGAAAAATTGTTTGAAATGCCCGTAGAAAAACAGTATAACATTTTTGTGAAGAAATGTAGCTTGTGATTATTGTGAATAAATTAGTGCTTCTTAAATGTAATTCATAACATTAAATAAACTGAATACTAAATTTTAAAAAGACTATGCCTACAAAGCAATCTCGTAAAGTTGTGGGTATGATTATTAGGAGTCGAAAAACGATTATAAAGGATGGAGTAATTACGGTAAATAATGTTTTTTTTCCACAAAATTCATGTAGATTGATTATAACAAAGATCATGATTATCAGCCATTAATCTTTGCATAATATTTTGTAGTTATTTTTGTAGTCTGTGTACCCAAAGTAGGTACTAAAATTATATTATTTCTTGATGACAAAGTATAAAAATGTCTTTAAAAATTGCTTATAATATTTTGCAATGTACAAACTTAAAATATTTGAATTACTTATGAGTGCATTTTGAAATTTCGGAAATTTGGAATGCCTGATTAATATTTGCAAAATGAGAGCGTCTGCCAAAGCATTTTTATAAATGTGACTTAATATTGATACTTAAATATTCAAGTTTTATAAACAATGATACGTTTATAATGTCTATTACTTAATTATAGTAGGAGAGTCCATGACATTCAAAGTCTCGGTCATAAATCAGAAGAAAATTTTGCATATCGAGAGTCTAGTCTCGTGTCAACCCAAAATGAGCCTTGGTGAGTGGAAAATTTCAGCCAGGGCTGAAAAAAAGGAATGCTTCCGGTTCGCAAAAACAAAACAATCATTGCCATTATACAACTGAAAGTTGAATTTTATGCCACTCGAAAGGGTTCGATATCTGCAACCAAAAGCATATTCAATTGGCATTCCCGCTAGAAAAAAGGTTACTTCTGTCACAAGGCAGGAGATCAGATAAATTTTAAATAACGATTCTCCTGGTATAATGGACAGAGATTAAGAACCTTTCATTGATTATTAAACTTGTGTGTAGGTATCAATATGTTATATTTACAAAAATACTTTGGCCAACAGAGACTTTGAGTGTCATGGCCTCTTGGACTATTATACTTAAATTTTTGATGCTCAAAAAAAAAAAACGCTTTTCTAAATATCGAAGTATCTATGACGTGTGCTTGGTGTCGTGCTTCAGTGTAAAAACAAAACGTTTTGAAACCTTTGGCGCTTTTGCATTTTTTTAAATAAAAATGTCAGAATGATACCTGTTTTGATATTTTAGTGTTTGACTAAAAGTGTGAACACCCCAGAGTGTTGAACAGGGCCAAGTAGTGTAATGTAGACCACGTGATAGATATCTGAATTTGATAATATTGCTAGAACAAATTGATACTTTTGGTAAACTTAACATACATTTTTCAGCGTAAATTTCACTGAGTTATCTACACTACACTAATATACCAAACATATACCTACTTATGAATTGGTTTACAATTTACAAATGCTTATTCATTTTTGAATTGAATTATTTAAGCTTCTATTTAACTTGTTTTCTTTGTATGTCGGTCTGTTACAAATTTTGCAAGTCGATTTTGACTCACTTCCGGCTATCTGCGACTGGGTTGAATTTTTGCATATTTAATTTTAATAAATCAACAATGTTTTTTTCAAATTAATGAATGAACGTGATACTGGTATATAGTAATGTCGAGTAGCAGGGCAAATCCACCTATAGCCGTCAATAGCAGAATCTTGAGTTCCAGCTCTGCGTTGTACGAATGTATTTTTTAAATGTATTGAATATTCATTTTTCACTAAAAAATGAAAGGTTAAAAATAACAAAATAAAATATTAGTAAAAAAAAACTTTTTGAGAATAAGCTTTTAGTGAAAAATGTTAAAAAGGAAAAAATATTTTTTGATAATTTAAGTTAATACTTAATTACAACGGCGTGCGTGCTTGACTAATGAACTATCATTGAGTTTACAACCCACGCCTTTATAATTAGGAATCTTAATATTGTTGCAGACTTAACATTTGAAGTAGTTTATGTAATCGTCATTTCAAATAACGAAAATCTATTTAATTTTGGTATTACAGTGTAACCTCTTTATAACGTCCTTCGTTATAACGAAAAACTCCGTATAACGTAGAAAATTTTACAGTTTGGTTGGTTTACCTTAAAACCCATACATTAATACCCTCTTTATAGCGTTACAACCATTCTCTATTACGATGAAATATGTTCATATTTAGGCGTATTTAACAGTGTAATTGTTTTTATACAACAAAATGAAGATGATAAAGAGGATGATTTTTAACCATCATCAACTATTCAACAAGCACTTGATGCCGCTAAACTTATCGAAACATTCCTATTGTTTAATGAAGGTGATTCCACCACATCCCAAGAGTCAAGACATGCATAATACTTAATAAAATACAAAACAAATATTGGCATAGCAAAAACGCCAAGCAAAGTTAACAGACTACATGGAGTAAATTAATTAGGTGAAATTTGGTTATTTTTCTTTCTTCCCTCCATATAACGAAAACTCTTTATAACGAAAAAAAATGCTCGGTCTCTTGAGATTCGTTATAAAGAGGTTACACTGTATTTTAAATTAGTGCAGGTAATTCCGTCATTCAACAACCATGCATTTTGCGTAAGCAGTGATTTTTTTGGGCTTCATTGAAGAGTCGGTGGTGAGATTAAAACTGAGTTTTTGGGATAGGGGGGGGTCCCATTTGGCAGCGATTTTGATTAAATGGTGTCAATGTTGTTTACTGTATCTCCGTAACCGTGAGGCTCACAGAATTTTCGTAGCTGCAATTTTTTAAATAATAAAATTCTTTGTAACTTATTAATGTGTTTTTCATGCCTAGATAGCGGTTGTGAAATGACATATTTAATACTAGTGCTGTAACGCCGCGTAATAAAAAATAAACGTAGTCGTACGTAAATCATATAACCTAACGCCGCACGAGAATATTGAACTGTCAAAAATTTTGAAAATTAAGTGGGAATCAGCTATTTTATAGTATGTACGTGCAAAGAATATCATATATATCCCGTGCGTGCTGATATTATCACTCATGTAACTGTTAAAATTTGTCACATTCTTAAATTAATATTAGTCATCTCGCACTACATACATAATATATACCAAGATCCCTGACCCGCCAGATCTACGTCATTTCAGTAAGATTTTATCAGTAAATGTACAATGGTTAGATAAAAACGTATGCCAATTTTCTAGCTTGAAAGCGGGAGCCTTTTAGAGATAACAGATTCTAAAGGTACAAAAAACACGTGCTTATCTACGTACGCAATGGTATTATACATGCATATGAGTGCGAGTGAGTGAAAGCATTAGATGATTTTTTTTGACAGCTTCATGAAATTTAAGTTTTTTATTTGTTTACACAGAGAGTAGTCCATGAGTTTTAGAGAGAAAAACTCCATGGAAACAAATAAACAACCTACATTTCATGAAGCTGTCAAAAAAAATCTAAATTGCTTTCACTCGCACTCATATGCATGCATAATACCATTGCGTACGTAGGTAAGCACGTGTATTATGTACCTTTAGAACTTGTTATCTCTAAAAGGCCCCCGTTTTTAAGCTAGCGAATTGGCATACGTTTTTAACTAAATATTGTACGTTTAATTAATAAGAAAATTCGCAGGATAGTGGACAAATTAGATTTATTAATGTACGACGTTTCGTCTAAAGATTTAGACTTTTTCAAGTACAATAAAAAATTTAAAACAATAACTATGAAAATATACATTAATTACTAACCATAGCAATTAACAAAACATAAGGTACATGTCTTATGTACCTTATCTTTTGTTAATTGCTCGATGGACACGATATCTAATATGTAATATATATTGTACATTTACTGATAAAATCTTAGCAGTAATTAAATGACATAGGTCTGGCATGTCGGGGATCTTTATTTATAACCTCATGAATTTGTCAAAGTATTTTCTTACTAAAAATATTGCGTTACCACAGTTACCGCAATATTCTGCTTTTTTATTATATCCTGTAACCTTCCACCAAACATGTTTTGCCATATGAAGAAAACTGCATCAAAATCGGTCCATCAATTGAAGAGCGATGATGCCTCAGGTACAGCAAAAAAATTACACATTTCTTTTCAAGATGATGGCAGTGCTTGTCCCGAAAATCAGTTTTAAACTCACGACAAATCTCCCGATGAATCAGACATTACTGCCCACCCAGAGTGCATGATTGGCCTTTTCTTTCGCCCATTTTGACTGCAAATGTGAAAAACAAAATGCACTCACATTATGGCAGATGGTTCGTGTATAATAATGTGTTATCAGTATTATGTTGTATATATTTTTCAGTTGTTTTATACCTACTATATTTCAGATAAATTTGTAACTTGTCAAAAAATGGCCAAATTCTAAAATAAGTAGTTAAAATTGACATTACATTCATAATTTGTAACACGTAAAAAGTTTTTAAATCTAAAAGTTCAAAATATAACATTTTGTGTCTTTAAAAAGAAACTGCATTGTTTTTAAACCGTTTTAAATTGAAGAGGATAGACATGGTATGTACCAAATCATGTTATTTCTTAGGTAGATATCAATAAGTCTGGAAAATAATATCTAACCGGGCAAGTGTTTTTTTTTTTTTTTTTTATTTATTTAACTCATTATTTCCGATCAGAATCTCATATCGTCGATAATAATACGGGGATTTAATTTTTAATTACTTATCACTTTTCAATATAATGATTGATTCATTAGAATGTACAGGCTTACCCTGTTTTATGCTGCGCTACTTTGTATCGAAAATATTTTTCTATATCGAGTAAACTGTGTGAGAATTCCAAAGCAGCTGTAAGTACCAATGTTGGTACGTAGACCTACGCCTCAGCCCTGGATCTAAGGGGGGGCATACCGGGGCAGGGGGCGCCAAAATCATAATAGAATATGTTTGAAAACCACACCCAATCTGTCCTTTTTCCGATTTACTCAATCTGCTTGTTTTCTAATGGTTTCCCGCTCACTAAAAATGCCAACCATTATATATTTGTGGGGTTTTGTAAGTAATTTATCTTAAACGCTGAAGTGAGGGGGTGCCATTATCAAGTTTCTGCCCCGGCTCGAAAAAATCCTAGATCCAGGGCTGCGCGGCTACGCTATTTCATCGGAACTCCATAGAGTTTGATTAATGCAGAAGAAAGCCATACGTATTATATTCAATCTTGGATATCGCGACAGTTGCAAAAATTATTTCATAAAACAAAATTTTAACTGCTTTTACTCGCTTTGTCATATTCAGAAATATTTTGGGAAGTATCTACTCAACTCACAGTACACTGTAAAGTTATCAAACACGTTAAAACAACTCGCTCTTACTCCCTAATCCGAACTTCAAGAATATTCAGCTCTAAATTTCACAACAATCTTCGTACTGAACTGAAGTTACTCCCCTTTCCTAAATTAAGATCTTGTTTGTATTCAGTGAATTAATTTTATGCGATTAATTATAATTATTAAAAATACTTCTGTTGACGAATTGTATCGGATAATAAATCTATTCTATTCTATTCTTCCATAGTTAGTTTTGCGCCCGTTGCCATATTCAAAGATATATATAAATTCTCCTTTTCCATTTAATTGTCGATGTATTCTGAGTAAATGGATATTGGACAACTGTTTGTGATTTGTTAAATGTGAAACACGTTAGATGAATTCCGTTCGATTAATACAAAATATTGCTTCTAATCTCGTAACCATCCACTTCGAATTGCATCGTTACATTTGCTGTGACCACTGTAACGGAACATAAATCAAGCTGTTGCAAATGTCCTCCAGTGTGTATTGGGATTTGACATATGAGCGGAGTTTCGGTCAAACGTAATGTTAAATAAGTCATTTTTAGGGTTCTGTATATCAAAAGGAAAAAAGGAACCCTTATAATCTGTCAAGACCCTTTTTCTTAGGAACGCGTCGAGGTATCAAGTTTAAATTAATATTAAATACTTAGGTCTGCAATCCATTGGAGCTGTGAAAAAATCTAACTTCCAAGTCAACCCAATCAAAAGATACGGTCGTTTATGCCGCATATTTTGACACTCGCAAGGAAATCAAAACCTATTCCCGTTGAACTAGAATCATGTTTAGCAAGAAGCAAAGTCTTATAACACATGTAAAGGGAAAAATCCGAAAACGATAAATTTGAGGTTACATCACAAAGAAATATTTTTTGCGATTATAAACTGAAGTTGGTAAACTGAGCGCGACTGATGTCCATGTATGGTATACACTAAGCGGGAAAAACCTTCGAGACTCGATTCCCGCGAAGGACAAACTATTTACATACCTACAAGTTTGTACGGAACCCTCAGATCTTTGTTTTCATAATATATGTACAATAGTACTAACATGTAAAATGTAATGTACTTTTGGTTTAAATTTCTGTCACCAGATGCCGTGTCGTTTTATGTCAAATCCCAGTACTGAATCACATGGTTTGTTACTGGCCGCGGTAAAGTTGTTGTTAATTTTCAACGGGATTATGCTGCACTGCCATGTCTAAGAGTCCTGGCGCCCCTGGTGAAAGGATGATTTAGCGTTTCAGTTTGACGAAATGAGAATTTGACACCCTCTCACGTCATAAAATTCACACAAGACAGAAATAGAACAAAAGTTATAAAAGAATAAAAAAGACAGCGTAATTTTGACAAGTGCTCTTTGACATTTGCAATGACTTTACTGTGTCACCCGGCGCCCTATGTTTCGGGTGCCACTGGCGCGGGTCATCCCCACCAAACCCTAGATACGGCGTTGTTTTGCCGTAATGGGTCTGTATATCTAGTGTTCGCGGTGGTTCAATTAACACTTCTTTTTCTATGAACACTTCCTTCGCGTTAAACGGGATAACTTGTCGGTAATTATTTTAAAATTTAGAATAGGCTTAAATTGGTATTTATTATGAATGTGTTGATGCAGTTCAAGTCATGAATGAAAATAACATACATTGGGCGTGTTTGGCCGAAGTAAGTACTTACTAAACAGTAAGCCAGTTAGCATAGAAAAAATTAAAATCTTACAAGCTGACTTGCGCTTTTCGGCCAGGACAGACTTATTGGCTTAACATAACACAAAACACCGTTTGTCTGTTTTGTTTACATCAACAATAAGCAAAATGGCGTCATATATTAAGCCATGCTTACTGCGTTAGCACTTATTTTGTGTCCCGGCCGAAAATTTTGTAAGTATAGTGAGTGACTTACTAAATTTAGTAAGTACTTACTTCGGCCAAACACGCCCAATGAAAAATGAGAGAATATTTTACAATTGGGATAAAAAATGTGTACAAAATTGTAACAGTACACTCTTCCTCGCTTTACGACCTTGGTACGTTCCAGAATAGTTGATAGTAAAGCGAAAAGTCATATAATGAATATTGATCTTGTTTGCATATCGTCTCGCTTTCTGTTTCTCTTTGCACTTTTTTGGCCGTT
The DNA here is from genome assembly GCA_963575645.1 of Xanthostigma xanthostigma. Classification (NCBI taxonomy): domain Eukaryota; kingdom Metazoa; phylum Arthropoda; class Insecta; order Raphidioptera; family Raphidiidae; genus Xanthostigma; species Xanthostigma xanthostigma. Next base: position 24,282,792 of record OY754473.1, on the reverse strand, counting down.
ATGACGAAACATTGTTGGCCGTAAATCGAAAAAATGCCATAATTAAAAAAGGCCGTTATAACGAAATGCCGTATATTATAAAGGCGATCGTAAAGTGGGTGTAAAGAAGTGTACAATGATTGTACGGGTGATACAAAAGTCGCGTTAAAGATTATGTCAGAAGAATCTGTCCATAAAAAATACGAATTATAGTTCAGAATATTGAAACTGCGCTGGTGAAATATCCTGTTTTTTTTATTGTATGGTTTTCTTATCTTATTTATGCGGTTAATTAAGGAAATACCAACGCCTGCATTTGTTTTTATCATACATTTTCCACTGTTCGTGCTCCAGTTGCTTAATAGACAATAATAGATTTTATTTCGACATTCAGTACACAGCTAGATTTTTGGAATTAGATTTTTCTTTTCGTAAATTTAGAAACCGTAATAATGATGGGTTGGCAATTCAAGGTAATAAAAATATTAATTAAAAAAAAAATGTTCTCCCTGACATATAACTTTCATCGTATCTGTATTTTTATAATTATTTTTAAAGATATAAAATTATTTATAAAAAAATCACAGTATTTTATGACTTGAAAATTCCCAGTTTTTTTTTTTTTAATTATCTCAATACAAATAGGTATTGTAGACAAATAAGCATCATTAAAAGTTTCGTATGTTCTTTTTTCAATATGGACATTCAGACTGTAACCTATTATTACGTAGAATTTATGTCATTGCGATAATTGATAATTATTCTTATCAATATGTTTCAACATGATAATGAAATGATTTCAGTTCCAGTTTTTATTACGTGAAACACCTGGATATGAATTGTTAATGTTCTGTTGTATTTGTTTTTAATTTATTTATTTTATTGTTTTTTAATTTATTTATTTTATTGTTTTTTAATTTATTTTCGTATAAGCAGCGCAATATTTTGTTATGTATGTTTTTTTTTTATTTTTTGTGTGACGTAGGAACTGTCAGTTAACTCATCACGTGTGTTTTAATTTTGGATCAAAAAAAAAAAAAAATGAAGACTGAGCCACAATATAAACTTCTCATTCAGCGAGAGAAAAAAGTAAAGAAAAATGTAATCTTTTGTTTTACGTAACAGTTACGATTACGTCGATAACACAAAAATGAATGATACAATTTTTTTTTTTAATTCCGATTTAATAATAGAACAATATCTAATTATCTGTTGAGTAACGATGATGACGTCTTGTTTTGTGTTATTCAGTAATCTTAAAATGTGGCCGAAGACGCTGTAAGCGCGTGCCTATATTGTTTTGTATTTTGGTTGCAGACCTCGGGTATAGGAGAGCCAAGCGTTTACCATGCACTGGTTGTCATATTCTTGGAATTTTTTGCATGGGGACTGCTTACGATGCCTATTATTTCGGTAAGTATATTGCTTTTATGCCGGCACTTCACATGGCTATTTGTATTTGTGTATTTGGCATATTTGGCAAACAATTACCAAGTGTGGAAAGTCTATTTGACAAAGTGTTGGCCTTATTTGCCTATTTGACAAATAAGGCCAATACCAAATACCAGTTACCGTGCGCTTGTCGGTTTTTCGAGGCACATCAAAGGAGTCAAATAGGCAAATACGCAAATAAATCGTCCACACAATGGCCATATTCAGAAGCGCACGCGCCGTGAACCTGTACGGACGTGCAGTATTTTTTTTGTTTGTGCTGTGATTGAGACCTGGAACAATTACTATTGAAAATGAATTGGGACAATGAAACCGTGCTAAAATCCCTGGAATTTTGAACCTTGCGATCTGCTGCCAAATGTTTGTGTGTTTGCTATTTGACTGCCATGTGTGGATGGTCGTATTTGCCTCTATTTGCACGTTTGTCTTGAACGCCATATATTTTGCCAAATACAACAAACACCCAATAGCGAACACAAATAGCCATGTGAAGTGCCACCTTTAGATTAACAGCTACAATTATTACATAATATAGTATCGAGGTGTGGTGTCGATAAAAAAATTTATAACTTTGTTTCATAATATTATGGATTGCAATGTTTAAAGGATATCGATAAAAAGTACCCATTGTAGATAAAAATCTCATCTATAGAAGATCGACAATATTAATATAACCTAACATAATTTGTTCACTTGCAATTTGAATTTAATGTTTGTTTTTTGTTTTATTTTAGGTTTTGAACGAAACATTTCCGGATGAAACATTTTTAATGAATGGTTTAATTATGGGCATTAAGGTATGAAAAAAATTGACTCTTATTCTCTACAATAACTGCTTACAGAATCTTGTGTTTCGACAGCCTTATGAACAATTAAATCTCAGCGGCATTTTATTAACAATACCATGTAGAACGCACTCGTTTATACCTAGACATATCAGTGTTGCAGTGCGCTGCTTTAGGTAGCGTATTTCGAAAATCATCAGAGACTCACTTAACTACAAAGCTAAATTAGCTGGGTGCCCGTGCCATAATGATGGCTATATATAGAACCAAAAGTTATTATGCAAATACCATGTTATGTACTAACCAAAGATTCGACTTTACTCGAAATTATAGCGCCCCCCCCCCCCCCCCTTCCGTTGTACTAGTGTTGTGAGATACTGGTGTTATGAGATAAAGTCTAAATTTTTGATTCAGCTGGAAGGTTTATATCATGAACTAGGGGTTGCCCGTGACTTCGTCCGCATGGTATAGATAATATAAGCTCTGTTCCAAGCTGTCTGAGAACGGTAACTGAACTGTCACCGTCTTATGGAGTAGCTAAAATGAAACTGCGCAAGACTGTGATGGTTATGTTACCGTTCCTTTGGGATACAATTTCGATAATTTGGTCAACACCGACCTCATCGATTGTAACAAAACTGTTCAAGTCAAGTTTCATTATTCTAAGCGACTGAAAATGTATTTGCTTATTTCTAATGAAGAGTTCGTCTGTTATTTCGAAACTTCTCACTTGACGATTTGTGAGATTACACCCTCTTTTGACCAGCTTAGGGGTTGAATTTCGAAAAATATCTTCTTATACAGTGCTCTTTATTATATTAGTAAATATATAAATTAGTATAATATAAGTATTGATTATGTTAAAATTATTATTACCTAATAATTTGTTTATTGTTTTTAGGGTTTTCTATCTTTTTTAAGTGCTCCCCTTATTGGAGCTTTATCAGATGTCTGGGGACGTAAATTTTTTCTCCTAGTAACAGTATTTTTTACGTGCGCTCCAATACCACTGATGACCATAAACACATGGTAAATCGATCGAATCAGTAACGATTAATTGTTTGGTCTTATGTTGTGGATTGCGAGTGACTGTTTAAAATTGAAATCAAATTATTTTGCAGGTGGTTTTTCGCAATGATCAGTATAAGTGGTGTCTTTGCGGTGACATTCAGTGTTGTTTTTGCGTATGTCGCCGATGTGACGGAGAAACACGAAAGGCCGCTCGCTTACAGCTTGGTGTCGGCAACTTTTGCGGCGAGTATGGTAATATCTCCGGCGTTGGGTACTTACTTAATGGACGCGTGGTCGGAAACGCTGGTCGTTGCTCTGGCGACGGCCGTTGCTATTCTCGATGTATTTTTTATACTCGTCGCCGTGCCGGAAAGTTTACCGGAAAAAGTCAGACCGAGCTCATGGGGAACACCGATCAGTTGGGAACAAGCCGATCCTTTTGCGGTAAGTGAAATAACGGTAATGTAACAGACCGAAAATTATATATCAATCGAATGACTACAATACAAAACTGGATTCGTTGTTTCATCAATGATATTGTTTTAGGCTTTACGTAAAGTCGGAAAGGATCCTACGATATTGATGCTTTGTATTACTGTCTTTCTGTCGTATTTACCCGAAGCAGGACAATATTCGTGCATTTTCGTATATTTGAAATTGGTAAGTGCTATATAGAATAAAAGTTATCGTTCTAATTGTTCTTCCATTTAATTTCAAACAAGATTATTAACCATACGAGGACTCAAGTAGAGATGAAGCTGTTAAAATATAATTTAAAATATACACATTTATAGCTGAAGTATGGTTATGTATTACCCATTGTTGACAATATAATGCAATATTGGAAAAATGTATTATTCAGACGTCACTGTCAGGACTCAAACCACCGTCGTCCACTATCGCGGCGGCTGAATTATCATTTATTCTAAAGTGACACACCTAAACAATCAACGTTTCTCATAATAAAGCATCTTTGTAACAGTATTTCAAATATTCCGGGAGCTATTACATTAGGCATTATTAGAATATGAACCTTCACTTAGAGCTAAGTCCAAGATTGAATCAAAGGGAATTTTTTTTCTTTTGTTATTTTTGTGTCAGTCATCAGAGCATTTCTATATTTGTTACATTATTTACAATATAGTTGAATAATAAATTTTTGTAATATTGCTGCATTATATTGTTAACACTGTTTTTCATAAAACAATAACTATTTTGTATATTTAAACCTGCGTTCTTATTCCGTAACGAAACCATTAATTTAAATTATGTAAAATTGTAAACTAATTTTATGTTAATTTTTATCTGAAACATTGCTCTTTTTAACAGGTTATGAACTTTAATGTGGTTATGGTGGCGGTGTTCATAGCCATTGTTGGTGTTTTGTCAATCGGAGCTCAGCTGTTTTTGGGCGTTTTGATGAAATCGCTGGGAGCCAAGCACGCTATCATGCTAGGCTTGTTATTCGAAATGTTGCAATTGATGTGGTACGGGTTCGGTAGCAAAAAATGGTAAGAGCGAGAGTTAATTGTTCCCTTTGGGGAATTTGGCAGAAAAATTGAATTTCAATGTAGATGTTCTTTAACACGCTTGCGCGCGATAACACCGACTTCGAGTTTGCGTCGAAGAACTAAAAGTTCCTATATTTGTGAATAAAAGCTGTGTTGGTATTGCGCCAGTAGAACTTAGACTTGGATATGCGGGATGACAGTAGAAGTGTTCTAGTATCATAATGCAACGAAACTTACAAAACTTCTACGTTGGTGGTAAAAATATTTATTTACAAAAATAAATGTTAGCAAAACAAACTGAAAGGTACTTCTCTACAATAATAAAATAAAATAAATAACGGAAAACAAATGAATTCTAAGCAACGATAATACAACACTATTATTATTATTAAAAAAAGAGGTTAGGTTGAAAAGCAGCCTGTCACAGGACACACCAACATTTATATAGCACACTTATCTATTATTTATTTACACAGCTCTCTATTTATTTAGCGTCTATTTATTTGTCATTGGCGCACTATTCACTTCTTGACTGGCTTAACTGACTGTACTCACTTGTTTGTTGCTGCTTTGCATATATAGGCCTTTAGTCGCATTCTCGAAGCGATGACATTCTTCTATGCAGTTCCGACAACAATGTCCATATTGTTGTCTATGCGGCTCAGACAACAATGTGAGCATTGTTGTCTACGCGGTTCCGACAACAAAGTTCGTATTGTTGTCGCCTCTAGTGGTGTTTCGTTACAATAAACTATAGATATTTCATACTGATTTTATAAACATAGTAAATATGGCCGACGCCTTGCTGTCATTCTAGCAAATTCATTTTTACAGCTATAGCTAATAGCAGCTACCACGCGCAAGCGTGTTAAAGGCGAAAATATTCTTTTGTAACCGATCGTCAAGAGTCATAGATCTTCATTAAATTACAGACTGACAGGCGCAGTGTTTCATTGCGCGCTCGCTATTTTTAGTAGATATTGTTGAGTGATTATCCTGCATTTAAACATTTTATGTTTTTTCTTATTCGTTGTGATTTTTGTAGGATGATGTGGGCAGCTGGCGTTTTAGCGTCTATTTCTAGTATAACATATCCTGCTATAAGCGCATTCGTATCAATGCATTCTGATGCCGACAGACAAGGTAATGACTCAATTTTTCTTTATTTTTGACATGTGTTATTTTCGATTTAAAAAAAATCAAAACGTATCACAAAACGACTTAAGATTCAAAATTCTCATAATAAACGATAGGCATGATGATAGTATAAAAAAATCTAAGAATAAATGGTGTTAAAGAAAAATATATGTTGAAAGGATTCTAAAAAATGGTCCAGTGTTAATATAAACATTGAGATTAATAAGATTAAAAATAAATAAAAGTATAAAATACTGCCGGCCAAGTTGACTGAAACACTGAATGACGTCACATCTTCTTAAATCAAAGAAAATATAAACACTTGAAGTAAAATAATCACCATGTTGCTTACATTTTTGTTTCGACTATTCACTTCTGCATCATTTAATTAGTTGTTTGTTTGTTTTTTTGTGATATAACATTTATGTTATAGATTATTTTTGAGGTTAATTAACTTGCAGTTAAAGAAAACCGTACTATTTGTACTACTAAGTACCTACTTTTAAAAAAATACTTAATACAAATAATATCATTAACTAAATTTACATACCTTTCTATGAAATACTTCTGCACCACAGTTCTACACCCATAAATACAACATCTAATGTCAGCTATCACTGAGGCGTGACGTCACAAGCGTTATCGTGATTACTTCAAAATAGAAAGATAAAGATGCATTAATTTGCGTTAAAATTTAATTTATTGCTGAAATAATGTTTTTTTTTTCGGAAAAGTAGACGTGCACCTACATTATTGAATTGGATTTCAAAATCTGTCATCATGCCTATTGACATTACGACTAGAGTTCATTTTTAACAGTTTTGATGAATAAAAAAGACTGGTGTCAGTACATGAAAACAATTAAGATTTTTGTCGAACTTTAGCATATTTTGAATTAAACTTTTTAAATAGTAATTTTCGCATTGCTTTATTTTGAAGGTGTTGTCCAAGGAATGGTGACTGGAATGAGAGGTCTGTGCAACGGACTGGGTCCGGCCATGTTTGGAGTCATTTTCTACCTGTTCCACGTGGACCTCAACGAAGATCATTTGAAAGGTCGCAATGTCACGACACCTTTACATCCCGATACAAATGTAAAAATTAGTTTTTTATCACTGTTGACCCTCGAGTATAAATATAGCTGGGGTTGGCAAACAATTGGGACAGAAGAACCAAATTTGATAATTTAGATTTTTTTCAAGTTATATTATATTATAATGTAGAGAAGGTTTCCGATTGTGTGTTTGAATCTCCATTAAGCAAAGTAAACTATAGAGATTGCATTTTCTTATTCAATATTTCTGAAGAGTAGCACGTGAGGCTCACAAGTCCTGTTGTATAGAAAAGATTGAAAATTTCAGTAATCAAATCGAAAGTAGCTATTCTACACATTACACATGTCATATTCGAGGGATTTACGTATTATTATTTTTTTGAAATATGTTTGAAAGTGACATTTTTTAAAAATCGCTTTTTTTTAGCTGATACCAGGGCCACCGTTTGTATTTGGAGCACTTTTAGTGATATTTGCCCTACTAGTCGCAGCTTTCATCCCTGAAGGCAGTCCTATTGGATCTGGAATTGATGTCACGTCCAGTAAGTCTAAACGTAATGACCTTTTGTTGTTTTATTTTATTTTTTTTTAGTTATTGTTGTGCGCTCAATTAGTCAGATCGGTTTGAAACCTGTTTTAAACTAGAACTCACGTATTTTCAACCTGTCGAGACTAATTGACTCGTGTATTTTCAATTTCTCATTTATCCTCGCTTCGTGGCAATCATAGATCAGTCAAAAAAAAACCTTATTTGAAGTTAAACGTATCAAACGTATTTTTCCATTGGCTGAGCAGCATAGGAGACACTTTGCGCGAGAAGTAGGAACTTAAAATTTGAAAATATGTGAGTAAATTCAGTTGAAAATATAGAGGATTTTGTGATAAATTCTGAGAAAATAATACAAAATCAAAACACCACATTATACGTAGATACCATGAAGTCTGTAACCAGGAAACCTAGCTTCCTATGCTTGTTGTGTTTCGAGATGGACCGCTTTCTGGCGCACGCGAGATGGCACTGATATCACTACCTGCGAAAACTTCGGTTCTTTCCACCTGTTTTCGCCATAGTAACCAAAGTCGTTTAACTTCACGGACACTACACACATGTAAGCCATGAACGTGTATGCGTTACCCAGTAGCTTACGCCATATTGGTTCATGCGACAGACATCGGTCCACCGCTACGCTCGAGCTGGTTCTCCTGGTTATGTATATAGATACTATATTAAAAAAGTTGAGTGTGGACCAAACAGTCGTCAAAATTTCGTTGTTACCCAATATTAAATTGTATATTAGGTGTGTTTGGTATAGTAAGCGCGGCGAAAAATGAAGCCACCGCGTTATAGTGACGTGAATGCATTGCGCCCGCCTTCTAGCTTGCTATTGGCTGTTTCGGAGAGATCCATGTGCGTCGAGTGTTTTCTAGAGACATATCGACATGTCTAGATATGTCGAATTTATTCTGTCTGCAGGCAAGCAGGCGTTCACTAGCATATTATTGATGACGTGCCTGGCTTCATCTCTCACCGCGGGCACTCTATCATTCTCCAGTGTGAAAAGTGTTGACACTTTTGCGGTTTGTTATACAAAAGTGTAACTGTAATCATATACCGAACGTACACTTTTCACTGTAAATTATCTATACTACACTAATTTACCAAACATACTTAATATGTAAATGTCACGCCTTATAATACTTGTATGTTCAAACAAAAATGTTTTTAATGGGTGGGCAGAGCCGTAACGAGGCAGGGGCAACAGAGACACGTGCCCAGGGCCCGGATGGAGGCCCCAGAAAGATCTAAACTACATTAGCTCTGTTCCAAGCGGTCTGTGAACAGTAACAGAACTGTCACCGTCTTGCGTAGTAGCTAAAACGAAACTTTTTGTGTCGGTTTTGAGCTACTGAGCAAGACTGATGGTTCTGTTACCGTTCTCAGACAGATTGGAACAGAGCTATTGAAAAAAAAACTACGTATTTCAACAATTTTTTGGTAACCTGTGATCGGGTTTATGTACCTACTGTTAGCCATTTTCAGTCAAATACTAATATAATACGTTCATAATTTTTTTAAAGTGTATCAGTTAATCTAAACCTCTTGTAAGCACACAGTCTTGTCCACGAAGTCATATTGTTTTAAACAAGGTTCAATGTTTATAATATAATATGTAACATAAACAACGCACAGATAAGTATATGCATGGTATATGAAATACCAAGGGGATATAGGAGAGGCACTCTTCGTGTAGACGGTAAAATGTTAACAGTGCGTTGAGTATTGAATTGACTATTTTATATTACTTGATAATAAATACTGATTTAAACGAATTATTGTGAGTTATTATTTAAAATAACTACCCTGCTTTCAGTTCAGGTGTGGGGTTGTCCTATGTGTCTATCGTGCTAAGTAAAGTTTAAAACGTTAAATTAACTATTGTGTGTACAAAGTGTACAGTTGGTGCATATGTAACGCGACCGACGCATATAATATTGAGTGGTCTAGCTCGTTTGAACTATAATAGTTAAACCATAGTGCAGAGTGATTAAGACATACAATACGTAGTGTTTTTAAATCGATTACGTGAGTTTTTAAATCGATTACGTGAACGCGATGCCGCGACGCGGGCGAAACGATTCGCCGTCATCATCATCGCGTGACGATGATTCTCGAAAAAGGCGTAGAACGCAAACGCCTCCGCGTCCACGGAAACACGATCGTATCGAAAGGTTAGAAAAGTTAGTTGAAACACTTATATCTGCCAATGCTAGAAACAGTGTCAGCACCAATTCGTCGACTGGTAACGAAGTACCAATACCTAGTACCAGCAAAGACAATGTAACATATGTCACACGCGGCGATTGTGTACCACTTTTTGATCCGGAAAGTTCGAAATTCTCCGTTATCAAATGGTTACATAAAATCCAACAGCTTGCCGAAGTAAACGGCTGGAGTGATGCCATAAAAATTTATCATATGCAAGCCCAGCTACGGGGACTGGCTAAAACTTGGTATGAAAGTTTGGCAGAATACAATCACTCATGGGAAAAGTGGAAGGAACTTTTACAACGTGCCTTCCCAGAACATATTGACTTTGCTGGTGTATTACGTAAGCTAGTTAACCGTGTTCAACAGCCTAATGAAAATATGACTCTATATTACTACAGTAAAATGGAGCTTTTACATGCGTGCGAAATTGAAGGAAGAAAGGCAGTCTCGTGCATCATTGATGGGCTGAACGACGTGGCCATTCAAAATGCTGCACGAGCGGGGAGGTACACGACCCCTGAGAGCCTGTATGAAGAATATCTTTCAACAATGAATGAGAGAAAGAACGAGAAAGTCTCGAATGTACAAAAGTTGTACATGACGAACAGGAAAAAAGTTTTCCAAATGTAAACGTTACTGTAAAAGAACGAGAAAGTCTCGAATGTACAAAAGTTGTACATGACGAACAGGAAAAAAGTTTTCCAAATGTAAACGTTACTGTAAAAGAACGAGAAAGTCTCGAATGTACAAAAGTTGTACATGACGAACAGGAAAAAAGTTTTCCAAATGTAAACGTTACTGTAGAAAGTCTCGAATGTACAAAAGTTGTACATGACGAACAGGAAAAAAGTTTTCCAAATGTAAACATTACTGTAAAAGAACGAGAAAGTCTCGAATGTACAAAAGTTGTACATGACGAACAGGAAAAAAGTTTTCCAAATGTAAACGTTACTGTAAAAGCACGAGAAAGTTTCGAAGATCTAAAGGTCACACAGAACGAGGATGAAATTTGTCCAACAGACGTACGTTCTCGGATATCAAAAGTTGCTCTAGTACGAGAAAAAGCTGAAGAACGAATACGAAGATTTCAAGAACGTGAAAAATTACGATATGACAAACGACGCGCCCAACCGAAAACGTATTCTAAAGGCGATGTTATACTTATTAGAAGAGAATGGTCGAGTAACGATGGTGCAAGTAGGAAACTCTTGCCAAAGTATGATGGACCATTCATGATAGCGAAAATCTTAGACTACGATCGTTATGTTGTAACAGATTTAAAAGGTTCATACAGAGGAAGAGGAAATTGCGTTGGAATCTATCCCTCCGAAAAACTGAAGAGCTTTGAAGTCTCGAATAACAGTGATTCTTCGAGTGCTGAAGACGACACGGATGGGTGTCCATAGTTCTCGAGGGCGAGAAAAATCAGGATGGCCGAGCTGTTAGCCATTTTCAGTCAAATACTAATATAATACGTTCATAATTTTTTTAAAGTGTATCAGTTAATCTAAACCTCTTGTAAGCACACAGTCTTGTCCACGAAGTCATATTGTTTTAAACAAGGTTCAATGTTTATAATATAATATGTAACATAAACAACGCACAGATAAGTATATGCATGGTATATGAAATACCAAGGGGATATAGGAGAGGCACTCTTCGTGTAGACGGTAAAATGTTAACAGTGCGTTGAGTATTGAATTGACTATTTTATATTACTTGATAATAAATACTGATTTAAACGAATTATTGTGAGTTATTATTTAAAATAACTACCCTGCTTTCACTACTTTTCAAAAAAAAAAAAAAAAATACTGAAAAGACTATGCACCATGGGTACTGTTTCTAGTGCTCTCTGGTGGCAGAAAATAAAAGCGGTATATGCTTTTAAATCACATTTATATATTTCATCTGACAGTTAGTTTATTGTAATGAGTGAACTAAAGAAAAATAATTTATTCTTGTCTGAGATCTGTGCATGTAATGGTTTCTAATGCATTTATATCATTGCTATAAATAAATTTGAAAAAGGGATAGAAATGTAGGATTTAGTTAGGTTAAAAAGGATTTCATAATGACGGTTAACAAATCTTCATCATCGAATATGAAAAAAAAAAAAATTGGTTGTCTGTAAAGTCGGTTTACGGACGATAGTTTTACGTGATAACGTATTCCGCTCGAATATCATATTTAATAATACATTACTGCGCTCTCGCTTGCACGCACAGGGTCAGGCGGAACGTTACACTTTTTCGTGCGTGCAGCTGGTGTTTCATCAATTTATAAGACGTTATCACGTCAAAAACAGTCCGCCATCTTTAGAAGTCCGCCATATTGGATTTAGAGTGACGTCACTTTATTTTTCGAGTTATTCTCAGCAAGCCCTTTCATTTGATACCCATATTGTAGGAAAGCATAATAAAATTAGTCCGCCATCTTTAGAAGTCCGCCATATTGGATTTAGAGTGACGTCACTTTATTTTTCGAGTTATTTTCAGCAAGCTCTTTCATTTGATACCCATATTGTAGGAAAGCATATTAAAATTAGTCCGCCATCTTTAGAAGTCCGCCATATTGGATTTAGAGTGACGTCACTTTATTTTTCGAGTTATTCTCAGCAAGCCCTTTCAATTGATACCCATATTGTAGGAAAGCATAATAAAATTAGTCCGCCATCTTTAGAAGTCCGCCATCTTTAGAAGTCCGCCATATTGGATTTAGAGTGACGTCACACAGCTAACCATGCATTGTCATTCAAACTAAACCTGTATACAAATTGTCATCTCAATCGGTTGATGATATCTGCTTCAAAATTACCGAAGGCATTTCCGCCATCTTTAGAAGTCCGCCATATTGGATTTAGAGTGACGTCACACAGCTAACCATGCATTGTCATTCAAACTAAACGTGTATACAAATTTTCATCTCAATCGGTTGATGATATCTGCCGCTCGAATATCATATTTAAGTCAGGCGGAACGTGACACAGTTCGGAACGGGACAGATTTTGGAACGGGACAGATTTCGGAACTTGACACTTTTTCGTACATGCAGCCGGTGTTTCATCAATTTATAAGATTGGTGTTTCATCAGTTTATAAGACGTTATCACGTCAAAAACTTTTATTTAATGGAAAAATGAAAAAATAAAATGATGTAGGTATATAAACAGAAAAGAAAAAAAAAACAACCGATGAAGAAAAATCAAAGTTCCAAAAATGTACTAGCTCCCTGAATATAATGTGATTCGCTTTAAACACGTGTTCTTCTTCTAGATGTCTTTTAGAATTACCCAAATACTTAATAATATCAGTAATATTTATTTCGAATTTATTATCCATTATAAATAAATTATGTGACGCTTACTTTAAAATTGATTAAAGCATATACAGCTTTTATTTTCTGCCACCAGGGAGCACTAGAATCTGTTCCCATGGCGAATAACCTTCTTTAGTTTTAAGTTCTGTATTTATATTTCTACAAGTTTTCATTCAATTTCTAGGTTTATCAATGGACACTCGCTATGAAATAGAACACGGCCATAAAGTGGCAGGCACATTGTCGCCCCTGATGGCCGGACACGACGCAGCAGTATTGTGAATTGTACATTTTTATATTAGGTTTGTAAAAATAGTGATTATTTTTTTTTTTTTATGTCAATTTTGTTTTCTCTGGCACTGCGTTGTCTTAACAATATAGTGGTGGCATCTGTCTCTAAACTTGTTAGAATAGTTTAGCGATGAAAGCAATCGGAAAAAAACTGTTTGTAGACGGCAGCACTGTATTAACGACGTGTTGCAAGCAGGCTGCCAGTTTTATCGTATCGATACGCATTACGGTGGAAAATGATGAAACTCAATTGCAATTGTTTCCATGTCAGGAGCGTTGGTTTCAACATTTAATGGATTCCTGAAGTGGATTGCGTAATATTTCCAACAGAATTTACGCGAACAAATGAGCTTTTCCGAATTAACAAATATTTGACGAATATTGCTTCATCAGTTCAGTTTATCGTTCGGTCAAGAGAGCTGCAAACTCGTTTCAAAATGCAGCGCTGTAGTTTTGTACGGAATGTTTCTGTTCAGCGATTACAAATGTTAGGTTAGTTAGATAATCACATCTTGGTTCCTGAAGTTTTACATAGTAATAATTGAGAATTATTGACGACTCTTAGTTTAGTTTTTAATCTGATATGATTATTTATTTTCTCACACGTTCATTTAAATTTTGAATATTTCTGTCTCCATTTTTTAAAAAAATTCTTTTTTTGTAATTAATAATTTCATGAATACAATTTGACAGTTTTTAGAAAACATTAAATGCATTTAAAAGGGCATAATGCCTGCAGCAGCGATCGCTTTTTATTTAATCAATAACGAAAATCACTTTTTACACACATATTGCCCACATTTCTGCCACATAAAAGAAAACTTAAAGTATGTATATTGTTTTAGTATATTGTGTACAGTCTATTAAAAAACAAAAAAATAATTGTAATATTTTTTAATTATTTTCTTCAATGTTGAAGAGGTCACAACTCACAAGACAATTTTTTACCATTCCAATCAAGTGAATCACTTTTAAAACTATATTCTATGTTTTTTAACGATGCTCTACAATTGTTAGAAAATTGGAAAGCGTGTGCATTCAACAAACTATTTTGAATGGGGTTTTTAAAACTTCTGTACACTATAATTTCAAAATTTAAGGAGTGTGTCGGATTTATACTTCACAATATAATGTAGAACGTGTTATGGAGGGTAGAGGATAAGGAGAACCATCTCTGTGTATGAAAAGTGTCCATCAAAAAGAGTAAAATTAAAATGGCGCCACCCTAAGAAGAGTGTCAATTTCTCTCTGATGATTCTATAGGTTATATTTACCAAATAATGTTTGACTACGTAAATGATTGAGGTTTTATTTACTGTGAATATATTAACTACTCTAGTCGCCAGAAATATTAAATATTTCCTTTCAGCACATTTACTTCGTCTACAACTGCTAAGTTTACATTAAACACTTTTTCTACACTAGCGCCATTCTGGCCACTTTTTGAACTGTTATTTGACGCTTTCAGATGAACACTTTTTCAGTTTTGCCCCCAAATAAGATGGTTCTCCTTACCTGGACGGGTATTTCATTGCTTCGCCGTTCTATTAAATCACTCCTACTATTTTGGTACCTGAATAGCCGCCAGTGGCAGCTTAGTAACGAATTTACTTTTAACTTTAGTAAGTGCCATGGTAGAAATATTGCATGGCGTGCTCATTAGGCAGGTTTCTCTCTTTAAAAATCGTTAAAAATGTATTTATAATACCCAGGACTGACAACTTGAAAACCAAAAAAAGTGTTTCACAACTCGCTTCACATCACTCGTCCTTGTCACACTACTGTATTTTGGACTCAATCTCTTTCAAATTGCAAATTGACAATGAATTATAGGAAAATTAAAACTATTAATTATTTCGTCACCATGGTAACCGTCTAAGCATTTGCTATTTTACAGCAATGTGCAAGAGAGAAACGATTTTTAGACAGCAAAACCTGCCTAATAGTTAAGACGGTGACAGAAATGGCCAAGAAGCACTTGGTGGCAGAAATGCTCTCTTTCGTGTAGTCTGAGTCCCCCTCTACAAATCCGCTTAGTGGAGTAGGGGTCCAGCGCGTTGCGATATGACGCCGGGGCACTTTAAAAAAAAAACGGCAAAATTCAAAATTCCTCTACAAATGGCAGAAAATGACTGGGGGACCTAATTGCAGAAAAAATATTTTCTCCTCCTTGACCATTTCTGTCACCGTCCTTCTAACTATAATGAGCACACTAGATAATATTTTCACCATGGTTAAGATATTGATATTTTTAAAAACGAAAAAATATGGATAAATTATTTTTTTCCCATTAATCTATTTCAATAACCAGTGAAAAATGGGACAATACCCAATTGAATCCAAACAAACATGTCCCAACTATGTATTTAAATTAAATAAAAATTAAAAAAAAAGAACACTCAATTGTCAGCCGTAGTTAATTCTTGCAACATCCTATAAAAGTATAAATAACTATAGACGTATGGTTCAGTAACCTCCGGAACTTAGAGAATAGTCAGCACTCCATTCTTTTGCTGTGGAGTCCCATTTTCGTTAACGAGAAGGACAGTGTTGCGTTGAATAATTGCACTCAACCACTGTGATTCCGTGAAACGTGCTGGGTTTGTTGAACGCACTCAGAAAAAGAAAGGTTTCCCGAAATCATTAAAATATAAAAGGTTTAAATGTTCGTTCTCGTGAAATAGAAACGACTTCTTCACGAAGCTGAAACTTTTGCATCGTTATTTTATAGCACTAGTCATTCTATGTAAGTAATTACTAATTTACTATTTGATTAATATTTTGTGAATATTTATAGATTGTAATTTTAGATTCGTTGATTTAAGCTACAGCTCCGAAGATTCAAACTTAAACGTCTTATTCATATGTTTGATGAACATAAATTTTATTCGGTAAAGTAGCACTAAAAAGGTTTAGCGAGACGAAAAGCTAGTTCAAATATAGCTGTGCAAAGCAAATGACCAATGGCCTGGTGTCTAAAGTTTCTTTAAAGACTACTCCTTATTAAAAATGGTAAATGAAACCTATTGTGATTTTACAAAATTACTACAAAACATAATAAATACACTCAGATCCGTAAACTCCATGCAGAAAGGCAGAACTTACTAGAATTGGACTGCCAGCGATCGTAGTGGAAAGTCAGTAAATTATTATAATACATGGCAACAATACGAATAATTATATTTTTATTTTTGTGTGCTGTGTCATAACTTGGAAATGTCAAATGTGTAATAGACGCTGATGACGTCAGCTGTTGAGGGTCTATAATTCACAATCTCTCTCTGTCAAATGTGTAAAATATTTATTACAGTAATGTTTGCAGTGTCGTGAACGGCAGACAAACTGAAGACTTTAAATATTACTCGTTTTCCGTAAAACCTTATAAATATCAACAGAGAGAAAATTGGATGTGAGCGGTTAATAGTTATTGGCGTAACTAGTAGTCTAAGTCATTCATGGCGTAACTTGTAGGCTAAGTCATGACCTGTCATGACAGCCTACAAGCTACGCCCATAATTTTATTCAACAATTGCGCGTTATTCATGTTTTATTTATTGTTATTAATGAGATGTTTTAAATATCTATTTATTTCTTTATAAAAAAAAACTGTCAATACTAACAGCACGATTCAATGTTTTGGTTTGAGGTTAGCCGGTTATGAATAAACTCCATGTCGAAAACATTCGGCCTCTCAATTTTAGCCTCAATGGGTAACAACGGAGTTGTTGTTACCGTCTATTTCGTTACGACTCAGAAAATAGTTACGTTTATTTTCATTACTCCACAATGGCCGAGCTAGTAGGAATCTTCATTGAGTTATGACAAGTAATTGTCACCAGTCGGTAAATGGCTATTTAGGGTTCGGTTTTTAGGCATGATAAAACATGAATAACGCGCATGAGTTGAATAAAAGTATAAATTAACTAGTAAAATTTATTTCCGAAAAACTTGCTTCTAATGGCGTTTTCGCAATCGAGAATTGCCCCGGGGCAGGGCAAGCCAAATGGGTAACTTACTTACTTACGCCATAATATTACATTCATGTCATCTTTCAAGAAAACAGTGAACGCGAAAAATTTGAAATAGTGAATACTCATTACTCACTGACAATAGCAGTTTCAATAATGCAATTTATTGAAAATTTGTTAAAAATAACTAATGACGCGTGCAAACAACACAAAACGATCAAAGAAAACTTGAAATTTACCACGCTGGTGTCAACAGTCATTCTGCATGGAGTGTATACTTGAACTTGCTTACCATGCTACCGGGTCGTTTATCATTATGTTTTTATGGCCGCCGACACGGCAATGGCTTCCCGTTTAGAAAAAAATTACATAGTGCGTAAAAATGACGCTTACAAAGCAAAGTTCTTCATAAGCGGACTTGTACCTATTGAAGCCAGGCTGACCATTCACAAAATTGTCTTATTATTTAGTAATCGGTAGTAAATTGTTTTAAAAGCTTATTTTTTAAAGCATACTTCACATTTTACGCATTTTTTTTATACAAGAACAATAGAAGCCTATATAATATTTAAATGGACTATTGTTGTAATAAATAAACTAATGAGATGCAAAAATTTCGAGCAATTTAAACAATTTTATTTTCAGTAATTGTCTTTGCACTCGTTTCCCAGTTAAAATGAATAAAAAAAGTCCAGGCGGAAGGGATATTTTCCCTATGTTAATTTGGAAACATACTCTACTTCGTTGAATTTTTGCATACGCTTTTAGGCTCGTCTCAATGTCCCAAATGTACAAAAGTCTACAATTTTTACGTTACGGGGGGACAGACGGATCCTGAAAGGTGCAAAATATTGTTTTCTAATTTTCTCGGCTTGAATTATAGCTATGACAAAAATAATTATACCAATGTAGCTGCAACACAAAAATTGTAGACTTTTGTGCATTTGGGACACTGAGAGGGACCTAAAAGCGTAGCAAAAATTCAGTGAGGTAGAATATGTTTCCAGTACCACCTGGACAAAACATTTTTTTTTTTAGAATTAGTGAACTTTGTTAAGCTTATTTATTGTTGATTGTTTATAAAAACAAAATAAAAATGAAAAACAAAGATATTTTGTAAAAAATATATATTTAGACAATAAACAGACGATTTAATCCTTTCTAAATAAAGGCAAATTTACTCGACATTGAAGTTAGGCAGCAGAACAATGACCTTAGATTGTGATCGCTCGATTACTTTATTTTTTATATACGTAGAGCAGTCTATGGTCACTGTTGGATTTGCTGTTAAATGTGGAGTGACAAAGAAATAAATCATATAAAAATAAATAAATAAAATATGGCGTCATCGTAGTTGTATACATATTGTATTTAAAAAAAAACACTTTTTTTATAATGTTTATTGTCTGATAAATAGGTTTTACAATATTTTTTATTAAATAGTGGTAGGTACTCTTTGGATCTAAATCATATAATATATTTAAATGAAAACTTTCTTAAGTAGATTTTGCTATGATGAATATAGAAAAATGAACATAAAATAATATGCAAAATAGATAAAATGTATAGAAAATTATTAGATATAAAATCAGATAATCTTTCAAAAGCAGAATCTATTTTCACTATTTGTTAGAAAATAGTTTTTATTTTAAAATTAAATGAAAGAAACTGTTTCATTTTTTTTTTATACTTTCTTTATAGAAAAAGACCTAACAGAGGAAGACCAAGCGACAGATTTCGAGTACTTAGTCATTTCAAAACTACCGAATCTTGTCGATTCTGGCAGTCCCTTACGGCTGGGGTATAGGCAGTGTGCAGGGAGCCTACTAGCGCCACTAGTGGGTAATAGAGAATTATTGAACTCACTTTTTATGGAAATTGCGACATGTTTCTATGGTGATAAGTAAAAATTCGCGTTGGCCATGATGTGTCAAAAAAAATGTAATAAGGAAAACTGCTGTTTATTTTATATAAGTACAATAAAATTCAGATTGTAAACCATTATATAAATAGCATAACATAAAAGGTACGTTAGAATTTTTTATTTATCAATTATGACGTACAACATACTGTGGTTTATTTTTACACATATATTATGTGTATAATATTGATATTATAATAAATATTATTATTTTATAATCTAACTACTCATACAGTCGGCTACTGGGCAAAGACAAAGGCCAATCAACATTTAAAAAAAAAATATTTTGACAGATCTTCGGAACAAAAAAAAAAAAAAAACAGCTGAATATTTTTTTCAAAATATTTTGGAGTAGTGTACCCCGACTGCAGGGCACTACCAGAACCGACATTCGTTGTTCAGCAAGTGTACAAGATCCAATCCCGAACTTTGAAATGACTACTCGAATCTGTTGCTGACTGTTGCTCTATAACAAATATTTGAACTTAGAAAAGTTTAGTGAATTAAAAATATCTTAAGTCGTAAGAAACGCACTGAGGAATGCCTTTAACTTTAAGAGAGTAAGTAAGTGGCTTTCAAAGCTTTTTGAACGTAAAATCACATATATTTTTGTTTTTAAATTTCCTTGAGCAAAAAACGCCTATTAATAAATCGATTAATTGTGTAATAAGTAAATCTTGCCATTAACAAATAATTATTAGGAGCTTGTATTATACAGTCAACGCGTTGCTGGTTTAGATTCAAAGACTGATTTAATAATAAATAAATAAAAATTAGCAAACAAGTCCATTAAAATAATATGCTGTAGTTACACACCTTCTTGGTTGAATACATTTTTGTTGAACTGGTTTTTTTCTTTGTGAACCTTTATTTTTTGTCTCGTTGATTACTTTATTGCTGTCTGCAGTCGACAGTGACGTATTTCTAAATTTTGCGCCCCGGACGTATAATATGATCGGCCGCCCCAGTACCCGGTGACAAAAGTGACAAGAAAACTATAAGACTATTTGGAAGTGCCTGCCAAAACCTTCTGGTTGCTCCTCTGGGACCGTTCGCCTCCTACTCTCTTAGGAAAGTACGTCACTGGCTCAAAATGAATTTTGTTACTGTTCAAGGACTGCTAATATGAAAAAATGACGTCACAGTCCATGTAACAATATTATTGTGGTGTTGAGTTATTTTCTCCTTTTTTGTACATCAATAGCACGAGAATAAATAAATAACCAGAAGCATAACTCACAATTACGCGCTTTGTTCCTTTCCATAACCTCGGTGCACAGTTAACCTGAGATTCCTGAAACGGCTAGTGCTGTACCGTCTCGAGTGTCTGAAGGCTAGCAGGAAATTGTTACGCATCGGGTTTAATAAGACATTTTATCTAGTTGTTTTATTAAGATACTTGTTTTATTTCTTTTAGAATTGTACATACTATGATAATAATAATAATAAATTCCTCTAATTCCTAAGTGGAGAAAATTTTGGATCTGATCCTATCTTTTGCCATATTTTTGACTTGGAGCCAGGTAGTTCCTTGTTTCATAACTTCTTCACGAACAGTTCTCCAGTATACTTTTGGTCTTCCTCTTTTATGATATCTCTGTGGGTTCCAATCCAAGACTCTATTCGCTATGTCGTCATCTGTTTTTCGTAGCGTGTGTCCTATCCAATTTTATTTCCTACGTTTTATAGTTATCTTCATGGCATGCGTGTTTCCAAAATTCGCTGTTCGAGACGGGTTTGTACCATTTCGCCTTGTCAAAAGGCAGACATCGTCTAGATCTTCCAGCCTTCTATTTAATCTCCACCTAATTCCTCTTGGTGTACTAACAACCTTTTCTATTATATAATTAATTACCAACGTAAATAACATTGATGAAAGTATGCAGCCCTGTTTTACTCCAGAATTGATGCCAAAATGGTCTGATAATACGTGCTATGATAGTTAAACATATTTTTTAAAAGCGAAACCATAAATATATAAATTAAGCCACGCATATGAAAAAGCAACAAAGTTTCATCTTTTACTTGGAAGTCTCGGAACCAAGGTCACGATCCGCCGATAGCCACATAAAAGGCAGTTATTCTTCGGGTTATATATTTATTCTTGTGCCTGATAGCTGTGAGTTTAACATTGAACTGTTCACTTAAACAATTGTAGTAGCAAAGATAGAAAAACTAACTCGTTTTTAAACTTTCGAATTTTTAATATAAAAGTGATAATCGGAGGTAAATGGCGGGATGAAATACAGAATATTACCAGTTCAAGAAAACAAATGTAAAAAAATGTGATAGAGGTATAGAATGTGATTTTATGTGTATTTTCCTTGTAAAAATATCTTACTTGAAATTAAATACAGTAGAAGTTAATTATTTGTTTGTGAAAAAAATTGCCTGTGAATAATTTATTGCGTCAGAATATTGGCACTGCGATTAAAAAAACAATTCTATTGTATGCATGTAATAAAGAGAAAAAAATGCAATCAAATTATCGAAGAATTACGTCGTATTAAAACTGTAATTATGATATATCGATAATAAATATGTTTGAGTTGGAATGTAGTTATATATTATATGGGTAAAGATTATAAGCACCTGACATACATCAAAATAAATCACAATCAGCGCTGCCTAAAATGTTCAAATTATAAGTTTTTACCGAAAACACGGCAGCTGATGTTAATTTGTTATCGATTAAACCATCCATGCTAAGCCCTTATAGTGGAGTGGATTGGGAATTTCAATCGAAAAATGTTTCTTACAAAAACTGTAGTCGAGCTTCCCTGACATTTTGGTATAGTTTGTGACCGCATGTCGGCGGAGGTGGCGGGGGATATGCCGCTTTAAAGTTCAATTGAATTTTGCTATGTAGCTAAGGAAAAGCAATTTTGACGACGTAACATACGAGAGAGATAGTTTATGTAACAATACTTTATTTCGCCCACCAGCAGATGAGTTTGAGAGATTTTTTTTCCCACTTGTCACATAAAAGTAGATAAAAAAAAGAAAAAAAAAGGCGTCATGTTTAGGTCGATACGTCATTTAGAACCAAAGTTATGTAAGATTTAAAAAAAAATCGTTTTCCCCCTCTCCTGCCAGTTCTAATTGACCCACCGCGTCCAGCTTCCGGTGCAAAGAAGGGGTTTTTAATACCTTTGCCATAAAAAGAAAATTAAGGTCCTAGCTCCAATGTTTTTTTTTTTTTAAAATGGCATTCAATATTTCGCGCACTAAAATGGTGATATCTCGCGAACGGGTCTGATCAGACCTGGTCTGGAACGGATTCTTTTTCTCTACAATTTTTGTTGGAACATTGGGATTAAAAAATATTTTTTTAATTTTTAATCCCAACATCGGGATTACAAAATAAAAATTCAATTACAAATTCAAATTTTTTTGCATTAAAAAAATTCGCAATCCTGATTCTAATAGAGATCAAATGAAGCTTCTTGAAATTAAAAACCAGCTAGTTTTCCCTAATATTTCATTAATAGTTTCGTCATTATTATAAATGTTAAAAATCGTGTTGCGTAAAGATAACGCAAAAAATAATATTGATAATATGATAAAAAAATTACTCAAAATAATGTTTTTAAAATATAATATTAAATAAATACATTTAATAATTAATTAATAAAAATAGGTATTCGTCAATAATTACAATATTAGTTTTTTCGCTTTTCAAGTAATACATTATTCATACATAAGAAGTTTCACTTCGACCGTGTGTGCCTCTTTGCTTCTGATTTTGACAAGCCGGGCACGCAACCATGAAAACATAATATTTTACCTAGACGCAACAGTACTGTTATGCTGTAGAGATAGAGAGAGGGACCAGTAACGTCTATAGTAAAAGTTTAATCTATCAGTAAACCTGCTATACAAAATAATAAATAATTAAAAACATATTTAATAGTAACTAATAATGTAGTAAGTCATGAACACAACCTACAATTAACATTTGAATAGATGTAAAAATGAATATAAATATCAATTCAGAAGTTTGACATATCTGAATATACCTTAAATTCATGACTTACTATGTTAATAAGTATTAGCAACTGTAACTATTAATATGACACATTGTGCCGCGATGCGTCATAATGGTAGACCAGAAGTTGCCAGACATCGATTTGTCTCGTTAGTAACTCCACATACAGTAAATTGAATATCTCAGCTGTTGACGAACCGTCGACAAGGCAAGCCACGTGGTCCTCACTCCGGCTGGAGATGTCACTAAGCAGGCGTGGCAATCGTCACAAAGCACAACACGAAATCACGAATTTTGAATTAAATTCAGCATTTTGACTAGTCTTCCGTTTGTTTTTATTCTTCCCAATTTAAGTAGCAGAGAACCAAAATCGGCTCTCTCGACCTAAAACATTACAAAATCGATATTTCGCGGTTTTATAGAAATAGTTTAAACATATAATTAGAGAATACAATCCCGGGATCCCAACCGTTTTCTGGTCCCGAAAATCCCGGGATCGTACTTGGCTAATCTCGGGATTTTCGGGATTGCCACAAACAGATCTAGTTTCCATTCCGTAATCCGTTGCGCCTTGACAATTACCCTGCCTAGATTATATTAATATTATTCATTACATAACGACAAAAGAACAGTCTCCTTAAATACGCGGTACGATACGTAAGAATATGAAATCTCCAGATACTGAAGTACAAGTACAAAATGAATCGGGGTTGGCAAATAGTATTAGACGTGAAATAAGCCTGTTCGAAAATGGAGGAGTTCGTGGATATCACTTAGAAACAGCATATAAGTTCTATTGTCTATTCCTCCAACCAGCGTAGAACCTGAGCGAGCGTTTTCAGCTACTGCTTATGTTGGCAATAAACTACGAAGCAGGCTTGGAAGTTAAACATTGGATGCTTTGATATTTCTGCGATTGTATTTTCGAAATTCTAAATAGTTTTTTTTGTGCTGTCTTTTTGATTTCTTGCAAAAGTAAAGTTTTTTTTTTGTTTTGTCTATTTTCTTTTCCTACTATGTTGTGATTTGTGTTGTGCAACGATATTAAAAACATTTATAAGAAATTACTCAGGTTTTTTTTTTCAATTGAGCCCAATTAGAAACCACATAGTCTAATCCCGGGATTACGCATCAAAAATCCCGTAATCCCGGGATTGAAAAACATGCTCGGGATTGTATTCTCTACATATAATACTTATTCTATATATCGTTATAATACCTCGGTACAAGGATCTTGTGTGCGATCTAACAGCTTTGAACAAAATTCACCGGCCAAAATTCTTTCACACAATGCGCAGAGGCCACACCAACTTCGAAAGTCAATTAAATCGTCATCGTTCCAGTCCACCAAATCTTTAAAAAAATCCGCTTGCTTTGCAGTCATCTCTTTTCCCATCGTTTCACCGAGCGCCAGAATTATTTTCTATAAAATATGTGTATTGTCATAAGTTCAGATAAATTGACGGAATATCAATTAATAGCTTTGCTCTGGTAGACTTTAGGTTGGCAATGAAATAATTAAGAGCCTCAAATTTCTCATATTATATCACTTTACTGGCGCTCATTGTTTAACCACCAGTTTAGCTCAGAAATCGATTTGCAAACATTTTCTTTCACTGCTCATTCCTCTTTTGTCTTATCGTGAATAATAATACTTATTATACAGTAGAACCTCTGTAAGTCGAACTTCAAGAGAGACGCCAAATAATTCGAGTTTTCGATTTATGAAGGAATTCGACTTATGGCGGATTTTGTAAGGAAATATTCGACTTGTAGAGATTAAGATTCATTGTAACTAATTTTGAGTTGCTATGTTCGCGATACAGAGGTCCAATTTATTTTTTCGAGTTATGCAGGGAATGAGATTTCGAGTAATAGAGGTTTGAGGGCTTGAAGGGAAGGGAACAAAAGATTTCAATTTGTAATCAATCCTATTTACACCCGGGCAAAACCGAACCAGGCAGCTAGTACAGACTAGTGATGTGCCGGATCGTTAAAAATGTATATCCGCGGATACGGATCTGAATACGGATATTTGGTTTCAAGTTCCGCGGATACTGATACGGATCTTAACTTTCTTAGAGTACGCGGCGGTAAATATTGCACATCGACCTTTGGAAAGAGACTATCTGTTATGGGAAAAAGTTATTGACCTCTTTAAGAGTTAACTCTCTTAACAAATTGTCTCTTTCCAAAGATCGATGTGCAATATCTCGTTATAAAGATAGTTGATTTAGTAGTTGATATGTACTATTGGTACTCACTACGATAAATGTTTGTAATATAAAGGTGCCAAATACGATTTTAAAAAATAAAAATTAATCTGAATGGAATTTAACAGTTTTTCATTATTACCTAATCACCTATACCTATATATAAAATTTCATCTATGAATTTAAAATTAATAAGGTAAAAGATTCGCTAAAAACTAACGGATACGGATACAGATCTTTCTTTTCCCTCGGATATCCGGCACATCACTAGTACAGACTAAGCCTTCCTTAAGAAATAAGTTATCGAATGGTAAAAACAGCATTGAAATTCGTTTAGTAAATTATCCGATTTAATCAAATTTTCAGCCGGGAAAACCCGGGCTAGAAGCGATAAAAAAGTATTCACGTTCGTCCTTATTCGCCAAAGACAATAAACTGAAAATGTCATGACGCCACGGTTTACCGTTGGAGAGCATGAATATTTTCCGTTTTACATACATATTAGATATACTCAAATTACATTTCCTTCCATGATTCTTTCGTCATCTTCCTCGTCTTCTGATAATTTCCGATGTCGATTGAAAACACGACTGTATAGCAGTTTACGTGCATTTGAAACAGAAACGTGGTTGTTTATATATTCCATCGGTGACATTGCTGTAAGATTTTTTATAATATATTTTCGTCTTTCGACTCTGCAGGGTATTTATTAATCCATAAATTAAAAAAAATATATATACAGTGGAACTTCGTTTATTTTATGTCGAAGAGAACGGCCCAAAGCTTCGAATTTCGCTTTTTTTCATTAAAATTGCCAAGTCATCCTACGCTGGCCGTGAAATGATCTTTTCTAAGATTTTTGGCAAACTCCTCTTTACTTCAGATAATTGCATCAATGATATGAATTCTCAAATCAGAAGCCTGTTTAAACCATTTCAGTGAACACTCATCAAATTCCGGGAAGTCGAAACTTCGGGCGCGTTTCCATTTCAAATTGTTCTTACTCAAAATCTTATTTGTATTCTTTAAATAAGTCTACAGAGTGTTTACTGGCATGCCAAACTCCTTTGCCATTCCTGGTTTTTTCTCCCTTTCTCTACTTCGCGAATAACTTCCACCCAGGGCCGGATTTAACATGGGGCCATGCGGGCCCGGGTTCATAGCGGCAAATTTTCAGGGGCGGTAAAACGGCAAAAAAAGCTTTAATTTGGGAAATAATATTACAGTATAGTACGCGCCACAGATCTAAAAGGTTCGGAAGTTAGTCACAAACAGCGTCGCAAAGGCACATTTTAGAGCCGTTGATACTCCCACCACCTCCCAGCTACCTGCACGGGACGTGCGCTCGTCGGTGATTGGCCGTGATCGCTCGTTGCCTTTGTCACTTGTCGCTTTCCTGCTTTAAAGTACAGTCGAGTACGCTATTATCAAGTTGTTATTGCTATTTAGTTTTGTTGAGTTGCGAGTTTGTAGTTTTCCAACAGACTGTACAAGCGCAAGCCTGCATTCGCATCTAACTTCCGAGCCTTTTAGATTCGTGGTGCGTACTATACTATGTTTTATCTGAAAAAAAACTAAACTCCATTCCAGTTTTATAACAGATGCGTATGAGTGTGTGATATAGTCATAACTCATGAATGAGCCAATGCCAAGTTATTCGTTTAACTCAAACTAAATGTACGCCTGTACACCGAACTGCAGTAGAGCGGCTCCGCGCCGACGTGTTTGTGAGTGTTAGTGAGAGAGAGGCGGCCGCCACTTTGCGCAGCCTCGACTACGTTCGGGGGCTGTGTCAGCTGATTGCGTGCAAGGAGAAGGGGGCGCCGGTGCGCCGTTCGCTTCTTCATGCATCCTCGGCTCCGTTCGGCGGTAAAAAATATTGCAAATCCAATGTAAACTAGAGAAAATTTTCGTTGGAGTATAGAGTGTTTTTAATTATGGGAGACGCGGTAGTTTCGGAGGGCCCATAGGCGCAAAATATGTAGATCCGGCCCTGCCTCCACCTACTTGGCTATACCTATCATTAATGCTGCATAAAACATTTTCTTATTTGCACACTCGAATATTTTTGATTTCTAAAACACTCACAGTTTATTTCGGAGAATGATCCCTACACGGTAGCCAAAAAAATAATCACTCTAGTGGTTGTATTTGTGACATTTATAATAAAAAGAACCAACCATACCAGATTTTTCTAGAAAAAAGTGTCTTTTGTTTTAGATATGGTTTTAACACAAGTAAAAAGTTCGAATTATTGGAGTTTGTTTTCGAATTATTGAAGAAAATATTACATTAAGTATGTTATAAGGAGAGTTCAAGAGACTAGTCAAGAAATTCCAATTATTGGATTTCGAATTAACGCTATTCCACTGTATATATAAGATTGCTTGATACAAACTTTCAAGTTCTCTGCTATCTAACGGGAGTTCAAATCTTGCACTCGATCTTGAAAATATTCTCGGCAATTTCAACAAAAAGTCAATACTGACTGTCGGAGTAATTTTTCTTCCAGAAACAGAACTTGGCAATTGCTTTGCAATTTTACATCTAAATGCTTCTTCTAACGCAATTTTCCTCTGAAAAAATTGTAGATTGCAATTTGCAAGATCAAAACTGAAATTTCATCATTTTGTCGAAATTATCGTTAATGCATCACCTTGTTGTCAAATTCGCTGTCAATTATTTCTTTATTCAATTCTCTTTGCAAATGTCTTATCATCGACGGTTCCAGAAAGGAATCGATTTTTTCAATGGATTTTCTTTGAGGCTCCTTTGTTTTTAGTTCGAAATCCATTTGCTCTTCTACTTCAACGATCGGCTTTTCATCTATGTATGAAGTAAAGTCCCGTTTGAAACTGACAACAAACAAACGAATAATTTACAATTGAAAAGTTACCTATATCATTTTCCGGTCCGTCGGCCTTAATGGTTTCGATCTGTGTTTCCGGTTCTTGCTCGGTACTTCTGCAAGCCGTACCGATTCTCGAGTCTTGACGTTTTTTTTTTTTACCGCGTCTTCTGGGCATTTCGTCGTCATCTTGATCGCTAGTGGGAACTTCGTCTGTTTCGTCTCTAGTTTGTATTTCGTCTTCGTCTTTTTCAAACGGCACTTTAAGCGTCGACATTTCTTTTTTAATTCTAGGCGATTTATCTCTTGCCGATTTCTGTCCACTTTTAGGCGACACGACATTCTGATTTAACTTTTCACCTTTGAGCGACGATCTTGAAGCCGAAGAGCTTCTAGGACTTTGTAGAGCCGGCGTTGATTTTGTTCCTTGGTCGGAGTATATTGTCCACGACAGTGTTTCCTGAACAGGGCAGACGAAAATGTCAAAAAAACAGTTTATTGATAATCCATACTAATATTATAAATGCGCAAGTAACTGTCTGTCTGTTATCTTTTCACGCGTAAACCACTGAACAAATTTCAGTAAAATTGGGCATCCTGAGGAAGGACGCAGGCTATCTTTTGTCTTAAAAAAACGGGAGGGGTGAAATAGGGGATAAAGGTTTGTATGTGGAACTTATCATTTCTCAAGTTAGGGATATGAAAATTCATGTTTTGGGTTTTGGTGACAAAGAATTACATGTTTCAGCGTTTTAGCAAGACTCCTATAGCCGGAAACTTTTTTTGACTTTTACGAATAGCGAGATAAGCGGCACTTGGTATAATCCGGCACTGAGTATATAGTTACATTTATATCTCAACTAATATATAATATAGGTATAGGCTCTATAATATCACGCTACGACGAATAGGAGCGGAGCATCAATGAAAAATAATGTTGCAAAATGTAACTCATTTGTCCGTCCGACAAAAACTTTTGAACAGTAACTCCGATCATCATGAAATTTAGACACAACATTCATCTCGGTAAACTAAGATGAATGTGCATACTCATGTCCCTTCCCACATTCGTCCTTTTACACCCGGGTGAAACCGGGCGGGCCCGCTAGTATATATTATATAAAATTCCCGTGTCACAATTTTGGCCGCGTTAATCTCCAAAATCACTGAACAGATTTTAATGAAATTTTGTAAATGTGTCTTGCTTGGTGCAACTTAAATGTAGAATAGTTTTTGTTTAATATTTTGTACAAAATTACGGTATTTTCTCAAAAAACCTGTTTCAGTAACACGTAACGACATATGATAGAATTTACTCTAAGCTAAACAGCTTTGAGTAAATTCTATCAGAAGTCAGTTTTGTTTGTTTGCTTTTGAACTAATATTAGTTCAGAAGCAAACAAACAAAACTGACAAAAAAAACTGTTTTTTTTTTGTACCAAATAGCGACATCTGTTAGAACTTGCAATAAGCTCAAAGCTATTAGTTCAGACGCCGGGCCGCAAACGAAATACATTTTGCAGAATTATATCTATCGCACCTGGGTGAAACTGGGACGAACCGCTATAATATTATAAAGAGGTAAAGTTTGTAAGTTTGGATCTCCTAAACTACTCATCCGATTTCAATTTTTTTTTTCACCAATATTTAGAATGGACCTTCAGGATGGATACAGGCTATATATTATCGCGTTTAAATAAAAGCGCTTTTCGTGGAGACCAATTTTGCCACGCAAGTCGACGAAAAAACGGCGACAATCTACAAATTCGAGCGAAGCCGAACCGGGCCGTTAGTAATTCTATAAACAAACAACAAAAATAATAATAAAAGGAAAACTACGTCATACCTGGCTATGTGTTCTTCGTAAATCCAAAACAAGTTTTGGTCTTTGAGCATGAGCCGAAGGATCGGGCGTAACGCATCTTCTTCCGGCCGCCGACTCTTTAGTTGCTGCACTCGCTACCGTCGGAGTCGGCGTAAGCGGTCTCGAATCTGTTTCAGTGTATCGTCTGAATAATTCTTCGGGTACCGAACTCTGCTGCAGAGTTTTGTCTTCATTTGCAGTTTTGCTTTCCGGTACATTAACTGGATTTAATTTATGCTGATTTTCAACTACAGCAAAAAATTTAAATTAAACGACAACCGAGTAACGTTTATTTATTTATAAACTAATGCTGGGTTGCAGAAAGCATTGGCAAAAAATTTGATATGACAATGATCTTAGACTACGATCGTATAATTACAATTTTTATACATAGGTACAGAAATAATCTAATGTCGTTGTGAAACATCCTTTCAAGTAGAACAGGGGTGATGAATTTATGGCACGCGTGTCACAGGTAGCACTCGAAAAATTATTATGGGCACGGCATTGATTGAGGTGCAAAATCAAAATAATTAAAAATATGCTACTTAAATGTCGAAAAAAATTGACTATCACCAAATAACAAATACAAAAAAGTTTCATGACGCTCAATGTATTATCGAAATTATTCTTTTCACTTAATATGTGCTTGATTAGTTTATTTGGCATTTTGGCAACTAAATTTCTTTGGCTGCTTGGCGGCACGTCATGGCTACATTACAAATTTTTGGAAAAATTGACACGTAGATGTAGAAAGGTTCGCCCTCCCTGATACATTAGATAGTACTCATACAAATACAAATGATTGGTCTACATAGAAAAAAATCGCTTTTCATGCTAAATTTCAATCATTATGCGTAGAAAAACATTGTTTCAAAGTGAAAATTGTACAGTACAGAAAACTATGTTAAATACATGTACATACAGATTAAAAAAAAAAAACGTTTCAATGCACCAAATATTTTTCGAATTGATTCGATTTACTTAAAATTCTACTATACTTTTCTTACGGAGAAATATAATACCTATTATGTGGTCACAATCTAAAGCTGTATCCTGAATTTGCCGATCGGCAATACCGATAGGCAAAGCTGTTACGATCGGCAACGAATTTGCCTGATAACGAAGCCGACAGTTACATCCACACTAGTGTAAAGACTCAGCTTAAAGCCATTGTCAAATCAGATTTTCTGACAATGCTTTCTGGAACCCAGCATAAGTAAAGTAAAATTAAATGAGGTAATCCACAAGACATCCCGCTATGTATAATGTATTTTTTCATTTGTTTTCTGCGACCAATATTTATATAAAAGCAGTTCACAGGTAGGTAGGCACGACCATCTTACCGAGTGCATTAATAACACTTTTCAACGGATGAGGCGTCGGATGATTGCATAACAGAGAGCATCCGTGTGGAAACGGATTGTATATTCCTGCCAGTGGACGCAATAGGAGCGGAGCTGGATTTATAATTGTTGTCAATGTGATTGCTTTACTCTAATAAAAAAAAAATGAGTGATTTGATTTTACATTACGAATACAGATCGATAAATAGTAATAAAATAAAGTTATCGCAGTCTCCGATACGCACATTGGGTGGCCTTTGTACCGGTTTGGTAACACCGGCTATCAATCCAGTTTTACTTGTAATACCCATTGTTCTTTGTTCACTCTTTAACCGAAACGACTGAACTTCTTTTTTATTTTTGACACTTAAATTTTTTCATAATTTTTTTATGTAGGCGTGGCGATAAATTGCACTTTTATTTTTTTAAACATTTTTAATTGAGACGAGCTAATCTCAGTTAATTGTGCACATAAATAATGGACAAGAGACAAGGATAAAATCAATAAACATTATTTTGTTTACAGCATATACATAAAACATACGCCATCTTTTTATTGATCAAACATTCTCAGATTTTACTTTGTTTGCAAACAACAGAAAATATGAATAAAAGATACTTATTAACTAACTAACATCTTATTTCGTATAAAAGTAAAGCGATCAGTAAGAATACAATAAGTAGATACTTTTTTAATGAACTATTTTGATCTTCATTTGTATTTATAATCCAATTAAATTCAGTTACCGCAGGACCAGCAAACTGTCATAACTGTGCAGTCTAAACTGGAATTAAATACCTGCAGTACGCCCATACCCTTCTGAATTTCTGCTTGCACGATTGTTATTAGGGATCAGAGCCCGATCCAGCTATTTCGCCGCTACGGGCAAAATAATATTTGCCGCCTTTTACCCATGCGTTGTTCCATAGAATATAGATGGTGTAATTTTTTTTTGTTTAACCATCTTCAAATTTTCGCCGCCGACGCCGCGCAGCCCTCAATTTTGCCGCCCCGGGCAATTGCCCGGTTTGCCCCCCCTAGATCGGGCCCTGTTAGGGATGAGCATCGGAAATAAATGTTTCAAACATCAATGTTTAACAAATGATGTTTTTGTGACAACAGATGTTTTTGTAACATCGATAACATTAAATTTTGTAGAAAAAACTCTTACTGTGTTTTTAAATGCGATTAATTTAATCTATCGTTTGTATAATGAAAATTGCTAGTGGAGCATAGAATTCCGTATTTTTCCATCAATACTTCACAAACATCGATAACCAATGTTTTGTAACCAATCATCTGATGTTTTCGTTCTTGATGGTTAGTTATGATACATTATTAGACGATTCGTTTTTGTTTCGATGTTCATCCAATGTTTTGGCAATATATCATTTGATGTTAACATTTATGTTTTTCTTTCGATGCGCATCCCAAATTGTTACTAATAATTTTTATTGAAAAAAAAAAATTAATTCACTATGAACAGATTGTAAAAAAAGTTGCTTTCCATTTTTATTAAAATGAGCAACGACACACTGAAAAATACCTACACGATCATACAACATTATTTCACTCGATGTGTGCTTTAAACGAGTGGAAATAAAAAAACAAAACAAACTATAAAACTATAATAATATTATACATAACATGATTGAATCGAGACTAGGAAGTGAAATAAACGAGCTTTAGCAATCAGTTATAGTTTGTAATCGTAGTTCCGGGCGTTTTGGCCACAAAAGACGCCACCCAGCCGGTGCCTGCATTGTTGACGCTCGTTACGTATCGCACGGTCATCATGTTGCTCGTAGACAGAAAGACGCCCGGATTATCTTCCCCACAATACGTTACGCGAACAGTTTCCAGTCCTGACGTAGCGTCGACATCAATTAGCTGTACATAATCCGTCTGACAGGTTTTCTTAGTGCCTAAAATTATGCATTCGCTTAGCGTCAAAATCAGCACAACACGGATGCATAATGTAAACGAGTTTATATACGTACCGATATCAAAAGTTGTGAATTTTAAAGCAATGCCCGTGTTATGAGGCGTCGATACGTCCCACCTACAGTCGGATGCGTTTCGGTAATTACTCGGGTACATCGGACTTGTAAACACTCCTACGTAGTTGAATATTACCCCGCCGCATCCTCTGCCTATGAACAATGAACAAAGAGGAAAAACAGTTGGTAGGATGCAACATCTGGCGTTTAGTCGTAATGTCTCGCATTTTAATTTTGTTAACCTAGTTAAAGCGCTTCGTTTAAGCAAGTTGAAAGACTTGTTTGCTGAGGTATTAAAGCAATTAAAACATTTCAAGCCGACCCTGCATTGTAAAAAATACTATACACACTACAGAAGTAAAACTGGTATAATCGTAAAAAAAACAAAAAATAAATAATAACAGCACCAACCGCCGAAATTTAGCTAATTACGACTGTTAGATTACAAGGTGACTGTTCTACCTCACCATAACTTAAGTTAATCTCCTACTGCTAGTTTTTACAGCGTATGCCGTTTGGTATATGTACATTGCAACCCGTTTGTTACATTTTCAATGTCATGAATCAGTTTTACTTTACCGTGCCAAAAGGAGTTTTAGTGTTCAAAAATGCGATTTTCCAAAATACCTTCTGTCGTGCTGGTGTAAGTAATATCGTAATGTCCCATCATAATTCTATTTTTTTTCCAAACGTGCAATGACACAACGTTGGTTTGTGAAAAATATGGATTTGGTATGGACATTCCACAAACTGTAACCGCTGATCCTGTATTTGTCACACCTTCACGTATCTAAAATATAAATCACAGCTTTGTTTCAACAATAAAACGTTTATATAATTTGATCCCTTGCAACTTGGAGTGCTATTTGAAACTATTATTTGTAATATAATAAATATCGAGAAAATCTTTTTTTTTATTAAATCCTACAATGTCAAATAACAATAAGGGCTATGCGAGATTGAGATGCAGCCCAAAGGCTATTAGACTAAAAGACTGAGACAAAAACTTTTTTGTCAACAATACATATACTTATGTTTAATTAATTCCAGAGAGCATTGTCAGATAATTGGTTTGACAATGATCTTAAATCAAATTGTTCTTTTGTACAATTTCCACTTTGAAACAACTTTTTTCTACGTAGGTATTTGAATCAAAATTTAGCTTGAAAAACGATCTTTTCTATGTAGATCAATAATTTGTTTTTGAATGAGTACAATCTTACGTTTTGCACGACAGGGAGATTGACGACAGACCGCTCTGTTCTTCATAAAAAACTGTAATTATGTGATCACAATCTAAGCTCACTGTCAAATTAAATTGTTTGACACAGCTTTCTGCAGCCCAGCATAAGTGCTTATTACAAAATTATTATCGTGTAAAGTATAATACGACACTGCCGAAATTTGCCCATCGTTGCTTTTGCACAGGGACCAATACTTACAGCCAGGCCTGCATTTGTGCAACCGCTTGTGTCGAAAATGAATAATGAGTTGAAATATAAAGAGATAGTTCGATTTTCAGGAACAGTAATTGTTACGAAACATTCTTCAAACGCATCTTTACTCAAAATACGACCTTGTATTCCAGTATAATTACGACTACAACCTAAAACAGAATACAAAATAATTAGGTGAAAGCTATCAGACTACATGCTACCGGGTCTATACGTTAAGGGGGAGTTCACAAATTGCGTGAGGCAAATTTGGTGATTATTCGACGCCCCCCCCTCTAATCTCATGTGAGATTTTTCAAAATGCGTATTTTTAATGTAAATACGTAAATAATCCGTGCTTGATTGCGTTCGATTCTTTAAAACAAAACATAAATAAATATTATTGCATAATGTGAATTTTTAATACGGTATAGTGCGTACTACTATTTAATAACTTTAAAGAATAGCTTCTGTTGCTACATTGTTAAAACACCCATTGTTACATGTCTATATTAGAAAAATGTATTTCTCAAACAATGTCACCATCGGGATACGAAGGTTCATATCTGACGTTATCTAAGATAAAAATTAGCTCTCGCATGATGTGAAATATACAGTTACAAATGACTATATATTAGAATGATGAATTGACCTTACTGTGTCACTGTGCAATAATGTAACTCAGTCCGTCGCGATAGTGGAAAGATTCGGGGTTCGTATCCCGATGGTGACATTGTTTGAGAAATAAATTTTTCTAATATAGACACGTAACAATGGGTGTTTTAACAATGTAGCAACAGAAGCTATTCTTTAAAATTATTGCATAATATTATTTAGCCCCTCTCCCCCACGTGGAATGGTCCCGTCGCCCAATTGGCTGGAATTTTTTTACTTAATTTTACCTGCTATTGAGTATTTGATTTTAAAGCCTTTATGTACGTTCGATTTTGAACTGAACGTCAGAGCAACCTCATCGCTTCCCGAATAAAAATCTGTCGGTTGTCCCGTGCCACAAAATACCATTTTTGTGATTGGTTCGCGCGATCCGTATCCGTGCATAGGTATGTATGCACGCAGAGTTCTTTGACCGCTGTATATCAAATCTTGTCCCAAGCCTTCGGTGATAATGTTCAGTACCTTAAATAAAACGATACTTTATATTTGCTTTATTTTTTATTCTTAGCCCAGTCCGCAGTGTAGAGAAATTAATATTTTATAGAAACGGTTTAAAGCTCGACCAATCTGTTGTTCAATCTCGACAACAGAAAAACTGATCAGATCGTACTACATCGAAAGACATATAATTATGTATACTAGTGGTCGCCCAGTGGTCAGACCGTAGTTCATTAAATTTTCAAGTTTGAACGTTATTGAGGTTCTTTTGTCATTATATGGATTTCTTCTGAATCGATTTTATCTGGGTTAATTCGTACACATCGTGAAGAAACATATACTGTGAACAAGGCCGTAACTAGAACCTCGGGGGCTCCGGGGCAAGAAGTAAAATTGGGGCCCCCTACGTAGAATTTAAAAAGTGCTTAAAAAGGCCATTATTATGTTGAAAATTACATATGACATTTAAGATTGTCATTCGTGTCTAACATTGCTTTCGTCACCGTGCTTGTTTGATATACATTCGTGATGGAACTATTAAACATATTCGAATGATAGATTTTTAAGGTAGATAAATTCTTCGACGAAATTTTTTTTATATCCACTACAATTACATAATCAGATATTGACATGAACTTTGGTTTTTCTTATGGACGTCATTTTGGATTTTTAGATATTCGAATTCTGCGTAGGTATTGTTCTGATTAATTTGATATATTATAATCATATATCTAAATCTGAAATGGGGTCCATAAGAAAAACCAAAGTTCATGTCAATATCTCATCTATGTAGATTGTAGGGGATATAAAAGAATTAAACCTAAGCCATTGAAAAGACCTTAAAAAGTTATCAAAAGATGGTTAAATAAATTTTCAGATATCTTCATAAATAAATAAGTTATGGCCAGTTTTCAAAAACAGTAATTTTCACTATTTTCTAAATAAATTCATAGGGTATCAAAATTTTATTGTTTTTTCAACGGGACGTTAATGAGCACAATTTTCTGCACTACTTTGCCCATTTAACCGACTTCCTATCTCCACTAATAACAAAGTTATCCACGTTAGCCAACGTCGATTTGGACAATCTGTATAGATTAATTTCTTTTTCTGACATACCGAACTGTCGGATATTTCTAATTTATCATCGGTGCACATTCCTGATGAATCTGCCTTTTCAAGTTCTAAATCTTCAAAATGGATATCAATTCTGCCCTTTGTGTCGGAAGTCGATATTTTCCAGAAGCAACGGGTGTTGGGCGGATAAGTGTTCGGATAATTCGGAGAAGTCAAATATTGCGGTGTGCTCGTTGCAGTCAGCAACTGGGGACCGCATGTCGCTGTGAAAGATAGAAGCATTATTTTATATCGTATGGATGCAACATATTGTTCTACTGTGTAGAACTGCCCAATTTTGAGCTCCAAGATTCATTTTCACACTGGACTGTGTATTAATTTAGTTTCATATTCGCTGGATGCGTGACGGCAGCACCGCCTATCGTCCTCAATTTTTCATTTAATTGGACCAATCATTGTTGTTTTTAAACTCGGTACACTAATGTAAAATGTTCTTGCTTCAAGAAATGTATGATGAACATATTGTTATATAGTGTCATAAGTACCTTACACTCTATTTTTCTATATCTGTTAGACTGTTCTATTGTATATTTTATTTTGATCAATTTATTACTGCTCTATTATTTATTTTAGATTCTAGTTTTAAATTTTTGTAACTATGTGTCATTTATTATTGTATGGCTTTGCAGCTTTTACCTAAATTTAATAATAATAATAATAATAATAATAGAAAACTAGTTAGTCGGCCCGGTTTCGCCGGGGAACAAATCGGATTGATTCCAAGTTTATGCAGTATAAAATTAAGGTTGCAACGATATATCAGTCAACCGATATTATCGACAATATCGGAATGTATATATCTATATTTATATTGATATATATACATCCTCGATATGATATTATCGATATTATGGCATACAAATACCAAAGAGCAAGAAAATATCGATATATTTACATTCCGGATATGATTTTATTGATATTATGGTATAAAAATATCGGAGAGCAAATGTGACTTAAATAATTAAAAAAAAGAAAGTAATTCGTGAAGCTCAAGGTCTTCAAACTCAAGTTACTAAAAAGAGGTCATACGTTTCCGCGTAAGCTTAAAAAAAAGGTCACTCGTCTTCGTGCATGCTGATATCGATATATCGATATTAAAAGTGACGATATTATCGATATCGGTCCAGTGCCGATATAAAATTATTTATCGATATTTAAAATCATTTTGTATCCCTATATAAAATGTAGTATTATAGCCAGTAATCCAATGATATAATATTTTTGGAGTAATTTCAATTAAATTTGGATTCAATCCGTTTTGTACCCGGGTGAAGCCAGGCCGGTAAGGTAGTTTACAATATTTACATTGAACCATCTGCACGTATGCTTGGAAGCCAGTGCTACGTGTAGTCGACGCGCTCGTTTTGAATCGTAAAAACAGATTATTCGCCGAAGTTACTGAATCAGTCGGCAATGTATGTCCGCAAACGTGTTTCATTTGTTCTGAGAAAGTACCGGTTCCGTCATAAGCCTAAAATAACATTTTTTGTCGTTAGTTTCAGTTATTCAAAATATTACACTTCGACACGAATGTCTAATGCGGCAGTGGCGGATTTACCAACAGGCAGAAATAGACCAAGAGCTAGGGCACCAGATTTGATGGTACCGCAAAATAAAAAAGATACAAAATTATGTTTTTATAAGTGCAATAATTAGGAAATATCCAATCTTGAAACGAAACATTTTTTGATTTTCAATGATTGATTTTTACGAGCTACAACAATCTAAGGGTCAGGACATTTGCTACCTTTAAGTGGGATTTGGTAGCAGAGAAAAAAGTTAACTATAAAATATATATATAATTTTGGTAATGTCGTTGCTTATTTTATATCACTTTACTTTGTTTCTTTAGAGGCGGCAAAAATTTAACCGTCCACTCCTAATAAATAGGCAAATCCGTCACTGGAATGCAGGCGGGGCGATTCTTTAAATAATAATAATAATGCGTTTAACGTTCGTTTCTCGACTTTATGTCATAACAGACGCCATTCGCACCATTACTATTTTCCATCTATCATGCTTCCCGTTATTTTTTACATTTTTAAACTTCCACTGAATTAATAGCAATGGGCGAATGAAGAAATTTTAGGACATTAGGATAATGTAGGCAAATTTTGAGCATAGGAGTTTGACAGTAATCTGCCATGGCCTTGAACCATCTCAAAAATCTGGAATTATTGAGGGAAACCATGGAAAATCTCAACAAAATGGCCGGTACAGGAATTACCGTTTCTCGGCGAGAGGCAGCAGGAAAAAGTCCCAGCCGGGATTCGAACTCGATACCTCCCGAATACGTGTCTAGTGCTCTCACCACTACTCCACACCGCTCGGTGATTCTTTAAATTAAGAACTGTAGATTTTTTATTTTTTGAGTACCTACTTTCGAATGAGACGGATGGGTATAAATTATTTAGTTAGGGTCGACATTGTAGTGGATACATCAGTAAGTAGGCTATAGGTACGTATATCAGTTGCAATGTAAACTGCGAACGTAGTATTTCACTATAACACTTACTTAAGTGGTCTAGTTAAATGCGCATGAGTTTACATTTCAAATTGATATAAATATATGTATATTTGGAAGGAAGAGAAGTCAGGTGGTGGACGCACATGGCTATGCCAGCGTGAGCTGGCGTAGGTCGAAGTTGGTAATGTAAATAAATCATTATTAAATCAAATTCAAGAGTATTACTAATTTAAAAGAACCTGATAACCACCAACACTACAACATTACTGTCCTGTGTTCACTGAAAGTCTGAAGCACATGGTCATAAGACAGACAATAAAACTTCATAATACGTCTACCTCATTGAAAAGAATATCTTTCTTTATTATTTTTTTTGACAGTAGGACTTACCTCAACGTAGTCGCAACTGCAGTCAAGCGGTTGTTCGTAGGCCACCGTGGGCCGTTGACACGGCGATACATGCATAGCTGAAAAGCTCAGTTTTATTATGTTTCCAGTCGGTACCGAAATCAACCAGTGACAGTCCAAGTACGGCACATAAATACCGGATCCGTCTATGTTGGGCGACTTAATCAGCATCCTTTCAGTCGTGTTCAGCTTAATCGTACCGCCGCACCCCTCCGATTCGCCATACGTAAATAAAACAAATGCCTGTCGGCATGAAGAAAAGTTGTATATAAAAAGTTCACATAGGTACGTTTTCGCTTTATTTTTGATATAAATGACGATAAAGAATTTTTTGAAAAATTTATTTAATTTAAAAACTCTGAAACCACATTGGATATTTTTATTAAGCTTCGTGAGTGTAAATTAGGTGTAGAGACATCTAGTTTAATAAAAATATCTAATGCAGTTTCAAAATTATAAAAAAAAGTATGCGTGAGATTTTCGCGCGTTAGAAGTGAAACTTCTTAGGTTCTAGCATTTATTGACGATTTTATTATTTCAAGATTAGGAAATAGCTACAGAAAATGCTGCACGGGCATGCGTGTCGACTGCGCATGACGCTTTGAGAGAGAGAGAGAGGGTATAAACAATTTTCCCACTCTTTCTTCTCAACTGCCGGTTGAAGTCGATGAAGGGATAGCGTTTCACTTTTCGTATGATCTAGGTCAATTTACCCCTCCCCTAGCGCGCCAAAAAATTTCACTTCAAAAATCAATTTTTAGAAAAAATCTTCATCACCCTATAAATTAAAAATGATGCGAAAACGAACTTTTTGTCTTAAAATCACGCACAAATTAACCTCCTTCAATGTTGACATTAAATTATGAAACACCTGTATATAAACCGTTTGAAAACAAGATTCATATTATTTTATTCTTTCGGTACCATTTGGTTCTTTAAAATCCGTACACAGATGTTCTGTTTGCTTATAGAAGAAGCTTGAAGATTTTTATACAGTTCGATATTTCGTAGTCAATAATAAATACATGCACATTGCATAGTTGTACAGATGACTATGAGACGTGTGTCAAAATAATTAAGTATAGTTTTTGTCTCTACCTCAAAACCAGAGAAATGATTGGTCTGATCCGTGTGCAATTTGATGGTCATTTTGTTTTGGGTTGATCGTAACACTGGAAGAGAATCGTTCAGATTTCCGCACAACATAGCCAACCTGTTCAGACCTGTCGTATTTCCCCCGTCGTAAATGGAAACGTAGTCGTAGACGCACTGAGTATTATATTCCAAGTCGAAATTTTTGAAACTGTAACAAAAGACATCAGATACTATCCAAAGCGAAGATTCACAAAGCTCGAATTTTGCTGTCTGTAAAGTGTAATGTAGGCAGACTTGTAAAAAATACTTTTTAAAAGTATTTTAACATAAATACTCTTGCTTCATTGAGTATTTAAATACAAATACTTTTGTTGCATAGAGTATTTGAAATACAAATAAGTACTCCTTTGAAATATAAATACAAATACCTTTGGGTTATATTTATAAAAATATTCTCAGGCAATTGCTTGATCTATCAGCAAGTACATAAGTTCAACTAATTAAAAAATTATTCTGAAGCAAGTATATACAGTGCAACCTCTTTATAATGATACTCAAGGGACCGAGCATTTTTTTTCGTTATAAAGAGTTTTCGTTATATGGAGGGAAGAAAGAAAAGAACCAAATTTCACCTAATTAATTTATTCCAAACACAGTCTGTTAACTTTGCCTGACGTTTTTTGCTATGCCAATATTTGTTTTGTATCTTATGCATATCTTGGGATGTGGTGGAATCATCTTCATTAAACAATAGGAATTTTTTGATAAGTTTGGCGGCAAAGTGCTTATTGAATAGTTGGTGATGGTTCAGAATCGTCATATTTACGTCTGTAAACATATTTTGCTGACGCCTAAATATGAACATATTTCTTCGTAATAGAGAATGACTGTTGCGCTATAAAGAGGGTATAATGTATGGATTTTAAGGTAAACCAACCAAATTGTAAAAATTTCTACGTTATAGGGAGTTTTTCGTTATAAAGAGGTTACACTGTACTTGTAAAAAATACTTAATTTTATGAATTTAAATACAAATACTTGCTTAACTAATTAAAAAATTATTGTGAAGCATTATATACTTGTAAAAAATACTCAATTTTAGGTATTT
This sequence comes from Xanthostigma xanthostigma, assembly GCA_963575645.1. NCBI lineage: Eukaryota > Metazoa > Arthropoda > Insecta > Raphidioptera > Raphidiidae > Xanthostigma > Xanthostigma xanthostigma. The sequence goes on along the minus strand of OY754473.1, from coordinate 24,240,575 downwards.
AAATACAAATTATAAATACTTTCATTAAATAGTATTTGAATAAAATTGTCGACCAATTTTTCTCAGACCGAACGATATATTGACAAAAAATGATAAAATTACAAATCAAATTAATTTTTCATTATTTTTTAATCTTTCAAACTTTCAATTTTACGTACAATCGATTAGTTAATAAATAACTTAATATTAATTATTTTTTATATTTTTTAGATATTTCTGAAGAAGATCCAAATCCGGGTCGAAACGTCATCTTGTGTTATATTGATTTGTAATTTTATCATTTTTTGTCAATATATCGTTCGGTCTGAGAAAAATTGGTCGACAATTTTATTTACTTGAAGAGTTTTATTCAGACGTTAATCAAAGATTTAAATAGTATTTGAAATACAAATACTAGAAAAGTATTTGTATTTTGAAATACTCACTCAAATGCTTTACAAGTCTGAATGTAGGTAGGTATTCTGTGACGAATATCGTTAGTGGTAAGAATTTAAACTTACCTCAGTGATATAACTTGATTTGTCGGGGCATTGATGTACCAATAGCAGTTCAGCGATCCGTAATATTTATTAGAGTCCGGTCGAGAACCGAACTGGCTTGGAGATGTTATAATTGAACCGGAACTGTTGATCGTTCCGCCGCAGTAATCCAGTTGATATTTAAATTTAAAACCGTTTTTCTGCACCCATTTGTCCGTCTTGAACGCTATAGTGATGACGTCAGACAGTCTTATGGGCGGCGGTTTATTTGTCGAACAGTACGTTCCGATTTTTTGTCTTCTACCAAAAATGGTAACGTTATCAAATCGACAATCTACGTGTCCTTCTTCCAGCATGAAATCTTGAAACTCTAAGTTGATATATTTGCCGGGCGCCTTGATGACGTAAGTGCAACTCAGGCCTTTACCGTACAAGCCCGGATATCCAGGACTGACTATGTATTTTGGAGTCATACTCGCGACAAACGTGCCTCCGCAGTTCAGATGCCATTTTACTTTGAAGCCGTTGCCCGTTGTCTGACGATTTGTTCTAAATACTACGACCATTTTATTTGAAGTTGAATTGTAAACTTTCGGTATAAATTTTCCACAAACGCGGCCTGTAAAGAGGATTATTTGTGAAATTAAGTGGTCAACAACACAAACACCTTGGTATGTTTCGTTTTTAATTTTGAAGTTAATAGTGCATGCAGCCAAATCAGAGCTAGTAGATAATAGGGTTATTGACAAAATTTCAAAAAGTATTTAAAATTAAAGAATAAAGGTATATGTACCCGTAAAAAATATTTTTTCTCATAAATATAACAGATTTGACTCATTATTAGTTGTTTTTTATTTTGACTTTAAATTCTGCGCCAAAACGTCAATTGACCTTGACAGCCATGTTTACTGATTGCCTACGTCACAGTAGGCAATCAGTAAACACTAAGCAAGCGGGTACAACGTGACATATAGCATTATAACCAACAAAGTGTTGCATATAATATGATTGACAGAGTACAATGAATACACCAGAGAACATACACTGAACAGATATAACGAATACACATGGCAGTCAGTGGCACACAGCTACCGGCCATGTTGACTGATTAATGACGTCACGCGCTGTGATTGGTGTGACACATAGGTTAAAAATCGTGATTTTATTTATTTATTTTAATATATTTAACGCACTTATTTAATAAAAATAATAATTCTAAACGATATTTTAGACCATAAACTTTCATTATAACACAGTTTTATATTTAATTTTAATTACTGTCAATAACCCTATTGTTCCATCGCTCCCGATCGATGAAATCAATCGAACAATAATTGTTATATATGATTTCAAAATAAAATGATGGAGCACCCAAATTCACGGCGTAATTCTCCTCCGGGTAGTCGATGATCTCAACATAATCGTTTTGACAGTCTGTGCTGTCCTCTAACTGAAACGCATCGATAAATTCAAGTCCAATGTGATATCCTGATTTGGCTCGCAATTCCCAAATGCATTCCACATTGTTCGGATAATCCTGTGGGAAATTCGGAGAAGTAAAAGTGTCGACGTCGTCGTGAAGAACACCGCCGCAACCTTGAATAATTTTATAAACAAACATAATAATAATAATAAAATAAAAAAGAAAGTATAATGTAAATGAAAAAGCGAACATTTACCTAATGCTTCAAATTCTATGTCAATTTTAAAGCCTTTGCTTTTCTTTATTGCACTTTCATTTGGAATGGAATCATTGACGGCATGAAAATCTATCCACATTTTGTTGCTTTGCGATTTGAATGGATCTCGAAGGAGATTTCCACAGTACTTTCCGATCGTAGGACTTTTCGGATTTGGGCCATTTTTGATCTCTACAAATTCGTCCTCGCAATTCGTCGACAAATTTATATCAGTGAACGTTGCCTGCGGAAAATTCACATAGTTAAGTTGTCCGATAAATTTTAATTAAAATATTTAATTCTTGCAAATTATTGTATCGTTATCGTCAGCACCTTGATAATTTGTCCGGCCGGAGCACTGATAATCCAAGCGCATTCGAATGCAAGTCCCAAGGAAACAGGATAACCGGGACTAGTGATTGACGTTCCCGATTGAGTCACAATACCACCGCAAGGATGTATTTTGTAGTTTAAAGTAAAATTATACTTGTCGGATGTAAGACCTCGTATTGCCTGCAAGAATGAAATGAAGGATCAATAAAAAAAATCGACAGCGAACCTGAATCACATTACAATTTATTTTTTTTAATTTTTATTCTACATACCTCGATCGATGTATCAAGATACGGCGATCTTATGATCACCGGTTTGGTTAGAACACCGCCGCAAATATCATAAATCAACAGCTTTTTCGATTCTATAGGAAAAAATTACAGTCGTTATAAATTATATAAGAAGAATAATATTTAGTGTATTTATTTATTTATTCAAACAGGGTATGACACCCCAATAATACATAGTTCCCCCCCCTCTTCCAGAGTTCTCTGGAAATATTATATTGACCTTCCCATCTACGCAACCGTCCACACCTACCTATATAACAACTAACAACTCACACCCGAAAATATATGTGATGGTAGGTGAAAAATCCGTTTTGGATAGGATTTGCATAAAATCCCTTATTAGTGGGTGTCTACGTCCAGAAAGGAGTAACTATGCCAAATTTCATTTAATAGTTTTGGAGGCTCGTGACGAGTCAGTGAGTGGTATTTCGCTTATATAGCAAATACACAATCAAAATTAGTGTTGGTCGAATATGGTGGGACCTAGGTGTCGAATCATACAATACTTTGGGTAGAGATTAAACAAAAACGGCCCGACAGGATTGGACTTACAAAACTTGCGAAAACACTGCTTTGCGGATAGTGAATTACTTAATTGAAATTGAGAAGGGATGCATTGAGGCGTTGCATTTTTTATTTCTTCCAAAAACAAATTGAAGTCCACGGTACCACAATCTGGACTACATTTGAATAACTCTGTGTATACAGTATTTTGTTTTGCAATGTTACCGGAGTTTTTTTTTTGTTATTGATAAAATATAATTATGAAAAGATTCATGGGGATTTGGACAATAAACACAAATAAATACACCTTTTCGTACTTTACAATATTGTAACACACACGTCCCGGCCTTGGCTTCCTCGATGTCGCTCTAACAATAGGACACAGAGCGGCGGCACGAGGCTTTGTTGTACAAACAGGAAGCCAAACTGCTTTGTATTGCCTAAGGAACCAATGCCGATAAAGCGGGTTCGCAATACTAATAAGGCCGGCGGAATTGCGTGGAAAGAATAACTCGGCTGGTAATGTTTGGCCCACGCGGTGTCAGAACATATAAATAGAATGCGCCTACAGTCAGTAGGAGGAGACGCGATTTGGACACGGTGTAGTGAAGACGTGGATTACGAAATAAATATAGCTGTATGGTTATTATTAGACCATTAAGTGCAGATATAAATTTATAAGTGCGCGAAGATAAATTTTAGTGTTATTAGTGCAGGCAAATTAGATTTAGAATGTGTATTAATTGTAGACAGAACTTTTATCATTGTAAACGGTAAAGGGGCTTATAATGAACGTAAAAAATAAAAATGCCCGCCCAGGGGCAGTGAAGGGTTAATTCGGGGGGGTCAAAGAGGGGGGCATAATATCTTATAGCGTTTTCCAGCGAAACTTAATGTTCTATTAAAAAATGTTCTACAGGACAGTTGTAGAACATAAAAAGATCTACAACTTTCATAGAAGTCACTTTTTACTGTGATCTCAAAATGTCCGTGAAAAATGCAAAATGTGCGAAGAAAACGATTCTTTTGTTTTTTATTTTTCATTTTCGCATAAATAACTCAATTTTGATAAAATTTTGTGAAAGCATGCCTCTTTATGTCTTAAATAAGCACAAATATTTTTACATAAAAAAATCCAAAAGTTTTTGTGATATTCAGTTCTTTCAGTCAAAAACCATTTTTTTTCAAAAGAAAATTCTACGGTGAAAATTCATCGTACAGAGTTCTTCCTGTGCTTATTTTTTGTGTTTTTACATGTACTTTCTGATGCAATAATAAAAAATAATAGTGCCTATTTAACAACACGCTCAAAAATTGAAAAAACTAAAAAAATACTTTTGTAACTATGAATTTTTCAGTAATTGTTGATAATTTGTTTAAATTTTTAAGAAAATTGAAAAACGGATTACACCATACAATTGTACGGACAAATATACTAAATAAACTGTCTTTCATTGTTTGATCGGAAACCTAATTTTTTTGCAGTAATGTTATAAACATTAAATCAGAATAATAAAGCTTCACATAAGTAAGCAAAATAATCTTTTTTTTGTCATAGAATAAAAACATATGCAAAACAAAAGTTGTAGATCATGAAAAAATCTGCAACTTTTGTACAGGTTACTATATAACATAACCTCAAAAAATGCAAAAAACCCTATTTTTTAGTTTTTTTTAGTTTTTATTTTTAAATTTTCATTTTTGAGCATGTTTTTGAGTTGTGATTATAAATTTTCATTATTTTAGCTAAAAGTATATATCAAAACAAAAAGATACCATGTACGTGAAAAATCATCGAACACGGTTCGGTCGGTGCTTATTTTTTTATTGTTACATATACTTTAGACTAAAATAATGAAAATATATACTCACAATTCAAAAACATGCTCAAAAATGAAAATTTAAAAATAAAAAGTAAAAAATACTAAAAAATAGGGTTTTTTGCATTTTTTGAGGTTATGTTATATAGTAACCTGTACAAAAGTTGCAGATTTTTTCACGATCTACAACTTTTGTTTTTCATATGTTTTTATTCTATGACAAAAAAAAGATTATTTTGCTTACTTATGTGAAGCTTTATTATTCTGATTTAATGTTTATAACATTATTGCAAAAAAATTAGGTTTCCGGTCAAACAATGAAAGACAGTTTATTTAGTATATTTGTCCGTACAATTGTATGGTGTAATCCGTTTTTCAATTTTCTTAAAAATTTAAACAAATTATCAACAATTACTGAAAAATTCATAGTTACAAAAGTATTTTTTTAGTTTTTTCAATTTTTGAGCGTGTTGTTAAATAGGCACTATTATTTTTTATTATTGCATCAGAAAGTACATGTAAAAACACAAAAAATAAGCACAGGAAGAACTCTGTACGATGAATTTTCACCGTAGAATTTTCTTTTGAAAAAAAATGGTTTTTGACTGAAAGAACTGAATATCACAAAAACTTTTGGATTTTTTTATGTAAAAATATTTGTGCTTATTTAAGACATAAAGAGGCATGCTTTCACAAAATTTTATCAAAATTGAGTTATTTATGCGAAAATGAAAAATAAAAAACAAAAGAATCGTTTTCTTCGCACATTTTGCATTTTTCACGGACATTTTGAGATCACAGTAAAAAGTGACTTCTATGAAAGTTGTAGATCTTTTTATGTTCTACAACTGTCCTGTAGAACATTTTTTAATAGAACATTAAGTTTCGCTGGAAAACGCTATAAGATATTATGCCCCCCTCTTTGACCCCCCCGAATTAACCCTTCACTGCCCCTGGGCGGGCATTTTTATTTTTTACGTTCATTATAAGCCCCTTTACCGTTTACAATGATAAAAGTTCTGTCTACAATTAATGTTGGTCTTGGCTTCTAAATATGCTAATTTGCCTGCACTATATATGGACATTCAGTGTTATAATATTTAGTGGACTCTATATGGACTGTTATAGTGTTAAGTGGACTTTGTATGACTGTTATAGTGTAAATAGACATAAAGTAGTGACGTGTTTTTGTGTATAGTCGTGTTGAAGTGTTTTTGTGTACCTAGATTATTAGTAGTGATTTAAAATTCTTATTTTATTACTTAGTTGTTTTTCTGTTACGGTATTGCTTGGTTTTATTTGTTAAGAGTAGTTTTGTTCGTTCATTTGTTATCTGTTTTGTGCACGTTTTCATAAGTTTAAATAAATATTATCCACCACAGAAAGAACAGTTTTGTTACAATATGTTGTACATATTATGCATATTAAAATATAACACACGATGACTTACCGGCTCGGATAAAAATACTTCCAAAAGAATGAACGCACAGCGACACACCGCGTTTGCCGGCTATCACGTCGGTGAATTTTAATTCTAAAGTTTGATTTTGTATAGAGCTATTAACCGGCTGGAAATTGCGTTTCCATTCACAATAAAACGATGTGTTCTCAGTAGGCGGTTTTATTAAACCCACCTCGCCGTTCAAGTCCCCTTCGCATACTGCAACAAAAATAGGAAGCGTTATTAATTAGATTATCGACTTATTTTTCAGATAAATATATTAACAAAAAATATATAAATTCAATACATTAACGTTTCGATCATTGAAGAGTTCTAATCTGACGTTAATCAAAGATTTGGTTATTATTTAGAGTTGAATAAATCTTAAATGGAATTCGGTTACTTCATAATATTATCTTAAATATTTTGTTTTCGGGATGAAATTTTACAAAGTTCTAAACTGGGCCCTAGGGCGCTATGAAGTACTAATTTGTAAAATTTTATCCCGAAAAAAAAGTATTTAAGATAATATTAAAGAACCGCATTCAAATTATGATTTATTCCTTTTAACAAAGGGGCATTAAGGATCAAAATGGAGCTTTAGAGACCTATGAAGTATCGATTCGTGAAATTTCTACTCAAAACGAATATTTTAGGCTAAAGTAAGTCAATAATTTTAAATTTAGATATTTATTGTACAGTGCCTATTTTTAGGTCTTTTTTAGAGACTCCGAGGTTTAAAAAAATACTAAGACGTATTCGTTTGTAAAATTTTCCGCAGAATCTGAATATAAAATAAAAAAGTATGGTTCCCATTTAAAATTTCAAAGTTGGGACCTACGGGACCCTTTTAGGGTCCTCGGACTTAAAATCTAATTTCGCCATTCGATATACAGGAAAAAGTTATTAAAAAAACCATTTTGACATTTTTAGTCCGGCTTACGCGATAAGAAATATTAAGCCGTTCTGGGAATTTTGAACCATTCAGTATATATTGTATTGTTTGCACGTACCTCCTATAAAATAGTTGGTTTTCACTTTTTTTTAGAATATTTTAAAAAGTTCTTACAATACCTATATTTGCGTGGTAAACTTCACTTCTAAATACCTACTAAATGAAAATAATACCTTCGATAAGTAAACTGTAAACTGTCACAATAGGTTACTATTACTATTAATCGGAGCTGAACAAAGCACCGAACCTAAGTGCTTGAAGCACCAAGCATCGAACACTTCCAATACTGTTATATAATTTTAAAAAAATTGATGTGTTTCTGCTTTCTTTGGTACTTTCTAGTATTTTACGACGGCAAACAATTTTGAGAAACATATCTGAGAAATTCAAGCATTGCGTGGCAAATTTGATTGTGAGAAAAGCTTGTCCCCAAAAAATGTTTGCTAGTTACAGGTTTGTGAAGGAAATACAAATAATAGAGTTTAAAGTACAGCTTAAATTGAATGTATTAATTGAAATCGCGAAATATTATGTATATAGCATAATAAGATTCTTACTGGTCGCTTCATTCGATGTATATTTGGCTTTGAATCCCCGATGGCCGGTAGCGATTCCGGACCAAAAGTAAATTCGCATATAATTTGTGGATGATTTAACGATCCGCACGTTGGATCCGCCATGCAAATACATGATTCGCGCCCTGTAAGTCGGGCCGTTGTAGAAACTTATGCCTTGGTCGGTGTAGTGTGCGTTCTCCTCTAAATCAAAGTCGATCAATTCGACCGTAACGCGGCGACCTTCGGGAACTATTATTTTCCATTCACACGTTCTGCGATAATGCCTCGCAACTGGATAGCCTGGACTTGTGAAAAACCCTTCCGGACCTAAAATTATATTTGGAATGCCTTCTGTGTAAATCTTTAAAAAACAGTTGTTTTATTTGATTGCGAGCGATAATAAAAAAATAAAATAATTATAATAATGAGCGTATGAAACAATATAAAAAAAAATCGAAAAGAAGTTTGACCCTGCAGGCCATCCCTGAAACTGCCTGCAATTTTCGAGTTCAAAACGCTCAAAAATATATAAAATATAGCAAGAAGTTTATTTTTTAGGTCTTCGAGCTCAAAAAAAAAAATACTTTTTTACGAATTTTTTGTTCACGATATCTCTTAAACAAATGAATTGATTTTGATGCAGTTTGCGGCAATCGACGCAGTTTTTTTAACCTATGAAAGTAATTTATTACAAGAAAAATCGATCTACTAAGAATTTTACGAGTAGGTAATTTAAAAAAAATACTTTTTTACGAATTTTTCGTTCACGATATCTGCTGAACAAATTAACCGATTTTGATGCGGTTTACGGCAATCGAAACAGTTTTTTGAGGAGAAGAGCTGATTAGATTGTGGAAATAATCGGTTTGGTAGTTTAGAAAATATTCTAAAAAAACAAATTCCTAAAAATTTTTGAAACTTGTATTTTTGAGATTTCTCAAAATCTATTGGGCCGAATCATTCCAAATTTTCAGGAAATATAAGTTCAGCAAAGTCACGTCAGATGCCGCAAACCGCGTTTCAATCGGACACTCCGTTCAAAAGTAATAAGAGGTTTGCATATGCGCACACACACACAGCCCTACGGACATCATCGCCAAAATAGTCAGAATAGTTTCCTAGGACCTCAAAACGTCGAGATCTGACGAAAACTCGATTTTCGAAAATCGGGGTGAAAACAATAACTTCCCGATTTTTTATTGACTGCGGGAAGTTAAAAAAAAAAACAACGATATTAATATACCTTCTAATGTTCCACCACAGGCTTCTTGTTGAGTGTCATAAGAAATGCTGAATCCGATTTTAATGTTTCGACTATTTGAAACTAATTTCAGTTCGATAAGAACTTCATTGCCGGCTGAAAAAATCGTTACGTTCGGATTGGTTTGCCCGCAAAAAGTACCGAGTATAGTCTCTGTATCGTCGGTTGGATTTATTTCTTTAAGTGTGATATGATCCACCAATTTACAGTGAGAATATTTAGGAAATCTGATATTATTGAAATTGAGTTTTAAATTGTGGTCGATCGGCCCGACAATCTTCCACATACAGCTGACCTGTGAACCCATATTGATTACCGCGTTGTTTGGATACGATATCGTTCCTTTCCGATCGCGTATTGTGCCTCCGCAGGTGGCGATGGACACTTTCGCCTTGAAACCGTTCTTTGGTTCCGGCACGTCGCTAAAGAAACGCAAGTAGAGAATGTTTCCGGTGGTTCTTTGCGAACTTGGCAGGTCGTTGCCACAGAACCGCTGGCTTATCAACGGTGAATTGACGGTGGCGCCGTCTCGAAGCTCTACGTATGCCGTTGTACAGCTGTATAATATAACAATGAGATAGCTTTATATAATCGACCTGTTGAGAAATTGTCTTCATTTAAACGGACTTTACACAATTTGTGTCATGTAATTTGAAGATTGAGGAAACAATCCATGCTGTTCCTGACATGAATTAATAAAAAGAAAAAATTCCAGTCAATTGGGCGACGGGACCATTCCAACTTCAAAAATGTTGACATTTGATTATAATAAAGAAAATAAAATTTCTGATATCGCATGCGGTGACGCGGGTAATGGCTAGTATTCAATATGATATTTGCTATTCGTTGCCTTGGTTACCTACATAATATTATGTTCCACGTCATGTAAAAATTAATCAAAGCATGCTTAACAGTTCATTACTGACAGATCTACAAAACAAAAGAACAGCGGATTTTTTTTATTTAAAAAATATTTCCGAAACTATAAAGTTTAAAAAAAAATTTAACAAAACTTTTTCGAAAAAATAAATAGAATAATAAACCGTTATGAAAAGTATACCATCATTATATATAAAAAACACCGTTATAGCATATATCTCTTCTGCGTATGCGCCGATTTTCCCAAAAAAACAATAGGGCTCTTCATATTTGCATATCAAAAATCCTCCCAATACTTGGTTTCAATACGTTCATCCATTTGACCTGTATCATGCTCACAGACTAACAGACGCACAGAGTTTTTCCAAAAATACCTATATTTTTTGGATTCATGGGACCTCAAAACGAAAAGATATTGTAAAATTTTGAAAAGTGATTTTTGACCTAAACTAGTAGCATTCCCTACTTGTGGGATGTACCATTCCAACCCACAAGTAGGGATCAAAAAGGGTCAAAAATCACTTTTCAAAATTTTACAATAACGCGTGAGCCTCACCCACATAAGACCACAAGGGAATTAAAACTTCTTTAGAGTTATGAACTTGTTTCATCGATGCGCTATTTTGCGTTATCAAGGTTTCTTTTAGATTTCCCCGCCGTCGAAACATTTCCCTTTTAATGTTACAGACAATTTCAAACAAATACGTTACTAAAGAAATGCCACTTAAAAAAAAAAACTAAACCAAATAAATCGCTTACTTTGAAGTTTTCATTATGTCAAATCTGTCCAGGAATTCGACTGATATTGATTCGCTTCCGGGTACTTCTACAACCCAGATACATTCCGAATGCGGCGGAGGACTGTTTGGATATCGTGGCGAGGAAATTATCGAAGAATTATCATTGCGCGATAGCTTGATAGTGCCTCCGCATGCTAAAGCGACTTCGCGATATTTTAATTTGAACTTTTGCGTTTCAGTTGTAAAAACATATTTAATATAAAGCTGATGACTGGCCGTTTGAGGTATACTTGGTATTTCACTGCCGCAGTACTTGCCGTCGCCTAGCCATGGTGAGTCGGCGCTGCCTGTGTAATATTTGTTAAAAGTTAATTAAGATAAAAAAGATTTATGTATTCTGAGTCGACGCTATATTAAGGATGCATGAGGTATATAGCCGTAGATTTGCTCTAAAGCCCAGTAGGCCCGGGCCTAGGGTGGTCAGATATTAGGGGCGGCCAATCGTGACAAAACACATTATGACGTATGGCGGGCTGCAGTCTGCACCGCATCGTATAACAATAATCTTTTTAAAAAATTGATAGGAATATCTAATTTAGATCAATATTTTGGACAGTTAATTTTTTTTAAATGCAATTAAAACAGACAACTTATTAAAACCAACAATGTTAAGCTATTGTCGATGATTTTTTTTTATAAATTTGAGTTTATGCTCCTCTAAGATGATTTTGCGTCAGTTTTGTTGATAGCACGCAACGTCTAAGTTCAAAAATGAGTTCGTGAGAATGTGTATACAGAATGAGTTTTCAGTTGATGCTTTTTTTTTACAGCGTGTAAAAATCCAATAGACGAGCAAATATTTCAAATAGTTTTTTTATCAAAACTCAAAAATAAGTGAGAAACAGCCTTTCGAAGTTTAAATAAATTTTATTAAATTTTCTTTAATTTTGAGGTCGGTCCTGGGGTTATATTATGTCACTATGGAAATATGTTATTATTATCAAGTATTCACAGAAATAATTGAGGCACACACAATTCTCTCAAAAACAGAACAATACACATACTTGACAATAACAACTTATTTCCATAGTGACATAATATAACCCCAGGACCGACCTCAAAATTAAAGAAAATTTATTTAAACTTCGAAAGGCTGTTTCTCTCTTATTTTTGAGTTTTGATAAAAAAACTATTTGAAATATTTGCTCGTCTATTTGATTTTTACACGCTGTAAAAAAAAAGCATCAACTTAAAACTCACCTGTATATGTATATAGTGTATATTAAATGTGCAATTATCCCTGAAACCTCGGAAAATATTACAAACTAGCAGCTATTATAGTTAACTAAATTTCTGAATCGATTTCGATAAAAGTTGGCAATAAAGTAAATTCATTATGTAATCTATAATCTATATGATGGGTGCTGAGAAAGGGGCGGCTGGAACTTACTACATGGCCTGGGACCTAGGGCAACTAAGACTGCAAATTCGCCACTGGACAAAAGTATGTCCATTACCGCATATTATAAAATACAGTAAACCCTCGGTAACACGAACACGGTTAACACGAATTTCGGTTTAACGCGAACAAAAATTTGCTCTCGACAATGGTCACATAAGCTTTAATGTAATTATGTTCGGTTAACACGAACCCTCGTTAATACGAACTTCGAACAACTTTTTCGTCCCTTCACGGTTAATTATCGGATAATACGAACTACAAAAATTCTCAAATCATATATTTTGATCATTTTGGTCAATGAATATACAATACAACTAAAAGAAAAGATTCGATTAAGGGATTACAAAAGTAATTAACTCACATTCTAAAAATAGACAAAGGACTGAGAGATTAAAAATTCACTCGAAATCCTATAAATAAAAACAAACTTTCAAACTCAGATAATATTTAAGAACAATTAATGTTATTAGATAATTTATAATAAATAATTATTCAATGTTTACTTAAAATAAATCATGATTTGACACTTAAAAAATGACTGTATTTTATGCCATACTCGGTTTACACGAACTCCCACATAACACGAACTTTTTGCCTGATTTTTACGAGTTCGTGTTAACGAGGTTTTACTGTAGTAGCAACAATGCCAAACTGTACCAAAACTTCTATTTCGGCAGTTTGTTAGACAACAATACATGTATTATACATATTAGCGTACGTACGAGTGAGTAACTAGCATGGAAGATATTGTGACATCGTCTTATTTGAACAGTAATTAAATTTTTCAATTTCATTGCTTAGTTGTCAAAAGTAAGAGGTAGTTATGGTAAAAATGTTTATAAACTCTATACTCCATAAGTGCACTGTTGTCAAGTGTGAACATGTATTTTACAAAGTTGTCTGTTCGTTTGATACTTTTCAACAATAATTGTTTTTTTTTCTTTATTTTCATCGGTGACAATAGATATACAATTTTGAGCGGACCTTCTTAGATATGTAATTAATATACACCCATCCCCTGATTTACACGGTACTTGTTTTACACGTTTTCGCTTTTACACGGTTTTCCAAATAAGTTTTTTTTTGTTTTTATCGCACTCTACTAAATGCTACTGTGATTGAACACGTGCGCTGTGTACACATCTCACGGGGAATCCCGAGCTTATGTGCTGACTTGCTGCACACGCACACTATGTCTGTATTTCTTCGCATAAAATTAAAGTTTTATCTACGGAAAATTGTATTTGAGTGAAAGTTTCACAGTTGCAGAACCTGTCAATGCATTTTATTTTTATTTCTGTGTACACCTAAAAATATTGAAAAAAATCACAACTGTTAAATAGCAAAATTATGCATTTTCTGCAAGCTTTTCGATTTACACGGTTTTGACTTGAAAATTTTTAATTTTCGATTTACACGTTTTTCTTAGGTAACGTATCTACCGTGTAAATCGGGGGATAGGTGTATTCCAAAAATTACAGTTTTTTCCCGGCTTTTAGCCGGTATTAAACTATAAAAGTGCGATTTTACCTGAGAGCTAATGTTATTTCATAATTATAAATTTTCTAAACTATTTAGTAAATCGTTCTAAAATTTTGGGTATCTACTTATTGCGGATATATTACAAAATAAGTTGACAAAGTTTCATTCATTTATTGGTGATATTCCCCCGTACATCCTTAAAGAAAGAAATAAAATCGACTTTTTACCACCCACCTCCGTTTTTCAACGAGATGTAGTTGTCTGAGCAACCATTGCTATCTGTGGTGGAGCCGATACTAAATTCCTCAAATTCAACAGCTATGGTTCTACCTGGCTTCACGGTGACGTTCCACTGACACTCTTTATACTTCATGCGGAATGCCAGTCGAAGCTCTTTTATTGTCGCGTTGCTCATTTCTATAACGCCGTTCGAAGCAGTTAATGAGCCGCCGCATTCTGCAAGAAAAACAAGAGAACAGTTGTCATTTCGTACACATCTATGCGATACGATTTTGAAACAGAACAGAAAAGTGCAGTCCTATCTCGAATATTTTGACAAAATTACAGTGATTCCGCACAACCCACATATACTAAATTGACAGTTCAAACGAGGTGACGAGGTCAATTGCTACTGTAACAATTTTTAGTTAGAGGGACGTTCGGAATCGTCTGTAATTAACCGTACCGACGGTTTACTATACCATTTGTAGTTCCGATCATGGTGGAAATATTACACGTTGTGCTTATTAGCAGGAATTAGTGATGTGCCGGATCGTTTAAAATGTATATCCGCGGATACGGATCTGAATACGGATTTTTGGTTTCAAGATCCGCGGATACGGATACGGATATTAACTTTCTTAGAGTACGCGTCGGTAAATATTGCACATCGACCTTTGGAAAGAGACTATCTGTTATGGGAAAAAGTTATTGACCTCTTTAAGAGTTAACTCTCATAACAGATTGCCTCTTTCCAAAGATCGATGTGCAATATCTCATTATAAATATAGTTGATTTTGTACCTTTGAGTTATGTACTATTAGTATGGTACTCACTACGATAAATGTTTGCAATATAAAGATGCCAAATACGATTTAAAAAAATAAAAAATAATCTGAATGGAATTTAACAGGTTTTCATTATTACTTAATCACCTATATGTAGAAAATTTCATCTATGAATTGAAATAAGGTAAAAGATCCGCACAAAAACTAACGGATACGGATCTTTCTTCTCCCTCGGATATCCGCGGATACGGATACGGATATCCGGCACATCACTAGTAGGAATGCAAAATGATTTTAATATCGATATTTATATCGACACCAGATTGATATCAATATTATCGATCCTTTCAATATCGATATATCAATATTTTGTGAATTAATTGAACAAACAAAGAAACAAGTAAGTAAGGACATACTCCAGTCGCACACTCGCTTCACTCTTGAGCCATCCACCAACACATAAAAAAAGAACCGCGAAATTCGAAATTCTTTAAATTACTTTTACCTTTCGATATTTTTATGCCATCATATCGATAATATCATATCGGGAATATAAGTATATCGATATAAATATCGATACTTTTGTTTCGATATTATCGGTTGACTGATATATCGTTGATTCTCTACTTGTTAGAAAGTTTCTGTCTCTAAAAATCGTAAAATGGTAACAGAACCGTCATCATCTTGCGCAGTAGCTAAAACGAAACTGTTTTATTGGTTTTTGAGCTACAGCACATGACTGTGAGCTACTGCGCAAGACTGTGACGGTTCTGTTACCGTTCTCAGACAGCTTGGAACTGAGCTTATTAAATCAACTGGAAATCTTAATAAGCACACCGTGTAATATTTTCACCATGGTTCCGATAACAACCGAACACGACCAATTATTATTAATGCTGGTTTACAGAAAGGATTCTCAAAAAATCGATTTGACAATGACCTTAAATTGTAATCATATAATTACAGTTTTAATACGTCGGTAGCAGTCTAATGTTCTATTCAATCTCCCCGTGATTGACTCACAAAAACAAATGATTTTAGACATAAAAAAGAACGCTTTTCAAGCTAAATTTTGATGAAAATGCGTAGAAAAACGTTGTTTCGAAGTGGACACTGTACAAAAAACGATGCTAAATACACAGTTTAAGAAAAATATCGTTTCGATCGATCAATTATTTTTCAAGCAGGATCGATTTAAAACTCTACAATGTTTTTCATATGAAGATATATGTATCTCACTATCTAAGCTCATTGTCAAATCTGATTTTCTGACAACGCTTTCTGCAACTGAGAATAATTAAGTGTTTTCATTGAGCGTTTCCTTGGAAACAATTTCAGAATTTATAAAAATATACATCGCACCCCGTCAAAAAAAGTGTTACAACTAAACATTTTTTGAGTTAATTAAAACGGGGTGACATATTATATAACATTTATAATATTATAATTTTATATTGCCCGATGAATATATAAAATCGTTACTTTTCTAAATCATAAATTAATTTTAGAGTGTTATCGATTCCAGTTTCATAACATTATTCTTTATTTTGTTGTTGTGAAAAATTATATATTTTTTTAGTTGTCCCACTTTTCTTGCTGGGGTGCGACATAATTTTTGTTGACCTTGAGCAATGATCGCTTTAAATCCAGTTTTGTTAATGTGCATATCACTTTTGAATTGCACTTTCATTAAGTTGCTGTAACTGTGGAACGGCGCGTACGTCGACGTGTTTGTATAGCAAATGCTATACAATTTTTCCCAGTCGTTTGTTCCTTGTTTGCCTGAAAGAAATACGATATCGATGTAAACATTGATAATTGGATCATTATTAAAATATCATACAGTTACATCGAAACATCGAAAATTTAGACGTAGATTGATTTTTTTGAAAGTGTAAATCGACCATAAGAAAATTACCTCGATATATATTAACAGAGTCCATTAAACAATTTTCACTGGTTTCCAAGTCGACTGCATAAAACAGAACCGATAAGTGATTGCTGTCCGCCGTAGAAAACATCCATTCGCAATTAAGTTCTCCGGCATATCCGTTCGGATATCCGGGCGATGTTAACGTGTAGTTTTTCAATTGTACCAAATCTATTACCGAACTGTTACCGCAACCTTCGACTGTTTAAAGAAAAAAAAATGTAGCGAAACTGTTTTTTAATACATAAATTAAAATCGCATTCATACCTAATTACTACAATTGTCGACGTTTCTACAAAATATTGTATTCTATGCTTATCTCCAAAGACCAACAACGATAATAATTAAAATATTAATATAACATATTGTGTTCTTTAGGCTCTAAAGATGAGAAGAAACAATGGCAAAAAATGCGATTTAAAAGACCCCGCACAAACCTTATGGGATTTGGTTCTCGGTAAAATTGATCAAAAATGATTTTATTTTATAGTTTAAAGGTCACTAAGAAAAAGTGTCCATGGGCGCATAGCCTAAAAACCAATACATTTTGAGCTACAGATATGTTTAGCGGGATTTTAGATATAGGGATACCCATTGAATTTACAATCTTAAAAAATCCTAAGCCCTATAAATATGTTTTCGAGTGCGCTGAACCGGAATATGACATTATTATTTTATACAGACTGACTCCTTCCAACATTACTTAGTATTCGACTCTTTTTCTATTTCTAAAAAGTTGAACATGGAACATGTTTGTGAATTCAATGGATAAATCTCGCTGAACATATCTGCAGCTAAAAATGTATTGGCTTTTAAGCTATGCGCTCATGGACACTTTTTCTTATTGACCTTTAAAGTATAAAATAAAAACATTTTCGATTAATTTAACCGAGAAGCAAATCCCATAAGGTTTGTGCGGGGTCCTTTGTGTAAATCCGCTTAATTTATTATTATATTTTATTAAAAATAAATTTTTAATTATGGGAAAGCAGACATTTATTATGAACAATATATTTGCTTTTATTTGTCAAATCTAAAACAAAATGAATTTAGACAAGCATTAATTTATTTTTAAATATTCACCTTCATTTTTAGATGGTATAGCTATTCTAATCTTTTTATCAATGGCCTGCCATTTCAAATAAAACAGGGACCCGGACCCGGATTCTTGATTTACGAATTTCAAAAATACTACATTTGAAGTCGATTTGATCGGTTCGGGAAGATCAAAACCGCACAGGTTCCCTAAACTCGGCGCGGTCTCATCGTAACCATCGAATATCTGAAAACATTCAACTTACAATTTATTCAGAAACTAAAAAACAACCGGCTGACCTGCAACTTAAACCCGCACGTTTCACTGTACTGTAGACGTTTGAGTGCTGCGAAAACTTACTTCCAAGCCGTAGAAATAACAATCCGCGTTATATGATTCTATGGCGAAATCTTCAAACTTGATCGAAACAATACCTCCAAACGGCACAATTATTCTCCAAGTGAATTCGGCGTACTTGGAATATTGCAAAGGATACAAAGGCGATGCTATTTCACCTTCGTTTCCGGATATTTCATTTCCATGTACTGGAAAAAAAATAACGTATAACCATTGAGTGATCTACGCTACTCTACAATCGTGGTTGACTTATATTATTTTGTAGCATCAAAGATCATGTCAATTATTTTATTATGGGAGAAGTACAGTGTCGTTATAAGCATCTGATTAATTAAGATAATAAAAATAAATTAAAATGAAATCTTACATTATCTTATTTCTTGACTTTATATTTGTTTGGATTTTTTTGACTCAACATCAGAACTTATTAAAGTTATTCATTTATGTTAAAAAAAATATATAATTTAAAATCCCAATTGTAACCGCGGGATATTATACAATACAGACGAATGACGTAAGATGATCTTTGAAGGACAAATGTAATTATGATGCTAGTCACTAGATGGCCAAACCGTTGCCAGCACAATTCGCTCCAGAAAATCTACATATTCTATATTCACAGATTAAAACAATATCGCTTAAAATGCTTGTCAATAGATTGCTCGTGCCACGCCATCTATTGACGCGCATCAAAAGTGGTAGGTATCATTTTAGTTCATTGGGATCTTTATCTTCCTATATAATATTTTCATCAATGGTACAACTTAAAAAATATTGGATTCAAAAACCAATGACAGTCGTTAATAAATTAACAATTATTCCTATACGTAAAACTGAATAACGTATAAAGCCAGTTCAAAAATTGTGCGAATTGCCTATTATCATTTCTTATCATCTCAAACTGTTCCGGTTGGAGAAAGTTCGAGTAAAAGGTACAGTCAGATCACAGATGAATCTTTGACTGCTTTTGCTCGAAACTTCATTCAACTTTATGACTGGTCGACTTACGCTGTTATTCTCGGAACTAACAGACAGTTCGCTATATTAAAAAATTAATGCAGAAAAATGAAAATTTTACCTAGAAAATATTCTGCAAGGAATCCTTTCGCGGTTCCAAATTGGTCTGTTTTGAACTGGATCCATAAACTTTCTGCGGCTGTGATATTAGTAGGAATATCTTTTCCGCAAAAAACTCCCCTCAAAAGTCCGGCTGCATTTTTCTCATGTATTTCGACAAAATCAGTGTTGCAGTTTTCCGAGTTCTCCACATCGAATGAAGAAAATGTCAACAAGACTTTATTTCCTGGAGACGGCCGAATTATCCAGGTGCACTGAGCGCCCATCGGATAATTATCTGGATAACCGATTGAAGCAAAGGAGCCTTCGGACGACGTTAAAAGACCGCCGCATGCTGTGAACACACATCGAAAATATACTTTATCTTGCGACGTTTTTGCGGTATAGTACATCTACAAATAATGTAAAAATTTTTTTATATATATAGCAATGAAATTCACGTACTTACTAACGGAGAGTTCCTTTTTTAATGAATTATATTAAGTTAGTTGAATGAATACAAATAAATAAAATAGTAACTTAGTTTGTAATTGTAGAGTTTTAATGATTCCTAGTCCCTAGAGCGAATTTTTAGTTTTCATCATTTCTTAACTGTTTATATCTGACTGTTTGCAGTACACACATAAAAAAACCTGTAAACCAAATATATTGTAACAAACACGTCCTGGCCTTGGCTTCCGTCTCGGTGTCGGTCTAACAATAGCACACAGAACGGCGGCATGAGGCTTGTTGTATAAGCAGGAAGCCAAAATTTCTTTGTATTGCCTGAAGAACGCAATACCGATAGAGACGGGTTTGCAACACAAAGGAGACTGGCGGAATTTCGTGGAAAGAATATCGCGGCCGGTAATGTTCGATCCACGCGATGGCAGAGAATATACATAGAATGCGCCTACAGCCAGAGAAGAGACGCAATTTGGACGCGACGAAGTAAAAACGTGGACTATTACGAAATAAATATAGCTGTGTGGTTATTAGACCATTAAGTGCAAATATAAATTTATAAGTGTGCGAAGATAAATTTTGGTGTATATAGACATTCAGTGTTATAGTATTTTGGTGTATATGGACTTTTATAGTGTTTTAGTGTATATGGACTTTCATAGTGTTTTGGCGTATGTCGACTTTCACTGAACTGTTTTTGTGTACATAGACTATTAGTAGTGACTTTGAATTCTTAGTGGTTTTTCTGTTACGGTATTGTTTTGTTTTATTTTTCAAGAGAATTACTTTTAGTTTGTTCGTTTATTTGTTATTTGTGTTTGTTAACGTTTTTATATGAGTAAATAAATATTCTCCACCACAGAAATAATAATTTTGATACAATATGTATTGTTTACACGTTTTCCTTCAACCGCGCGAAAAAGTTACACGCACACTTTTTTTGTATTATTCGTTTCATTTGAAACTTGTCAGTGATGTTTCATAAAAAAAAGAAACCAATAACAGCCTGTGTTCAGACAGAGAGAATTTTTTTTTATTTATCAATCAAAACATACCTGAGCTTAAAGCTGAATATGTGGCAATAAACGCGGTCCCCATTTGGCGCAGCAAAATGTGTAATGACGAACCGCGACTTACAATTGTCGGTGGTATTTTTGAATCGCAAAACGTGGCAAGTACGGGTGCTTCGGAATCGTCTCCATCGCTGATTACCACTGGAGCATACTCTTTATCGAGGCCGAAATAACAAGCGTCGATGTCCATGTGAGTTATTGTTAATGATATGTGTTGTTCTAATCAAAAGTGCAATTTACATTTTTTTTTTCTTCAAAATTTGTCTCAAAGGGCCTTCCATAAAATACGTTTGCATACGGTGGGTATCACTTAGTGTGATAAGATGTGACAAGGGGTCTGAGAAAACGCGATGTTCGCAGTTCATCTCAAGAAGAAAAGAAAAAAATTAGGCGGTGACAACATAATATACAGCTAAGTCATATCACAGCTCGTCAAGCTTGAGAGTTACTATTTTATATTAGGGTAGTGATGTTAAAGATACGGCCCCTGGGCCGCATCCGGCCCTTAAGCCATCTCAATACGGCCCGCGACCAGAATCTATCCAGCGAGGTTTTAAGAACACCTGACATCAATGAGTTTATCAAAAACAAAAGACCTCAGGTGTCTGGATCCTCAAGCTGAAGACAATGTACCCTTTTCACCTTTATATGAAAATTTAAACTAAATAAATAAAGGTTTTAATCTAGTATGTGTTTTAGTTTTTAATTTAGAGTCTGGCCCGCTAACACACCCGAAATTTTATAAATGACCCTTTAGAAAAATCAGTCTGACATCCCTGTAAAATTAGGGTATGAAATCGCCGATATAGAAAATGCAGAGTGCATAGACGAAGATAAAGTAAACGGTCGTTTTGTGAATGAAGAAAAAAATACTTCAATGCCGATTATAGATATTTTTGAGCATTTAAAGAATCCTTGGACTTCTGATAAATAAAAAATTATTTATTTGTTCGTTATTTGAGATATTTAGTAATTTATTTAAATTTTGTTATTGAAATACTAAATATTTTAAATATTTGTGTTCTATTAATCGCAATAAATCATTTACAGGGGGAGGTCTACTCTTCGTGACGAAATATTTATAGGGAGGGAAGAGGGTGGCTCCAAAAAGACGAAATTTAGAGTGGCGTATTTTATGAACGGCCCCCAAACGTTTATAAATAGCATTTTACCTGGATTCTGTGCCATTATTGTCCAGGCACAGTTTTCCAAAATGCCTGTATGTTCGTGTAAATTAATTATGCCTGTAGAATTTGTAATTATTTTTGAACCGCAGTTCTACAAAAATACAAAAAACAAAATATAAATTCCCTACTAAAATATTTATTGTATTTAGTAATGAAAAATTAATGTTAAAAGATAACAAAGAACGAATACGTTCTGTTCTATTGTCTTTAATAATTAATGTTTTATAAAAATTGTATTAATTATTGTCGATTTTAGGTACATACTATCGAATAGTCAGCTTTGAAACCTTTCGCTGCAAAAAATTTGTCTGCTTTCATCCGAATGTACATGGAGTTTCCTGACGAATGAAGAGTCGATACGTTCGGTAAGGAACTTCCACAATGTCTCAAAAGTAAGGGGGCGTCCAAGTCTGGTCCATCATGTACCTAAAACAAATTATATATATAAAAAAAAACAAACAATACACAACGCGCCGATCACAGTTGAATATAATAATTTCATCATACCTCAACATAATCGGCTGTACAATTTCCATGTGCTTCAATGTCAAAATCGATAAATGTGAGTTTAACAGAATAGGTTTCCGGCATTTTTATTAGCCAACCGCAATCGTCATCATTGTCGTAATTTAGCGGATAATTTTTGGAATGTATAGTGCCTGTTGGGGTTGTGAACAGACCGCCGCAATCTACAAACAATACAATATAATCTTGTCAGACATGAAGCATGGAACATTGTCTATAATATATATTACACTAGCCGTTACCCGCGGCTTCGTACGCGATTGAGACAAAACACGAATGCATTCCTATTATTTGGCATAGGTACCTACTCTTTTCTCGACGTAGACCCCCCTAATAAATTTTAAAACTGTTGACATTCACGTGAACAACGTCCTGAAAAACCTTGAAAATTACACTCATGTTGATTGTTAGACTATTTATCTCTGTTCAACCTCTGAAGGAATTGTTTTTAAAAAAGCATGAAACGCGTGTTAATTTATTTGTTGAGAGGAGTAATCCTGCGCATTTTCACACAAACACTTTTTCAATTCCTACAAACCACCCTTAAAATGGCCTACCTACTTTAAATAGATTCCGTGCGGTGGTGGTTTTCACAATACGTGGACCAAATTTCGTTTAAATCGATTAAGTCTGTCGAGAGTCTGCTAAAATATGTACATACATACATTCATTCATACATAAACGTTTTCTAAAATGATGCCAAACTGTTTAGAAGGCTATGAAACGTCGAGAAATTTTGTTTTGATCCCTAGGTCTCGCCATCCGACACAGAAAAGTTTCGCACTATGCGATTTATGTGCGCAAAAACGCTCCATAACTATTATTTTATTCAGATGCGGAAATTTTTTAAACTTACTTGATGAAACGCTTTTGTAGTTGGCAATAAAACCTTTCCCATTAAATGATGAATCGCTAGTAAAACGAACGAACATTGTATTTCCAGAACTCGTAACTGTCGTTTTATTGTTTGATTTATTACAAAGAGTTGACAAAAGTGGAGCTGTGTCATCAGGACCTCCGTAAATCTGAAAAAAAAAAATCGTTTTCATGTTTGATACAAGTTCTTGCGCAGAAAAGTATTAGAAACAATCTAAATGGGGTTGGTGAACGCAAATTTTGCTGTAAAGAAACTACTGTTATTCCTTGTAGTCCAAGATCCGCTGCGTTTTGAAAATTCGAAAGTAGCGCGTATTTTCTACATTTCTTTTTTATTATTTGTATTTTTTTCAGTGATTAGATTAATAAAATAACCATTACGATATAATCAGGAACTAAAATATATTTCGAAATAAAAATTTAAACCAATTTGGAGTCTTATGCATATGACCTATTGAACTGAATTTTTAATTTTTAAATTTTATTTACAAAAAAAGTTCAAGAGACATTTTGAAACTTTAATACCTTCAAAAGTATTCAATAAAATTAAAAAATATACAAGTCAGATCATTAATTAGTCGGGTCTAAATGTCTGCCAGGCAGTTACAAAAATGTCTATTATACGTGAGTGCGAGTAAGACGCTACGGGCAGGTAGAAGTATGTGTGTATGTGTGTGTGTGAGAGAGAGAGAGAGCGTATATAGGTGTTAGTGATGTGCCGGATCGTTAAAATGTATATCCCGATACGGATCTGAATACGGATTTTTGGTTTCAAGATCCGCGGATACGGATACGGATTTTTGGTTTCAAGATCCGCGGATACGGATACGGATCCTAACTTTTTTAGAGTACGCGCCGGTAAATATTGCACATCGACCTTTGGAAAGAGTCTATCTGTTATGAGAAAAAGTTATTGACCACTTTAAGAGTTAACTCTCATAACAGATTGTCTCTTTCCAAAGATCGATGTGCAATATCTCATTATAAAGATAGTTGATTTAGTACCTTTGAGTTATGTACTATTAGTATGGTACTCACTACGATAAATGTTTGCAATATAAAGGTGCCAAATACGATTTAAAAAAATAAAAAATAATCTGAATGGAATTTAACAGGTTTTCATTATTAATCACCTATATATATAAAATTTCATCTATGAATTGAAAATTAATAAGGTAAAAGATCCGCACAAAAACTAACGGATACGGATACGGATCTTTCTTCTCCCTCGGATATCTGCGGATACGGATATCTGGCACATCACTAGTACATACTAAGCCTTCCTTAAGAAATAAGTTATCGAATGGTAAAAACCGCATTGAAATTCGTTCAGTAAATTAGGCGATTTAATCAAATTTGCAGCCGGGAAAACCCGGGCTAGAAGCGATCAAAAAATATTCACGTTCGTCCTTATTCGCCAAAGACTATAAACTGAAAATGTCATGACGCCACGGTTTACTGTTGGAGAGCATGAATATTTTCCGTTTTACATACATATTAGATATACTCAAATTACATTTCCTTCCATGATTCTTTCGTCATCTTCCTCGTCTTCTGATAATTTCCGATGTCGATTGAAAACACGACTGTATAGCAGTTTACGCGCATTTGAAACACACATCACTAATAGATGTATATCGCACCGCAGTACACTTCAATCCATATACTCTCTCTTTCACACTTTAAATTACCCGTAGCGTTTTACTCGCACTCACGTATAACAGACATTTTTGTAACCGCCTGGCAGACAATTAGACCCGACTAAATGATCTGGCTTATTTATTTTTAATTTTATTAAATACTAAATTTGAAGGTATATAATTTCAAATTGCCTCAAAGATTTTTTTGCAAATAAAATTTCGAAAACCTAATAATTCACAGCGTGGCTAGGCCCCAGTACCCTTCAGCCAAGTATTCGATTTTGTGTTCAGACATTACAAAAGAAGTGTTACACAAATTTTTACGCTGCCTCAAATATCTACCCAAAAATGTTTGATAGCTCTTGAACTAATAGCCTATAGAGGCGCAACTGAAGTGTTAAATCAAAATAAAAGTAACACCTTTGACATCGCATAATAAAAAATTAACACGCCTTGTATAATAATTTTGTGGGTCAGATCAATAAGTGTACTTCACTTTTAAAATGAATCATTTTTGAGCAGAGGGAGCTTATTGGAATGATTTAATTTGTTCTGACATCATAAATTCATTTTGTATTATGATAATATGTTACATCAGAAATAAAAATCGGTTACCTTTAGTGAATCGAACCTACAGTCTGTCATCTTTTCCAAATTAATCTCATTCACTGTGAACTCAATGCTATGACCGTAGTCAATTTGAATTTTCCATTCACAAACGGTAGAAGATGGATAGGCTTTTGGGTAGCCGGGAGTCATTAGAGTTCCTCTGGGATGAGTCAATAGTCCGCCACAACCTGCGATAGAAATATAATCCGCTTAGGTAGATTGTCTGTGAAATGTATCAACGCATTTTGTACATTCACAATGAAAGAAGGAAAAAAAACGGCAAAGCCACACCGTGTTTAGTTTGTCACTTTATGATAAATAAATAAGAAAATATAAAAAAATATATACATAACTATCAATATGGAATATGGAATGTTTGTAAAAAATAATCGTGTCGACCGGAGTCGAACCGGTGATCCTCTGCGTACTGTCAAACACAGTATCCCTATATTGTAGAAAGTCAATGTTTTTACAATTATAAATGTTAATAATTGTAGCAAACAATAACTATATCTACTGTTATAAATATTACGTTACTATGGTATTGGTAAAAATTAGTAAATATGGTCTGAAACCGTCAGCAAACTGACGACGCATGCGCATTTGTTTATAAGCGTTCGCCTGCGTCAGTTTGCTGATGGTTTCGGACAAGGCAGAGACAAACATTGGAAGCAAATATTTGCCAAGAAACATTGGGTCTGGCTGGGCCACTGTGTGACCCGCCAATGCTGTTGGCGCCTTCATTGGAGAAGGCGGAGTGGCGGAGACAAATATTTGTCAATGACCATTGGACCAGAATTGGCAATTGTGTGGTCCTAACCTAAGTATAACTTTATGTATAGCAATAATAGAGCATACACTGGTGGCGGTGTGTGCAATAAAATGAATAATTACCATTAACAATCCATTCCAATCGAAAACCGCCCAAGGCAAGTAAAGGATCGGTTTTGAATTTTACAAAGACATTATTAAGTGTTGAACTGTACGGAGTCGGCAGCGTTTCACCGCAAAATTTAGGACCGTCTTGAGTTGGTGTTTCCGAATCTTCGCCTTCCCTGATCTTTTGTTTGGAAAAAAAAAAACGTGAGACAAAGAACCTTTAATTTATTATTGTTGGTGTTTTCGTCACATTCATCACCTACCTCTAAGAAGTCATAATTGCATTTCACGTTAACGTTAGCATATTCTTCGAGAGCAAAATGCGAGAACGTAATATTCACTTTGTTTCCTGTAGGTACGGAAATTACCCATGTGCATTCTAGATTTGGAGGATAGTTGTTTGGGAAATTTGGACTCTCAATTACGCCCCGGTAACCTTTCTGTATTGTATTGCACACTGAAATGGAAAAAATTTTTTTTACTAAAATCGGTTATAAAATAATCTTAATATACATAACCGAAATACCACTCACTCACCGATCACTCATCACGAAATCTCAGTAGCTATAAAGCCTACAAACTTGAAATTTGGACAGTGTGTGCGTTTTGTGACGTAGGCATCCGTTAAGAATGCATTTTTCGATATTCAACCCTTATAAGGAGTTTTTTTTGACAAAATGTTCATATCTCACAAATCGTTAAAGTGATAGTAGTTCAGGGAATAAAGACAAAAAAATAAGTCAAACTTCGGAAAAATTAGGGGAAAGCTAAATTTTCGTATGAACCTTCCTTTGTGATTCTAAACAATATTTCAAAAGTCCCCACCGATACACGTGTCGTTAAAAATGTTACGCGAGTCAAAAGTCATAAAAAACGTTTTTTCGCGAAAATCTCGTTAACGGTGCGACGTACGACGCATGCGGCATGATGCTCGTTTTCTCACCTCGCATTCATTCAATCGCTTAGTGAACCATTCCAGTTCACGCATACACATGATTTATGTCGTATGATGCATTGTATTCGTTCATATAACCGCATCAAATGAATCGAACTGACATAAGAAAATATAAATACTTTACAATTTTTTCAATAAAATTTTATCGAAAAACCGTTAGTCTTACGAAAAAAAGTAATACTATGTTTTTGTAGGCAATTTTTTAAGCTACAAATTTGATAACAACTATTTTTTCATAAAAGTCACCGTAAACGCGATTTTCGTGAAAAAACACTTTTTGTTACCTTTTATACCGCGTGACGTTTTTTGCGACACATGTATCGGTGGGGACTTTTTGTATATTGTTTAGAACCAAGAAACGGAGGTTTATGGAAAAACCCAGTTTTCTCCTAATTTTTCTACTTTGAAATGTCTCTATTCCCTGTATTATAGGTACTACAATCAATGAGTAATCTCTTCATTAAAAATAAGCAAAGCCATATTCGACCGTTTTTTTTTTTTTAATTCAAACGGGAACGACGAGTTTTTTGACTGATCAGTTAAAAATATAAAATTTGCAACGCAGGTTCCTTATGTGAGGTAAGCACCTCTTTCAAAAGCGATTTTTCGAAATTCAATCCCTAATGTGGGCAAAAGGGGGTGTAGAGTTTTCAGAAATAATCTTCATATCTCACAAATCGTTCATAAGAAGTATTGAATTCAGCATAAAAACTTTTTATTAATAATAAGCAAAAAAGCAAAATACTGTTCGATCGTTTTAATGGGGTGAAAAAGGAAGTTATAAAAATAGTCTTTTTCCGAAATTACTTGAGTTAGAAACACGCAATCTAACTTGAGGATTGTTTGTTAATATCAAAGAGATCAGTGCTCAACAAATTATAGAATTGGAAACTATAGGATACGCTGTATCTCTGAAAGTGCTTGAACTAAAATCGTGAACTTCAAAAGAAAAACTCTTCCTAAAAAATAAAATCTGTTCGATAGTCTTTTGAACGAACTATCCAAATGGGGTGGGGATGAGTTTTATATAAAAGGTTTCAATTAACCCATAATAATACGCGAACAAAGTAGCGGGAAGCCCGCAAGTTGCATAATAAAAGAGTTCTATGGAAGGTGCGGCGGTCCGGTTTTGCGAGAGTCCAATGACTTCGACTGTACAGAAAAATAGGACGCGTTGATAGATTACTCACCGGTGTTGTATTTGATATTGAAGCCACGTCCTTGAAACGTTGTGTCCGATCTAAATTTGACTATCATGTGATTCGAACTCGATTTAATGACCGATGGATGATTCTCATTGCAATATTTTCCGATCGCTTTACTGTCGTAAGTTATTCCGTCCACCATCTGAAATGACATTTCAACATAAAAGTGAACTTGAGACCGAAACATTAAAATATTATATTGACAGTATTATCGGTAAACTGTCGATTTTTGAAATTCTGACGGCGGTTTGCTGGTATTTTATATTATAGGCGTGTGCACGAAGTCTACTAGCGCCGCTAGTGGGTAATAGAGAATTATTGAACTCATTTTTTATGAAAATTGTGACATGTTTCTATGGTGATAAGTCAAAAACTTTAGTTGGCCATGATGTGTCAAAAAAAATGGTTGTCTGTAAAGTCGGTTTACAGATGATAGTTTTACGTGATAACGTATTCCACTCGAAGGTCAGGCGGAACGTGACACATTTCGGAACGTGACACATTTCAGAACGTTACACTTTTTCGTGCATGCAGCCGGTGTTTCATCAATTTATAACACGTTATCACGTCAAAAAAATTGGTTGTCTGTAAAGTCGGTTTACGGACGATAGTTTTACGTGATAACGTACTGCGCTCTCGCTTCCACGCACAGGGTCAGGCGGAACGTGACACATTTTTCGAACGTTACACTTTTTCGTGCATGCAGCCGGTGTTTCATCAATTTATAAGACGTTATCACGTCAAAAAAAATGGTTGTCTGTAAAGTCGGTTTACGAACGATAGTTTTACGTGATAACGTACTGCGCTCTCGCTTGCACGCACAGGGTCAGGCGGAACGTGACACATTTCGGAACGTTACACTTTTATGTGCATGCAGCCGGTGTTTCATCAATTTATAAGACGTTATCACGTCAAAAAAATTGGTTGTCTGTAAAGTCGGTTTACGAACGATAGTTTTACGTGATAACGTACTGCGCTCTCGCTTGCACGCACAGGGTCAGGCGGAACGTGACACATTTCGGAACGTTACACTTTTTCGTGCATGCAGCCGGTGTTTCATCAATTTATAAGACGTTATCACGTCAAAAAAATTGGTTGTATGTAAAGTCGGTTTACGAACGATAGTTTTACGTGATAACGTACTGCGCTCTCGCTTGCACGCACAGGGTTAGGCGGAACGTGACACATTTCGGAACGTTACACTTTTTCGTGCATGCAGCCAGTGTTTCATCAATTTATAAGACGTTATCACGTCAAAAATTGTAATAAGGAAAACCGCTGTTAATTTGATGTACAATAAAATCCAGATTTGTAAACCGTTATATAAATAGCATAACATAAAAGGTACGTGAGAATAATTTATTTATCAATTATGACGTACAATATTATATAAATAATTAATTTGTTTACACTGACAGAGATCCGTCAAATTATGGCGCCAATGATCTTTATTTTACTTAATCGCCATCAGCACAACTGCCCGGAATACAACAAGCATTTTCAGATCGCTTAGTTTTGTTCATGTTTTCTTTGTAATTAAAAATTACAACTATTTTCACTTTTAATAAACATACAGACATACGGAAAATTTGAGTTCGAAATTTTCCCTAGTGCTCACCACAAACGCACGCATTGATAAATTTGCATGCGCTTATTAGGCGTGTTCACACCGGACGATCCTTCGCGCTCTGAGAGCGCGCGGCAAGCGCTAATCCAAAAGCGCGCGCGGTGTTAAGTGCCGCGCGCGATCCAAGTGTACGGATTGGAGCGCGCGCTTCTTGCCGCGGCCGATCCGTTTGTTGTCGGTTTTTTGCCATGTTCAAAGGCGCCTCAGTTGCGTGGCGCGCGCAATATGGAAATCTCTCAAAGTCGCCAATTAATATCACTATATAAGAACCATAAATGTTTATGGGACCCAAATGATTTAAATTATTATTATATTTATGTATATATTTTGTATATCGTTCTCATCCAGAACCGTCTTTTTCGTTTTTGTGATCTTCTGCGCAAATATTTAAGCAAAATAAAGGTTGTTGCTGCCACGGCAAGACGCCGCCGCTATACGTGTGACTCCATATCGAACAAGAGTTCAACTGACTATAACGGATCGCTTATGGAGCGCTTGGAACGCAATGTTGGATCGCAAGTTATAACAAACTGGATCGGCCTAATGCGATCCATGGTCCACGTTCCAAAATTCTGGATCGCAGATCACGGGATCGCCGATTCACGATGGATCGTTTGGTGTGGACCTGCCTATTCATCAGAAATTATAATTTCAAGGACATTACCTCTATGTAGTCAAATCGGCACGAACCGTGCGGCTCCAAGTCAATATCCAAAATAATCACTTCTATAACAGAACCTGCATTTACGGATATTTTCCAAAAACATTCGGCATTGTTTCCGTACGGTTTTGGATAGTTCGGTGAGCTTACGTGACCCGTAAATGATGACAGGGTGCCACCACAACCTAAAATAAACGTTTTTTTTTTCTTTATGAAAAATTAGTATTAAAAACATACACACTGTCAACTCGTTCTAAATTAAAACTTGTTCTGACTCGAGAAGACACGCTGAGCTGACATTCGCAAACAACGTCATCAGGAATACAGTTGATTCGCTCTAGAAATGGTAATTCGTTTATGATATACGGGTATGGGTCATTTTTACTGCGATACTATTAGGAAAAAATCTAACACTCTATTCCTTGAATTTCCTCTAAATAGACCAGTTCTAGACGAACGATGACCGACTTGGGATGATTTGACTGTACTGAAAATAATTCTACATACCAGTCGTTGTTCCGTCCCAAGTAATCATAAAGCCTTTAGCCGACCTTGAACGATCCGATACGAAACGCAAATAAAATTGATTTGTCAAAGACGGTAACGTCTGTATACTTTTTATGTCATTCATTCCGCCGCAAAATTTACCGATTAAAGGTGAAGATTCATATCCGCCGTTCCTGTATGAAATTAAAAAAAAATATATATAGGTATATATTGTGACGCGCGCTGCGTAGAGTTCTGTAGAAGCAGGTAACAATACCCGAACTTTCTAGAATTGCCTAGAAGAGTATCGACAGAGGTAGATTTTTTCTAGAATGTTCGATCACGCGGCAGCAGAGGTATAAATCATTGAGTTCATATATGCATTTTCTAGAGCGCTTAGATAAATATTTCTTGTATAAATGTCTGTGCATATATAGTGACTTTGTATTATTTTTATTACTTAGAAATGTCAATCTTTAGGGAAAAAAAAAACAAAACAGTAATTGTTAACATACACTAAAATGTATCAACAGTAGGTATATATATCAATAATTGTATTACTTATGTAAATGTTAATTTCCTTTAATAAATTTATTATTATTATTATTATTCCTTAGACGTTGTTGTTTTGTTTGTTACATTATTTCTATTTCATTTCCATTATAGGTATAAGAGAAGTACTTTTAGTTTGTTTATTTGTTTTGATAACATTTTATTGTTGTAAATAAATATTTACCACCACATCGAAGAGCTAGTCTAAGAAAATTAGTTTCAGAATCGTCGATCAGACCGAATAATTCGTGTAGTTTTGAAAGTTGGTACAGTTATTCCTAAAGGTGTCCAGATGAATATACTAAAAGCCCCCGAGGGAGGGACACGAGCCGGCGGTGGGGGAGGGGGGGAAAGGTCACTTTTTTGGTATTCTCAATGTAGATCTTAAACTATGCATTTTTTTATAAAATATTTTTTATGCGTTTTTAAGTAGACTAAAATTGCTACAATCTGAGACAAGAACCAGCTCTGTAGGTTCAATACTTACCGAGATACAGCTTTCCAAAAATTGACCAGTTTTTTCAACAAAGTGAAATTTTAAGATTTGGTCAATTTTTGACCCCGATATCGGGGAAAATACTCATTTTAAGGGAAATATCATAGGAACATATATTGTAGCAAATGTAATTAGCTTTAATTTAAGCAGAGAACGACGTCTGTAGGCCATATAGTTCTCACAAATTTTAAAAATCCAAAAAATGAGAAAACTGCATTTTCGCAAATTTAAATTTAATACCTAATAATCGTTATGTAAATCCATTCAGTGATTTTAATGTGGTTGAGTAACCAAATTGAGTAGCATAGTAGCATAAACGAGTAACATAATAAAAAAAATAACATAATTGATAACATCATAAAAAAATTATGCAGTTTTTGAAAAAATACCGTCGTATTTCAGCCATTTTGTAAAAAATATTTACAAATTATATTCATGAACCTTCCTCGTTTATCGCTCTTTCTATTACCGAAAACAATTTCAAAATCCGGTGCGTGGTTTAGTAGAAGAGAGCGGAGAAAAAGACAGAGACTTTGTTTTTAACTGTGCAGTCTTTGACAAAATACCGTCGTATTTCAGCCATTTTGAAAAAATATTTACAAATTGTATACAGAAACCTTCCTCGTATATTGATCTTTCTATTAGCGAAAACCATTTCAAAATCCGGTGCGTGGTTTAGAAGAAATGACCGGTGAAAAAGACAAAGACAGTCTGAGACTCTGATTTTAACTATGTAGTCTTTGCTAAAATTCCGTCGTAGTTCAGGTATTTTGTAAAAAATATTTATAAATTATATACAGAAACCTTCCTCGTTTATTGCTCTTTCGACTACCGAAAACCATTTTTAGATCCGGCGCATGGCTTAGAAGAAGTGAGCTGAGAAAAAGACAAAGACAGACAGAGACTGTTTTTAACTATGCAGTCTTTGACAAAACAACGTCGGTGTTCTTCTAAACTATGCGCCGGATCGTAAAATGGTTTTCGGTAATAGAAAGAGCGATAAGCATGGAAGGTTTCTGTATATAATTTGTAAATAGTTTTTACAAAATGCCTGAACTACGACACTGTTTTAGCTCAGACTGCATAGTTAAAAATAGAGCTTCTGTCTGTCTTTGTCTTTTTCTCAGCTCACTTCTCAATTTTTTTATGATGTTATCAATTATGTTATTTTTTTTATTATGTTACTCGTTTATGCTACTATGCTACTCAATTTGGTTACTCAACCACATTAAAATCACTGAATGGATTTACATAACGATTATTAGGTATTAAATTTAAATTTGCGAAAATGCAGTTTTCTCATTTTTTGGATTTTTAAAATTTGTGAGTAAACTATATGGCCTACAGACGTCGTTCTCTGCTTAAATTAAAGCTAATTACATTTGCTACAATATATGTTCCTATGATATTTCCCTTAAAATGAGTATTTTCCCCGATATCGGGGTCAAAAATTGACCAAATCTTAAAATTTCACTTTGTTGAAAAAACTGGTCAATTTTTGGAAAGCTGTATCTCGGTAAGTATTGAACCTACAGAGCTGGTTCTTGTCTCAGATTGTAGCAATTTTAGTCTACTTAAAAACGCATAAAAAATATTTTATAAAAAAATGCATAGTTTAAGACCTATATTGAGAATACCAAAAAAAGTGACCTTTCCCCCCCTCCCCCACCGCCGGCTCGTGTCCCTCCCTCGGGGGCTTTTAGTATATTCATCTGGACACCTTTAGGAATAACTGTAGCAACTTTCAAAACTACACGAATTATTTGGTCTGAATTTCTTAATTTTCCCAGGCTAAGCAGTTTTGTTACAATATTATTACTTTTTTAAAAACATTTTACAACACAGATTTACTTGAAACGAAAGCATTTCATAACTAGTGGATAATTTTCTTAGGTGATTAACGCGAAGTTAAAAAAATCGACTACTATACAAGATCAAGTTTTTATGAGACTAGTGTGAATGTGGCATTACATAATATTTGGCTTTTAATTGAAACTCGTTCATTGCGGGAGAGTCGGATATTTTTTCTTATCTCACCGTATTTCTAAATAGTCAAATCTGCACCCTCGATGACGTTCAATATCGAAATCGGTGAAATTCAACATTATCTGCTGTCCAGTAGGTACGTTGATAACCCATACACAATTCTGATTATGAGGATATCGATCTGGATAACCGGGACTTCGTATTATGCCGTTGGTGGTAAAGTACTCTCGGCCGCAAACTGCAAATCAAAACTTCTGTTTGATTATCGGCCAGTGATGGATTAACACAAAACATTTGGCGGCGCATTTCTGAATAACTTCATAATATAGAGAAAAAGACAGGGCCGTAACTAAAACCTCGGGGGCCCCGGGGTAATAAGTAACATTGGAGCCCCCTACGTAGAATTTAAAGTGCTTAAAAAAGGCCATTACTTATCATTATGTTCAAAATTATGACATAAGATTGTCATTCGTGTGTTACATTGCTTTCGTCGTCGTGCTTCTTTGTTGATTTATATTCGTGATGGAACTATTAAATATTCGAATGATAGATCGTTAGGGTAGATAAATTCTTCGGCGAACCATGAATAAGTCTACACGAAAAATCGGAAAAATATACGAGTTTGGTAGGCTAGTTTTTAGTGAGACCAGACGTATTTGGTATACCAGACTATCGCGAGTTTTGAATAAAAAAAAGGAGTTCCGAACCGAAATTTTGTACATATTGAATAAACATAGATAAAACTGGATATTTCCGTCTCAATTACTCTCTGTCCGATCGACGTTCAAAGCTAGAATAAGTCAGATGATCAGTGTGAAACAATCATAGCTGAAAATAGTTCTTTGCTGTTAAGTTTCTCTGATATATGCACGGCTTGCCGAATGTTCCCGACCCTTCCTGTAACACTTGCGGCAGCGGAAAGATCTTTCTCAAAGTTGAAACTGATAAACAATTATCTTAGCTCTATGGGACAGAAGCGATTAAGTGGATTGGCAACTTTATCGATTGAAAACGAACGAGCAAGGAAGATTGATTTCAGCGAAACAAGAAATAATTTCGCGGCAGTTAAATCCAGAAAGCGATGTTTCTAGTTTAATCTTATTAGACTGTAGTTCATACTTCATTGTAACAACATTTGTAATGTTTCTGCACTTTACAAAATATAAAAACAACAAAAATACAATTTTGAATGGGCTTTTTTTACATACAATTCTAGAGGTAATTTGTGGAAGAGCTCTAAAAAGTAAAAATCGAGTGTAGACACCTTCGAACCCCTAATAAGTAGGTAACGAAAAGGGGTCTCTTCGGGGCCCCTTTTTGTTGAGGAGCCCGGGGCACCGCCCCACTTGCCTCATTGTCGGTACGGCCCTATTCTATTTAGATGATATTGCGTTTTTGAAATTGGGTTCATGTTTTGGACTCAGAATTAGTCTAGATGCGCATGAATGAAGAATCAACTGGCCGATCGAATTATTGGACAGTAACAACAACTATATTATAATGAATCAACAGAAAATTGAAAATTTTGAAAAAAAAAATTGGCTCGTAGATGTAAAAAGGTTCGCCATCCCTGAACTCTAGCACATTGGATTTTTTTGGTGTTTTTTAAAAAAAGAGAGCACACGTCACTTCTACAAAATCCGTATTTTTCTGAATCCAGTAAACGATTTTGAAATCGTTCGTCATACAGCTGATAAAATTAACTGCCTTTGAGCAATTAAGTCTACTAAATATACCTTTCGATTCGTCGAGCATTATGTAAGTGGCCATAAATCCTTCGGCCGCTTTCGAGCCGTCAGACTTAAATTCTATCGATAATTGATTTTCGGAAGACGACAACATAGGAGGCAGAGTCGTGCCGCAATATATTCCAATTACTCCGCCCATCCCGTTAATCGAACTGTGATCCGTGACTTTCTGAAACGGCGAGTACTCTTTCAGTACCTATTATTAATTAATATCGAGTGTTTTTTTAAAATTATGATCGAACACTGACCACATAATCATAACTGCAATTGCGACTTTTTTCCAAATTAAACGAAACCCAGGTCAGTTTTATAATAA
This sequence comes from Xanthostigma xanthostigma, assembly GCA_963575645.1. Classification (NCBI taxonomy): domain Eukaryota; kingdom Metazoa; phylum Arthropoda; class Insecta; order Raphidioptera; family Raphidiidae; genus Xanthostigma; species Xanthostigma xanthostigma. The sequence continues at coordinate 24,204,021 of OY754473.1, read as the reverse complement.
AACCGCCGGGCGCTAAGATTTGCCACTTGCACATTTTGTTTGGCGGATAACTGTCTGGATGATCGGGAGATTCGATAACGCCGTTTCTTTCTTTCATTATTCCGCCGCAACCTGAAACAATCGATTTATCAAGCAATAACAGTGATAATAGTATTCTTTAATCATTAGCAGAGAAATGATCAAAAACTAGAAGCACACTTTGTTAGAACAAAAGTAGTAAAATTCATGTCCTGGAACCGTTTTAACATAGATATCTAAAATATCCGTGTGGGATTCTGGACTGCGAGAAAAATCTTCCTGAATTATTTTTTCCAACAGGAAACATCTGTGAAAAAGTCAATCCTGTTTACGTCGGGAGTACGAATCGAGCGTTTCGAGTTGTGTTCCAATCGCCAGCACTGAATTTATTAAGTACTAGCTGCTAACCGCGACTCCACACGCGATTGAGATGAAACACGGCAGCGACAACAGTAGTGGAGCCTTTTGAAATTATCCTCTATTTTACTCTTTGGGGGATGATTTTGCAAAAAACGCTGAGACGCGTAATTCTTTATTTCTTATTAAAAGCCTTAATATTAATTTTTATATCTCTAACTTGAGAAATGATGGGTTCCCTATACAAACTTTCATTCCCTAGTTCACCCTATTCAGGCTGTTTTTTTTAGACAAAATGTAGCTTATGTAATCTATCTCCTTGTCACATTTTATCGAAAACTGTTCAGCGGCTTAGGCGTGAAAAGGTAACAGACAGACAGACAGACACAAAGTTACTTTCGCATTTACAATATTAAGTATGGATTTAAGTCGGAACAAGCTAAACGTGAATTTTAGCACAGATAGAGTAAGTAATTTCTTCGCTCTTAACATAATTTATAAATTACTGACAGTAAGTATTAATAAATAAGTAATCAATCATCACCGATGGCGTTAGTTGTATAGTTTGCGTAAAATCCTTTGCCTCCAATCGATCCATCTGTTTCAAAGTAAAGATATAAATGGTTGTAATTCGAAACAATGTTGACAGGTACATCATCCATAGAGCCGCAGTAACGGCCTATCTCTGTAGCGTTCTCGCTTTGACCATCTCTGATCTGTAAAAAAAAAAATGATTAATTAATTATTTTAAACTAACCGCCCAATCCGACTTCGCCCGGATTTGTAGATTACAAAGATATCATGTTCAGTTAATACTATGTCGGTCAAAATAACTTCGCAAATCTCGCCAAGCAAGTAAACCATAATTATTTTGTTGCAAAAAACTTTTAAATCTGATATTTTCTAAGATTTTCATTTAAATGATATGGTGTAAAGATCTAAGTTTAATGCCTATGATAACTAACATATTTAATTGGATAGAAATTAATACCACGACGGTCAAAATAGCTTCGCAAATAGTTCATTATTTTTTATCAAATTTTTGAAAGATAAAAATGGTTACTGTTGATCATCCTTAGAAGATAGGCATATGCCATCGCGGACTTTTCTGTAGGCCTTTTTAAAACCTACAATTTTGTATTACATTAATTTAATGTATCTCTTATGGTTCAGCCAGCGTAAGCCATATAAGCGTTCTAAAAATCTCTTTTTGTGACTTGATTATAAAAACATCTGGAGTTTTCTATTATCTTGTTTAATATGAATGTATTATACACATAAACATTCCGAAAGAAATTCTCTAAAGTCTAAATGACCGTGAAAACTGCATCAAAATCACCGTGCAGTTTAGCAGAACTAAGCGAACACACAGACGCGGATAGCAACTTTGTTTTATATTTTTTATAGATTAGAGACAAGGAGCCAGATAGTGGCGTAGTCGGTTGGTGTGTTGGAAATTAAATTTATTAACTGAACCGTTACGCAATTAAATATGAAAGAGTTACTTTAATACATTATCTCCAAACTATGAGCCCGAAATCGCGTGAGTTCGTTGGTATTGGCTTTCTACTTACAGATGGTCGGCGAACTAGACCGGCTCTTTTCAAAAACAGAAAATGTATTTCATTCAATCTTACTGTCAAGATATGATTACCTGTAGAAAGTCGAAATCGCACGAATAGGAGCTGTCCTCGATGTCGAAATCAAGAAAGTTCAACACAATATTGGTTCCGACCGGTTGACGTATTTCATATATGCATCGTCTGTTTTCTGTATATTCATCAGGATAACCAGGAGATTGAATGGATCCCTGAGGATCTGTGTATATTCCGCCACAAACTATAAACATCGAATAAAAGGAATTGGTTTAAATAATAAAATATTAATGTTTGTTAAATTTTTCTACAACAAGTAATATTAACACACAGAACGGTGGCATGAGGCTAATTGTTGTACAAGCAGGAAGCCAAATGTCTTTATATTGCTGGATAAAGACGGGTTTACAACACAGAGAAGCCGGCGGAATTGCGTGGGAAAAATATCGCGGCCGGTAATGTTTGACCCACGTGGCGGCAGAGGATATAAATAGAATGCGCCTACAATGAGTAGGGGAGATGCGATTTGGACGCGGTGGCGTGAAGACGTGAATTACGAAATAAATAAATATAGCTGTGTCGTTATTAAACCATTAAGTTTTAATATAAATTTACTAAGTGCAGATATAAATTTATAAGTGTGCGAAGATAAATTTTAGTGTATGTAGACATTTAGTCATGTTATCGTGTTATAGTGTATATGGACTTTTAGTAGTGACAAACAATTCCGAAAGTTTTGTATGAACGAATAGTTTTTTACTGAAAGATAAGATTGTGTACGGAAAAAAAATTCAAACCTAATTCATATTTCAAACGAAAGCCCCCATTGGTAGTAGTCCAGTCGGTTTCAAATTTAAGAACCACTTCGTTACCGATGGATATGTACGATGGTGGTAAATTTGTTCCGCAATATTTACCAACTAAACTGGACGAACCTTCGTAAATCTGTCAACAAAGAAAAATATTTATCAAGCGTATTCGGAACTAAAGTTTAAAAAACAAAAAAAAAAATACCTCAAGACGGTCAAAAATACAATTTGGCGAATCCTCCAGTTCAAAATCAATAAATGTTAATTTTATTCTGGATTTTCTGGGTAATTTTATTTTATATTCACACTCTAAATTATTAATATATTCGCCATTTTGTGTGGGTGAACTGATTTCACCTTGTTCTGAAGTATAAATTCCACCGCAACCTGGAATGCCTGTGAAAAATCACGCAGTTAGTTAGGTCTGATAGTTTTGTTTTAACTCTTTATCGTTGAGCTTTTACCTTCCACTACGGAGAATGCCAGTTGAAATCCCGGATAATTATCGCTTCCATCGGAATGGAAATGAACTACTGCTTCCGGTCCAGGCGTTAATAATGGCTCTGGATGCGACGTGTTACAATATTCTCCGATTATTGAATCTTCCATCCTTTCGCCGCTGTGAATCTGTAATATATTGATAGTTTGATTTAAGGGATCCAGAAATGGGCGGATCTAGATTTTTTAGGGTCCAGTGCTTATTGAAGTCCATTTGTCAAAAATTTTGTGAATATTTCTCTAAAAAATGATCAAAATTCACCCAAGAAGTTGTCAAAAGTCATAAAAAAAATTGTCAACACTCGCCTATGACAGGTGTGGCGAACACCTAAGTGCCAATTAAAAAAAAAAATGTTTAATATAGCCATGTCGTGCCGACAAGCAACCAAAAAAATTTAATTGGAAAAAAAAATGAAAACATGGATGAAAATAATAATTTTGATAATACATTGAGCGCCATGAAACTTTTTCGAATTTGTTATTTGGTGATAGTATCCAGAATATTTTTAATTATTTCGATTTTGCACCTTAATCAATGCCGTGCCAACAATAATCTGTCTTAAAAAAGGTGGAGCAATTAGTTTTACCTTCAAGAAATCAAAACTGCAGTTTGGATTGTTACCAATCATCAACGTGAAGAAATGGAACTGTATTCGTTTTCCCAGCGGCGCTAATACAACCCAAAAACAATCTCTAAAAAATAGCCAAATTACACTCAATATAATTAAATAATTTATAGAAATATTTAATCATTACTTAAATGCATAAAAAGAAACGAGTACCTATTGGACGGATAATTTCCCGGTGATCCTGGTGAGCTAATTGTGCCGTGCGAAGTGGTTGAAAGTATACCACCGCAAGCTAAAATACATAATATATTATATGTAAGTACTATCTTCCGCGTGGAATCGGTGTGTACAATTGGTATAATTCATTAAAGAATTAATAAATTTAAGCAAGACTAATTTGAGTTGGCCCTATAAACAATGTTTTTTGTTTTATCATCTTTTGCAAAAACACGAAGATTTTGTCGATTGGATACACGTGAGCAAGCCACATACAGTTAGCCGTGCGAAAAACAAGTTTTTTTTTAAATGAATGCCAGCTATCTTAAGTGTGCCCCTGGGCTTTGTTTAAAGTTATTCCGAAAGCAGTTTTTAATGGAAATTGCAATCTTTTAAATTGAAAAGGCAACTCTGTTGGTAAAATTGGTATTCGTGGTATTAAAACACTGTTTCCTTTACATTTGCCACTAGTTATAATAGCCTTAACAATATTTCGACCCAGATGAGAAACTTGTGAGTTGTGAACGCGTACCATTACACAATTTGGCCGCATCAAAGTTTCGAAAAAAATGTATCGGAACCACCCTCCTTTAATCTTAATTTGTGAGAAGGCATTTGACCTCTTTAGGGGTTAATTTTTGAAAAAAAAGTAGTTTATGTCCGTCCCCAGAGTTTAAATTATCTCCATATGAAATTTCATCACAATCGGCGCAGTAGTCTGGCAGTGAAAGCGTAACTTCATACAATATTACAACCCCCACTTCATCCCCGTACGGGTTGAATTTTGAAAAAAAAGTAGTCTATGTCCTTCCCCAGGCTTCAAACTCTTTCCATATTAAATTTCATCACAATCGACCCAGCTATTTGCCGCGAATGCGTAATAGACAGACAGAGTTACTTTCGCATTTAAAATAGTAGTATGGATGTTGGATGAGTATTATTTAATGTGAATATTCTAGTAAGGTAATAGGTAATTCAAGGTAAAAATGAAAGTTACCAGGTTCAACTGATTCCCAAGTTAGACTAAAACCTTCCTCAGAAACCGAATGGTCGGAACGAAACCATAAATAAACAATATCGTGCGTTGAAGTTATGGTTCCGCTGTTTGGCAGTGTCGTACCGCAAAATCTGCCTATTTTGTGTGCCGCTGAATTTTTGCCATCGTGTATCTATCACATAAAAGCAGATATTTTAAAAATCGTATAAATAAAACACTCTGCACAAACTTTTTACCTGCAGCCAATCAAAACTACAGTCTGCCGAATCTTCGATATGAAATTTTGTGAACGTTAATTTCAAAACTTTTTGTTCATCCGGAGACTCAATCACCCAAGCGCAATTAACATCTTTTGGGTAGCTGCCGTTTACTGGTGGGAAGTCCAGTGATCCGGACATTTCTCTTAGACGTCCTCCACAGACTGCAATATTAAAAACCAATCCACAATTCACCTGGATCAAAAGTTTTAATTTCCTTCCCCGTAAATTAAATAAAATCGACTTACTTTGTTTTTCATTCTCACATCTGTCGCCGATATAGTCGCTGGTGCATACGCATTCGAATCCGTCGGGCTTCGAAACGCATTTGCCGTTGTTCATGCAAGGGTTTGGAGTGCAGTTATCCAACAGATCACAAAGTGGACCTAGTAAGGGTAATAAGCTAATATTAATGCGCATTACTTCATAAGCCCTCAGTAGATAATATATTGTGACGCATGCCATTGACACTGCGCGCATTGGAAAAAATAGGTAGAAGAGTTTTTGTGTCCTTAAGGGTTTCGAACATTCGAGAAAAAGCTAGAATAGGAACCCAACGCATACAAATAGACCGCGCCTGCAGTTCACAGGTCAGACACAGTTAAAGGCTCAATTACATTGAGCGAGTTTACAAGCTGCTTGTTGGCGAATTCGCTAGTTGCTAGTAAACTCGCTCAGTGTAATCAGTTTACTAGCCAAGTAGCAGATTGTAAACTATCTACGAGTAAAGTTGAAAGCCGGTCAACTTTACTCGCTACTCGCTGGCGTTTGGGATTGTTAGCTATAGTAAATTAGCCGTGTGTCATCATAGTTGCTAGTGAACTAGATGCGTCTTGGTAGTTCTGGTTTCAGTGTCTAAAAAATGTCGACGGAAGTAGTTCGTGCGGGAATTGTTATTTTAGCTCATGCTATCAAAAAGGAGTTAAAAAGAAAAGCACAAATTGAGGCAGAGAAGGGTGTGGGTGAAACTATGGATAGAAAGACGTTGGAAATATGGTGCATTAGACTGTACCCATTTTAATGATTTACTGCAGATGATAGATGGAATGCTAAACAAAAATGATACGAAAATGAGAATGGCAATTCCAGTAGCCACAAAACTGGAAATTGCACAATATTATTCACGTTCCACTTCATTTTAAACACAGAACAAGAAATGAAAGAAAAACAACAACAAATTGACAATACGTGGTTCGTTAGCTAGCTGGCTAGTGAGCGAGGAGAAGTTTGTGCGTCATCATCCGTATCTCACTAGCCAACTCGCCCGCTTCTAAACTCGCCAACAAGCAGCTTGTAAACTCGCTCAATGTAATTGAGCCTTAAGACGGCATAGTGTTAACATACAGTGTCGTTCGGTCGCCTGACATAAATAATTGAGTTCGGATATATGTTTAGAGAGTGCTTAGATAAATATTTCTTGTATAAATTTCTGTGTATATAGTGACTTTGTATTATTTTTATTACTTTCAGTTTGTTTGTTTATTTGTTTTGTTAACATTTTATTGTTGTAAATAAATATTTACCACCACAACGAAGAATAGTTTTGTTCCAATATAAACACTTTATACTGATTATAAACACTGTTATCGTTATTATAATGCCGGCGGTATACTCTCGGCGAGACGTAACGAACGCGAGAGTGTACTTGCAGCGCTCGGTCTCGCTCGTGTCGGCTCACCTCGTCTCGTGAGCTCTCTGTTTCAATTAGTTTTTTGACCATGAGTCAAAAGAAGCGAGCAGCGAGTGCGACCGCTGTAAGTACAGTCTCGTCTACGCTCGCGACATAATGTGAGGGTTTTAACCGCCGTTTAAATTGTGTTTAAATATTGCCGACAATTACTGTTTGAAGCAATAAATTTACTTTGCTTTTTTGGAACATGAATTAACTCATTTTATGGGATTCCATGCATTGTCACCTTAAGGACAAGAAAGAAATAAATAATGCATGGATTCGTTTAAGTGAACAACTACAGCGACCGATATTTCAAAACTGAAAAAGAAGGGAGATTCCCTCATGGCCACATTCAGAGGAAATTCAGAGGGGGGTATATACAAGTCAATATGGTTTGTTAATAAATATATTGAAAAAAAATTGGCTCTCGTTTAAGAATGATAACTGATGTAAAGCGAGTCAAGCCGAGAGTGTGCACAGCTCCACTCGCGGCTCCTCGCATCGCCGAGAGGTCACGCTGAGAGTGTACTGCCGGAATAATAGGTCAATAGATCCAACTGTACTTCTATGCAAACAGCTTTGAATTTGCCTATTGGATTCACCTGAAAATCCCGTTTGACAAATGCATGTGAAGTGTCCAATTCCAGTATCGATGCAGGTCCCGTGTTTGCACGGATTGCTGGCGCACGCACCGGTTACTGCCGGCCCAACCGGATTCAAGGAGGCAATACAACCGGACGGTCCGACTCCTGAACCGATATATCCGGTTGGACATATGCATCTCACGAAATTATTGCCAATGCCTAAAATGAAATGAAAGTTACTGATTGACTATAAAATATGAATTTCATTTTTTTCAAGTTTTTTAATTACTCGGATTTTCAAAACACTGAGCTAGCGGATGACATCCTCCGTTGTTCACTTGGCACAGGCCTTGATAGGCGCAGGTTACTCCGTCACCGACATAGCCAGGTGGGCAGAGACCGCAAATTCTTGAACCCTGAGAGTAAAAATTTAATTTTTCACTTAGTATTTTTTAAATGGAATCGACAACTTTGTTTTATTTTGAAAACACGAGAACGGTGTATGCAATAATAACATCGGTGCAAACTTGAAGAATGGTGGAGATTGTTGCGTTCGCCGGTATTTATATTTTTATTAATCAACAGACTGGGTGCTGACAAATTTCAATAGGTAGTTTTCAAATAAGTTTAAATTCAGAGTTTAATACTCACGGGCGTGTTGATGCACTGCACCTTCGGAAGAACACTGCAGCCTCCGTTATTTTGTAAACACTCGTCTATGTCGGAACAATAATAACCATTTCCGGTGTAACCTGAAAATTAGACACAATCGGAGATATTATAATGCTGGTTTGCATTAGATATTAACCTTTAAAGATTGTATCAAAACTAGGGTGACCATTTTTATCGTTTTATCGTAACAGTGAGGTACAGAGTGACAGAAACTTTTATCTGAAAAAAGATGAATGACCTTTTTTCAACCTGAACGAAAACGAATGACTTTTTTTTTAATAACACAAATTGAAAAAAAAATGTTTATTGGGTTTATTAGTGATTGTTGTAATATATAATCGAATATTGTTAAATTCATGTGATGATGCGGAACATTTTCTGATATACAATCGGATGTTGTAAAATTCACATAATAATGCGGGACATTTTCCGGGACACATATTAATGCGGGACACAGGGCTCCAATGCGGGACTATCCTGGAAAATCCGGGACAGTTGGTTACCCTAGTCAAAACTCAGAATACTGAAACGATCAATAATTCTCTCGGTGATAATCCGAATGTTATTTATACCTTGCGGACAAGGACCGCAGAAAAATGATCCGGGCACATTATGACATAAAACTGGAGGATTCGTCGAACACGGCAGTTGTTTCGAAGAACACTCATCCACATCGACTATGCAAGCTGGGTCTCTTCCGTCGGTTGTCCAACCCTACAAAACAAGCTTGGTATAAAAGACCGCGGTGTGGTTTCGAATAATGTTTTTTTTTTTTTTGTGCAGACGATGAAAGTTTGAACGATTTTGCTATCTGGGGTCTGTCTATATTGTGTGTCTCAGATCAATCGCATACAGACAGTATTAGGGATGAGCATTGGAAACCGATGTTTGGAAAACTGTTTCACTTTCGATGTCAATATTTTCCCATCAATGTTTTGCAACCAATGTCTTTGTGCCCCCAAGGAAAGGCATTAAGGGCTCCGCTTGCCAAAAGCTACTTTCGATTTTTGTTATTTTTTGAAAAATATTTTTGAGAGCCTCTTGTAGACAGCACAAGTCAGATGTGCTCTCAGGGGCTCCTGTTATCTTGCAACGAGTGGAAATAATAATAAATGAAATAAAAAATTAAATGATTTATGTATGTATGTAATCAGTCAATTATTAACGTCTACAATTTTCTCAACAACTAAACATCGTACATAGCATATTACGAAGTTCTTGACACAATGTGCGGCGAATTATAAGAGGGGGCCAAAGGTTTCCATACTTTTCGGATTCCTCAAACCTGAATTCTTCAGTAACATGGATGAGAAAAAAGTTGAAGAAAATGTTTACAACTTGATAAAGAAATATCCGATTTTTTTACAACTGATCTGAAGAATGAGTGGAACAGTTTTGATCAATGAACAAATTAATTTTGCACACTGGACCCTTTTTATTGAATCTGTCTCTGGTGATATGGTTAACTTTGTTGCTTTCTGCATGCAAACGTCGTAATGAACAACTCAAATACACTTCTGATATTAATAATGTATATTCACTTTTTTAACATGGCCAAAATAATTTCTCACATTGGTTTCGTGCTTACCACGTCGAGGGAAGTTTATATTACCATTTGCACTTGTTACACTTGATCTACTAACACAATGTTATTAGATACTGCACAACACATATTGCGTTTTTTTTTCGAATTTTCAATGACGTGTGTAATTTTCATTATTCGGAAACAATAAATATAAAATACGTAGCGTGCAATGAAACGCTTCGCATAGGATAGTTCACTGAAATGCTGAGTAGATGGCGCACGGTCAAAGTAAAATTCCAATACAGACGGAATAATTAACAATTGACAATCAAAACATTTTATTGACTATACCTGATCGCAGATACAAGTGTATCCGGTGCGCGACGAATCTTTCCTATCGATACAAATGCCATGGCCGCAAAGCTCTTGTTGCGTTCCCGATGAGCAACTCGACGTTTTTGATTTGCAATGTAAGCCAAAATAGCCGTTGGGACATGTGCAGCTGAAATAAGAAATAACTATAAAATATTGTAAAATTACACACAACATATGAAATTATAATTATGATCTATATTATTATTATTAGTTATATATTGATCTATATTATTATTATTAGTTATAAATTTTACTTATAAGATCCTGGATAATTAATACATGTAGCGCCGTTCTGACAACCCAAATCTGTGCCAGCAAATCGTGCACACTCATTTACATCTTTATCACAAATTGGGCCCTGAAATAAAACAAAATAAATGTTAAATTTGTGCACAAAAGGACCTTACCTCAACATAATTGGAGGTGAAGTGTATGACGGTAAATTATTCATAATATTTATTAAAGTTTCAAATCCAGTTATCAATATCAATGTTATGTTAAGAGGATGGTGGATCCATAAAAAAATATATTAAGCTACATATATATACTGCTAAAAAACTGGGTGTACGCAATAGAGTAATGTGGGTTCCAGGGCATACAGGCATCGAAGGCAATGAGATAGCAGACTCCCTCGCTAAAGGAGGAGGAACTAAAATCTTTATAGGCCCCGAACCTTTCTGTGGCTATTCTAAGAGCCATGCCAAACTAAAGGTTCGCAAATGGGAGGACGAAAAGAAAGCCTCTCGTTGCAAGTTCACTTTAGGACTGAGACAATCAAAAAGATTTATCTCGCATAGCACTAAAAGGGCTAAAGATCTCCTTATGCCCAGTAAAGTAGAACTGAGAACACTGACAGGACTTCTTACAGACCACTGCCCTCTGAGATACCATCTCTCAAAATGGGTAAAGTCCAAGATGATAACAGTCGCTTCTGTAAAGAAGAAAAGAAACTGCTGAAAACATCCTGTGTGAATCTGAAGCAGTGTTCTCCAAAAGGTTGCTATATCTTAACAGGCCTTTTCCAAAGCCTGAGGACATATGGAGAGCAGCCCTCAGTAAGGTAATAAGGTTCATAAAAAGCATTCTACCCGACTGAGAATAAAACTATTAGGGGATTCACAGAAGATTTTTTAGGCCGCAGTGTTTGTGGGATATAAAGTGTCTTATCACCCCATATAAATCTAATCTAATTTAATCTACGCAATATCCAAAGTGCATAAAAAACATTGCTTACATCATATTGGAGTTGAAATATAATTTATTCTCTTGACCATAATTTGTTCGTTTTTATTTTAATTTTCAATTAGAACTGTTTGTCTCTGGAGAGTGTAAAAAATGTATTATGACGCAATACACAATATTAAGACTAATATTAAGCTGTTTTTCAAGAGCCTGACGAAGTTTTGAATACAAAACAAAACGTTGCAATTGAATATTGCTGAACAGCATTTATTATTGATCCCTTTACCTCTTAACAAAATATTGATAATAGTTATTGAAGTTTTGGATGAAAACAATTATTCAATTAAAAGACCGCGCACGGATCAGCACAATACGAATCTGCACGATTTCGCACATTACACCTGCAGGTTCCGTGTGTAATAGACATTTTGCAGTTTTCACGTAATGGCCGTGCAATATCGATATGTGTAGTTCGTTGGAAGTTCTTTTTTTGACGACGTTGTGTGAAGAAACCAGGAAAAAAGAAAGCCTTAGGTTCATTCTATCAACGAAAAGAGGAAATGGTGAATTTCATCATTTATTTCCTGAATTACGGAAAGAGATTAATAAAAATGCTTTCAATATTTTCGAATATCACAAGTCACAACGCAAATTCTATGATCTCTTGGATATCATATCGCCCACCTACGAACACAACAGTACGAAAACACAAGATTAAGTCACGGCCACACGTAGAAATTGCAAGTCAGAATTGTATCCCGATCGACATGATTTGCTCAACGGTCGTTGTTGATTGCTGGTCCTAGCTTAATGTGCACTAGAGCAGAGAGCTGTAACAAACCGTATGTATTCGTTACTGAGTAACGGGTATCGTCTGACTCGAAGTACCGAATCGTTACTTACAAATTCATTTCGTTACTCGCATGTTTCGTATCCATGTCAGTTCAACTCGTTTGATACGGTTATACGAACACAATGTGTTATACTTAGAATGTATTCATAAAGTACGAAGTCCTGACTCATGTCGTATCACATATACTACGCGCTTTGAGGCGAAGCTACATTCTTATTGCTTGATGATGTTAAGTACACTATTGTATGTCGTATGAAAAGTACCGAGTAACGTAACGATACGAAAGTCACGGGTACTGGTTCTTTAAGTAACGAATACATACGGGTACACAATTTCTCGTTACTTTTACAGCTCTAATGTTCACTACTCAATTTAATAGCATGAGTACCTTCACGAACAGGCTCTTTTCTGGTTCGTGCAAAAAAGTTAATATTGCGTTTCGCGTTATTTTACCATTCCAACACCATAAATGGAGAATGGTACTAACTTAGGTCTTAGGTCAAAATTCACTTTTCAAAATTTTACAATATTTTTTCGTTTTGAGGTCCCCCGAATCCAAAAAAACATATTTTTGGAAAAAATCTGTGCGTCTGTTTGTATACAGTACACGATATAGGTCAAACGAATGAGCGGATTGAAACCAAATTTTGGGAGGATGTTTGATATGCAAATATGAAGAGCCCTATTGTTTTTGGGGAAAATCTGCGCATGCGCAAAAGAGATAGATGATATAATGTTGTTTTTTATATAGTATTGGTATATTTTTCATAACGGTTTATTATTCTATTTATTTTTTCAAGAAAGTTTGGTTTAAATTTGTTTTTCAAAACTTTATAGTTTCGGAAATATTTTGAAAATAAGAAAAAAAAAACAGCTGTTCTTTTGCTCTGTAGACCTGTCAGAAAGAAATTAGTGTTAAATATTATGTAGGCAACCATGGAAACAAACATCAAATATTTTATTCTACACAATAGTTTAACTTGCTTAATTTTGTTCACATTCCCGTAAAAAAAGATTGATTATATTTAATACTCGTCATTACCTGCGTCACCCCATCCCATATTTTTGAAGTTGGAAAGGTGCAGTCGCCCAATTGGTTGATATTTTTAAATTCGGTTTAATTAAGTTTTTTTTTTTGAACGTCTGTTTCATAATTTGTGTTACATAATATTTATGATATAAAAATATTACTTTTTTAATTTATTTACCTCCCAGTTGTTGGGACACTGGCAAATGAAACCATTAAATATATCTAAACACGTTCCGCCGTTTTTACAAGGATCGTCAAGACACTCATTTCTGGTTAGCAGATTCGAAATTCTGTTCACTTTCGCCTCGACTCTTGTTATTTGTCGTCTTAAATTACTTATCATGCGATTTTGCTAAAAATAATAATAAATTACATATTTTTAAGCCTTCTCCCGGCCACCGCAAGCGAAGTGGAGTTGGAAAAAGTACACGATGCACCTATAGAAGTTTTCACTCGAAAAACAAATGCAAAGCCATCGCGGCTCGTTCTTATTATAAGTTCAGGTCTCCAGGCTGGCCCAACCAGGCAACCGGCAGAGGATAAATCGGGCAATTGATGAAATGTCGAACGGTGCCCTATCCGCTTGTTATGTAGATAAAAAATTCTAAAAAATTGAACCGTCTGCAAAAAGATCACTTAAAAGCGTTAGAGGCCGGCGTCAATTAAACGTTTTATGTACCAAAAGTACGTCATTAAATTGGTGCTCGTGCTGAGCTCAAAACTTGATTATTTTATGCTCTATTTAGAGGATGTTCAATTTTTTAAGTTTTTAATTTTTTACTTTTAAGTGACTTTGCATTTACATAGTTTGCGCGTTATTAACCGCCTTCTTCCTTAAAATGTTATTACTAAACTGTTGAACTGATTTAAAAAAGTTTATGTGAGACCACCCTGAAGGTATCCGAGTATAGTAAAGACGATAAATTTCGAGGCAAAAAGTTTTAAGTTTATAGAAATGTACGTTTCTGGAGTAAAAAAATAATAAAAAGCAAAAGACGGAGCTCGATGGTTTATTTCCAAACGAATGGATAATCTCTTTTTTTGAAGTCGATTAATAATTAATTTACTATAAGCACAGTATAGAATCACATATGATAAGCATCTTAACTGTGTTATTAATAATAAAGTAAGGTTTTATATATCGGAAATTCCTGATCTATATAATCTTACTTTATTACGTAATGAATTATAATGTTACATATACTTTTATTCTATACTGAGCATAGCAATAAAATCGCAATTGAACCATTAGGGTGCAAACATATACTTCTGTCTTTTTTTACGCCGTAAGCACTGGCGTATCCAAGAGGGCAAAACAAGCACGGGGGACCCGGCTTAAGAAATTTCTAATTTGCTCCCTCCTGGACCAAAAGCTGGGTACGCCCATATTAACGTCATAGAAAAAGACAAAGTTTTTGAAACATAGATACTTTATTCAGATTGAATGCAAGTACATCAACCAATCCTATCATCAGAAAAATCAGGGAATTACATCGAAGAAAGAGACACAGATATATTTTCGATACGCTTTGTTGTCTTCGCTCACCGCACATTGAGTAGATAGACAACGATTCATATAGTAAATTATTAAATATATGTAATATTAATAGTTATTAGTTTAGTTATCTGTTTCGAATAGCGCAGCAGCACGTACTCTGTTGTTGAATATTTGGGGAGGAGAGTCGGTATATGAATTTCCAGTTGCATTGGTGCCGCCGCCGCGTTCGAGGGCCATCACTCGGGATTTGAGACCTGTCGTCGGATCTTCGATAGAGTAATGTAAATATCCGACGCTCGTTTCTAAATCTTTGACTATACCATTTTTTATACGCAACACTGTTTTTGATGCATTGTACGCCTAAAATATTAATTATTTTATGTCCCATCGTTACATGCTAATAACAATAATTTGACAAACACAGTGCGTCCCATAAGTTTTAAGAATCTGGCTATAGAAAACGCAAAACTATTAGAAAGTTTTTTATTCAAAGTATAGCCTCCATTAGAGGTAATAACACATGTTGACAGGATCTTTCAGCCTTTTCATGCCTTTCGAAAACTCTTTTGAAATACTGTTTAATTTCGTTGTCGCGGCTTTTTGTATCTCGTCTATACGGTTTATCGATGCAAAATTATTCTCTTTCAAGTCCATCTTTAATTTGGGGAACAGGAAGTAGTCAGGGGACTCAAATCAGGCAAGTACGGTGGGTGGCTGAGCACAGGAACCATTTTTTTTGGCCAAAAATTGAGTGTTAATCGCCGTGGTATGCACTGATGCGTTATCGCGCAAGAGAAAGAAAGAACGATCTCTTCACAATTCGGGTCTAACACGCGCAATTCTCTTGCAAAGGCGATCCAGCACTTGTTGGTAGAATGATGTATTCAGAGTAGTACCTTGAGGAACAAATTCTTTGTGGACGATGCCTTTGGACTCAAAAAAATAATGACCAACAATGTTTTTTTTTTTGTTTTTGAATTTTGAAGAACGCAATCTACCATAAGCCAACTTTAACATTTCGAACGTTTCCGTCGCACTTTTACCGGTTTTAAAGCAAAATATAATCGCAACACGCTGTTCGTTTTTATTCATCGTGAAATTTTGACTGCAACCATATTGATACTACCATGCGAACTACTACCAGAAATATTGCTACTGAACAATTACATATGATCCGATGGACTTGAAACTTCGTATGCGAGGAGAGGAAGGTTGTAGTAACTAGTTCCCAAAATTTCATGAAGCTAGCACTAGTAGTATCGTTTTTATAGCCTCAGTTTTAAAACTTATGGGACGCACTGTGTATGTTTTTTATTTTTATGATAAAAAAATACACACCAATTTTGAAATTTTAACAAGATTTTGTCCATTAATGTTAATAAAACCTTCGCCGTATGTTTCGAAAGAAATATTTTTGTTCCAAGCTGCCACGATTTTTAAATTACCATTTGACGATAATATTTTTGGACTGCAATAAATAAAAATTCTTACATCTAATAATAGTACCTATATAAGTCAGAGTGCCCGTCGGCAAAAATTTTACTGATTCATACTCTCCCTAAACTTTGTATATGGCTTCATTAGGCCTAGTCTGACACCTATTTGCTCTATGACTTTTCTTGATTTTGGGACGTTTTCCCTCTAAATTTTCCGAAAGATGTGGTTTTGACGACATGTAAAAATTTATAGATACTGTTTGTTTTTTAATTGGATAGCTTAAAAACTTCAACCAAAACGCTAAAATAATGTTCTTTGACAAATAACATGAACCATTTAAAATGTCTGACACCTCGAATGTGTCGAACATATTCGAGGTGTCCATGAAAGACCCTTTCGAATAAGCAACAAAAGAAAAAATGTATCTGAAATTTTTGGGTCACACTCACACCTATAAAATATCTCTAAATGCACTGGACTATAAAAGTAGATAAAAAAATGGGGTCAGGAATTAGAACCAAAGTTATGGGGGATTTAAAAAAAATCGTTTTCCCCCTCTCCTGCCGGTTCTAATTGACCCACCGCGTCCAGCCACCGACGCCAAGAAGGGGTCTTTTATACCTTGGTAAAAATAAAAAAAATTAAGCTCATAGCTGCAATCGTCTTTAAAAAAAATGACATTTAATTTTTCGTGCATTAAAATGACAATATCTCGCGAACGAATTGTCCGATCCGACCCGGTCTGAAACGAGCTTATGCGGATTATTTTTCTCTACAACTTTTATTGGAACTTTTTTTCCCTGGATAATAATGGTCTAGTTATGTGGCAACACGAGTTTTCGGGAACTTTAAAGCGAAATATCCCCCCCCCCCTGATAGTCACAAACTATACAAAAATGTCGAGGGAGCTCGACTCTACAGTTTTTGTAGAAAACATTTTTCGATTCGAGACATACCGGATTGAAACTCCCAATCCATTCCACAAAAACCGGTTCGAATTTAGAATTAGAAATAATTTATTCCAATAATAGTTATACATTCAAGGTACAAAATAAAATAAACTTTCTTTGGAATTAACCTACCCACCTTGGCATAGCCAGTGCTAGGGTCAACCGAAGCTTTAATAAATTAATAATAAAAAAAATAAATTAAATAATAATTGCAAAATTATGTGTAGGCGTAATTTAATTAAAAAATTATTAGAAACACAATAAGACTTCCTGCGCTAATAAAAATTGTTAGATCAGAAAAAACTCACTGCGTATCGTACGTATGTAATGCTACAGTTCTATCACAGTTCGAAATTTCAAAACAAACGTAAAAAAGTAGTAATAAAACAAACACTAAACATTTATTATAACACATTTTTAAATTTCAAACAACACAAACGCATTTCTTAAATTCAATTATTAAATCAGTGAAGCGAATTGTTTATAATAATATTTAAAGAACGTTTCGGTGAGTGTATTTGCCACTAAAAGCAAATAACAAGTAAAATAGAAAAAATAATTTTAATATCGTTCAAAAGTCGGGGGCGTTCTCATTCAATAGACTTGATAACACTGTATAGCATTAGTATTCTGATACACCCAGTATCATATTTCAATGACGGATTAATTTGACAGAAATATGGAAAAAAATAAAATACAGACTGACGCACATAAAGCGTTACAAGTATTGGCTGTAACAAAAAATTTAAATAAAAAATATTTGGTATCAACGGTAAAGGGGACGTATGTTGATAAAATAGATTTTCTTTTCGATTGATATGTTGTCAGGTTGAAGAGCGCACATAGTGTCAAGCATAAACCTGCACGACATGCACAGCAAAAACCCGCAACCTGCGCGATGTCGCACTCTAGATATTTCTCAGCATATATTATATTCTTGAGGCTGCTCTGTATGCACGTAAACACATACTGTTTTGAAAAAAATTCTAACATAGGTACATCAATATAATACCAGATGTAAAGACAGTATACACACTGAAAAGCATAGACTTATAGCCAACCATGTTTCATCACAATCGAGTGCGGAGCCGCGGGGAGCAGCTAGTTTATAATAAGATACCTATTTTAATTAAAGATGCTAAAACCTTCACGAATTTTAAAAATAAATTAAAATGTTTTTTATTAGTTAAATGTTCTATAGCGTTGATGAGTTTTTATCTTCAAAATTTTAATATGTATCTGGTTGACTTTAATGTATATCTGACTGCATCCAAGACATTTATCTGCAAATGTTTTTGTTAACGCTTGTTTTACCATAATGCCACTTACTCGTCGAGATAATTACATTCGATTACATTTTAACTACTATTTTAAGTTCAAAGTAAGTAATGTCGTAATTAAAGCAAGTCACATGTAATTTGTTACTGTAATATGTTTTATTTAATTTAACTAATATTTTTATTGAGAATAGAGTGTTATTGTATTGTCTTAGCGTATTCCACTTGCCTATTTTAGGCCTTCTTCAAATTTTTATGTTGGTAATTGTTTTATTTTGTGTTTACTTGACATGTCAAACAGATTTTTTGTAAATCTCGACTCACAAAATAAATATCTAATCTGATTTAATCTAAGAGTGTCACCTGACATCAATGAGCTTATCAAAAACAAGAGACCTCCGGTGTCTGGACCCTCAAGCTCAAGATAATTTACCCTTTTTATTGAGTTTATATGAAAATTAATTTAAACTAAATAAATAAAGATTTTAATTTAGTATGTGTTTTAGTTTTGGTCCGCTAACACACCCTCTCTTATAAATAATATCAGTCGACACTCCCGCATAAAGCAGCAAATTTTAGTGCAGGCTTCGTAATTTGCAGTACACATTTTACAAGTTTTCAAGTAGTTTTATCAATGCAAATTAATTAATGAAAAAGACACATAACAAGCAGACTAAATCGGTAAAATAAGTAATTTAATTGATTAATTGTCTAATTATTATTTTGTCTTAATTTTTTGTAAATATTTAACGTCAAACGAGCTTTTTTAATATTTATATATTTGAATAATTAATATCTCCAGGCTTTTTGGAACAATCTCCCTATCTATTTTAGCAGTATATTATTCTAATCTAATGTAACATGCATGTGTCCGATTAGCCAAAAGTCGTTTGGAAAGTAAAGTTATTATTGCTGAAATTTGGTATGATCTGAAATCAGTGTTACCTTACCTACATTCCACATATTATTATTTTTATAACAGAACAGCCAATATGTCAAATATTTACACCCACAAATTAGAAGTGTACTTATCTCACTGGTCGGTGCATATCTGTGGTCAAAAGGCAAACGGACTTGAGTCGATTTTTATTGAAATTCACTTTTTAATATTAGTATATGTAATTTTTGATGCTCTTTCTACTGTAAAAAGGGCTTAACTATACTTAGCTGTTTCCTTGTAAAAGTTATATAGGTATGCCAAAAGGCTTAAGATTCAACTAACAACTGGAATAATGTACTATGTCAAATAAGAGTTTAAGTTACATTTAAATTCAATAAAGTAACATTATTAATATGGTCCACCCTCCATAATTATTAAAGCTGTTTTGTCCGTTAAACTATTTCTGTTTTTAAAGAAATAATTATACATACATTTGCTAAATCCTAAAATTATTTCGTTAGTGCTCAAAAAATGTCCACTACTTTCACATTTTTTACTAACGAAATAATTTTGGGATTTAGCAGCACTAACGAAGCACTAACGATTGACATCACAGAACAGTTCTGTGATTGGCATAAAAAAAAATTCAAAATTCTGTTATGGGCAATCTAACTTGACGTACGCGGCTTTTTACAGAAAAGCCTATATCGAATACTGTTGAGTGTTGACTGTTTGGACTCTACAACTTGTATAGCATTATGTGTACATAAGTCCTTTTACCATTCTTAGCTTTCGAGTTTACTTTTTAGTAAACATACATAAGCCTCTTTTCTGATTCGATACTTTTCTAATTAAGGTATATTTATTACTTTATGTTAATAGCCGCTACCCGCGCCATCGCACGGGATTGACATGAAACATAGAAATCGTTTCGAATAAAAACGATATTTTCATTTTATATAAAAAAGGTCCTGTCAGTTTAGCCTCTATAGTTTTAAAATTATGAAATCCATTAATTCTTCCAGTTTTTCGATTTCACAAAAATAACCCTACGTATTTTTGGGATAAAATGTAACCTAGATCATTCTTGGCATAGCCTGTAACACCACAAGAATGTAGGTTGAAGGATACAATAAAAAAATACAAAAAATAATTCTTCTGTATAAAAATATTCTTCTATATAAAAATATTTTTGAAAATAAAAAAAAAATATTAGTTGATTTTCCTTTACATCAAAAGTACCTACTTTCTTGTAAAATAATATTTATAAGAAAATAAACTCAATGTTGTTCTTATCTGTTGCCATGTATGGCGCATTTATTATTTGTATTGAGTATGAGTGTACAAGCAAATTACACAAAGAAATTGAAAATATGTGACGAATAATACCGTAAAACCAATAAAGCAAATATAAAAAGTAAAGAAGGAAAAGTGCTGTCAACTAAATCAGAAATAATTAGCAGATGGGAGGAATATACCAGAGAATTATTTAGAGATGAAACCCGCAAACCATTAAAAGTTGATACGAACGAAGATTCTCTCAAGCTCTCTATATTATTTGAAGAAGTGGAAACAGCTGTTAAAGATATTGCTGATCGTAAAGCATGGTGAAGATGGAATTTTTGGAGAGTAGGGTAGGACGGGGGAATGGCGTTCACTTAAGGAAAACATGGTGTATTTTTTAAATTATTTATTATAAATCAAAATTAAGAAGAGTAATAAAGTCTTTAATTATCCCGTAATCAACAATTTAACAACAAAAGCATATATCTTTCACTTACTAGTAGTAGGAAAACATTAAAAAAACATGTTTGAGCGGCATTGCCTCTGACTTTGGGTAATGCCGCTCAGGGTCTCATAAAGACGTGTACCCAATCCAATCCGGCTGTTTTGCTGCTTTGATCAAAATTGTTTTTGATATTGTTGCGCTCAGCAAATTTATAAACAAGTTTACGCAAATCTGCAACACTGATTCCGTAGTATAGCGAGCCCAGCAACTTAACTTGTTCAGCACCTAATTAAAAATTAGATCAGCGCGGCCGCAAGCGAAGAAACGCTCTTCACGGTCGCATGACGCGAGCTGCCTGTCCGTTTGCATCGCTGTCTATTAGAGGCCCCCTCCCCTCGCGCTTCACGCGACGTGACGTGTTGCTACGTTCCTTTTTGACAGAGTTACAGAGGTGAGCGCCATTACCCAGTGAGCGCCATTCCCCTTCCCTCCCCTACTTAAAAAAACTAAACCTGTACGCTAAGAAGAAATTGTGGGAATTGTGCAACGAAATCTATGAAACAGAAAAAAATCCGAAGATGTGTAAAATAACCTTTAAATATTAAAAAAAAAAAAAAACTAATACTAGCGAGTGTTCAGACTACAGGACTATAAGTTTAATGAGTCATATAGTAAAAGTTTTGTTAAGAATTATTTTAAGAAGAATACAGACAGCTGTTTTGTACAAGACGAAATTGGCAATACTCAAATGGGCTTAGAAGAGAACTGGTACACGCGAAGCAATTGTAAGTTTAAATCTATTAGTAGAACGTGCTATAGAAAATAATCTGAGAGTATATACGTGTTTTATTGATTATGAAAAAGCATTCGATAATATATCTCACAATAAATTATTTAATATTCTAAACAGTCTGGATATAGTAAAAAAATTAATAAGAATCCTAGAAAACTTATATTGGAATCAAACGGCGAAAGTCAGCACTAGTTTTAGAAATACAGGTGACATCAGTATAGAAAAAGGCTTAAGATAAGGATGGGTATTATCTTCCATATTATTTAATTATTTACGCGGAAAAAGTAATGAATGAAGCTTTAAGTGAACTTAACATTGGTATAAAAATTAACGGTAAAATAATAAATAATTTAAAATATGCTGATGACACTGTGCTGCGAATCTGACTTACAAATTATAGTAGACAGGGTAACCAGTAACAGTGAATTATAATATGGTTTAAAAGTTAATACTAAAAAGACTGTCTGTATAATACTAGGAATGAAGAGAATTTTTCTACGAAGGATATCTGGAAAGTCAAAGGAAAAACAAGTTCAGTTTAAAATGGAACCACACTACAGAAACAATGACATATCAAAAAAGTTTGAATCAGTTCTAAAGAGAGGAAAAAGACTGACTGGCGTCAGCCTGGAAAAAATAAACCCAATGCAACCTATTCCCCCCAAAAAAATAAAAAGTTTAAAGAACTTATTATTGGCTTTTGATTCTAATTGGGCAAATTCAATTGACTATGCCTGGTACCAGAATATTTTGATAATGGACGAAAATGAAAATGGCGAAGCTATAGACGAAAACCAGAATAGTGAAGCTGTAGAAGAAAAAGAAGACGCACGCGATGAATTTGAAAATAACTCTGTTTGCGATTGTAATGACGACGATTATGGAATATTAGTGTAACATTATTTTTTTCATTTAAGATCAAGTTATCATTATTTAATTATTATAATACTTTTCAGAATCTTTTTTTTCTTTAATAAATACGTTAGAAATATTTTTGTCACTGTTTTTATAATTAAATTTATTGATAATTTTTGTGTCAGTGCTACTATTTTTGGTGACAAAGTGGCACAATTTCATAATTGAAGTTTTCAAATGGGAACAAAACTAATATGTAATTTCAAAAGGGCACCATTTTGTAATTAGAGGGGTAAAACTTATTGATTAGGGTAAAAAACGATTTTTTTTAATAGCTCTGTCATTTTTACCGACATTTTTGCCCACATTTGCACTGGTTACAATATACTACGAAGTACCGCACAAGATATATTAGTTTTTAGCTTCTGCACAACTTTTTACCAATTTGCAATAGTTCCCTTTTGAAAAAATGCTCCTCAAATAAACTATTTAGGCAAATTGTTTACGTCTAATAACGATCAACTAGAAGACATTAAAAACGCATTGCCGTCGCGAAAATAAATTTTGTAAAGCTTAAAAGCTATTTAACTAATTAGCCTTTTTCCTGGGAAGATTAAAAAAAGATCCGCTAGGGGCAGCACCGGTGGGGAGGTACATATGTTTTGAATTGTCTATTGACAACAACGTTAAATGTACGTCTTATTACTGTTAGAATAGCTAATCACGATCTACTATGGGTGGTCCATTAATTACAAATACTTCTAAATAATTTGACTGCTCATTAAATTGAAATTGCATGTTACATGAGCCTACAGAGTACAGGTGTCCTTTCTTCTCCTGTAGTCATCAGTTTCATTGGTGTCTTACATAATTCTACTTTACTATAAAATTCTAGATACAAATTTTTTTTTGAAATTGCTGTGACTGCTGAACCGCTATCTAACTCCATGTTTTGATGAACTCCATTTAATAACTAACAAGGTATTTATATATGACGGTCTGTCTTTGATGGTAAAAATGTATTTACGATTAAATAAAATATAAATTGAATGATAGTTTGCATTGAATAATAATTACAACAGGAAAATAAAAATCACCGGGAAGAAACCGGTATACCTATATTATAACAGTATTTTTTTCATTGTTCGAAAATTTTTATTTGTTGGCACATTTTTACTAATTTTGTCATTTGTTATTTTAATATGAGAAATAAAATGCAACGGTCTGTAACAAAGTGTTAGCGCGGGGGTACATATTATAACACCATTTTTTTCATTGTTCGAAAATTTTTATTTGTTGACACATTGTTACTAATTTTGTCATTTGTTATTTTAAAATAATAAAATGCAACGGTCTGTAACATAAAGTGTTAGCGCTAGCTGTTTTATGGCTCAGGCGGTGCTACTTTTCATTATATTATATGCGACAAGTCAGACACAGCGGTTTTGCGGGCGGTTTATGAGGTTAACCTTTTAATAACCAACGTTCCCAATTTGGGAACATAGTTTCATATTGTTATATTTTCAAGGGAAATACATTTTTTTTATGTTTTATGTATTTGCAGCCTTATTACACACTCCATTACTCTAGAAAAATTTAAAACAATACAAAAAAATATTTTCTTATCTACTCTAAAAAATAACAAAGTTTTGAGTTTTTAGCTGTAGTGCAGTATTTTGTTTTCAGTATGTAAAAATTGAAATCTTGATAATTGTTCTGAATTATTTTGAGTAATACCTATATCAAGATTATATAGTGTTCCAACATCTGTTAGCACTAAATGTGTCATTAATACCAATTAGTGGTGCGCACTGTAGTTCATTTCGATGAACTAGTTCAGTAGATCTGGCTCAGTCGAATGAACTAGTTCATTTATATAGTTCGCAGTTCACTAGTTCAGTAGTCAATAGGTGTAATTCTGAACTGCGAACTTTATAAACGAGCTATATTCATTTCGTACATAGTTCACAATTCACATATTATTGTAGAGGATATACAAATTACGAAAAATCATCAATCTACAATTTTCCTAATATTTATAAATATTATTATATGACATAATGGTAATGCATGCAGATAGGATGCTTTCAATGAAATATATATGCTTTTTAAATAAACAAATTTTTTGTCTAAATTTTGTTTTTTCTAATTATTCAAATTAACGAAAAAAATACGAAACTGGACTAACTGCTCTTGACTTTAGGACATATTATGTATATTAAAACTTTTAGATTCAAAATGACCCTAGGATTCATGAACACTTAATTTTAATATTGACATGACGGAATATCATGTATATATACTATAATATAGACTAGGGTACTGTAATTACCTAAAAATCAAAAATAAAATTTTCACACTCGAGCATTTTGGCTCCCCCAGATATGAGATCTGGATCCGCGTCTGTTACAGGAATTAAATTTACTAGACAGAAAGTGTAAGAATTGAATTGTAGTAGAAAAATATAAAATAATAATATATATAATCAATAATATAAATCATAATATTTAATTGTGTAAGCACAATGCACCAGCATAAGCTGTGACGCAAGAGCGGAGATCCATGAAGTGTGAATGGTGAACTATACTCTATGACTGGAACAGGGGACTTCTTTAGTTCAGAGATCTTTAGTTCATATTCCACAAGCATTAAAAGACAGTGGTGAATTGATCCGATCAGTGTGAACTAATGAACTAGTTTATTGAATTGTTGCGAACTAGTTCATTTAGTTCATGATACTGATTAGTTCATTCGAACTAGTTCATTCATGAACTACACATCTCTAATACCAATGCAGTTTTGCAAAGTGAGCAAATAATTAGATGTCCCATTTTGGGAACGTTGGCATGTTACGTGTTATATCTATATAATATTTATTCGTACATGTTTACACTGCGAGCAAGCTATAATTTGGATTGTACACGTACCGTATTTGTTTTCTTTCAACGTTCAGTGCGTGTTGGTGGATATTTGGTGTTATTTACTAAAATGGATTGCGAAAAATTTTATGGGTAAGTAATTGAAAACGACAAAAATTCTAATATTTGTATTATATTATTCTAAATATTGTAGGTCTGGTATTTCCCGATTCCGATTTCTGCGAGACGCAGTTGAAAAATGGTGGTGGAATTTATTTCCACATTGTCTTAGCATGTTAGTAATTGCTGATTTTTGGTTTTATCAATATTTGCATCCTGATAAGAAGATGACTCATTTGGAGTTCAGAAGAAAAATCGCGGTATCACTGATCAAAAGTGATGCATAGATTGGGTGGACCAACAACTTCTCCTGTTCAGGACGTTCGATTTGATGGAATCAATCACTTCTTGGGGGCTGTGTCTCAAGGAAGATGTGTCGCGTGTGAAACAAATACCAGACTTATGTGCAAAAAATGTGAGAAAAGACTCCACTAGAAAATGTGTAACGTTTATCACAAAAAGTGAAGAACAATTTGAATGATAATCCTATATTTTATTTTATTTTTTATATTTTATATTGCTTACAGATTATTTTATTTATGTATTGAGAAAATAAATATTGTTTTTACGTTATTCTACAATTTTTAGTATAATATACTACAATAATTATATAAAAAATACCATACAAGTATAAGATTAAAATTTTACCTATTACATGCCAACGTTCCCATTTTGGGAACATGTCTTTTTATCAGATCCAAAAGTGGAATCGTCAAAATTTCATTACATTCCGTTATAGTAGTTTATAATTGCACAATAAACTTGTTTCTGTACAGATTTTACTATTTTAAAGCATATCCGCCATTAAAAGGTTAAGGTTTTTTTATTCCTTTGATTTTCTTTAATAATGGATGCTAAAATTGAACTTGGAAGAATTATTGAGAGAAATAGAAACTCGATGAGCCCTTGAAATAACTTTGTGCCCAAGAAAGTTTTTTCTGCCCTCCGAGCACACAGTGATTTCGCGGGCCCAAAGTGTGCCCACGGACACAAAATCGCACTTTCTGCCCTCGGTAAGAAAAACAATAAACGCATCTCGGGCACCAGCGTACTACAACCGCGCCCTTCGGGTACGCAAGTTGGTACTTTCTGCCCTAGGGGCGTAATGTACTATTAAGAATCTCATTGTAAATAAAAGCTTAAAAATATTTAAAACGTTTTAGGAGATGTTGTCATTTTTGTAATATTCAATGCTGTCGAAGAGAATTACTCAATCAAACTAAAACAATTTCCCAAAAAATTAAGGAACAATGTAGATAAAAAAGACTTGCTTTTAATCGGAATAGTTTGCTATTATGGAGAGGGAGGCCACTCCTTAAGATTACGAAATAAAGAGAATGCAGAATCGACAGAAATTTTCGGACATTATACGACTGTGACGTACAGAAGAGGGAACAACGCATGGATGGAAATAAACGATCAGAAAAATACTTCTACTTGGAGAAAGGAGACTTAATATGCCGTAGTTCCTCGGCTTCTGATGTATGTTAATTCTGACGTGAACGAATAAATAAAAATACGAAAAAGTTTTTCTAAATTTTTATCCAATGAAACGTTGTTATTCCAAAGTCCTATGAGCCTTCTTACCTTCTGTTTCAATCAATCCTAACACATAGTTAATTTTCTTCTTCTTATGCACAGCTACAAACTAAATTTGTATATAATCTTAGAGCAACAAATTAGCAACAAAATTATGCGCAAAGAATAAATATGTCGCTGTTGTTCCGCCGCTTTGAGCCGTAATGGCTGATGTAAGTTAGTTGCCAATCGTAACACATCGTAATTTTCTTCCTATGCACAGCTACAAATTAAATTTGTATATAATCTTAGAGCAACAAATTAGCAACAAAATCATGCGCAAAGAATAAATATGTTGCTGTTGTTCCGCCGCTTTGAGCCGTAATGGCTGATGTAAGTTAGTTGTCAATTGTAACACATCGTTAATTTTTTTCCTATGCACAGCTACAAATTAAATTGTTATATAATCTCAGAGCATCAAATTAGCAACAAAATCATGCGCAACGAATAAATTTGTTGCTGTTGTTTAAGCACGTTATCGATCCTAACACATAGTTAATTTTCTTCCTATGCACAGCTACAAATTAAATTTGTATATAATCTCAGAGCAACAAATTAGCAACAAAATCATGCGCAAAGAATAAATTTGTTGCTGTTGATTTGTCGCTTCGAGCCGTACTGGCTAATACAAGTATATATAGTTATTCGGTTATTTTTTTTATTTATAATTCTTTATTTTTAATCTCGGAACGTAGCAATAAAGTGTTTGTTTCGTGTCATAGGCTTTTCTTTAACCTTATGAATTTTCTTGTTTTTAACATTTTTTTTTCGATCGGTTTATATCCTACCTTACCGATCTCTTATCATTTAGCCTGAAAGTGATTACACCATTCAAAAGCAACAAATTATGGTACTTTCATAATGAGTATATCTAAGCTACTTATAGAGATACAACCACTGGCTATGCCATCTTTATATAACGGTACCGTATCCATTGTTTCTCGAAAACGGTCATAGCAACAAAATCAGTTTTGGGGTAACAAATTGGCAAAAAATAGCAACAAATTATGGTACTATTAACTTCGTGGGCTTTTGATGTGGATATGCTAACTTTATAGACGTAAAAATGTGTGTGGCGTGTGCCCATTCAGTGAAATTTTACCGTTTAATTAAGCCTCAGCGAGCCAAAAGTGCGATCCTTCGGGCCGCTAATTTATCATTATTTATCTAAGGGTGCATTAGTTTTCACGTAGTATTCTCCGGAAAATCTCGTTTCTGTAAATTTCATCACAATCGTTAGAGCCTTTTGTCAATAAAGTTTTACGTATACCTATTATGCATTATCTACATTGGTGAAAATTACATAATGCTACAGATATAATATAAAAAAACACCTTATAGATATATTGTTATTATTTAGATATACGTTAAAGTTATAATTTACTCAATTATTTGACCTTTTTATTTTATTTATATAATTTACGTGTTATATTCTTAAAACCTACTAAAGATGTCAGTATTTTGACATTAATTTGTAATTTGTTTTTCACATTTTACTACATTGTTTATATACGTAACCAAGGCAACTATTCATTCCATGGCCTGTTATGTTCTACGAAGTTTTTATCACCCCCCCCCCCCCTATTACAGTCCCCGGAGAGAAAATTGAAAATCTGGCTCCGTTAGGATCTGTCCCGTGTCCTATACTATAAGTGTGCCAAATTTCAACTTTTTATGTCTACTGGGGCCTTCTGGAGGCTCTGGAAAGACAGATATACAATAGGTAATTATATATTATACACTAGCGGCCCTGTACGTGCTTCGCTACGTATAAAGTGAAATAATAAAACAATTTAATTGGAACATCTATCTATCTATTTTATTTATTTTAAAATATACATGGACGTATATGTGTGTATGTCGAGCACTCCGGCTGCGTCGTCGTGCCCGGTGCAAAAGAACGAATGGGGAAGGAAGAAAAAAAATTTAGGGGTGGACTACCCCTAACATTTAGGGGGATGAAAAATAGATGTTGGCCGATTCTCATAGATACCGGATAAGCACAAAAAATTTCATCAAAATCGGTCAAGCCGTTTCGGAGGAGTATGGCAACGAAAACTGTGACACGAGAATTTTATATATATATATAGATAATATGTAGATATTGTACGTAGATAAATTTAATTAATTTTCTTAAGTCTGAACATGTACTTATAGTATTTTTTTCCTTATCATTTGAATAATTATATAATACTATAATATATTATATGTGATAAAATTCTACAGGAAGTTAAAGACAACCAGAATAAAAAAATGTGACAAATTAATACAAAAATTAATTCGAAAAGAAATTACTGATAAAATTGTCATACCGAAAGATGAAGCACTACGTATCCATTCAAAGGATGAATTAAAAAAAAAACTGGCTGAATTACAGAAAGAAATGGAATTATCACAAAAGTCGACTGGTACCTATAATATCTTTTAGAATCTGAAACCGTTTAACTCATTTTTTTTACAGTTTTTCGAAATTTTATAAAACACTAGCGGTCCGTCCTGTTTCACCCGGGTGCAAAAGAACGAATGGGGGGAGGGACAAGAGTACGCACATTCATCTTAGTTTACCGAGATGAATGTGTCCAAACTTTGTGATGATCGGAGTTACCGTTCAAAAGTTTTTGTCGGACGGACAAATTTTGAGTTTTATATTTTTACACCTTCGGTTACATTATTGGACTTTTCGTAGGGATCCCTAATTTAACTCGATTAACAATATAACCTATGTTACTCCAGAGATAATGTAGTGAAAAGAAGTGAAAGAATTTTTCGAATCGGTCCAGTAGTTTTTGAGTTTATTCATTACAAACAAAAATACAAATCTTTTCTCTTTATAATATTAGTATAGATTATTTTTAGCATGGCTGTTTCGTCAACAGCAACATTAATAAATTGTTTTTTTTAATTATTTATATAGCAACAAAGCAACAGAACTACATTTTTCCATCCACTTCTCACACTACTGAGTCGATAAAAATAAAAAAATATAACATTAAAGATGATTCTGCGACAGAGAGTGATTCCGGGTGACGACAGCTTACTAAAAGTGCTGGAAGACGATTTTGGTGATGGGCGAGAAAGCAGTGACCAGAGCCTTAGTGATGTTTTTAAAATACCAGCAGATGTCGACTATGAAGACAAAGACAAGGATTCTCATAACAGTACAATCAACGAAAAGAATCAGGAGGATCCGATCATAGAGGATCCTATTGATTAAATCAATGACCCTGATCTGTACGGTAAAGATTGGCCTGGAGAAAAAGTAGGGGAAAGAGGGGTAAGATGACGAAGCGGGTAAGATGACTAATGGCTTTAAAATAACAGTCCAGAGACTGCAACCATTGCTTGTGTAAGCACTGCCATCTATGTACAAGTAAACAAAATAATCTGTCCTAAATGCGCGATTCCAGTGCTCAGTTGATCTGTTTCGCGCGTTTTGTATTTTGACACATAACTGTTATAATTTTTGCTCTGTTTTTAATAGTGATTTCAGTGAAATATAAAGGTAAGTTTGAAATGACTAATTACGTATGGTAAAATACATGTTAAGATACATTAGTGTTGATGAAGGCTATATATAAAAATATTTTTTTTAAAAGTTTCCTTGGAAATTTTAATCAACCTAACCTAAGGGGTAAGATGGTTCGGTTAAGTTGACGAGTTCGTCATCTTACCCTACGAAGATTGATCATACAATGCACGTTTTTATTTATTCTCTTCTCTTTTTCTAGGATGCCTAGAGTATATCAAAGAACGTCAAATCGACGCATGTGGGATGAAAATGCTATAATTGCAGCTATGCATGACGTGCAGGAAGGAAATTCATGCAATAGTGTTGCTTCCCGTTATGGGATCCCAGAACCTACTTTACGGAGATATCTCAAAAAAATTAAGAACAATGAAGAAATTCCAGTACATGGAGGGAGATATTCGGCCACATTTAGTTTAAAACAAACCAACGCACTGGTAAAATACATTACAAGAATAGACAAGAGAGGTTTTGGTTTGACATCCGTGCAATTAAGGAAACTAGCTTTTGATTACGCCGAAGAGAATAACATTCCACACCGTTTCAACAAAACTCGAAAACTTGCTGGAAAGGATTGGCTACAATATTTTAGGAAACACAATCGCATAAGTCTTCGGACTGCCGAATCCACTTCCGTTGCTCGTTTAATGTCTTTTAACAAACCATCTGTCGAAAAATTTTTCAACATTCTTCGTGAAGTTCTGGAAAAATATAATTTTAGTGCTGACAGAATCTATAATGCAGACGAAACTGGACTTCCTTCTGTTCCGTGCAAGCTACCAAAGGTACTGAGTCCGACTGGAAGTAGAAGAGTGGCCAAAGCTGTTTCAGCTGAGCGAGGTAAAAATACGACCGTTGTATGTGCGGTTAATGCTGTGGGTAACTATGTTCCTCCATATTTTATTTTTGGTCGAATCCGTATGAAGAACGAACTATTATATGGAGCTCCGCCAGGTTCAGATGGAAGTGCTCAAAAAAATGGATGGATGAGCACAGAAATTTTCATTAAATACTTGAAGCACTTCTCAAAATATGTAAATTCATCGCTCGAAAATCCAGTTCTTCTTTTGGTAGACAATCACTCCTCGCATATTTCTTTAGGCGGGATTAACTTTTGCAGAGAAAACGGTATAGTTATGGTGGGATTTCCACCGCATACTACCCATAGACTGCAGCCCCTTGATGTCGCATTTTATGGACCTCTCAAGACTTATTTTAATCAAGAATGCGATAATCATCTTGTTTGTAACCCTGGTCAATATATTGGAGACAAGCATATTTGTCAACTTTTTGGTAAGGCCTACATGAGGGCTGCAACGGTGGCAACTGCTGTTAATGGTTTCAGAAAATGCGGTATTCAACCATTTGATCCATTCGTTTTTAACGAAAATGATTTCATAAGTGCAGAAACAACAGAAAGAGCGCTGGTTGAGAAGCCAAATTCAAATCATGATGATTCATCTGACGGTGACATACCTCTAATTAACCTTGTCAGTACCAAAATATACCAAAATGTTGCCGAGAACGCTCCAAAAGACAATGAAAAAAGAATTGTAGAAACGCCCCAATGCTCTGAAAATAAAAAGCAGTTAATGACAACTAAAACCCAATTAGGATACGGAAAATCAATCTGTCAAAACCAGCCCATCGCTGGGCCAAGTCTAATAAGAAAAGACTCATTAGAAGAAGATGCTTTACTTCAAAGCATAAGGCCTTTCCCAAAAGCTGAGAGGGCACAAAATTCGAAGAGAAAAAAAATGACATCCAGCATTTTAACCAGCTCGCCTGTGAAGAAGCAGTTGGAAGAAAAAGAGGCATTGTTGAAACAAAAAGAAGAAAAGAAAAGAAAAAAACAAGAAGAACCGTGTCATAGTAATTCAAAGGTAACCGACGAAAAAAAGAAAGGTCGAAAACCAGTGACTCCCATAGAGAATTCAGACGAGGAGATTTATTGCCCAGGCTGTGAAGAAGAGTATGCTGAACCCCTTTTTGAAGACTGGATTTGTTGCTGTAAGTGCCAGCATTGGTGGCATGAAGCATGTACAAGCTACAGTGGTGAAAACAATTTTACGTGCGATTTGTGCTAGTTCATCATCTTACCCCAATATGTTCGTCAACTTAACGCACCAGTCAGGTAAGATGACGAATTAGCAACAAATCATAGTACCTATTTTTTTCTTTTTCTCTATAGAGATTTTGTTTCAATTATATTTATGTTTAATAGTTCACATGCATGTTGTCAAGACTGAATAAAATGTTTTCCACAGCTAATGATATTAAGGTCGTAATTAATTTTTTTCCTTAACATCGTCAACTTACCCCACTCTCCCCTATGTATAATTTGAGTATATATATGCAATATTATTATAATATTTAGTGTTTTTATATTTTTTCCCTTATTAACACAATTTTATCTCGTCTTATCTATATTTATTGTTATATTTTTTGTTGTTTTTCGTTACATATTCGTCTTTATTTATTATTTTTATAAAATAGATGGTGAAACTAATAAGTAAAGTATACTGTAAAGAAACTGACTACAAACTAAGCAGATCAGTGTGCAGTCAAGCTTCTCAGGTTGTTCGGAGGTTGATCACTGGAGTTTTCAAGCCGAGTGGTTATTTGCAAGCTACATATAGCGGTCAGGCTCCACGAGCTCATTTGAAACATGGAAAGCCAGCTCCAGTGAAGCATTAAAATATATAGCGAAGAATTAAATAATTGGTAATGAAAAATAATATATTTTTAGAGATTATCGCTATATAGACGTTTTATTGTTCATGCTAGTCTTTCAGTATATAATTTACTCCTTTTTGTAAATATATTGAATATCTCACTTATATACATATATTTAATACTTTATATTTACATATATTTCTGTATGTTTATTTTATACTCAATTTTAATTTATTGAATTATCTACCCGATTTACAGATTACGCCATGGCCTTAGCTAAAGCAAAGGAGTGGGTAACTTGCAAAGGTGTTCTTCAATCTAGAGACTACCTGCAACGTGCCATGACTCAAAAAATCGGAGAGCTAAAGAGAACCTACGAGCAAGATAGCAGTCTATAATAACAAAAATTACGATAAAATTTTTTATGTTAATTTTTATAGAATTATTATCTTTAAAATGAAAACATAATAAATCTAGCACGAACGTTATTAACTTACAAGTGTAGCCACTGTTCGGTACATTGTTAAGAAACACCCATTGTTACATCGCTATATTAGAAAAATTAATTTCTTCTAACAATGTCACCATCGGGATAAAATGTACTCTACTTACGACCTACTTCATTTGGGTAGCAATAACATGTATGGGGAGTTTGCACCAATTTGGATGCTTAGTTTTGGAAAAAAATCGATTTAACCATAGATAAACGTATTATACTTAGGAAGATTCGTAACCTAGTTAACCAAAATGAGACCACTTTTATATAGTAAACCTCTTACGTTTCATACCCCTGGCCCACAAACTGAATGTTGTTTTGTGCTTCCACCTACATTATGGTTAAACTAAAAGTTCAGAAAATCTTAGAGCTACCTCTATACTGATCCTAATTACGCGCTCAATGGTTTATAAATTGTTAAAAACCATCAATGTTTTTTTTTTTATTTTTGACGTAGGTATGTGATAATTTTAGTTTTCCGTGACGACAGTTCCGTTTGTTTCAAATCATAGAAACGCCGCGTAAACAACGGCACAAATAAATTTCTAAAATAAATAAAAAACCAAATTTAATTCAAATTTTTTGAATTTTCAAATTTTATTTTGAATAGTCGTGGTAACGTTTTTTTAGTCTGTTTCACATTTTAATCAAAATCATGAATACGAATTCATTTTAATTAATAATTTAAGACAATTTATTATTCATCAAGGATCATTTCAACTTTACAAATAGGTACTGACATATTTTGTCAATAGAAATAAAATAAAATTTCTACTAACGTTTGCAGTGACGTGTATAATGGCTAGTAATAAACATTTTGATATTTGAATCTTTGATTAACGTCTGATTAGTACTCTTCAATAAATAAATTATCGACCAATTTTTCAGACAATTATATTGACAAAAATATATAATTATAATTCAATAAATTTATTGAATTATAATTATATATTTTTGTATAATATATAATTTGTATTTTGTATAATATATATAATATATAATTTGTATTTTGTATAATATATAATTATAATTCAATAAATTTATTGAATTATAATTATATATTTTTGTCAATATAGGTAATTGTCTGAAAAATTGGTCGATAATTTATTATAATTTATTATTATTATTATTTATTATAATTATAATTTATTATTATTTATATAATAAAATTGTCAGAAAAATTGATCCCAATTACTCGCTCAATGGTTTATAAATTGTTAAAAACCATCAATTTTATTTTTTTTTTTTGACGTTATGTGATAAATGATAATTTACAGTTTTCCGTGACGACAGTTCCTTAATTTCTAAATAAATGTAAAAAACCAAATAATATAATTAAAAATTTTTGAATTTTCAAATTTGATTTTGAATAGTCGTGGTAACGTTTTTTTTAGTCTGTTTCACAGTTTAATCAAAATCATGGATACGAATTCATTTTAATAATTTAAAAAAATTCATTATTCGTCAAAGATCTTTTCAACTTTAAGACATGTTAAAGGTAATCTGTAAAAACTTAATCCCGGTGAATTTCGTCTACAATTTTTACAGTTAACGTAACTGCACGAATTACTAACACAAGCCATTATTGAAAAATTCTCGGAAATGAAATAAGAAATAATTTTTTGACACAATTTATGAACGTACCGACAGAATTTTTTCAAATCATACATAAGGCTGTTTATATTTTAAAACCATGAATACGAATTAAAAAAAAAATAGTCGAGCATTCTCTTTATTATATTTCTGGACTATAGATACCTACCAAAAAAATATCATCTCTGAAAAATCTTTAAAAAAAAATTCAACTGTCAGGCCGTTAAATAATTAATCATATATTTTTTCACCTACGAATTTTAACAACTTTATAACATGTAATACAGGGTGCATTTTTCGTCCACTTTGGTTATGTATTCTACTCTACAATTGTGAATGACATATTATTTTGTAGCATCGAAGATCATGTCAATTATTTTATTATGGGAGAAGTACAGTGTCGGTATAAGCATCTAATTAATTAAGATAATAAAAATAATTTAAAATGAAATACATAATCTTATTTCTTGAATTTATATTTTTGTTCGGATTTTTTTGACTCAACATCAGAAAATGTCACCGCGGGATATTGTACAATACAGTTGAATGACGGAAGAGGATCTTTGAAGAACAAATGTAATTATGATGCTGGTCACTAGAGGACCAAATTGCCAGCACAATTCACTACGGAAAACATATGTAGTTATGATGCTAGTCACCAGACGGCCGAACCATTATCAGCACAATTCACTATGGAAACTCTACATATTCTACACTCGCAGATTAAAAAAATTTAGCTTATGATGCTCGTCAATAGGTGGCCACCTAGCGGCGAGCATCATAAGTGGTCTCATTTTGGTTAACTAGGATACTTATCTTCCTAAGTATAATACGTTTATCTATGATTTAACCTTGAACTTTTTTTCCGAATACCGAAAAAACTATCGCTCTGTTGCCGATTACGCTTAAAACAAAGGGACATACGCGAAATATGCAAAATAACGTAGGACTATGTCTCTAGAAAATGTTAGTATTTTTTCTTTTTCTTTTAGGACTTAGTTTGTTGAGATATATTCGTAATAACTTCGCGGACGGTAATGTGTTCCATAGAATGTTCCAGACCACGATAACATTGGAAAGCAGGTAAAAACCCAACCTTCATAGAATTTCCTGGAGAAGGCAAATGACGAAAAACCGATTTTTCTGTTGTTTAATTTTTTTTCTCGCGTGAAAATTATTTAATTTAAATTAAACTTTGTGAAAGTACGTAATTATTTGCACATAATAAGCGTGATTTCTTTCAATTATGGAAAATGAATATTTTCGAGATTTTACCATTTTTCCGAAAAAACACCCCTATCTTCGGCGAACAACTTTATTGATTTTTTTTTGGATTTTGATGTTGTACTGGTGTTTATTTTTTTTGTTGTCGAGATGTCTACTTTCAAATAGTATAACGATTTTAATGATTTATTGTTATTTAGCAGTATAAAATTGAGAAAAACAAAAAAAAAGACGGGTTGCACTCCGGGAGTGCCGGCAGAAGTGAAAACTTGAATATTAACGTCTTACGAATTTTCGATCAGGTCACGTGTCCTGACGCGAGTTTCACATATTTTACCCATTACAAAAAAAGTGTACAAAAGTTTTCGTCTTACGAATTTTCGATCAGGTCTTACGCATTTTCGATCAGGTCTTACAAATTTTCGATCTGACACGAGTTTAACATTTTTTACCCATTACAAAAAAAGTGTACAAAAGTTTTCGTCTTACGAATTTTCGATCAGGTCTTACGCATTTTTGATCAGATCTTACGAGCAGAACCCAGAGCTTATGTCAAATTTTAAAGGCAATTTTGGATTTTTAAGTAACATTTCCACTTTGCCTGAAGATGATCTTTTAAATTATTGCAGAACATTGCATACAAAACTGACTGATAAAGCAACAAAATAAGCTAATATTGATGGCGATGATTTATGTAATGAAATTAAGGCACTAAAACTATTTTCTTTATCACAGGAATTGAAAAATCCTTTAAATTTACTGCAATTCATCTTTGAGAATAATTTAACTTCAACCTTTCCTAATGTGGTTATTGCTATTTTATACATCAAAAGGAGCATTTAGAGTATTTTTTCTTTTTATGTTTTTAGATTGGTATAACAGGAAGTATTTTTGTAACTAAGTTAACATGTGAGGCATGATATGTAAAACGTGTAACAAGTTATGATAAAAAGTCGAGATGGAACAATCTGTTTAATTATATCTGACCACTGCACAACAGTTATTTCTTTGAGGATTAATCTAACTCTTCCGGTATTAGTGGCTTCAGGTGAACGTTCATTTTATGAAATATTACCTGGATTGCCGACTCTATCTATTGAACATGAATTTCTAGACGCTGTCGATACAGAAGAGATTTTAAAAGAATTCGCTGCAACCAAAAGTCGCCAAGTTCAATTTTACTGACCATGTGAAAATGCTTAGTTCATTGCATTTATAATTTAAGTTTCACCCGGGTGTAAAAGAACGAATGGGGAAGGGAGGAACATGAGTACACACATTCATCTTAGTTTACCGAGATGAATGTTATGTCCAAATTTCATAACAATTAGGTAATAATATTCATTATAATATAAGCAACATGAAGAAAATTAAAAAAAAACTGTACCTTTTTCAGGCTGAATAGTAATTTCGGAAATCGTTTTTGGGAAGCTGATCTCCATCAAACCACGAAAAGTCGTATTTGTTGTTGACTTCTATCCAGCCATAATATGATGGTGTATCAGTACAAATAATTTTTTTGTGTGCTTGTGACCACATTTGGGCTATATAACAAGCCCTTAAAAAGTCTAATTTTAAAGAAGCATTTGTGCAGTTTTTGATTGAATATTGGAAAGAAGATCATATGGCACCTTACATCAATAATAAAATTATTTACCTCAATGCAGACGTGTGTTATAAGTATATGATCAATGATAACAAAGTAATAAGAAGTTTGGAACCAACATTAACATGCCCGACGTATAAGGAAGCCGATATTAAGATGATCTTCCATATTTGTCAATTAGACATTGATGAAAAACCATTCGGTGTACCAACACCGACGTATTAATTATAATGTTAGCCAATATTTGCAGATTATTAAAAAATATTCAAGTGTGCATGGAAGTCGATGTTGGAAACAATAGACGAGTCATCAATGTAACACAATTACATTAAGCTTTTGGTAACAATTTAAGTGCAGCTCTTCCAGCATTCCACGCTTTTACAGGCTGTGATTACAACCCAGCATTTTTCAGAAAAGGAAAAAAGAAACCGTTTTCCATCATGACCGAACTGTGATTTTCTAATAAAATTGAACTGTAATGCCAAAACAACAGTTTTTTACTAAATGTATATGAAAGTATAAACAGTACTTATAACAAAAAAAAAAAACAATTTTTGAATAATATGTTGTCCCACAACAATTTGTGCTTCATTGTTAGAATGACGAGTCGATTGTTGTCTCACGAAATTGTTTGTCGTCGCCTGCTGAGGGGGAGGGGGAGGGGTTTCTGTTACAGAACTTTATTTGCAAGCAGCGTTACCAGATTGGGGGTTTTTTTCGCAATTCTGGGGAAAAAATTGACTCTAGGGGAAAATTTGGGGAAATAGTATCTTTGGGGAAATGTTTGGGGATAATAAATACAGTATGGAGATTTTTTGGGGCTAGCACTTCTAAAAAACAAAACGATGAAATGAAACGAACGTCCTTTTCAATTAACTTAAATCCTGGCAAATATGCAAGAATCCAGAGCCAATAAAAAAAAGTCTAGCTAGTCTATGACTGTCTCTGTCTTAGAAAACCGCGGCGGGTGCATAAAGTTTGAACCAACCGAAAAAATGCTTAATTTATTTAATTCCGAAAATGTATATCAACAAACAGAAGAAAATGAGACTGAAGAATTACTTAATATTTTTTGTGAAACTTAAACGAATAAAAGTCAATTTAATTAACTAAGCGATTGGGTTTTTTTTAAACGTACCATTTTGGGGAAAAATAAAAATCAGTTTGGGGAAAATCATAAAATTGCATCTGGCAACCCTGTTTGCAAGAATAATATTTGTTGCCTACAACATAATGGCATTTTATATCGGCTCGTCTTGTGTGATAAAGTACCTATTTAGTGCGAATAATAATAATAACACAGAAGTTGCCCAGGCAGTGGTTTTGGTCGCAGCATTCGTTATGCTGCTCGTGTTCTTGGCGCGATACCGAGTACGGTTTTTCGCGCAATACAGATTTCGTCAGACTGACACCTTCAACAGACGACCTGGATCATGAAGAAGACGCACCACACAAGCCCGTGATGAGCAATATATCGTATTGACCGTGTTACGTAATCGACATACCACAAAAGTTGAGACAAGAAATCTTCTGGAGCAAGTGCGTCGGGTGAGCGTAAGTGAAACGCACAGTAAGAAGAAGATTTGAAGAATCGGGGTTGACATCACGGAGACCAGCCGTGTTTCCTGTGCAGTATCTGACGAGGATAGAGACAGGAAACCCCTCGGAAAC
The DNA here is from genome assembly GCA_963575645.1 of Xanthostigma xanthostigma. Taxonomy (NCBI): domain Eukaryota; kingdom Metazoa; phylum Arthropoda; class Insecta; order Raphidioptera; family Raphidiidae; genus Xanthostigma; species Xanthostigma xanthostigma. The sequence goes on along the minus strand of OY754473.1, from coordinate 24,164,045 downwards.
ATCGTGTTGCTAGATTACAATTTGCACGAGATCATGTCCTGTGGACCAATGCAGATTGGCGAAACGTGTTGTTCTTAGACGAGTCGAGGTTCGGCTTGTACTCTCCAGATGGTCGAGAGAGAGTATGGAGAAGAGCAGGAGAGCGTTATTTTCAGTGCAACTTCTCTGAAAGAGTGCAATACCAGGAGGGATCTGTAATGGTTTGGGGAGGAATCTGTTTCGAAGCACGTACGGAGCTTTGCTTTATCAACGGAAATCTACGACCTGGATCATGAAGAAGACGCACCACACAAGCCCGTGATGAGCAATATATCGTATTGACCGTGTTACGTAATCGACATACCACAAAAGTTGAGACAAGAAATCTTCTGGAGCAAGTGCGTCGGGTGAGCGTAAGTGAAACGCACAGTAAGAAGAAGATTTGAAGAATCGGGGTTGACATCACGGAGACCAGCCGTGTTTCCTGTGCAGTATCTGACGAGGATAGAGACAGGAAACCCCTCGGAAACATCGTGTTGCTAGATTACAATTTGCACGAGATCATGTCCTGTGGACCAATGCAGATTGGCGAAACGTGTTGTTCTTAGACGAGTCGAGGTTCGGCTTGTACTCTCCAGATGGTCGAGAGAGAGTATGGAGAAGAGCAGGAGAGCGTTATTTTCAGTGCAACTTCTCTGAAAGAGTGCAATACCAGGAGGGATCTGTAATGGTTTGGGGAGGAATCTGTTTCGAAGCACGTACGGAGCTTTGCTTTATCAACGGAAATCTAAACGCGGCTCGATATATTAACGAAATTTTCGCTGAACACGTGGTTCCTTTCGGCCCATTTATTGGTGACAACTTCTTGTTTATGCACGATAATGCACCCTCCCATGCAGCCCGCATAGTGTTCCAGTACCTGGATGATTTGGATATCAGAAGAACGGAATGGCCTGCACGTAGCCCCGACCTTAACCCCATAGAGCACATGTGGGATTTGCTAGGGAGACGAGTTAGAGCTCGTGGTGCCACAATACAAACGCTAGATGATCTCCGAATTGTATTGGAAGAAGGGTAGAGCCAGATTCCTCAAAATGAAATTCAAAACTTGATTCGAAGTATGCTTCAAAGGATGAGGGATACAATTCGAGCAAGGGGAGGCAATACTCGTTATTGATTAACTGTTTTGTGTTATGTTAATGATTTTTTTAATGTTGAAACATTTTCTTTGATTTTCTTGTCACAGTTTTGTTAGAATAAGAGTTTTGTATTTATATCAGTTGTGTAACTAGCGACATCTACAGTACAGTTTAGAGCAAGGGTCATATATAGGTGTATAGTGAGTCAGACTGAATATGGCCGTTGCCAAGTACACACGCTCTCGTCAGGTCTCGTTGTCAGTAAGAGAGAGTTTTTGTAATCCATGAATATCTTTATTTCTATTCGTTATTAAATATATTTAGTTAAACATTTGTGTATATCATTTTTATCCGTAACCTCTATATCAATATGTTTAACATGGTAGCAGTCCGTAGTTTGTGTTTTCTGATTTTCTCGTGCTCTTTCGAGGGCCGTGAGAATCAATAAAGGGCACGTGCATGGAAAAGCATAGAAAAGTTGCTACAAGTGAAAAGTTTGAAAAAAGTGTTTATCCAACGGTAAAGAATTTAAGAAAAGTTTTTGTGAAAGCAATAAAAGATAATATATATTGATTCTTGAAAGGTATATTTCTCTCAACAAAGAGAATCTAAAAAAGAAGAAGCCAAGATGGCGGATGATTTGAAAATTCCAGTGTTTGATGGAAAAGATTATGACTGTTGGAAACGAAGAATTTTAATTATTTTGAAATTGAAAAAATGCGACGTAGTAGCAACAAGAGCGAGAGCAACGACAGATGATGAAGCAGATTGGATCGAAAAGGATTTGAAAGAATTAACGTGATATCAGTGGAATTTCAAACGACCAGTTACAGTTTGTGAAACACAAAGAAACGACATATGAGATTATTAAGAAATTCGACGAGATGTACTTGAAGGAGTCTACTGCACTGCAAATTTGTGTGAAATAGATTGGAAAAAATGAGATTGAAAGACTTTGAAGATTCTATTGTCTTTTTTACTGAGTTTGAAAAATTGATTAATGATTTAAAAAGTGCAGGTGCAAATGTGAGTGAAAAAGAAAAATGAAGCTACAAGATTAAAATGCTTCCGAGGTCATTAAGTCATATTGGTGATTTAATTGATGTGTTAAAAGAGTCGGACCAAACTGTGGAATATGTGAAAAGTAAAATTTAAATGTGTGAATTGAAAGAAAAAGAAGAAGGAGGCAAAAATAGTTCAAGTGCATTCAAGACTGAGAGGAAAAAGGATGGAGCATGTTTCGAGTGCGGAAAGTACGGACATTTCCAGGCTCAGTGCACAAGCACGAGGCCAAACGAAAATTCGTGGAAAGCCAGAGTCGGCGCGCAGCAGCGAGGAGGCGGGCTCCAACAACAACATCAAAGAGGCGGCGTGCAACATTGGCAGCACCGTGGCGGTGGCGGCCGAGGAGCTGGTAGAGGCTCAAGTCAACATCGTCAAGGAGGCGGTTGGCAGCAGTATCAACAAGGACGGCAAAACGAAGATGCGAGTAATTTTAATGTGGGGTTTGAGGTTAGTTCTGATATGACTAAGTCGCTTGGGACAAATCCTATGCTGCAATTCATCAAATTTTTCCCCTATTCAATAAACTAAATCTTGCTAAAAAATTATTAATATATAAATCAGTCATTCGTCCCATACTAACCTATGCTGCACCTGTCTGGAGTTCTACATGCAAAACAAATTTCAAAAAATTACAAATAGTGCAGAACAAATCATTAAGAATAGTTTCTGGTTACCCTAAATATACCCCCATAATACTTCTCCACAATCTACTTAACATACAGTTAATAAAAGAATATGTTCGTAACATATCTTTGAACTTTTATAGCAAGTGCAGTGCCAGTAGCTATAAAATTATTAGTGACATCGGGAACTACAATGTTGATAACTTGCCATATAGAATTAAACACAAGAGTATAAAACATATTCTTTACTAACACTGTCTAACATCGTCTGGGTATTTTTCTTTTTTCAGTTCATGTTCTTTGCATGGAATTTCTAAGAAGAAAGTTGAAGTCATTCAAATGTACATTAAAAGAGGTGACCAGCCTAAAGATGGACGTGGGCAGCATACTAATCGGAAAAATCGCTTGCCTAAAGAGATTTTTGATGCTATCTGCACCCACATTGGGTCGTATGAGTGACTATAGTCTTAAAGACTCAAAGAAGACTTATTTGCCTCCGGAATTGAACATTAAAAAAATGTACAATATGTACAAAATAAAGTTTCGTTATCAATTGTTTAATGTCAAAACACATATAACATTTGTGATACACGCCGTTCTGATAATAAATAAGTAAATAATTCGGTTTGGAGAATTTCATTTTGGCTAGGGTCATAGAAGAAATTGGTTCGGTTCAATAGTTTTTTTTTCAGTTTGGTAATCAAATATTAAACAAGAAAGGGAATAATAAAGTGCAAATTGCGTATTGTAAAGCCACCCCATAATATAGAATATAAAACATGGCGCTGCGATGGCACTGTGGACAGGATTAAAATATAAAACATGATACTGCGGACAAGATTAAAGTATAAAAGGTCGTAAACGGAAAGTTACAAATATTAAGTGTTAATATTAAAGTTTCAAGTTTAAAATATAAAAATGGCGGGTTTAAATCTTGAAACAGTAAAACTGCCGCCAGATTTCAACCTGTAAGATCAAAATGCCGCAATGGAGTGGAAGTTTTGGAAGACGGCATTCGAAGATTATATATGATAGCCACAGGGCAGCACGAAGCCGCCGATAGAATAAAACTTTAAATTTTACGAAATATAATGGGAACGGAGTCCGCAAGAATAATGGCAACAATCAGAATTCTAGACAATCAAATCGACAGCTACGAATACATGATAAACTTAATAGGTAATATGTAAATGCAAGAGTTTTGCAAGATACAACTTCTTGAAGAGAGTTCAGAAGGAAGGAGAAAGTTTTGAGCGTTTTTTAACTGTTTACAATGCGGTAGACGACAGCGAGTCACCAGAAGACAAAGTTCTTAGGGACAAAACTGTCATGGGCATACGAGATCCAACTACTAGGGAAGCTCTACTCCGGGTGGACAAACTGACACTTGAAAAAGCCATCCAGTATTGCAGGGCAAGCGAACAAAGATTTCAAAACCAAATATTCCAGCAAGATGGAGCGAGCAACAATGACATTGATGCTGACTGTTGCCTATGTTGTTGCCAACTGTTACTGAACATCACAATTCACACTAAACAAAAGAAAGACTAATTTCAATGAGGGCGCAGCTCAATTGTTGATATGTATTTTAATTCATGTATGCTATGAAGCAATAAAATAACTGTATTTTTATTGAGGATGGAAACGGACGACTTTCGGCTCGAAGATCAATTAAGGTTGGCTGAATGTAAAACAATATTATTTTAGTTGTTGCAAAATTAAATAAGGAACATTTTACATTATTGTATCCATTGTTAGTGTTATGTTATTGTTAGATTGGTATATATAATAACGGTTCGGAGTATCAGTTGGAGACTTCCGTGTTGTTAGTGAGTGAATCACAAACGTTTCGACAATCTGCAGATTGCCGTAGTAAAACCCTCCCGCATTTAAATGTAATACCGAGCATTTGCTTTGTAGCGATAAAATAATCAATTCAAGACAAGACAACAAACGTATAATATGAACAGGATGTTGAGGAGTTTTCAGACTCGTTTTATTCTTTTTAATTAGTATAATTTTAGCGCAGTTTAGCGCTTATTTGTGTTTTTATAAATGATTTAGTTTTATTTTAAGGTTATTAGTTCTTATTTTTATTTGTAAGTTATTTAATGCGTGTCTATCTATCGATGTTGCTAGTAAAATAAACCATGTTTTCATATGGTTGCTTTTTATTTTATCGTTTTAAATTTTGAACAACGAATTGTGGTTTTCTCTACAGGTGGCTCTCAAAAGATGGTTGTACAATGTAATAAAATTAAAATTTATCAAATAATACACTGGAAATACGAACTAAGAGTAATAGTAGCACATGACGTGTCGAAACAACCGTTGACAATGCCTACTGTCAAAGAAAGCATAATGAAAATAATATAAATAAATAATATAAACGTTGACTGTCGATGTGTACGGAGGATTCAGTGACGTATTTACCCAAGAGCCATTCCTCGGAGCGCTGCGAGGGGCGGCGCAAGCCGAACCTCGCGCTCAGCTTTGGGAGTTTTTAATAATCGAGCGTTACCTATATTTTAATATATTGCTTTATGACTTTATATGCCTATAAATTAGTAAAAAGCCTATCTAATTAACAACAAAAATTAGAACTCATTTGGTTAATAGTTTAAGACATCAATATGCGGGATTCTCTGCTGACCGGCGGCGGCGTGTACGTCGCGACTCGGGACTAGTCGGGATGTTTTGGCGTTTTCGTTTATATCCATAGATAGATAGATATACATTTATTTGCGGAGCTATTATAAAATAGATACAAAACGTCAATAAAAAACACAATCATTATGGCGACATCAAATCACATAGATCATAAGGCACAAATTGTAAAAAATAATGCTTTAGAATTCTTTGAAATTGAGATTCATTATTTGCGTTTTTAACCACTTCAGGTAACCTTGCATATATTTTATATCCTATGTATATAGGTGATTTTTCTTAAAATGCCGTTTTATGCTTCATGGTAATGTCGCTATTGGGTCGAGTATTGTAGGCGGGCGCGGGGCGGCGCAAAGGGAGGTGGGGGTAACGCTTCACTTATTTCAAGTTTTTTCTATTCAGAGCATCAAATTTATTAGGCCTTACCTGAAAATTAATACTTATCTGTTATTACATATACCATATATCTTTACATGTATCGTATACCGTATTGTGTGATATTATGATTGTTATTCAAGTTATTGTATAATATGCCTTATGGCAGTAATGCTAATGACCCTGGTAGTCGAAGCACATTTTTTCCATAAATTAAAAAAAAGATGTTAGGGTTTGTTTTAATACTTTGAATCAAAACTTTGTCACATACGCGATGGTCAGCCAGGGAACGATGCTTCTACCAGCCTTAATAACGATTGGAAACAAATAACAGCGGCTCATGAAGCTATGAAAAGCGATTATCTCCACCAAAAAGTTTTGGTTAAAAATGAAGCTGTAGGGCTATTGGCTCAACTAAATTTCGTAGAAACAGCCATATTATCGAAATTTTGGGGACCTGTATTAAAACAATTTAATATAGTTTTCAAAATTCTAAAGGTATTGGCACAGACGTAGATGTAATTTCCAGGCATTACCAGTCACTCATATTTTTGTAGAAAATAAATGGGAATCTTTTCGTACTTTTGAAGAGACTGGTTAAAGAATCACTGCGAATTATTTGACACGTGTGCAGACGTTCAAAACGTGAATCATGAAGTGGACTGAAAGATCAACATTAAATTTTGTATTGAAATACATAAAATACGAGTCCCTATTTAATATCAATTGTGCGGAATACAGAAATAAACAGCTTTCTGTTAAAAATAAGTAAAACCGTAGACATCATAGACTTTGACCCAAGGTAGATAGTTTTATTATTTTAAATTTGCATTAAATAAGTATAGCTAAAAATTTATTAAATAAATAGGTTCTACATTTTTAGGAATATTGGGCAACGATAATGAAAAGAGGTTAGTTCACATCCAACGTTTATCAGCCGCAGGTTTTGCACCAGACAGAAGGACAGTTCGAAAACTTGCGTACCAGTTCGCCGAAAAGTTGAATATTTAACATAAATTTTCAAAAGAGAAGGAAGAAGCGGGTTCTGCTTGGCTGAAATCTTTCTTGGAGATAAATCCTGATTTGTCAGTAAGACAAGCCGAAGGCCTTTCGCTATCTAGAGCTCGTGGTATGAATAGAGAAGATGTTAGACAATTTTTTGAGCTGCTGGAAAGGGTATTGACAGAACATGATTTGCTGGAAAAACCATCCCATATTTATAACATGGATGAGACGGGCGTCCAACTTATAAATAAACCAGGAAAAGTGATTACAAAAAAGGGATCAAAAGATGTTTATGTGCTTATCTCAAAAGAAAGAGGAGAAAACGTAACCTAATAGCGTGCTGCAGTGCAGACGGAAAATATATTCCTCCAACTTTAATATTTAAGGGTGTTAATCGAAAACCCGAGTTTTCGGATGGACTACCTGGAGGATCAAAGGTTTACATGAATAAAAAATCTTCTTTTATTAACTCGGAGCTATTTCTTCAGTGGCTGAAAGAACAGTTTATTCCGCACAAACCTCTAGGAAAATGTTTGTTAATACTTGATGGTCACACATCTCATAGTACGGATATTGATATGCTTCAACTAGCTGACGATAACGATATTATTCTTCTTTGTCTGTCTAGTCATTGTACACAAGCCCTACAACCACTCGATAGAAGTTTTTTTCGTCCTTTTAAAGTTAATTTCAATCACGAAGCGCAGCTTTGGATGAAGAATCACAGCAGTAGAAATCTTACAAGGTACCAAGCTGAAGAATTAATTGGGAAAGCGTGGTTAAGGACGGCTGCCGTTGAAAAGGCTGTTAATGGCTTTAAAGCCACAGGAATATATCCATTAGATCCAAACGCAATTCCAGATCATTTTTTTCTATGCTTGAGTCAAATAATGAAGTAGTTCCAAGTGACAGTACAACAATACCAAGTGTTATTACTCCTAAATCTTTAGAACCTGAGACAATAAGAACAACTCCCGAATCGGTTGATATCCACGAGATGACAATACCCAGGGCTGTTAGTGCAATTCAGGAGCCTAGCACTTCAAAGTCTTTGAAAAAATCTCTAAGCTGTGACTCTGAATTTACACCCACCAAATTGTTGCACGAAGCGTCCCCAATTCCGAAAGTGCCTTTAACATTTAACAAAAGACTAAAACAAGGTGCGAGTGCAAAATATTCACAATAAAAAATTTATTTTGGGTAAAGGCAAAGGAAAAATGATTCCTAATAAAATAAAATATTCGTGTATTCATGTGAATATTGTTGTTTATAATTAATCGTGATGGATAAGTATAAAGGGATTGAGTCATATGAACCGGTCGATGAGGGAAAAAAGAAGAACAGTGCGAAAATATCTGACCACGAATTAATCTTGCGTCGTAAAATGTTAATTACATTTATAGACTGTGAGATTCAAGGGGATGATGAAGTTGCTAAAATAACTGAAGTCGATACCGAATGATTCAACGACTTAAATAATTATTGTGCTTTAATTTTTAACATGTGTAACAGGTGTCTATCATCTTAATAATTGTATCTATGATATATTCCGTGCGAATTGAAATAAAAATTCATAATTGGATATCTTGTCTGCTATTGATTTCCTATTGTCATTCTCCAATTATTACGTTATTAGGTTAAGGTGAAAAACGCGATTGTGATACCCTATATCGAATGATTTTCCGAAAAAATTCTCAGTTGAACGTCTACAATCCAACGCCTACAATCCAATAAAAGTTTCACTTGCGTCGTATTAAAATGACACTGAATTCGCTAAAAACAATCCTGAAGTAACAGTGATTACTTTTGATCTGATGAAAACCTTACCTAGTCCTTTACTGTCAACAGGCATTTGTTATTATAAACGACAACTATGGACATATTGCTTCGGAATTCACAATATGGCAAACGACGATGTTTCTTTGGGATGAGTCAGTAGCCTCTAGAGGACCCCAAGAAATAGGATCTTGTATTTTGAAGTTTATAAAGGAATTTGTTACAACAGAACATCTAATTATGTATTCCGATCAGTGTGGTGGCCAAAACCGAAACATTAAATTATCTCTTTTGTGTCAGTTTATTGTTTCTAGTCCCGATTACACAGTTAAAAAAATAGATCATAAATTTTTAGTCAGTGGGCATTCATATTTGCCATGCGACCAAGACTTCGGTCTCGTGGGAAAAAAAAGAAATTGTTCCTAACATTTTCATTCCAGAGCACTGGAATAACGTTATTTTGGCGGCACGCAATAAAAACCCATTTAAAATTATTTGTATGAATAAAAACGACTTCTTTTCAACAAAGAAACTTGAAAATAATATCACAAATAGAAAAATTGACGTCGATAAGTCCAAAGTTCAATGGCTAAGATTTTCTTGTGAAACGCCATTTAAAATATTTTATAAATACTCAAACAATGAATTCTGTCACTTTAGTGAAGTTAACGTAGAAAAACGAAACACCACACTGATCAACAATTTAGATTTACTTTTCCCCAATGGAAACTGTATAAATGTCCTAAAAAAGAAAGACCTGTTAAATTTGTTAGATTATGTTCCACCCATTCACCATCAGGGCCGTGCCTGACGGGCGTTCATTGCGTGCACCGCACGCAGGCGGCCGAAATTAAGAGGCGGCCAAATCGTTACAAGTTGTTTACTGGGCAAAAATACAATCGGTTTGTTTTCATTAAGATACGAAGTAAAAACAGTTTCTCTAATCTAATCTATCTAAAAAGAGTTTCTCAGAAATAAGAAATGTATAAAAACTGATTAGGTCGTTGTAGTATTTATATACCTAGTCATGCAGCGAATCCGAATTTTTTCGAACATTGCACGAGCGACGAGCCGAAATAGTTTTTTCAATTGACCGGCGTCGCGTAAGCGGTCTTATTCGTCTTATTAGTCGTATTAGTCTATAGACTAGCGAGGATAAATCGTTATTTGTGTCCTGTGTGTGATCCGATATTATTAAAGTCTTTAATTTAACGAATAAAAATAAATTGCTTAATTCCTGAAAACTTTTAGTTGTGTGTTCGTGTGGTGAAATTTAATAAAAAGTTTATTTACTCGACAAAGACTGAAAAAGGTAATACACAAAAAATGTAAAATTTGGGTAGACTTTCACTTTTTGGGCCCGGGAAATTTTGGCGGGTCTTTTTGGAGGGAAAAGGCCTTTTGATATGAAATTCTTAAATAAATATTAAAAAATATTTAATAATATTAAAAAATATTAAAAAAAAAATTAAATAATAATTAAAATAAATAATAAAATAGTGCAATTTAATATTAAATTACTTAAAATCTTCCTTAATTTATACTAAAAAATGAATATCTTTCTCATTTTGAATGCATTTATATAATAATTAAAAGTTGTTTGTTTGCATACGAGATTCTCTGTTTAAATCGCTCACAACCCGCCGATGGAAAATCAAGCATTTGAATGTTATTGTTATTAAATGGAAGAAATTTACCTGACATTGAACTAGAAAACAGTTATATGTGGTTGAATTTTCCTCTCCGTTTTCATTTTCAAAATAAATCTTGACATATTTATGTTTAAAAATATGTTTTACAGTAAAACATATTTTTTAATTTTTTTTATTTTAATTTTTTTCCAAAGTATTAGAAATGATGAAAATTTCGAAAAGTATTTGAAAATTGCTGATGAATTATGTGAATCACTTGAAATACAACCGGAATTTCCTGTTGAAATTAATCTACGTCGACGCCATAAGCGAAAACAATTTGACTATGAAGGAGATGAGGATATTCAGTTAACTGCTAAAGAAAATTTCAAAATTAATTTTTTCTATGTAATATTGGATACAGCCATTTCATCTGTTACTACCCGATTTGAAACATTATCCAATTTCGAACAGTCTTTCGGATTTTTATATAAATTTGTTGAAATAGGAGAGGACGACATAAAAAAAAGTTGCTTCGACTTTCATAATAAATTCAAGGATGGCGAATCGTGCGACATAAACGGAGCAGAATTATACGAAGAGTTAATTTCATTGAAAATAATTATAAAAGATAGGAAACAACCCGAAGAACTCCTAAAGTATTTGTACAAACACAATTTACAAAATTCATTTCCAAATGTATCTACAAGCTTAAAACTATTATTGACCATGCCTGTATCAGTTGCGTCTGGAGAACGTAGTTTTTCTAAATTGAAAATCATAAAAAATTACCTACGTACTTCCATGACGCAAGAACGTATGAGCAATCTTTCAATTATCGCGATTGAAAGTGAAATTGCTGAATCTTTAAATATTCACGAAGCAATTGACGATTTTGTCAGTAAAAAATCCCGTAGGATTAACTTTTAATATGTACTTTATTTAATAATTGCTTCGTGAAGATTCAGCAATTTCACTTTCAATCGCGATAATTGAAAGATTGAAAGATTTCCCTAATTAACCGGTAACCTAACCGAAATAATTTTATGAAACCGGTTAATTAACCAAAAACCTTTACTATTTTCAATATCAATAAATAATACGTAAGATTTGATTTTTTAAAATCAAATAATTTTAAATTGTCACTGAGCGACACCTAGGATTTTAAATTATCGTATTCCTATGTTCTTTATGTTTGATAATTTTGTCTGTGATTATAATACCAATACCATAATTACTTTTTTTCATGTTATTATTAAAGTAAGTAAATTAATTCTATTTTGTATACCTCCCAAGTTGCAAGTCAGCCCAGATCTGCCATTGGCCACTGAGCTTTGTTATCCTAATATGTTAGTATAGATTTAAGGGTTATTCCTTGTTCTTTATGTTTGATAATTTTGTCTGTGATTATAAAACCAATACCATAATTTTTTTCATGTTATTATTTTTGTTTAAATTTTAAATAAAAAAATGTTTATTTTGTGCATTTTTTTTTCTTAAATTTCATCCAAACATATAAATCTCATAAAACCGGTTTTTAGCCGGTTTTTCTTTTCAGAAACCGGTTTTGGGAACAAAACCAATATTTTTTTTCGTTCTCGATTTCGGTTAACCAAAAACTGATTTTTTTCCCGGTTTGATGCCCTGTGTATAATAATAAACATTAAAAATTAAAGTAGTTTTTTTTAATGTTATCCTGGGGGCGGCCATACAGACTGGCACGCAGGCGGCCATATACCCAGGCACGGCCCTGTTCACCATGCATTTTATAATAGTCTAAAGACCAATGCTCAAATCGATGTTAATGAAGTACCTTTAGTAGATTTCTCTAGCGATGAAGATGTTTAATAAAATTTATTAAATTTTTGTTTTTTTCCATAAAAAAACCTATGATTCTTCTGACCATCCACACAAAAAAAAAGAAAAAAGTCGATGTAAAAATGGACTAATCCACATCAAAATCAAAAATCGCCATATTGTCAAAAATAATATAATTCACTCCTAAATGTATCACTATACCTGAAAATAATGTGCTAAAAATAAAATTTGTTACGGTTTTGGCTTTTGTAGAATCTTTCTCATAAAAATTGCCATTTTTTATTTTCCATTTATCTCAATTTATATAATTTGGGCTTAATCCATTATTGCGCTGAAGGCCCATTATCATCGTCGCGTTTGACAATTTTGGCCGTTTTGTTGTCACAACATTTGGGAAAGATACTATGCACGATACGGTTGGTATCATATATCATTTTCCTTCTGCTGAAACTGAAGACATTGAAACTGCAACTTCTTCAACTACTCTACTGGATGATGACAGAAGCGAACAGGACCGTCTCGTAAACGAAGACGTTTCAGTGGAATTTCAAGAGACGTTCAACCATATTCTGCTTTTTAGGAGGTAGACTCAACATACAGTGTGATTGAAAGAGCTCTAGCAATAAACGATTTTTTTTCGCCTTTGGGTGTAATTAGAATCATGAAACTAATAAATCCGAAAAATCCATATCGTGTTATACAATGAAAAGCATAGATTTTAAAGACTTTTCTGAAGCTGCTAAAATGCTGAATTTCAAAGTTTATCCGTTTCATATGTGACTGAATTCAAATTTAAACAAGAAAATCACTACGACATTGAATTTAAAACAAGCTATTGTGCTGAACAATATTCAAAAGGCTTTATTAAATCCAGAACAAGTTCTTTTACAAAAGTGAACATCCAGCCAATTCATGTAACAAAATTATATAAACGGGATCATATAATCAAAATGTTGATTTTCATGGGTTTGCAAGATCGAGAATAATATTATAAAGCTATTAAGCTATTTTTAAAATAACTGGTGAGTTAATAATTTTCTCATTTATAATAATTTTTTGTAATTTTAATTAATAATAATTTTAGATGAAGAAATTTATCAACCATAGACGTGAGAAAATTGGCGTATAACTATGCCAGCGCCAAAAATAGTGTTGGGAAGAAAAAAAATGGCCGGTATAGATTGATTAAAATTCTTTATAAAAAGGAATGCCGACAATAGTTTACGAAAACCGCAGGCTACAAGCATTTCCAGATCCCTAGCATTTCATAAGTTTAATGTGAATCTGTTTTTTCACAAGCTGGAAGATGTCATGCAAAGATTTAAAGTACCACAGAATATTTTTAATATGGATGAAATCGGAATTTCAACAGTCCATAGCGCGGTTCATATATTAGCTACCAAAGGCACAAAACAAATCGTAAGTATGACTTCAGCTGAACGGGGAGCAAATATCACATTAATATATGCCAATAACGCAATGGGAAACTCCATACCGCCTGTATTTATTTTTTCTCGCGTTAATTTCAAACACCATATTGTTAAAAGGTGCTCCCACCGGTAGTGTAGGAACAGCGAACCCCAGTGGATGGTCTACTTCAGATATTTTTATGGTTTTCTTTTCTTGCGCCATTTAGTTCAACATGCACCCTCCAGTGATACCAACAAAATGTTGCTTGTCCTAGATAATCATGAAAGCCATATCTCGATGGAAAGTTTGAACTATGCAAAAGAGATGGGAATCGTTATGCTGACATTGTCCCCACAAACGAGCTACAAATTTCAGCCATTGGACCGGACTGTATTTGGCCCCTTCAGGTTTTACGGTAACAGGCATTCATCTAATGAACAGAGACATTTTTGCCGATCACGATTTTCAAAGCTCTTACGTAACACATAGACCGCTTGTAGGACCATCTTTGGATAGCATCCAGCAAGAACACAGGAGGATGACTCTTCACATCAGGAATCAAAATGAGCCTGGTACATCGAATGTAAATATGTGTACACCCTCAATAGTTGTGAGTCCTGAGCAAATAATACCATTCCCGAAAGCAGAGGCCAGAAAAAGTTCCCTATTATTGTAACATTATTTGCAACTGGTGACATCTGAAAGGAGTAAGTACATAACAATTGACTGCGCAATGTCTGTTAGAATAGGTAGATGGGGACGTTTTTAAAATTTAAAGTTCGAAATCATCGTAAAATTTGGATTAACATTATTTACAGTTTCAATTTCTAATGCCACTGTTGAACGCGGCTTTAGGTATCCCTAAGATTTTCAAAAAAAGGAACACGGAAACAGCTCTCAATTTGGATCTCAGAATGACATTACATTGATGTCCTACGTACCTAAAAAAATAAAGCTGTGCTGGTTACGTCAATTTTACACCATGGTCAAAATATAGACGCATCGACAGCTGATAAAAGAAAACTGGAAATGATTACTTATTAAAATAAAACATACAATCATGTTGGGAAATATGCATAATATGCACATAAATGCATAATTTAAAACATGACGACTCAAACGTATGGTTATACACAGGCACTAGAAATAACAAAAAATATATCCACTTGACAAAAATTTACGAGCACTTGGGACCGTCTCTGTGTCGAAGTTTGACAGGATTTCATGCTCTCACCGGTTATGATTACAACACTGCTTTCTTCAAGAAAGGCAAACAAAGACCATTTAATATACTCATGAAAAAACACGAATATCAGCAAGTTTTTATGAAATTTGGAGAATCTGAATCATTTATAGATCAAAATACACAAGACATTTTCAGCATAATACAAAAATTTATCTGCGGGATTTACAATGTTCGTGGAACAGTTGATGTCAATGCTATTGCTACCATACTTCAGCTGTTCTTTAATAATTACACCGTTCCTGATGTAAATGAAGAATTCAACCCAACAAATTTGAAGAACTTTGATGTAAACAACTTACCATCATGCAAAACTGAGTAATTCCAGCAATTTCTTAGGGCAAATTACATTGCGAGTATATGGAATAATGCGAGTGTAAAACAACATTGCTCTTGCACTCCAGAGCACAATGGATGAACTTTGGAAGAAAACCAGTACCATTTCTATCGGTTGGATGGTGACCAATTACCGGGTTTTGTTAGTGAATCTCTTCAGGAATTAGGTATTATGTTTTGACTTCAAGTTTTGAATTTATCATATTTTCAGTTATATATTTTTTAATTTGTTTATTTCTTTTTGCTGGAGAAGCTGCCAGTCAAGATAATAAAAATGATTTTGATTGGGATGACTTGAACCTGCAATATCAAAATCGGCTTGATGATGAAGCTTCTAATGATTATTATGATGATGACCAGGAGGATGGTTAGGAGAAAATCAATTAATTTTAGTAACTACACATACTAAAGTATTTTTTTCCTAAAATTATTTTTTTATATTGACCTAATTAATATCTGTTCCGAAATAAAATAAAATTAAATGTTTATTGTAAACTATTTATTGCTTCTAAAAACAATCATTTCCCCAAATATATGTAGTGGATAAACTTTCGGCCTTAAATAAATCATATTAATTATTATCTTAATTATAAGATTCATCTTCTTTGAATGAAGATCCGAAGTTATCGAAAACCAAGATTCTTTGTTTAAATTGTTTATCTCCTCATAAAATCGCAAAATGCAAATCAAAAATTAATTGTACGGTGTTACGCCATCACACACTATTGCATTTCAACAATCCCGCTGTTAGTAGTTCTTCTGGTAGTGAGTTGTTGCTCCACCACTAACGCAATACTGCCCTCCAAACAAAGTTTCACCACGTTACTTTCGACTGCGGTGATCAACATAAACCTTCCTACTGGTGAAAGTGTGCCCATTCGCGTGCTTTTAGATTCTGGCAGTCAAGGAAATTTTATCACTTTAAAATGTAAAAAAACTTCAGTTACCAATTGTGAAGGTTTATTCTTCTGTGTTGGGTATTGGTTTACAATCAAAAACTATTCGTGGTCAAGTAAATGGACTGAACTTACATCGCGGTTTAATTCAAATGATTTTTTTCAATTGGACGCCTTTGTCATCGATAAGATTTCTGACAAATTTCCGACTTCAGTTTTAGATACAAACGCTGTGTCTCATTTATTAGATTTGCCGCTGGCGGATACCGAATTTTGTAAGCCTACAGAAGTGGATGCTATTGTGGCGGCTGAAATATTTCCGCAATTAATTGGTGTTGGTAAAAGCAATAAAAACGCATTTAGGTTACGTTGTCATGGGAAAAGCTCCAGTAGTTGCCCCAGTGAGCGAAACGCAGTCGTTTTGTTCAATTTTAGAACCCCCGCTAGAAAATCTAATCCAAAAGTTTTTTGAAGATGTTCCAGCTGCTCAGGTAAATAGTCCGGAAGATACTGAGTGTGAAATAAAGTTCAAATATTCATTCACTAGGGATAGTAGTGGGCGCTATACCGTAGGTCTTCCATTTAAGGATGATCCTGCTAGACTTGGAGATTCTTATTCCATAGCATTGCGTAGATTTACAAGTTTAGAACGTAAACTCGATTCGTCGCCATCACCCAGAAAACAATATAATGGTGTACCTGATGATTACTTAAGACAAGGTCATATGCGTAGAGTGCCTTCAAAAGTCATTGATCATCCCGCTTATTATATACCGCACCATGCCGTGTACAAATTAGATAGCACGTCCACCCCCCTTCGAATTGTGTTTGATGCGAGTGCTCGCACGAGTACATCCCTTTCTCTGAACTCTATTTTACATACCGGACCTAAATTACAAACACACGTTGAAAACATTTTTCTCAATTTTAGACTATATTCTGTAGCTTTCACTGCAAACATTTCTCAAATGTACCTATAGACAAATTAACATAGTAGAAGAGCACAAGCCCTTTCAACGCATTCTATATAGATTCTCCTCAAGTGATGAAATAGAGATTTATGAAATTACTACTGTTGCCTTTGGGGTGAAAAGCTCGCCCTTTCTCGCGTAAGATTTGACAATATTGGCCACCTGCCACAATTTGACGATTTGTATCTCTGGAAGGGGTCGAACTTTTCAAAAAAAAAATCTAAAAATTTCTTAAAAATCCAAAGAATTTGCATTCCAAATTTCAAATTTTTACACTAAAGTTTTGATAAAGAAACACTAACGTGAAATCTCTGTACCAGAAGACTGGATAAATCTGGCCGCCTCAGCAAGTCAAAAGTTTATAGTTACTAAGATGAAGGACGAAGACTTCATTGGTCTTCAAACACTAAATCAGTAGGGTAGACTGGTCTATGAGAACGCATCCTATAAAGTACGCAATGCCAATAGTCATAACGTTTGTTTTTGATATGCGGCTAACTTTAGTGTTATGTTGAAGTGCAAGCTAGTGGGAAGTGTACGAAAAATAAAGAAAAAACCTACAAAAATACAGAAATTATGTAACATTTTTATCTATTTTCTTAAATAATTTTAGCATTTTGGAAGTATATATGTGATAAAACTAAAAATGTCTACGAAAATACGATTATAACGCTTGATCGGCAAGAAATTAACCTAGGTGTCACAGTGAGAGCGATTCCGGATTGATGCTAATAGATGGCGTTGCACTTCGTTTGATTAGAAAATCATGAATATGTGAAAGAGTACGCACTTGAATAGCCCCTCTACCACGAGCTGAAGTAATCTCACGATCGAATCGCAAAAGAGCAAAGTCAGACATTTTGAGTGGGTCTCCATACAAATTGGCCCTCGAAGAGGATTCGGCTTTAAAACAAGTACCAAAGAAAATTTCAAAAAAGGATTGCGCAACCTACTACGAAAAACCTTCCCAAGTCCCAAAGAAGACACTCAAAAAGAAAATGTGGAAATGTTCACCATGTGGTAAAATATACGTGGACCCCTCAAATGAATACTGGATAGAATGTTCCAAATGCGAGGAGTGGTGGCATGAAGCTTGTACAAGCTATGAAGGTACAAATATCTTTATTTGTAATCACTGCAAGTAGCGTGGACACCAATTATAAGATAATTTTTCCTGCGTACTCTTATCCAATAGTTATTGTAAGAGTACACAATTGTCACTTATTTGTTTATTTTTCCAAAGATATGGCATATTTCTGTTACATTTCATGTTACTTTACAAAAGATATTATGTTTATTAAGTATCAAATAAAAATTAATATAATTATCTAGACATATTTAATTTTATTTTAAAGCAGCTTGAACATTAAGTGCGTACTCATAGACCAGCCTACCCTACTACCGGAAAAACGTGCCAGGAATACGAAGAATGCAGTTACTGCATTATATAAAGTCAAACCCAACCACTCTTTTTATAAGGCAACATCAGCCGAAGGTATTCAGTCTTATCAGGAACTGCCAATGAGGAAACAATGGACAGGTAAAATTCCCGCACAGCTTCCAACCCTTCAATCGATCCTTGAAAAGTCAAAGTTAAAATACAAAAAATATGAAGATCTGATAGAACCAATTTTATCTCAGCCTATCCCATCAAACAAAGACCGGAGAGCGTCTACGTCCTGGTACTTTTTTGGATAGGCCTAATGAGGATTGTGTCGTTACTCGTTAGTAACGAGGATGACAATATCTATGACACAGATTATGCAAATTACTTACAAGTTTATTCGTATTAACCCGTCATATTTTGATATGTAAACCTAGTTAGTCAAATTTCAGCCGTTAGGCCGCAGTGTATATGGACCATAGAAGAGATATTTCAACCCGACTTGCAGCGATTGGATCAAAAATCATCCTGGGAAAACTATGACCATCTACGACATTCCTGCAAAAATCAAAATCAGTTTGCCACAAGCCATTGCTCCCCAAAATATTATGTCTGGATTCTCAGTAAGTGGCATAATATATGTCCTTTTAATCGCAATATTTTTACCGAGGTGGATTATGCTCCATCTTATGTAACAGATCGACCACAAACCGACCCGTCGAAAACAAATGACAACATTGATCCAGATGCGGAACATCCAGAACCATTACCATCATCAGAACCATTGCCACCCCCAACTCTAGGAACTAGCATAACTCTTCTTCCTTCAGTAACTGTGTCAGCTACTGGGACCAGCCCGTCAATTTTTTCCTCAATTTGTCAGCTCCTGGGACCAGTACGTCAACTCCCCTAATCAATTTGTCAGCTCCTGAGATCAAAGCGTCAACTCCTCCCCCAATCAATTTATCAACTCTTAAAGTCAATGAGACGACTGTAGCTTTGTTAACACCGGAAAATATAAGGCCATATCCTATGGCCCCATAAAAAAAACTGTCTTGAATAAAAGAAGAAGATTTAGTTACTAGGTACACACTGCTTTGCCGTAACCGCATTTTTGCTGCTTTGCTCTGATTGGCTGACGTTTTGCCGTGCCGTACCGAATGCCGCTCCATGTGGTCGCAGCCTACTCGTTACTCTAGGTATCTTTATAGAAAAAACATCAACGTTTTTGGAATGTTTTAATACTTCGATTACGATACAGAGAAACATCACACAAATTATACTGATGACAAGCAGCCACCGAAACTGTGTAATGGTACTAGGTTACAAGTCAAAGCAATGCATAAAAATGTAATCGAAGCTATTATTCTGACCGGATGTGCTCGAGGAGATACAGTGTTAATTCCACGTATTCCTTTAATACCCAATGATCTTCCATTCGACTTCAAAAGACTACAGTTCCCCCTGAAAATATGCTTCGCCATGACGATAAATAAATCGCAGGGCCAAACTTTGAAATACGCTGGCGAAAAAAGAATACCAGGCGGCACCAGTAAGCAATGCCAGACAAAAGCAAAGGAAAAGAGGGAAAGACAAAAGATGTAGATGAAATAAAAACACAAAACTTAGTTAAAATTTACCATGTAGACTTACAAATTGATTTTGTCAAGGAAATGTAACAGCTTGTTTCAATGCTCAAATTACAACCAGAAGGATTTTTTTCTAGTGCAAAAGTTCAAGAAAAAAAGTCATCTTATTTCTCCTTTTAAAGTACTTAACTGGATAGTTGAAAAGCAAATGGTTGATTTTTCTCGTAATGTTTATATTGTCACGTTGTGCTTTGTAGCACCGTAACAAAATTCCTAGTATTATTAAAAAGATATAGAACAAATTATATCTTTCCCCGTTCCCGAAGTTAGTTTAAGTTAAGTTATCTGTTTTCGCTTGTGATCCGGATGTATTGCTATCTACCTCCTCAATTTCCAGATTGTATCAGATAGTAATCGTGCCGTCAACTCGCGCTCTCGGATAGTTTAATTTATTCTTCAAAATTTCTTAATTTAACCTTAAATATTTGCATGTTTTGCGGTGTGATTCTGATCGCAGTGCTCGGGCTAACAAACTGACTTATTCAGTAAGAGTGCGTTTTCCGAATTGTGATCAAGGTCGCCGGACAAAGTTAATGCGATATTGAAGTGAAACAATAAAATTTTAAATAAAAAACAGTAGTCGCTAAGTGTTTTAATTATTAAGAAAATTATTGATTAGAAACGGAAAAAAGAATAATGTTTTCTTCCGGATGTGAGAAGATGTAGCATAAAAAGATATTCGGACTTGAAAAGTATCTTTAAACTTTCTTAACTTACTCAAGACTATCATTCACAACATGTCTCCGTCATGGCTACTTCCGAGCTCAGGTTCACCTTCATCGTCAGACTTTATAAATAATAATTAACTCTATTGTAACTTGCTTGTAAGTACGGTACAATAAGGAAAAGGTAATATGATTCCATGCTTACTTCTTCATTACTTTGGCCTTTAATGTACTCTTCCTAGAAATAACATAAGTTCGTATATTTTAGTTCTCATGAATTTTCCTTTCTCTCTTCCGGGTTCTTCCCCACATTTCTATTGTTTGCTCTCCTGTGGGTCTACGACTTAGATATAAAATTTCTAATTAAGGTAATTTAGAAATGTTTATATTGTACATTTAATTGTATTAATTCATTTAGTTTAATAGATAATATATTATGAGACCACTACCAATATTTTTTGATTTCATCGAAACAATTTCTCGGAATATGGGATGAAGGTTGAGGGGTACAATTCTCTGAATACCTTGGGCCCACTACAACATCTGTGCTCATTATTCCGAGAAATCTGCCTTGTATTTTTATTTTCTTCCTCACAGGTGGGAATGGGTCTACGCTACCGAATCTTCCACTGCCGTGCTATAATACTGTTGCGCATTTACCCCACAATGATGCGCCTATGGAATTTCTAGAAAAGTCTAGAAAATACTCGAAGGTCAACGAACAACAATGAACGCAGGTAACGGACATCGGACCGTTAGAGACTCCCACCCATGTAAAGACAAGCAACAATGAATGCAGGTAGCCAGCACCCAACATAGGAGATCCGGACGCGAAGAGAGGACAGGAAATCTCGATTCGAACTTTCTAGAACATAGACCAAAAACTATAAAAAGGCGGCCAGAGGAAGGAAGGGGTGCAGTCAGTTACAGCGTGTTAACAGTGAGTGAACGTACAGTCGTACTGTGTTACATAAATTGTGCATGCTCTGGCATTACAACATAAATTCCGTTAATATGTGGAAATAAATATAACTCTAGTGAGTGGTTCTAAATAAATAACTTATAGTGAATAGACAATTGCGCTGATAAACTCTGTGTTGTTTGTTGTAAATATTTCTTTGTACATAATTTAGCGACTCTTTATTCTCTGTTACTTAGTCTTACATTGTATAATTTAGAACTATTAGTTTTATTTCTGTTAACGTTATACGCTTTCTTTTGTGTGTTTTTACTGTTTGTTAAACAGTTAATATTGTAAATAAATAATTTCCGCCACAGACTACAGCAGTTTTGTTACAATATGAAGGGCGAGTCTGAATAATTTGTGAGGTGCAATGGCAAAATTTGTGTTACGAAATGGAAAGATAACAAAGCCATTTTAATGATATTTACAGCTTTTAGGTCCCAGTCAAAAACTACAGTAAAAAGATGGAACAAAAGCGTTAAAAATCATATAGATGTAACTGGCCCAAAAATTGTTTAGACATACAATTAAAAAAATGGGTGGAGTGGACATGTGCGACCAAATGATCGAATACTACCGTATTTTTTTTCAAAACACGAAAATGGACATTTAAAGTAATTCTCCACTTATTCGATCTCTCCATAGTAAACAGCTGGATGGAATACAAAAATGATGCCATAAACTTGCACAAAAATGAAAAGATTATGGATCTTTTAGATTTCCGGCTAAATTTAGGAGGATATTTAGTTTCTGGAACAAAATAGCGTAGTTTACCAGAAGAAGATGAAACAGAAAATGAAGAAGGGCCAATAGAAAATAAAAAACAAAGGAATGTTTCAGCACCAATTCCTTGTCAAGATAAATGCTACGCTGGATTTGAACATTGGCCAAAAAATGATGATTTAAAACACCGGGTGCGATGCAAATTTGAAGGCTGTGAGAGTCGGTCTAGAATTCACTGCCTTAACTCTTCAATTCACAGTGTCACTTGTAGGTGAAGAGAGGCAAAGACAAGAGTGATAGCAGTACGTCGGACTCGGAAATGGAAATGACAGACCTGCGTAAAGATGAAGATACTGATGTTGATGAGGACTTAGATAATAAATGTATAATCTGTGACGATTATGGGCAAAATAACGAACTTTGTTATAGGTGTGTGCTATGTGGTCTCTTGGCTCACGCTGTTTGTGTCGGGTATGACTCTCCTGAGGGCTATATCTGCGATTTATGCCCGAACAAAGCTTGATCTGTATTACCAACCTAGTTACTGGTATTACCTACCATGATGTTTAATACCGGTCAAAGACGTTTTTTTTTATATTGATTATTCCAATTTTTTTTTTACTTATTGATCTCAATGACTGTAATTTTGTTAGAAGAACAATGAAAATTTATTTTGTAAAAAGTTTAATAAACAAATATTGACTAATAGCTGATTTGTGATTATTTCTCCTTAAGTGATCGGTAATACCCATTCTTACCCTAACACTTATTGACCAAAACGAAAATGGCGAAAATTTTATAAAAGCTATTTCAAACACTCATATTAATCCTAATGAACGCCAAATTTATATTTGCATAATTAATGGCGATAAGTGCATTATATAGTACGAACATAATATAAAGAGCCTTCTCCTTTTAATTCTTAACCCTTTCACGCATGCATATTATACTAGCAGTCCAAACTAATTAAAGACATTGCTGCAAAAAGGGGATAAGTCCATTTTAAACGAAAATGAGCTTTATGTGTTAAAATATACATTTGAAAAATCTGAATCATTTGACGCAAAAACGACGTAAGTACGTCCAATAACAACGGTTCCAGATCAATTTTTACTTGTACTTGTCCCCTTGTATAATTTGATGCAAAAAAGAGATTACTCCGAACTTATCCCTTTTTTGCATCAAACAATTTCAGCACCCGGTAACAAGGCAGCGTTGTTGAGTATAATAGTTGGGATCATGCATTCAAATCAATCCCTGCGTAATAGTCCGGGGGCCAGTAACAGGTTTTTCTTACCAATTTCCGCATGCCTCAAAGACTCGTAAAAAGCTTTAGACAGTTGGACTATGTAGCATCGTGGCCGTCAGCTGCGGCACTATCGGGGGAATAGGTAGCTTTATAGCTTCGGAAATATTTTGAAAATAAAGAAATCAGCCGCTCTTTTGTTTTATAAATCTGTCAGAAATAAACTAGTTCGGCATGCTTAGATTAATTTTTACATGACGTGGAACATAATATTATGTAGCTAACCACGGCAACGAATAGCAAATATCATATTGAATACGATCCATTACCCGCGCGATATCAGAAATTCTTTAATATAATGAAATGTCAACATTTTTGAAGTGGTCCCGTCACCCAATTGGCTGGAATTTTTGTGTATTTTGTCAAAAGAAAAGTTCAACGTTAAAATTAATCAACGAAGATTTGTGCAAGTGCCGTAATATACTCACTATTCGAAAAAATTATAATTTAGCAGCAAGAGATGTAATACTTCCTGAACAACCTAATGATTTTCAACTGTATCATAGCGATTGCTATCGACGCTTTACAGCTTTACCGCCAAAATATCGACGTTCCCAACTTTCTCTTCTACCACACCCTTTTTTGTATCAGCTGACAATCTTTCCCCCAATATACAAGCAGCTGACGATTTTATTTATTTTAAATATTATAAAAACTACCTTTTGACAAAGTTTCATGTGATAGGGAATGACTGAATTCATATTAATTTCGTCAAGTTCGTATGATCAGCTGACGTAACATCCACCATCGTACAGCCAGCTGACGTTTTTTTTTATGAAAGATCATTAATAACTATCTTTTGACAAGTTTTCAATCGATAGGTAATGATAAAAAATATTATTCAAATAAATAAAATTATCGACCAATTTTTTTCAGACTATACCTATATTGACAAAAAATAATAAATTATAAATCAATATTTCACTAGATGACGTTTCGAAATAATCTAAAAAATATATAAATTAATTAGTATAATATCTACTTTCTAATAGAATGGAGTTTGAATTATCGAATTTTAAGGAAGTACCCTCGATAAATGAATTAACAAACAGAAAATTACGAAAATTTGCAAATATGTCAAAACCTTTTCAAAAATGATTCAGTTAAATTTTTGTGATTTTTGGTTGACTTTGAAAAAAGATATTGATAATTTTATTTCGCTGCACTTAACATGGAGTCTTATGGGAATATGTGATTTTGACGCACTCCATCATTTATTACGTTGGAATTGACAAACAGATTTTGATAAAATTTTCAGGAAATATAAACGAATATTCTATGAACATTTTTCTTTTTCCAAAACGTATAAAGCTTGCTTATGTTAATAGAAATAACTAAAACAAAGCCGAGCTTTTTAGCAATTCATAAACATGGCTACACCGCAATATTATAGTTTGTGGCGCGTCATTCAAAGGTAAGTTACGAAACTGCATCAGTTTTGATATCGTAAAAACATACGTAAATTGAGTAAATGCTAAAAGCATAGTATTCCAAAAAAAATGATAGTATATTATTATTTCCGAAATGACAGGAATAAAGAAAAGCATTTTCATAAATTAATGCGAATTTGACACCGTGTGCTGACTTATGCTGCGTACATAAGCACTTGTAACTATGGCAAGGCGTGCGGGTTGCCAAATTATATACTACGTTACTCAAGTAGAAGACTGAAATTCT
This sequence comes from Xanthostigma xanthostigma, assembly GCA_963575645.1. Taxonomy (NCBI): domain Eukaryota; kingdom Metazoa; phylum Arthropoda; class Insecta; order Raphidioptera; family Raphidiidae; genus Xanthostigma; species Xanthostigma xanthostigma. Next base: position 24,138,743 of record OY754473.1, on the reverse strand, counting down.
TTGACTTACTGCGTACCGAGGGTACTTCCTTAATGAAAAATTAATAACGAACAGTTTTTTGATAAGTAGTCATGGATACCTATGTACCTAACAGACGTTTGTCAAAGATTTGGATATAAAAAATATTATCTTTTTAACCGTGCGTGGGAGGCTATTCCACCGATACTGGCGCAGCTGACGGCCACTATGCTATATGGTACTACTGTCTGAGCATTTTGCGAGTTTTTCAGCCGCGCGGAAATGGACGACCTAAATAGGTCGCTGGCCCCCGGACCATAACCTACACGTTGCTGTTTGATTATAGAATGTACGTTTCTGAGTATAACAATTTGTTTAAAATCTACAAGTCTCTGTTGACGTTACCAATGACGCAAGTGAGTTGTGAAAGAGCTTTTTCTGAGTTTGCGAGAAATTTACTTCCATAAGTTAGTTATAAAGTTTCTTCCGTAAGTTGAATTATAGCAAGTGTTAAACTTGAATGTGCAATTATTGACATGTCTAATAAATTATCAGTTTGAATTAAAAGTTTATTTTAATGCGTTACGTTGAGAACCCACATGGGAGAGGGGGGCCGGTATATAAAACTTATCCCGGCAACTATTATGATCCCAGCACGCTCGTGGTAACCTTTTGGACTAAGAGCTATCTACGGAGAAAATGGGTGACTCGGTCCAGAGCTGAAAATTTGCAGAATAATAGGAGATAGTATAAGTAAGTAGGGAAAAAATTGCCAGAAGGCTACGCGGAAGATAAAGAGCCGCCAGAAGACGATAATGTTGCGAAAAATCAGTGCACTTCTGGCAATTTCTATACGTCTTACTCTGTAATTCAAAACTAGATTATATATTATATAATATATTATACATTATATAGTTATAAGGGTATACTGAAAATTCAAACATGATGTAATAATTATATTCGACAAATATTCAAAATTATTAATGACATTTTGATAGAAATAAAATTAAATAAATTAATAAAATTACGTTGCTATAACAACGTAATTTTATTAATTTATTTTTATTATGATGCTAAGTATTTCTATAGACTTAGCTTTTTTTGATTCACTCTCACAATATGTAGTACTCGAAGGCGACCGTGGTGGCGCTACTTTCACTGCACCGTATACTATACGAGCGTGGCCAGTAAAAAGCTGTCCTTCACAAAATACTTTGGCCCAGGAAGTAGAGAATGGAAGATGGAGTCGAAGAAAAACTAAATTTCAAAAGCTGACGTCACGAGACAGAAGATTTTCCAGAAATTATCGAATCAGAACTCAAAATATTTTATACTAGAACATACCAATTGCAGCAAGCGATTTCCTACTTGGCCGAAATGATGGATGACAACAATGAAATTGAAGTACACAATTTGAAAGAGTCATCAGTCAAGCGATATCGTAAAATTCCGAGTACAGTCTCGACATATTTCCCGCAAAATATACAATTGCTATACATTCACTATATACCAAATAACATCGGTTATCGCGGCATTCGAAGATACTTTTGTGAAAGTGCTAATGGTTTGAGGACTATTGGTTGTTGCTCCCACGTAGCAGCGGTCATTTATTTTCTATCGAATGCACGATATCAATCTCGGATTATCAGGCCAGCGGAACATTTATCCAAACTATTAGCTGTAAAAGGAATCAGTCCAGTGAGTGACGATGAAAGTGACGAAGGAGAAATAGTTTAATACCCTAGTTTGAAATTATATCGCACATCCCGAAGAAAAGGGTAATAACTTAAAAAAATTCCCCATCTCGTTTTATTTCCGAAATAAGTAACAAATCTGGTTCACTTGCTCCCAAGAAGACCGTAATAATTCTAGTTCAACTGTTTCCTCATAGATGACGCGCAAATCACTATTCCTCGGAACAGGTCCACTGACGTATTTCGATAAAAACAGTAGTAAATGAGAGTTATCACTGTACGCTTCGCGGCACTTGGGTCTATTTGCGACGAAAAGCGTAGTATTAGTAGTTATTGCTTTTTAGTTTCGTAGTGTTTTAAAATTTTCTCCTGTTTTTTTCGAATAAAAGCGTAATATTTTTAGTTGTTACTCTTATCATCGGAATATCTGCCAATACTCCGGCTTTATATCCGCCGAATATTGTGGTATTTGTAGTTAATACTATTTTCTTCGGTAAGTATTAAAAAAACTTACTTATATTTTTATTACAATAATGTATTATTTGCAATTATTGCTGTTTTCTTTGGAATTTTGCGATCAAATTGTGTTTCATTTTTAGTTAATACTATTTTCTTCGTAATTTTATAAACAATATTTTTAATTAATAATATTATAGAGTAATTTTTCTTTGCTATTTACACTGTATTTTGTTATTAAGTTCATAGATATCATGAATTCAAGAGCAAGACGGATGGTGGATGCTGCTATTGCCTTACAAAGTGAACAAGATCAGCATAATAAAGAAAATGAAACTGGTCGCCAGCTAATTGATCCCGATAGTTTTCAAGAGGGCCAAAAAGAGTCGCCCATCTCAAAAAATGATATAAATTGTAATGCGTCAAATACAATTGATACTTATTTAGAAATAGAAAGGGTTGTAGTGGAATATGAACATTCGGAAAAAAATGCAGAAAAACATGTCATATACGAAAATAACGTTACTAACTCTGAACAAAACACTAAATCGTGCCCTATAATTACTCCGCAAAATGAGAATATTAAAACTAAAGATTTAGAATCACAGTCCTTCTCAAGCGACGATAAGGATGATAGTATAAAAGATCCAAACTATGATTCTGATTCATCTTCATCAAGCACTTCATCTTCATCAAGTAGTTCTTCATCTTCATTGAGCTCAGACAGAAATTCTACTATTTCAGTAATTGAGTCACAATCCGACATAGTAGGCCAATCAAAAAATCCTGGAGAAAAAAAGGCAAGAAAAAGAATCCGTAAAGAGATAGAGTGGGCAAAATCAAAAACTAAGATGTTACGTAATTTGGGAAAGGAGTATGTCTCTTGTTCAAAATCTAAGAAGCTTATACCAGCAAAAAGAGTACAGGCAGCATGTACTGATAAATGCAAATTTAAATGCAATCAGAAAATAACACAGGAAGAAAGAGTACACATTTTCAATGAATTCTATAGTTTGCCTGACGTAAACCGAAAACGGGAATTTATAAACAGAAATATGGAATGTATCCAACCAAAATACAGATACCCTAATCCAAATAACCGACGATTGAATAATGCATTTTATTTTCAAGTTAACCAAAAAAAATGAGGGTGTGTAAACTGTTTTTTAAAAAAACTTTAGATATCAATGATAGAATCATTGATACTGTAATAAAAAAAAGAACATCAACTGGATCAGTAAGTGAGGATAGGAGAGGAAAGCATGGTAAACATCGTAAACTAGATATTAACATAAAAAATGAGATTCGAGAACATATACAATCTATACCGAAAATCGAAAGCCATTATTTAAGGGCACAGACAACCAGAGACTTCATCGAAGGTGGCAAAACTATTGCAGATCTACATAGGGATTATGAAACACAATGTAAGGCAGCCAATAAACCTTTTGGAAACTATCATTTGTATTCGGATATTTTTAACACCGAATTCAATATTTCTTTCTTTGTGCCGAAAAAGGATCAATGCAACTTTTGCTTTTTATATAATAATGCTAGCGAAGCTGAAAAAAAGAATCTCGAGTCTGAATATGAAAAACATCAAGAAGAAAAAATGTTATCCAGAGCTGAAAAAGAAAATGACAAAAAAAAGTGTACCGAAAATGATAATGTTGTAGTCGCTTGTTTTGACATGCAAGCAGTCTTCCAATTGCCGAAAGGCGACACATCGGTATTCTACTATAGATCTAAACTAAATACGATGAATTTAACCATAACTGGATTGGCTGAAGATAATACATGCTGCTTTGTATGGCACGAAGGTGAAGGGGGAAAAGGAGTGACCGAAGTTGCCTCATGTATTTTGATGTATCTGAAGCAATAGCATTAACTCTGAAGATTTAGAAATCATCTTTTATAGCGACAACTGTGCAGCACAGCAAAAAAATAGGTAAGAATAAATATTTCAAATTAATGATTTCCTTTCATTGTTTGTTTTATTGTTTCAGATTTTTAATAGCAGCACTCATCTATGCAGTACAAAAATTCAAAATTAAAGAAATTACGCAAAAGTTTCTGATTGTTGGACATACCCAAAATGAGGGGGATTCCACACACTCCGTTATTGAAAAACAGGTATTGTGTTTTGATGGATTATTTAAATAAATAGATTTCTACAAAACTTCAATAAATAATAATTATGTTTTCAGGTTTCACGATCCCTCAAAGCAGGACCAATTTATGTGCCTGATCAGTTTATTCAAATAATAAGAAACGCAAAGAAAAAAGGGAACCCGTATCTAGTGAAAGAGTTGACTCATGATGATTTTGTGAACGTCAAACAATTGATGAGTGACCTAGGGCCAAATTTTAATATAAATACGGCAGGAGAGCAGATACCTATAAACGATCTCAAGGTTGTCAAAGTTGAAAAGGGAGAACCATTTAAGTTTTTTTATAAAACTTCTTTCAGTCAGTCAACTTTTAAAATTGTCGATATTCTTAAACGACCACGTCCCGTTACTAAACGCAATCAACAGTCCACATCTACACCACCACAGTTGCCAACTTTAAGGAAAGCGTACACTTCTAAACGACAGTTGAATGAGAAAAAAATGGAAGACCTTCAGTTTTTGGTGAAAAAAGGGTACATTCCAAAATATTACCAGTTGTTTTACGATTCATTATTGTAAAAATTATACAAGCAAATGTAAAAACAAGAATTTCAGTTTATTTTCATTTGTATTTTGTTCACAACTCTTCTGTAATAAATATTTTTCCATTTGTAGAAGTTGTATCTTTTGCCCTTTATCTAAAAATTATAAATATTTTTGGAAGAAAACTGTAATAAGTAAAAAAAAATTACAAAAATCCTAATAATATTTCAAAAACAAATTTTGTTTAAATAACAACTCAGAGTTTTAGATTATCTTTTGATAACTTATTGACTGGTGTAAGTTAAAACTGCATAAATTTACATAAGCTTTTTCTACTAGCAATTTAAAATTGGGAAACTATATTTTGCTCTCTTCTGTAAAATTTAGTTTTTCTGACTTATGACACTTTTCTTGGGGATGTGCGATATGTCTAATCAAATAAAATTGATACTTTATTTTCTATGCTTATGTTACTGATTATATTATAGTTACAGATTATAATAAAATACTAATTATAATACATTTCTCAATGTTCGACATAATATTTTTGATCTCAAATATGATTAAGATAATAGAAATGACTTAGCCAACAGGAAACTTATTAAGTAAATATTTCTCAATCAATTATATTTATCCAAGCCCGAATTTTTCCCAACAAATAGTAAAAAAGGAGTATCAAATCGTTCTAACAAGCTTTTCTAGCTATTACGAATGATATATTTTACAAGAATGGAGTTAAATGAATGATATATAATAGTTATAGCACGTTTTGTGAGATTCAAGCTTATAATAGAGACGAAAAAAAAGCTAAAATACGTGGAAAATAAGGTTTTTTGGCATTTCAACCAAGATGCCGTAATTTTAAAAATCTGAATTAATTCAGACATATGGTTTGGTGTTAAATATACAATATATAATTTTTCTGGCCTGATATTCTTTTTTTTTCGAAATATTCAAGTTTAAATTTTTCAAACCTATTTTAAAATTTGAATTTGGCGCCAAAATAATTTGAAAATATTTTTTTCTTGTAGTATTTTTTATTATCTTTAATTTGGTTTTCGAAATTTCCAAAACGCTCAAAGTACGTCCAAGTTGTGGCGTTTTAAAGATTTTTCCTTAATGAGGTTGGTACTACGCCGTATGAGCACCTAGGGGTCTGAAATTTGGCCTGTAAGCAACTTTTTAGGTGATAATAGCTATCACATAGCCCCGGTAACGATACCTGAAACCGATAGCACCTACTGTTACAGATGATGAAGAAGTTGAACAAGAACATAACGACACAGACGACATTGATTATGTAGCAGAGGGGAATACTCCTGAGAATGTGACCCAAAGCCAACATGCTGAATTAAACCACCCTGGCAACACCCCAGGGGGAAGAAAGAGAAGACGTGAGGCAACCAACAAATTATATAACGAAAAGATCTTACAACTGGAGCAGCAAAAAATTAACACTATACAAGATGCTTTACAGCGGGAATTAATTGCGGAAAAAGGTGTTTGTACTCCCCGTAAATTGACCTTAATTTATTAATTGGATGTATTTCACTTTTAACAGGTTTTAATTTAAATGTAACATTGTCACCAAGCAGCAACAAAGCTGCAATCTGTACTGTTCGCTCCATAATTATTTTCTAGAAAACATTTTAATTTACCTCACCCGTCATCCATTCGGAATTGGACTTCTTCTGTTAAGGCAGAACCTGGATTTTTCAAGGAGGTATTCATGGCATTACACGATTTTCCGCAAGAGGATAAAGAATGCACTTTACTTCTCGATGCCATGGCGATTCGAAAACAAGTAATATGGGATCCTAGCGCCATTAAATTTGTTGGGTATTGTGATTCCGGAAACGAGCTTGAACTGGAATATCCAGAAACTCCCGCTACAGAAGCATTACTTTTTATGCTTTGTAGTATAAATAATAAATGGAAATGACCAATTGGATACATATTCTAAAATAAATTAGACACCAGGACTCAATGCGAGTTAATTAAGGTCGCTCTAAAGCTTTCAGCTGATGCAGGTTTAAGAATTTGGGGAGATACTTGCGATGGCACCGCTACTAACTTTAACACAATGGAGCTTTTGGGTTGTAAACTTTTTGTAGTCATACGATGAAATTAAATGCAATTTAAAAGGAAAAGTAGTATTGACTACACCCGCATTAGAGGAAAATCTATCAAGTGGCTCATCGTCAGATTCTGGATCATCAGATTCTGAATCATCAGATTCCAGTTCTTCAGATTCTGATTCATCCTCAAAAAAAACTCTTCCACAAGTTTTGTATCTGAACCATATGGAACAGATGACAGCTTAAAAGATCCAACTTTTAATTTGCCTTTACCTGACAATCAAGGTAATTACTCTTCCGATTATGAAGAGGATAACGTGCCACTCAGGAATGAAAAAAGAAAAGTAAGTGACCCTTGTGACGCAGAAAAAAGGGGTAAGAAAAGGAAGAAGCAAATAGATAACTGGAAGAAAAATGTTGCTAAAAGATTGAGAAATAGTGGTGAAAGCTACGTTTCTACAAGCATAAGGAAAAATAGGATGGCACAAAAACGGTATTAAAGGTAACTCGCCCAGCAAAGGCTCTTTTACCTCCATGTGATATGAAATGTAAACTTAAATGCTCGGAAAAAATTACATTAGATCAGCGAACACATATCTTTGATGAATACTGGAAGTTAAGAAATATTGAAAAACTAAGAGAATTCATATCTTCAAATCTGCAAACTGTTAATCCAAGGTACAAATACTCTAACCCAGAAATCCAAATAATGCATACTGTAACGTGACGCCACTGACAATGACGCTCAGCTGGGTCGCACTGCCGCGCATGTGCGGGCTTGTACCGAAACTGACGCAGTATGCTACTAACATTGGAGTCAGACGGACGTATTGTGCATTATTATTTTATGTTTTGTGATTGTTTGAAAACTACGCAATTATTGTATTTTGTTTAATAATCTTTTCTCTCTCATTAATAAAACGATTTGTTACAATACTATTTTTTTGTGCAGCAGAAACGAGTCCGTGTGTGCAAATATATTTTTATGACCACCTTAGCTATAAATCATAGAGTGATAAGAAGACGTAATTTTACATACGTTTACCAGTTTTTGAAAAAGGGATAAACGGAAAATACTAGAGTATGCAAAAAATTCTTTTTAAAGACTCTGGATGTTGGTGAAAGAACAATTTTTGTAGCCAAAAACAAACAGCTTGATGAAGAATCTCCATTTATTGGAGGTGATTTGCGTGGAAAACATTCCCCGAAACATAAACTATCAGACGTAGTTCTACAGAGAGTAAAATCACATATTGAAACTTTCCCACGAATTGAGAGTCACTATTGCCGAAAGAAAAATAGAAGACAATTTCTAAATCCTGAGCTATCGTTCAGCAAAATGTACCAACTATATAGAGAGCATTGTGAAGAAAACCAGCAACCTGTTGGAGTGAAGTTTGGTACTTACAGTAAAATATTTAACACCCGCTATAATTTAAGCATTTTTAAACAAAAAAAAGATACCTGTCGGATTTGTGAAAAGCATATGTCAGAGGAAGAAAATATAAAAAAAAAATAGAATTATCAGTTGCACATAAAAAATAAAGATCTAGCGAGAGAGGAAAAAGAATTAGATAAAATTAAAGCTTCGAATGACCCTGCCTATAAGTCATTTAGATTCGATTTGCAAGCTGTTCTGTACAGTCATTGCTCAAATGTTTCCTCATTCTACTACACACACAAAATGTGCACTTACAATTTAACCAACGGAAATTTCTCATATAAATTAATGGTTTGCGTTAGTTGTGAACAAACATTCGACAGCACCCAAGTGTACGAGTTTTTTTTACATCGAGCCAGCCATTATGAAAACAGCAATCAGGAGAAGAATGAAATTGTTGAAGAAACGTCTATGCCAGTCATTGAACAAGATAGCATGTGTATATCTCCAGAAGACATCGAAGAGCTATTAAACTTCAACGGTGAACAAAGTACTGACTTAATAGACAGTGATCTATATTTTGACCAACTGGACGAGGCGTTAAAATGCATCGGCTATAACGACAATGAAGCCACTGAAGAAGCCACAGCATCATGCGTATCTGAAGACAAGAATGTTCTTTCGGACATTTCAAATTTATCCCAGCACATTGGAATTAAAAACGAGGACGTTATGAAAGTCAGGAAAAAAATACAGAATGCAAGATCGAGGAGAAAAAACGGCAGTTACAAAAAAAAAACGTGAGAAAGGACTACAAGCAGTGTACAAATTCTGGAGAAAGCTTCAGAACTACAGCGAGTATGAATACACATAAAAATGTGTTACTTAGACCACTCGGATGCAAGGACTGCGAAGCAGAATTTTTAGTGTCCTGCGATTTGTTCAAACATCGCAAGAACCACGCAAAAACGGACAAAGGGATAAAAATAATGACCGTCGTTGTGGACAATCGACCGTTTCCATTCTATTTTTTTTTTAAATAATAATTTAGTTGTTAGTTTATGATATAGTTATGTTTTGTGTTAAGTAGGTATGTATTGTTAATTATTTTATGCTTTATTATTTATATGTATATATTTTAGTTGTTAGTTTATGATGTATTTATATGTTTTGTGATAAGTATGGATTGCTATTTATTTCGTTTTCTTATTTACTACCTGACCCGGCGAACTTCGTATCGCCTAACAGTCTAACAGTGAATGAATGTCGTGTTAACTTTTAGCTAAACTCCCTTTAGGATTTTATTAACTCCCCCGAAACGCCCTCCTCTTTTCACTGCGCAATAAAAAACGCCATCGTATCGACACCACCCTGTTAAGTCCCCCGAAACGCCAAAATCGGAAGCGTTAATTCAGTAAACGTTTATCAAATTTATTACATAAGAACACCCAAAAAACTTTCTTGTAAAACAGAATAAATAATAAATCATTATAAAACGTACTCATTATTGTATAATAATAATAATAATAATGTTGCTTTAATCTGGAATACTGTAAATACAGTGTAGAATGCGTCATATTATTAAAGTTACAATGGGTATTTATAAAAATCTATTTTAAAATAGTCATTTAAATTGTACAAAGTTTCTTCAATTAAAATGTTTTTAACATGTTATTAACATGTTTTTTTAGTTTAAGTGGATCTAAAAAATTCCAGCCAATTGGGCGACGGGACCATTCCAACTTCAAAAATGTTGACATTTGATTAAAATAAAGAAAATACAATATCTTATATCGCTTAAGGTGACGCGGGTAATGGCTAGTATTCAATATGATATTTGCTAATCGTTGCCATGGTTACCTACATAATATGTTCACGTCATGTAAATATTAATCAAAACATGCCGAACTTGTTTATTTCTGACAGATCCATAAAACAAAAGAGCGGCTTATTTTTTTTATTTTCAAAATATTTCCGAAACTATAAGTTAAGAAAAAAAAATTTTTAACGAAACTTTCTTGCAAAAATAAATAAAACAATAAGCCGTTATGAAAAGTATACCATTATTATATAAAAAACACCGTTATAGCAAATATCTCTTCTGCGCATGCGCCGATTTTCCCCAAAAACAATAGGGCTCTTCATATTTGCATACCAAACATTCTTCCAAAATTTGGTTTCAATCCGCTCATCCGTTTGACCTGTATCGTGTTCACAGACAAACAGACTCACAGAGATTTTCCAAAAATATGTTTTTTGAATTCAGGGGACCTCAAAACGGAAAGATATTGTAAAATTTTTGAAAAGTGATTTTTGACCTAAACTAGCACCATTCCCCACTTGTGGGTTGGAATGGTAAAACATTGTCTAAAGAGGAAATTGCAAAAAAAGTCTGAACAGGCAAAGAGGCGATTGGAAAAAATTAAAAATGACCTTGTTTTACTGACAGAGTACAAAGAAAAGGAACGACTAAAATATCTAAAGAAAAAGGAAAAAGGACAACGGAAATGTGTAAAAGACATGACTCCGCGTGAGCACAGGAAGGCAAGAAAAAACTGGGTAGCCTATTCATCTGATTATAGAAAAAAACAAAAGATTCGTGAAAATGCAGATAAATGACTGGACCAAAATACACCGCCATCATCGGAAGATGAAATTATTCTTGAAGTTCCTTTATTAAATAATGAAAGAGAAGCTGACGCTAGGAAGAGAATAGTTCAACGGAAAAAAAGAAATAGCATACTGAAGAGGAAGGACTTACTCATTGAAAATGTAAAGAAAAAACTTGTCAGCGAACAACAAAGAAACAGAAGACTGAAACATAGAATGATAGAAGCAAGCACTAACACCAAAAATTAAAATTGTAGAAATGGGCAACGACCCTAAACAAAAAGTAGAATTGACAAAAAAAGCGTTATTTGGCGATATTATTCAGAGGCAAATTTTAGATAAAAAGGTTGAGACACACCAAAAAAAAACCTACATCGCGGGGTAGGGGCCCTCGGGTCCCGACGGAGGAACAGCGTTCTCCTGCTCGGGCACTGGCCCTGCTTAGTCCAGTAGAGATTTAGATAGGTCTCGACTCTACCAGTAGGCCAAGTGGTTCACACCATAAGGAAACTGGTAGTCCGACGGTAGTCGGACGCGATGGCAAGACGTAACTTCTTGCCCCACGCCCATGGGGGCCATGTGGTAAAGCACACTGTGCGGGGACTGCATGTGAAACATCAGGACTTTCTTCTGGCCTTTTTAGATGCAACAAAGTAGATGTTATACCCACAGCATAGAATATAAACTGTTCTGATTTTTAACTAAAAACACCAATTTCAAAATTACGTCAGAAGTTATCCAAATTTCAGATAACCACCCATATGACAAAAAATTATAAAAATAATTCAATATCTCAATAAATCACGTTTCGGTCCGGATTTGGATCTTCTTCAGAAATATGTAATCTAAAAAATATAAAAATGATTAGTATCTACATATTTTACAATAGAATTAAGACTGAATCTTTTAATTTTAATTTTTTTGTTATTTTTTGAAGAGTTCTATTCAGACGTTAATTTAAAATTTGAATTTATAATTGAGTTCATAGAATTGATAGAAGACGTGATAATAAAACTACAAGAAGTAGTTAGTTCCGCAACAAAAGAATCTGTTAAAAAGAAAATCGACTCTCTACGCGGTTGCTTCCGAACGGAGTTAAAAAAAGCAATGCAATCAAAGAAATCTGGTTCGGGGACTGATGAGCCACTGCGGCTGCAACTGCTAACGTTGCTGATTTATATAGGGACTACACAGAAAAATGTAGTGCAGAAGGCCTCCCTACAGCTGAGTATGTTTTCACGAATTTTCAATAGGGTAAAAACGGGTAATGCCGGTTAGGAGGTAATACCGGTCAATATAAGATCACTCGTGTTACTACATTCCCGTGCACGCACACATACAAAACGGGTGGCGTGGCTGTATCCCACGCCGCTGCACTGACAGCTACTCAGTTACCAACACGTGTTTGGAATGAACGCTTGTCAATTGTTTTCGCGCCAAATTGATGTTTTCATTGTCAGAAAATAAGAGGTAAGTGTTTGTTTTATTACGTTTTTTACATTATTAGTTATAATTATTCTAGTTTAATTATCAAGAATTTCAAGTCATCTGAGATTTTGAACTTGTCTCAACAGGTTTTTATCCTAAAAATGTTTTTATGGAAATGTTTCTAGGCGGACAATGCCGGTCAAACTGACCGGTATTATCCGAGTAGGTAGAATTTATCGTTTTTCACTCCAAAAAAGGACCAATGCGAGTTATGCACTTCATTCGGAAACGCTCATAATGAAGATAAAGAAGCACTTAGAGTAAAATATGAAACTCACCAACAGAAAAGAATCAAGACAAAGATAAGGCTAAAAAGACAAAAACTATTAAAGTTGCCACCTACGATTTGCAACACAACAAACCAGCACCAGACAAACATACGCACACACGCTAAATGAGACACCAAGAAAAAGACGCTTAAACGACACCCACACGGACAGACAACGCACGGACAGAGAGACGTACAAAGAAATAATTAGAAGACCCAATATAAACTCAGGTCCAGTTTTTAACCACAAAAGCAGAAATATAATAGACAATACAGAAATCGGTGAAATAATCGAACAATACGCTAATGAGACGAAAAATAGTACCCCAGAAAGACATACAGAAATATTGACTCAGCTAATTACTATTCTTAAACAAATTTACAATAAATCGTTACATTCAATAGACAAACAACAACAATAATACACTGGAATATAAGAGGAATACACACAAACAGACATGACTTATATATACTTATAGACGAATACAAACCGGACATTATATTACTATCAGAAACACACCTAAAATATTACCATCACATAAATATCAAAAATTATAACATTATACGCTCGGATAGAGCAGACGGATGGGGCGGATGTGCTATAGTTATAAAGAATAATATAATCTACAAAAATATAAATACTTTAGACATAACCCCACTGGGAGTTAACTGCTGTGCTATTCAAATTGACAAAACCTTGGTAGCCTCAATATATAACACCCCCCCCCCCACATAAAATTTAATAAAGAATTGATCGATGAACTATGTAGATTAAATAAAAATGACATCATAATTGCAGGTGACCTAAACGCCCACAATACTTCTTGGGGCTGCAGCAACATAAACACCTCTGGTAGGATACTGAAAACGGTGATTGATCAAAACAACTTAGTTATAGTAAACGACCTCGCCCCAACAAGAATACGCCCTAACACAAATAATAGCAGCGTAATTGACCTAGCCATTACATCAGGAAGCATAGCCGTTAAAACCAGATGGTACAAACACAAAGAAACGATGGGCAGCGATCATTATCCCGGGATTATTGTCCTCAATGATAAAATACCAACAATACACAAATATATACCAGAAAGATTCAATACAAAGACAGCGGATTGGGAACTTTATAATACGGAAATCAAAGATCACCTCAGAACAAATAGAATTGAGACGTATCACGATCTCACAAATTGCATAATTCAGTCCGGCAACATTGCCATACCAAAAACTAGACTATATAAACACAAAAATAGCAGCCCCCCGTGGTGGGATGACGAATGCTCAGCCTTAGTCCGAGAAAGGGGCAACATAACTAAAGATTTTTTAAAAGGGTGTAATATAACTAATTATAATAAATACAAAAATATACAAGCAAAAATTAAAAACACCTTTAAAAACAAGAAAAAACAATCGGAAACTAGACTGTGAAAACTTAACCACCTCAACATCTTCTACAACAATATGGCAGACTGTCAAAAAATTCAAATCAAACTATAATACACCCCCCCCATTATAGCATAGACCATAGTATACGGCAGGAAAAATTTTTCAAAAAAATCACTCCGGATTACGTTCCGGAACAAAAAGAAATAAATCTAAAGATAGAAAACCATTATAACAACCAACTATTAACAAAAAAATTTACTATGTACGAACTTGGGAGTACCCTTCAGGTGAAGAAAGAAACGTCCTCCGGCAAAGACAATATTACTTACAAAATGATTCAACATCTCCCTAATAAACTAAAATGGAAACTGCTGGAAATATATAATTCGATTTTAGACTCAACAAACCCCCCCTCAACATGGAAAGAATGCATAATTATACCCATCCTTAAGCAGAATAAAAATCCTGATGACCACCGGTCATATCGACCGATAGCACTCACATCATGCGTTGGGAAAATCTGTCATATCGACCGATAGCACTCACATCATGCGTTGGGAAAATCTTTGAAACCTTGTTAAAAAACAGAATAGAACATTGGATTGAATCCAACAAAATCACATCGGAATATCAATATGGTTTTAGAAAGGGGAAGGGCACACTAGACAGTATCGCAATTTTAATTACAGACATTCTGCTTTCGTTCTCTAGAAAAGAAAACTTAATTGCTTCATTTATTGATATCAACTCAGCCTACGACAATGTACACATTCCTACACTCATAGACATATTAGCCTCTCTCAACTTACCTAGTAAAATAATAAATTTAATTTACAACCTGATCTCAACCCGTAAAATCAACACAAAATTCCTAGACGGAATTTCGGACACAAGAATCACACACAAAGGCCTTCCGCAAGGAGGGGTGTTAAGCCCGCTGCTATTTAATCTATACACAATAAAACTAGGCATGACCATCAACTCTACATGCAGACACTTACAATACGCTGACGATATTGTCATTTACCACCAAAATAGGGACTTTGGGACATGCGTCAAAGCAATTAACATCGGAATACAAAACATCGAAAAATACCTTTCAATGCTACACCTTTCTGTCACCAGATAAGTGCGCCACTGTACCATTCACCATGAAAAGGAATATGCCTAACATAACTACTAGAACGATAAACGGAATAATTCCAACCAGATCCCATCACAAATTTCTTGGAATGTGTACCTGGACACCAAACTTACTTGGTCCAAACATATAGAACACATCAAAGACACTTCATTCCAATATCTTAACATGATGAGGGCCATATGTCGTACGTGGTGGGGAGGTTCCCCCAGGGTAATGATAACTATGTATAAATCAATCATAAGATCAAGGATCGACTACGGAAGCTTTTTATATTCTAATGCAAATAAAACCACACTCAAAAAGCTAGACGTAGTACAAAACCAAGCGCTCCGAATAGCCCTAGGCTATATGAAATCCTCACCCACTAACGCTATAGAGGCGGAAGCCGCAGTACCGCCGTACTTACTTTGTTGATTATGATCATGGTATATTTATGAGCGGTGATAATGTATAATTTTGATTTTTTTTCCAGTAAACGGAAAGAAGTATGGACAACTAAATAATGCTATCATGTTAATGATTTGCAAGGATACGTTGCCATTAAATACAGTTTAAAAAGAAGGTTTCACATACTTAATGAAAACAACAGTGCCTTTATATAAGCTTCCTTCACGGCAGACAATTACACAAATGATAGATGACAAATATGATGTTCTTTCTTTGCAATTTAGAGAAAAACTCTTAGAAGTAGAGTCAATATGTTTAACTACGGATATATGGACAGATACACATAATACTAGAAGCTACATGGGTTTAACTGGACATTTTATACATGAAAGTGAACTGATTAGTATAAATTTTGGTGTGTCCCATTTAACTGAGCCCCATAATTCTGATTATTTATGTCAAATATTAATAACAATGACTGAAAAATGGGGTATAACCCCAGAAAAAGTTGCAGCAGTTGTTACTGATAATGGTGCAAATATCGTCAAGGCCGTAACAATTGCATTTGGCAAACAAAAACACTTATGGTGTTTCGCCCACACTTTGAATTTAGTAGCTCAAAAACCTTTTGAAGAAAAAGCTGGTATTGAAAGTGCCAAACAGTTACTAAATACTGTAAAGGATATAACTAGATACTGTAAACAAAATGTAAATGTAGCTGATGCTCTTCGTAAAGCGCAAAATGATATAGCAGTACCACTCAAATTGATTCAGTCAGTTTGCACACGATGGAATTCCATTTACTATCAGCTAGTTCGGTTTGTAAAGTTATCTGAGCTACTTGCCCCGATATTACTCAATTACCCGAAAGCCCCACCTATGTTAACAGCCAGTCAACTAGATGGTATTAAAGATCTTATAAATATTTTAAAACCTATGGACGCTGTGACGAAAGAAGTATCCGTGGAGAAATTTGTAACGTCAAGCAAAATTATACCAATAGTTTCCTGTCTTTTGAAAACATACAGTACAATGAAGACGGAAACAGATGTCGGTGCTGCAACCAAAAATTTAATATTGGAAGAATTAAAAAAGAGATTTGGTACAGTGGAACAAGTACATGTGTTAGCTATCACCACACTACTGGATCCAAGATTCAAGAAAATTCATTTTTCCGACAGAATAGCATGCTCCAGAGCTATTGATAAAATTAATAGTATGATTGTAGCTTCAAAAAAACAATTGGAGAATAAATTAAGTAATGAAGATTCAGAAAATAATTTGGAATGCCAGCTGAAGGAAGCAGAAGAATCTAACATTTGGGAATTCCATAACATATTAGTAAAAAATCAGCTACAATTATTTCAAGCAGAAACTGAAGGACAAGGTTTACAAGACGAATTGAAACATTATTTAACACAGCCTGTCGTCGACTTTAAAACGACGGCTCCTATTACATATTGGTATCACCAAAGAAATTCGTTGTACAGCTCAATAACGCCGATTGCCAACAAATACTTTTGCATAGTTGGAACATCTGTTCCATGTGAAAGGCTTTTTTCTGTTGCGGGAAATATTGCTACTGACGAAAGGAGTCGTTTAGATCCTGAGCGATTAGATAAGTTAATTTTTTTAAAGTCACTCGACTTAAAATACTGGGAAATATAATTTCTTGTTCAATTTGTATTTAACTTTAATAAAATTTTATAAACTTAAAATTTGATTAATTTATTAACTGACTTACGAGTACTTAGGCGAGACTAGAAATTTAAACTGCCACATTAGTTTAGTGGTCGCAAGCACTACTGCTGAGCAAAAGATCTTGGGTTCGATTCCCACCTCTTCAGTCTTCTACCTATTCTTTCGAAGGAATATAGGCGTGATATTATGTTTATTAATTTAATAATACTTCTATCCAATTACTTGTATTTGCAGTAAATGGTCATCAATATTAGGCAATTAGTCATATTTGAAATTGGCTCGATTAATCGAAAATCGATCTTTTAATGCTCGATTTAAACAAGAATCGATTCTAGTATGTCCGATTTGAATCGAATCGGAGATCGATATTTTTTAAAATGAATCGACATGCCTACTGTAGAAAGTAAAGCGTATCTGATACGTGGCGACGTTGTTAACAACAAAAAATTCCGCAAATCCTGAACTGAGATAATTCCAAATAATTCCAGAAACTCCAGAAATTAATCCTGATCAACAACAAATTACAGAAACTTCCACTCCTAAACGACAGAAAGTGAAACTAATACAGAGTGCCAGCAGGCTTGTTAGTTCACGGTTAAATTCTATCTAACAATAGTGACAACAATCAAAAAGGGGAAATAATTCTGTAATTTGGAACCGCAGCTCACGGAACCGAAATTACTTCACAAAGGGGGTTCACGGAGGACTGCCCTATTCGCCAACGAAAACTAGAACCTTACAACAACTAAGACCTAGCCACAAATCGCCTTAGAAAATTCGCCAAATAAAAGTAATCAGATGAACAATGCTGTATCAAATCTCAAAACCGTATTAAATACGAAACCATATTAAATACGCCGATGTTGACTTGAATCTTGTTCGTCGTCAACTGAGCCACGAAATCTTGCAATACAATGAATAAACTCGTCGTCTAGTCGTTCTCTCTCTAGCGTACCGGCCGGCGTAACGCTTTCTCCTTGTCGGCTAGCATTCAATTTACTAGGCACTCCGCGTTAACACTAGCGCAGTTGTTCTTTATTAACTACCGGCCCTCTTATCACCGCTGAGCTTCTCTCTCCCACTTATTGTGTTGTTTTAAAGTGTATTTTATTTTCAATATTATTTATACGATAATATTCAAATATTATTTTAGCAAAATAATGATCCTCCAAAGGGCCTAAAATTGTAAAACGTTACAGCAGTTAGAAAAATGATAGAAAAACTAATCTGCGCTGCGTTAGATGCAAAAAAAAAACAGTATGTTTACCATGTATACAAAAATTATGCGTTTATTCTTCTAGAGACTGATATATTGAAATTATGATTTTTCATTGACTTCAGGCAGTGCAGTTTTCCGTAATACATATTTTTCTTGTTTTCCGTTGATTTTATTTTGTACTTTAATTATTAAAGTTCCATTTCGCAAAATCATAATGTTACCAGTTGTGTGGTACAAATACCACGTCACCAGTTAAGGGTTAAAAGTGCGAGATCTCTTTGAAATATATAAAATTAAATGAAGACGAACGCAATTTTTGTATTATGCCACACAATACAAATGTCAAACGAATTTTTTCACTTATGAATTCGCAGTGGATAAAGGAAAGGAACAAATTGACAGTTGAATCAACATTCCTCACACAATACAACTTCAAACATACGGCATGTGCCAAATTTCACAGTGCAATTCCTTTTCTCTTTGAAAGCTGTTCCCAGTGGGCAAAAACACAATGTAGAAAAATGTAATTAAAGTTAATAAAACCCAATTATAATCTACTGAGTTTTATTTTCAGCAAAATACCGGACTTTTTTACAGAAATCAGGATATTTTACTGCTTGCAACAGGCTTTTCGATTTCAAGTCCTGGTAACCCTATGACACACTCATAATATTCACTGAATATTTTCATTCAACAATTTTTATGAACAAAATTTATCGGCAATCAATCGACGTCCAATTCACCCAATTCAGAAATCCTATCAAATCCACAGCAACGAAAACAAGAAACAAGATTATAAGCCTCAAGGGCTTAGTAGTCTAACAATCAGGCCCGGCATATATAGTGGGTTGAGTGGGTAGCATGACCCACTCGAAAAATCCCGAGTAGGAAAATACCCACTCGAAATAATCGAACATCATATATCATTAACTATGTCCATTTACAAATTTCAAATTTAACGCGGGAAACAAGCGCGGTCGGAGAGTGCGCATAGTGTACGCGCTCATATAACACTCATTTATGCCAATGACGGCTGCATATATCCATGTAGGTGTACTATATGTGTATGATATTTTCTTCGCTAATGTTCGTTTTATTCTTCCATTTGCTCGTGTGTGCTCGTGAGTCGTGTTTTATTGCAAGAGAAAGAACAATACAAACTTGCGTACTATACAAAGTACAGAAAGATTTGAATGACGATGGATAGATTCGTCGTGCGGCTAAAAAGGAAAAAAGACGAATACGTAGATGATGATGTCCCGCAGCAGAGCGAGAAAAAAGCCACAGCATCGAAAATCGAGCCTCCTCGAGCTTTAGATGATAACAGTCGAAATCAAGACAGCAACAGCAACAATTTTTCTCAACATCGTGAGTATAGGATAAAACTACTAAGTTTTGCGCATTTCTCGATCTGGAAAAACTGATAAATGAGTTTATTTCACGAAATTCGAAACGTGCAAGTGTTTTTGCTTTGCGATAATGAGTTTCCTTTGGCAAAATGACATGATTTTTATGACATTCATTATTATAAATATGAACAAAGAACACAACAAAAAACAATTGTAGCAATTTCTCGTGATTTGAATATCTATGAAAATTATATTTTGAAAATTTTTCCTGATCCATATACGTTTTTGCCTAACCCCCACTCCCCCACCCCCCCCCCCCCCATTACCGCTAATAATTAATCAACATGACATGACCTGCCGGGCCAGCTTACAATAAAAAAATTAGAATAGTATTTTATATGTGAAGTTTCGGGATTAAATTTTCGACTAAGTAATGGCAAAAAACATAAAATGAGAATAACAAACAAAATATTTAAGTTCTAAAAATACAACAAAAGGTCGGCTAAAACCCGAAGTACAATATTATTGACTCTCAGCAACTAAGTTTCGTCTTTGGTTTACTTGGTTACACTTAATTTTAGCATTTATCACTTCATTTTAAAAACATTTATAAAATAATTTATATACTGTAACCTCACTCATGTACACTGCTACTCCTCACCGCTTAGAGGAGGCCACGGCTAGCAGATCTCAGACGGCGCGAGGGGCGTAGGGCGAGAAAGATGAGAACTCCCCCTTTTGGGAAAAAGCCCAGAATGGGCAATAAAAATTCGACCACTTAATACCAGAAATAAAATTGGCGATTGCCCTCAAATTAAATTAACAAATAACACACGACGCCACAGTTAATAAATTAAATAAATACAACTCTGTTGCCACACGGCGCTGATGAAACTTAAAATCGTGTGGGCCCTACCGACTATGATGAAAAGGGCGCCAGGACACAAGGGGCCACACAAGAGTTGTCTAGGGAGTCCACTCCTAGACCTTGAACACGCAGTAGAAAACAGACAGAACTAAAATACTAAGCTAATTCAGCCCCAAACAACACGCAGCCCAAAACCTCGCCACAACCAATAAAATAACACAGGAGGACGAACACAACCAATAATCCACTCGACGAGAATGGATAAAACACCGACAATCCAAAAACTGGGGACAATAAAAACACAATCGCCAAGAAAGCCACAGTGGGCCAAAACGCCAAATAATTACAAATCCCAAAACAGTGAGCTGAGATAGTTCACTTCAGAAATATTTACAATAATATTGAACTAAGATAGTTCACTTCAAATATTTACACTACAATATTGAACTAGATAGTTCGCTTCAAAATCGTTACTACACAATATTGAACTAGGATAGTTCACTTCAAATACGAAACGAGTGATTACGGCGTTTCTAAATCATCAAAATGAGCGTAGTCCAAATCACTCTGATTCTCAAATTAGATCACAAAACTGCGTGACATTAATTGTCACGCCTGTACTACAATAATTCAACAATTATTAATTCGCGAGACGGAGTGTCCGCATCATAAATTTAGGCCCACAAATTCTGACACAATATCGAGCTTGCATTAAAATAACCAAATAATCATTGATTTGAGTTGACGACATCTGCATTAATAAATCGTAAAATTTGCATTCGTACGTTGTTACAAAAAATCCGCAAATCCTGAACTAATATAATTCCAAATAATTCCAAAATTAATCCTGATCAACAACAAATTACAGAATACTCCAATCCTAAACGACAAAAAGTGAAACTAAAATCCAGAGTGCCAACAGGCTTGTTAGTTCACGGTTAATTGAATAACCAAATAATCATTGATTTGAGTTGACGACATCTGCATTAATAAATCGTAAAATTTGCATTCGTACGTTGTTACAAAAAATCCGCAAATCCTGAACTAATATAATTCCAAATAATTCCAAAATTAATCCTGATCAACAACAAATTACAGAATACTCCAATCCTAAACGACAAAAAGTGAAACTAAAATCCAGAGTGCCAACAGGCTTGTTAGTTCACGGTTAATTGCTATCCAACAATAGTAACAACAATCTAAAAGAGAAAATAATTCTGTAATTTGGAACCGCAGCTCACGGATCCGAAATTACTTCACAAAAGGGGTTCACGGAGGACTGCCCTATTCGCCAACGAAAACTAGAACCTTACAACAATCAAGACCTAGCCACAAATCGCTTCAGAAAATTCGCCAAATAAAAGTAATCAGATGAACAATGCTGTATCAAATCTCAAAATCCGTAATAAATTACGCAGATCTTGATATCAACATCGTCGGCCGTCCACTGAGACACGCTAGCTTGCAATACTATGCTGTAACTCGTCGTTTTGTCGTTCTCGCTCTAGCGTACCGGCCGGCCCAACGCCTTCTCTTTGTCGGCTAACATTCAATTTACTAGGCCTATTTTGTATCACTCCGCCGTGTAACACTCGAGCAGTTGTCCTTTCTTAACTACCGGGTCTCAAATGACCGCTCAGCTTCTCTCTCCCACTTATTGTGTCGTTTTTAAATTGTCTTTTGATTTCAATATGATTTTAGCAATAATATTCAAATATTATTTTAGCAAACATGATACCCCAAAAGGCTTAAAATTGTAAAACGTTACAATATGATTGTAGTCAAAGATGTCCGTTACGTTGTTTGGTAGATTTGTTTAAATTGTACTATCGTTATATCTGAAGCATTTTTGTTCGTCGTCGTCAGCTTTTGAATTCTGATCTCGTACATTTTATACAGAAATAATTCCATGTTAAAATTTGCAACGCCGTTTTAACAAGGCAGTTAAAGATGTTCTGAACGTCTGTTTTAGTGCACTTTTACCAAAAATTTTATTAAAGAACGATAATTAAATTTTACGAATCTTTATATTGTTAATTTGGTACCGTTAGTTTTAATACCGTTATATTGTTAACTTGGAATTAGGATAGTTTTATTGTTAATTTTAATAGTGTTTCATATAGTTAAATTTTAATGCACTTTATATATTACATAATGGGTATACCACATATTGTTCTCTCCATAAAGTAAATTACTTTATTTTTACCACATTAGCATTGTTAATTAATATCCACATGTAGGCATTCCCACATGTCAATTTAATCAAATCTTCATAATATATTGTATATTTTATTTAGTTGTAATACCTAACGGTACCTATGTCGTAACAGATGCACGAACTTCACTTGGTTTCTACCAAAAACAATTTGATAATTATTGGACATCTAATAATGTTTGTAGAATCATTCATAAAGTTTAAATATGCCTTAAGTTAATGGATTTTAATACAAACAAATACACGTATTATTTTTATTACAATTATAGCTGACATTTATGTATAATTAAATTTCACAACACAAAAATATATTCACATGACGCTGTCTGGTCGTCTGGTTTTCCTGTTGAGTTTGCTTTGCTTTGTTCGTGTTGCCAACTTAACTATACACAACCATTGATATATGCATATGACTTTTTTCCTTGACATACGATTGTTTGTAGAACTAGTAAGGTTTAAAGCTGAACTTATGTTGTTTGCGTTTGCTTTTCTTGTAAAATATCTTATATAAATATATATCTATGCTTGTAAATAACAATAGTTGGCAAAACCAAAAGTGCACATCCCGCAAGTTTTCCACTGTATGATAAAAAAATAACAATTAAAAAATATTTTTAATAAATTTAAAAAGATTTAAAAATTTAAAGAAATAAATTGAAAAAAATTTTTTTTTAAGTTTGCAAAAATAAAAAAAATTAAGAACTATACATAATATAATATATAATTAATATCAAGTGGAATAAAATAAAACAAAATAAAAAGAAAAAAAAGAAAAAAAATATCAATGGTTTCGTAAGGAATCGAACCCAGGACCTTGCCCTTGGCGATCCAACGGCATAACCATTGCGCCACGGCGGCCTAATGCGGAAGTGGTGTTATCACGGTATACAAGTGTAGCACTTGTTTTATGGATTACACTATATTTACAAATTGTTTTTAAACTTTTAGCTGTCAAAAATAATAAAAAATAAAACTGTTTATAAAAATTAAACTACTGAACACATTTTAGTGAATTTAAATAGGGTTCTGGTCTGATAGTAAACAAAGTGAATAAAATATAACCCAAGGCAATCCGACCAAAATTGCGATCTGTAGAGTCGTGACGTACATACGTACGTACGTACATACGTACGTACATACGTACAGACCAACCGACAACTGCTGTTTGTGATTTTC
The DNA here is from genome assembly GCA_963575645.1 of Xanthostigma xanthostigma. Lineage (NCBI taxonomy): Eukaryota > Metazoa > Arthropoda > Insecta > Raphidioptera > Raphidiidae > Xanthostigma > Xanthostigma xanthostigma. The sequence goes on along the minus strand of OY754473.1, from coordinate 24,114,711 downwards.
AATTACAATTTTAATAGTATTTATGAACTCAAATTGATTTAAAAATGGTTCTATTGTATAGATTAGAATCTCCTCTTTTCAAAAAGCTTCAATTTGAATGGATTTCGTGTGAAATTAACTTAGATATAACTTCTTATATGAACGAAAGTCAGCTCTGACGCACAAAGCGATAATAAAGCACATACCGCTAGTTTAGCGGTATGTGCAATAGATTTGACAGAGCCAGATATAGATAGTTCTAGCATGACAGTTGACAAATGACAGTTCTTTTCTTTTTTTTTAATTTTAATAATAATGTGTATTTCCCATGAGTCTCTCATTTATCATGTATGAAATGAACACAGCGTTGCCAGTTTTTTTTTGCCAAGTCGGGATTTTGGAACTCTGAGTGAAAACAGCGGGATTCTTTCGTCGAAAGCGGGACATAGTAAAAAAACGTATATAATCCTAAGTTTTCAAATATTTACCTTTTTATAGCCATGGAAAATGTATTTTTATAAAAATATAATATTTTAAATCAGATTTACCCTATCGTTAAATAGTTGAGTCTTATTCGTCTTCAGATTAAAAAAAAAAAAAAAAACAGAAATCAACATCAAAAAGTTTTATTCATTAGAAAAATATGACGTTTCAAACAATAGTCTGTGGAGTGAGTGTTACAAATTGCAACTTACAATAAGAGAATAATTATTTATAAGAATTACATTCATGCGCACGGTCGAGTTATCCCCGAAAAGCGGGACTGAGCCTGTCCCGCGCGGGACATTTAATTTTGATTTAAAAATCGGGACATCCCGCCAAAATCGGGACGTCTGGCAACGCTGAATGAACACCACATTTTTAGGCGCGATTAGCGTAAGCTAAAGCGCCTTATATGTACTCGCTTTGTCTGTGAATCTGTGAGTCACGCTTTTTGTATCCAGCGTACAGCCCAAACGCCTTAACCGATTTTAAAAAACTTTTTTTTGTTCGATTCGTCTCCGGGTAACTTAAATCCTAACGTCGCCCGATTTTTGAATTTTGACCCCAGAGGGGAGCAATAAAGAAAAAACGAAGTTTTTTGCTTATAACTCACTCAATTTAAATCAGATCGGTTCGAAACCTGTCTTAAACGAAAGAGGAGAAATTTTTACATAAATTTCGTACAACAGAATTTGCTAAAACAGGTTTTTTATACAAATTTATTTAGAAATAAATTCAATTTGATATAATCGATGGCAAACATCTTTCGGTTATCTCTCTCTGTTGCACGGTTTAATATGGTAATATAAAGATTACGTTTGTTCTGTCTTAAAATAAAACGATTGCATTTGTTCAAAAACGGATGGCATTTCAAATATTTGTGAAATGCAACGCCTTCTGAGTTAACAATTTGAATAACTAATTATTAGAACATAATACTTTGACAGATGAAAACGTCATTTTTGACATTTCTTACCATTCCGACACCACGGATGAGCGGATTGAAACCAAATTTTGGGAGGATGTTTGATATGCAAATATGAAGTGGCCTATTGTTTTTGGGGAACATCGGCGCATGCGTAAAAGAGTATATCTTTTATAATGTTGTTTATTATAATAATAATATAGTTTTTAAAAATTATTTTGTCTATTTTTACATGAAAGTTTTGTAAATTTTTTGGAGAAAATCGGCGCATGCGCAAAAGAGATATGGGCTATGACGTTGTTTCTTATATAATAATGCTTTACATTTCATAACGGTTGATTATTCTATCTGTTTTACAAGAAAGTTTTGTAATTTATTTTTGGGGAAAATCGGCGCATGCGCAAGAGATATTATGTGCTATAACATTTTTTTATATATCAATGGTATACTTTTCATAGCGGCTTATTATTCTATCTGTTTTACAATAAATTTTTGTATTTTATTTCGGGAAAAATCGGCGCATGCGCATCAGAGATATTATATGTTATTACAAGAAAAATAAAATAATAATAAAAAGAAAGTTTTTATTGAAATGTACCAAAATGGAAATATAATTATTTTAAATATTTAGGGTAATAATTATAAAAAAGTTGGTTGTGACTAATTATTAATAAATTATTAAAATGATTTTTTCCTTTCTGTGTTTCAATATTTTCAACTGTAATTTTTTTCGTAGATTAAGTTAATTAAATTATATTATTAAGCTCAAAGTGTCGTTAAAAATATACAACAATTTTCAAGCATAACGCCGGGGTATATTTTATAGAATTTCGCGCCTTGTAATTCTTGAATTACTTGTGTCTTCAGACAATATTTTTAATTATTATTTCCAGTGCAAAGTATGGTGCGCTGGGCTATAGAAGACCGGTGGGGAAAGGGCGAGAAGTTGCTGTTGTGTACCATTGCGTCCCTTATTGCATAGAAGCGGTTCCAGGATCATTACCTTTAACTAACATAAAATGCATGTGCTCTCTTCCGCAATGGTCATAGGACTACCTCTACATTCCATAGGTCTTCTTTTAAAATTCGTAGTTTGTACATGGTGCAGAAATACCTTTAAAAAATTTAAACATATAAAAAAACCCAACTCCAAACTACCACCTAATCGGTTGTTAATAATCAAAAGTATGAAATAATTAATTATTATTTATTAATTTATAATGGTAAAGACAATGTTAATGTATCAACTGCCCGAAATAATTAAACTCGCGACTATTCAAATGGCGGCGGAACATGGGCAGAAGTCACATCTGGCCTAAATGAAACCCTTTTGATTAATTAATTATTATGTATATAGGTATGGGTAAAATTGGCATAAAATGAAACATTTTTACAGAATGAAGATTTATATTTTATTGGTGCATTTGAGATTCTTTTCAGTGCTTTTGAAACATAATAATTCAGTTTTATCTACATTTTACAATTATTTTTTTAATAATTTTACACAGAAAACCCTGAGCTAACAATTAATAAGTATAAGCATTTTTAACTGGAATACCATAGTGTTATACAAATCACTTCAAAAATGTGAAGTTTCCATTATACGAGGATATATTGGGCTGACAATGCGACGGAGACGAACTTAGAGGTACCTACAAACTACATACAATTTCAAAGATTTAGGCCGTGGCGACAGGGACGATTGGCCAAAGCATCACTGAATTTTTTTTAGATATATTACATAATATTAATTGATGAAAAACTGTTTTCTTTTTATCACTACAAAGCGAAATACATCATTTTTCAATGGATGTTAAAAATCATGTATGCATTAGTGATGTGCCGGATATCCGTATCCGCGGATATCCGAGGGAGAAGGAAGATCCGTATCCGCGGATATCCGAGGGAGAAGAAAGATCCGTATCCGTTAGTTTAATGGCGGATCTTTTACGGATCTTTTACCTTATTAATTTTCAATTCATAGATGAAATTTTATATATATAGGTGATATGGTAATAATGAAAAACTGTTAAATTCCATTCAGATTATTTTTTATTTCTTTAAATCGTATTTAGCACCTTTATATTGCAAAAATTTATCGTAGTGAGTACCATACCAATAGTACATAACTCAAAAGTACTAATAAAAAACTATCTTTATAATGAGATATTGCACATCGATCTCTGGAAAGAGACAATCTGTTATGAGAGTTAACTCTTAAAGAAGTCAATAACTTTTTCCCATAACAGTCTCTTTCCAAAGGTCGATGTGCAATATTTACCGCCGCGTACTCTAAGAAAGTTAAGATCCGTTTCTGTATCCGCGGATCTTGAAACCAAATATCCGTATTCAGATCAGTATCCGCGGATATGCATTTTTAACGATCCGGCACATCACTAGTATGTATATCTTAAAGGATAAGCATCTATCTAAATAAATGTATCATAATATTACTCTTTTAATGCGCATGAGTAATTAACTGTATCTCGTTCCTAAATGAATGTATTAAAGGAGTACGACGTTATGTTATAACGAAACCAGCGAGTTTTACCAGTCGCTCAATCATTAGTCAATAATCATTATGAACAAGATACATACTATTATTTTCATGTTTTCTGCACGTACCTCATATAAAATAGCTGATTTTCACGTCATAATAAGTACATATTAAAATATCTGACAGTTCGGCTATAATATATGGGAGATTTGAATTGTTTACAAAGAGAAAGCATAATTTGCTTCCCTGTCGCTTACATAGATTTAAATGTTAGCTGACAGAGATATAACTATTGAATTGATAAAATCGCATTAGTTTTATTTTACTTTATGCACTAGTGCAAAAAAGAGTTATTTTAGTACCGCTATACAGGTATGAAAAACAACTATTTTATACGGGGTCGTGCAAAAACGTTATTTTTCACAGTGAAAAAAAAAACTATTTCAAGAGATATGGCATTTTTTCAAAGGCCCCCGCACCATTAAATTCGACATTAGTTTCAAAATGTATTTTAAAAAAGAAATACTGATTTTCCAGAGACAAAAATAGTGCTAGATATATTTATATAAAAATAATATTAATTTCAGAAAAACTTTTTAATAAAATAATATGTCATCGTATAATGATAAAATAACAATTTTCACATTTTACTGAAAAAAAGTACTTATGTAAATACTACAAATAGCAAGTTGAAATTTCTTTCAGCAACAACTAAGGCTTCGCTGCATAAACTCTACATAATCATTTTTTTAAAATACTACGATCGACGCGGATATGATGTGACCCAACACTCCATGTTATCATAAATATAATATAAATGTTCAAAAAGTTTTAAATCAATATTTTAAGAATAAAATATTAAAACGACAAAAAAATAGCACCAAAAGTTGACCCTCTAGTAACTCAGTACCTACTCTTCAATGAAAACATTTCTGTAAATTTTTGAAAATCCTTTCTAAGTTTACTCATGATCAATTTTAAAAGGCTTTTTTTGATTATTGCTTTTTCTTTGCATATAAATTATTATATTGAACACACATAAACTAATTAACACAGATCCAAAACTTTTTTAACATTTGCATAATAAAAATAGCTGTCTCATTTCAATTTTCTCTTTAATTTATACAGTTAAATATTACTATTATAAGTATTATCAAATGGAAGAATGAAATAATTAAAATCAAGTACTAAATAATTAATAAAACTCCGTTACATATAACTAAAAAATAATTTAATGGTTAGATTTGGATATTTCGTATCAGACGGATTAACTCGATGAGTTAAACATTAATATTTTTTTTTTCATGTTACAACTTAATTATGTTTATGGGCATAATTTTTATGAAGGTTTATTCATACAAATAAAAATTTCATGCTATTATTGGGATTCGAACCCGAATTTCCTAATTTTGTCACGATTGCCAAGGCAGTTTAACAACAGTCATCAAATTTTTCCTTAACCTCTTCAGACCCTCGGTACACATACGTAAAAAATCATAATAAAAATTGGTGATAAGCATCAAGTGGCGAGTAGCTGTACTATTAATGTAATGACAAAGACCTATAATACCACAGAAGTTCAATAGATGACTGATTACAACCTCTGTTTTATTTACCCTCTATCAATCAGAAAAAAAGGTAAAATATTTGTTTAATATGGGTCTGAAGAGGCTAAACAAACGCAAGGTGTTTCATGAGGAAAGGGAAATATTTCACAAGGTGGTAGAGTTCAGATAAAAAACAAATGAATGCATATAGGTACTGTCGTGGCGCTGTGGCAAAAGCACCCAGTACGAAACTGGACGATCAGGTTCGACTTTCGGCAGTGATGTATTTATTTCCTATGAATAAGCACATATGAATGGACGTACGCAAGAACAGGGAGTCGGGGTGCAGCTGCCCCTCCCCTGGGATCTAGAGAGTAAAAATGCTAGTGTCCGACTGAACTTTCGGTTTCAGTTTCGGTGTTAAATTGGAGTTTCGGTTTAGTTTAGGTGTCGGCAGAAAATCTGCCCAAACTAGAACCGAAACCGAAATTAGCTTCGTAAGATCCATGCGGCATTCGGGAGCATCGGCGTAGTGGGGCGGCGGCGGAGAGTGCCAGTGTCACTGTCGGCTTCCCCTCGCGCCCGTGCTAACTGTACTCTGCCGTGCATTTATCAAATAATTGCTTCTATGAACATAAACACATTATTTGCAACAGCTGCAATAAACAAAAGCTTAAAAAATATACAGAATTGCCATCGAAGTAAGTTTTAGATTCAGCCGAAACTGAAAAAGAAACCAAAATTCTGTAATGGTTGCAAAAACTAGCTTGGGTCGGACACTAAAAAATGCATGAAGATTATTTTATAGTAATAATTTTTAATCCAGTTACTGATTTTTGGTGCTTGAAAATTCTCCAAAATGCATTAGAACGTTTGGATTATCGTATATGATCTAATTGCAATATGATAACCGAAAATTCATGTTTACTCTCTCATTACCTTATTTTCATAACTTATATATTAAAAATTATGTGAAATTTATTTTAAAATCAGATGCTACTACAGTGTATTCCAATTTCCTAATATACACCATAAAATCGATGAGATTGTCGCCACAAAAATAGAGTCCAAAAGTATTTTAAATATTTTATGGCCGTAAGTTTAATATGGACCTTACTTATTTTTTTCTGTTTATATTCAGTATAAATAAATTATAAAATAAAATTATAAATTTATACAAGTATACCCCGTTTAATGCTGAATATATTTGTTGTGAAACAGGAGACCTAACTAAAACAGTGTTCGGTTAGATCTAGCTAATAGTCAGAGTGCCCGTCGGCAAAAATTTTACTGACAAATACTCTCCCCAAACTTTGTACATGGCTTCATTAGGCCTAGTCTGACACCTATTTCCTCTATGACTTTTTTTTATTTTGGGGCGTTTTCCCTCTAAGTTTTCTGAAACATGTGATTTTGACGACATGTAAAAAAATTATAGATAGTGTTTGTTTTTTTAATTGGATAGCTTAAAAACTTCAACCAAAACGCTAAAGTAATGTTCTCTGAGAAATAATATTTAATTAAATTATTTTTTTATAGTCGTTTTTTCGGCATATTCGAGGTGTCAGGCATTTTAAATGGTTCATATTATTTGTCAGAGAACATTATTTTAGTGTTTTGGTTGAAGTTTTTAAGCTATCCAATTAAAAAAACAAACAGTATCTATAAATTTTTACATGTCGTCAAAACGACATGTTTCGGAAAACACCCCAAAATCAAAAAAAGTCATAGAGGAAATAGGTGTCAGACTAGACCTAATGAAGCCATATAGTTTGGGGAGAGTATTTGTCAGTAAATTTTTTGCCGACGGGCACTCTGACTTTAATGTTTCTTATTACTATTGTTACGACTCACTCGCTGTTACATTGCTATATAAGAAAAATTTATAGGGTGACATTACTTGAAAATATTTTTTTCTTATATAGAATTGTTACAATGGATGTACCTTAAAAATAATAATAGCAAACTTTAGCTAGATCTAACTGTATATTTAGTCTATGCTGTAAGAATATTTAAAATTATTAACATTAATTTTTTTATGTTTGTTCATACAATATTGAATTAGATGCATATATTGAATCAAACTAATTTGATCTCAACATGTCTGTGGAATATGCGAGACATATATCTAGTTTTCTTGAGCGCGAGCGCCAAGTGGAACGCAACCGCTAGAAGATTATGACGTCACACGGATTCCGGTTCTTTAGGCGCGTCATCAGAACTTAGTTTAAAATTTCTTCAATAAATTATTTTATTTTTTTTTTTTTTAATTTATTGAAGAGTTCTAATCAGACGTTAATCAAAGATTTGAATATTAGTTTAAAATTGTTTTTTGATGTGATCTTTTCGTCTGTGTCCAGAAAATTTCATCAAAAATCCAAAAATGACACCATACTTACTTTTTTCCTAGATTGACTAATTGAAACAACGTTAAATGAGGTATGCTTGTATGTGTACACTGTACATAACCAATTTCTATAATGATCGGTCCACACTGTATAACAAAAAATGTTATATGCATACTATATTATAACAAAGTTATACAACTTGTTACAAAAAAGGAAGAAAAAATGTTATAAAATGTATAACATGAACATTTTTTGTGTTATATAATAATAGTAATAATAATAAACAGTTTTATTCCAAAGACCTTAGGTCCTCACTTAAATATGTCACATACAAATATCAAGTTATATGTTATCCATAGCTCTGAGAACGGAAACAGAACCGCAGTAGCTAAAACGAAACTATTTGTTTCGGTTTTTGAGCTACTGCGTAAGACTGAGACAGTTCTGTTACCTTTCTCAGACAGCTTGGAAACGAACTCATGATGTATCGGTAAGATCAGAGGATGTTATAAAACTCAGTCAGTTCACAGTTGCAAAAAAACATTAACTTTTGATTTTTATTTCTGTCCATACAGATGAAAAATGTTACACAACTTGTACCTACATAAAATTGTTTTTACAAAAATTCACCAGTATCTTCTTATAAAGTTATGTAATAGGTTGTATAAAACAAAGTTACAAAAAGAATTTGTTACGTAGTGTGGACGTGCCATAACTTACATTATTTCAGAAACAAATCATTCTGCCTCTATAAAACAAAACAACACTATTTTTTCTTGCATAATTCAACACATCAACAAAAACAGATAAAAAATATACTATTATTTTTAAAAACATAACAACACGTCTTTTATAATCATGAACTGATGAAATTAGTAAATATTTTGAAAAATGAATCGCTTTATTCTTCAATTCAGAATAACAAAGATGATAAATAATTAACCCTTAATATTTGGCAATAAAAACTAAAAATCGTATAATAAATATATTTAAAGATAAAGGGAATGGAAGTAATTATATTTATATGATGTAGTAAATGATTCTGATTAAGTATATTAATATTCGAAGCATAATTTGTTTTTAATGAAATGTCAAAATGGATGGCAAAATATTGTAAATTTTCATAAAAAATATGTTTGATTTTAGTATATTCTATGTTACAGACATTGAAAATGAAATTAAGTTACATATTTTGCTGTTTCAATAGTTAACGTATTCAAAATTAGGCCGGCATTAAAAATATGAGATATGACTTTATATTTAAGGAATTGAAAACTCGTCTTCTTGATTTACAAAATTAAAAATCTCTAAAACTACATACAGGATGTCCCATTAAGAATGGGACATAGAACAACCGCAGATTCTCCAATTCAAAATAAAACGATTAAGCGAAATATGCTTAGATAAAATGTTACTCGTTTCCGAAATACAGGGTGTTGAAGTTGAAAACTGAAAAATTATTAATGTCCATAATTTTTTTAATACACCGTATAATTTTACTCAAATCGGCACACTTGTTAAATATTATAAAATGCACCTAACAATAAAAAAATTAGTTCAGTACGCTCTACCAGTGGCGTACGGCAGGAGTAAGTAATGCTTGTACCCCTTCTAAATGTTACGCCGCTGTCTAAATTTTAATTTTGACTGTAATTTTAATTTTTTTGATATTTTCTAAGTCAATAATGTACACTTGTTAGTTTGTTGTAAAGTCATTGGTTTTCGAGATATTCGCAGTTAAAGATAGATAGACATGTACTTTTTATTTGTATTATTATTAATAATATTCATTTTTACAATTTTGTCTTAAAAAAACTGCGAATATCTCGAAAACCAATGACTTTACAACAAACTAACAAGTGTACATTATTGACTTAGAAAATATCAAAAAAATTAAAATTATAGTCAAAATTAAAATTTAGACAGCGGCGTAACATTTAGAAGGGGTACAAGCATTACTTACTCCTGCCGTACGCCACTGGTAGAGCGAGTAACATTTTATCTAAGCATATTTCGCTTAATCGTTTTATTTTGAATTGGAGAATCTGCGGTTGTTCTATGTCCCATTCTTAATGGGACACCCTGTATATCAAAAAAACTGTCAGTTTTTAGAATTCTATTTTTTTTCCAATTCGTTAATACAGGATGCGGCAGCATGACTCCCTTTTTTAAAATGCGCACCATTCAGTCAG